>OY728121.1:1082360410-1083610410 GCA_963277665.1 Viscum album
TAATATGTTCGTGATATTTTTACCTCCAACCCCAACTATTTTGAATTTATTTGTGGGGCAATCCTATATTGTCTATGGGTATTGATTACCTTTTTTTATATTAGGATTTATCGCTAAATAATTTCACACACTATGTTATCATAGAGTCTTCATGATTAATGATCTAAAATTTAGTGTAAGGAGTTATTATAATTCTCATGTTTATTTAACATTTAGTTCCCATGGTTTCTAATAAACCATCATTAATACCAACTGTAATAATCATGACCCATGTATCCCAGAGTCTGTAGTTATTTTATTACAATGGAATACATACAAGAGATAACATACCCAAGGATTGATCAGTTTAATAGTCATGAAGAACTATATACATACATGGTTCCCTTATTACATTGTTAATTAATTATAGAACATAACAAACTAAAATAGACTACTTCCTTCAAAATAATTCAATGATTTTATCATTATAACATGGGGAAGGAAAAGATTGAAAGGGTGAGATAACATGTTTAATAAGGATTAAATAATATATATATATATATATATATATTAATCAATAATAATTTAACCAAAATTATCAAGGTTTAACTAATATGTAATGTTAAATAACTGAAAAAACTATCCATTTAATCAATAAACTGGGAATTAAAATGCAACCATAGATTTTTTTCATATTAAGAATCTCATGGAACTAAATACTGAATAAATAAAATTATTAATTATTAGATTTCATGTATTTGGCACATGAACCACTACTATCATGACCTATTACAATATGTTTTATGTTTGTGGGTAGAACCACATCTCATTCTTCTTTTAAATAAATGTGAAGGGTTTGTCTCCAACTGTTTAAACTCATTAGACCTCTCAATGCATCAAGGTGCTATATAATTTTGGGACCCAACCACAACTCTAGGACTAAATCTATTTTCATACATACATTTAATTCAAGAATAATATGCCTTGTAAAAATATCTTTATTGAGTATAGGATACATATTTATTATTATTTCCCTCGTTAAAATATCATTCCAAGTAAATAGTGTATATAAAAATGGTACACGAATTAAAAAATAATCATATCCATGATACATGCGATATGTATATTTAATGAAATATTCAATGATTTATGATCATAAATAAAATTGTAAGTACAAAAATGTAATAAGTTATGAATAAGATATATGTCCCAAATAAATAAAAGTGGGATGAAAAAGCCTTACCAGTTTTAATAAATTGAATCATATTCCCATAAAATTAGTAATTATAAAATGAAAAATATAATACCATTAAGATAAAGAGATTTAGGATATTATATATAAATTATCATTATAGATAAACTACACACAAGAAATAAGAGGTGAATAATGCATATCTCAATGAAATTAAAGTGAGATAAAGAACCCCTTACCACTTTTAATCAATCAAACTGTATGCCCCAGAAAATTTATAATTATAAAATGAAAAATTGAATAACATAAAGATAAATATATTCATGATATTATATATCAAAGGTAGTTATATATACACTACATAAAAGAAATAAGTGTTGATTATGGCATATCTCATAGAAATCAAATCGAGATGAGAAACACCTTACCACTTGTAATCAGTCGAATCATATACCCTATGAAATTAATAATCATCCTATGAAACATTGAATAAAATTAATATAAATTAGTTAATAATATTATATATAAAATTTATGTATACATAAACTTCACACAATAATTTAGTATTTAATAAGACATATCTCTTAGAAATAAAAGTGAGATGAGGAACCCCTTACCATATGTATGAAATCATTTTTCACATTTACTTAATGTTCAGAATAATGAAATTGGATTAATTAGTTACTTAATTAAGAACCTATTAAACATATATTTGATTTATTACAGTTTTATTAAGTTCATTTATGGCTATTCTAGTGGTTTATAATGTTTGTTTTGTTCCATGAGTGTTTGTTTCATGGTTTTATGGTCAATTCCCTAGAATATAATTATGGGAGTACTTTTCAAATGGAAGAGAAATTTCATAAGTGAAGATATATAGTATTAGTGATACTCTATAAGTTTAAATGGTCTCATTTATCAATTTTTATATGGTATTATGGTGACTCATTAGAAAAAACATTGACGAAAATATTTTTATTTATTTTTGCGGTTTTTACGAACCTCGTGAACTGGAAAAAAAATTTATTATTATGTTTATATTTTTGTTATATAGAAAAATATAACTTATTATATTTATATAATAATCAATTATATCCATAATATTCGTTTTATGACAAGACATGAAGATGTAAAAGGATAAACAAAACATCATCATCTCTGAAGGCAGTGAATCGATATGTCACGAATGATGTTTTCATTTTAAGAATAAAATATGGAGAAAATATATTTGAATATGTAAATTCCATTAACACAACAAAAGTACTATATATTTATTATAATTGATTTTCCATGAAACGTTTTATTGGGTGGGTGAATATAGGATAAGAAAAGAAAAAAATTAAATGATAAAGAATGATCATTTTTCCTCTTGAATATCGTCTCCTTTTGAACCTTCTTAAGACACTTGGATATTGTTTTTTGGAGAGACCATAATGTCTTTAATTTGGGGAAGATTCATTGTAATTTAATTGTGAATAATTATTAAATATTAAAGGCTTATAATGTGTAAATATAAGGTGTGGTCAAGGGCGGTATTTATAGAGAGAAGAGAGTGGTATTTTGATTATTTTATTACTTTTTTCTTATTATGGCTCAAGAATATAAATTGTGTTGATTAACAAGAATATATATAGTAACTAAATCATTTTATTTATAAATCATGAGTTCCTAACTCATACATACATCATTTTTGACTCAATAATTCATTTATTTACTTATAATGTTAAATACATTATTCACCAAAAATTCATCTACATTAGAAAAATATCAAAAACTCATATTATCCATTTTTTGATGTTTAAATTTGAAAACTTTATTCCATTTTATGAAAATAATTTTCAAAAGATGAAAATTTTAAGTTTTAGTTAAAATCATCATTTATTTAAAAAAAATTATTTAATTATTATAACTGATGTTATGTTATTTTGAAAAATTAATTATGGTCAAATAAAATTATCTTGAAATCATAATACAACAAAATATTAATTTATGAATCTATTTTATCAAAATTAACTTTATATTAAATAATTATTTTAATTATAACACTGTGAATAAATATTTATTTTTCACAAAAATACAAACACTTAATTTATCATTTTTGAATCATTTATTTACTAATTCCATGATATAATTATATCTTATTTTCATTTATGAGATACATAAATTTTATTTAAATTTTATATGGGAGGTTATTATTCTAAAGGCCACATTACAATTCTAAACTGTCATGTAAATAATAAATAGTATATCACTGTTCATTTAAGTTTGGTGTTACAGGAAATATAAGCTATTGAATAAATTGAATCTATTTAAGAGGGTGCATACCGAAACGTCTTGGGGTGTTATATTTCAATTGTGTCTAGGGAAAAATAAACATGATTAGTTTTTTGAAAAATAATTTCTAGATAAATAATTTGTTACAATCTTTTTAAATTTTGAAATTATGATGATACTATTTCTTCTTTCATGTGGTTTTGTGTCTTGTTTAAGTTAAAGAAATTCGATAAGAGATTTCAAAATGATTGAATATTATTGTTTATTTTAGAATACTTGAGAAGGGTTGATAAGAATTTTAATGAAATTAAAATGAATGTAAAAAATAAAATTTATGATTTTTGAGTGTGTCGGAAAAAGAAATTAGTTTATCACCCTTAACATTATTGGAGCACCTATAAAAATAGGTGCAAAATATAATTTTACTTCATACTATTCAAAGACCCCAAATGATAAAAGGTAGAATTTTTTTGTTATAGGTGATTTTCCTCAATAAAAAATTGTATTGACTAATTTTTTGTGGATAGAGACTTCTGTTTAGAAGATCAGACAGAGGTATATCCATATTACCAGAGACAGAATCACACATAATGGATTAGAATAAGTTTTTGATTAAAATTTTGAGGGGTGGTTTTTTTTTGAAATGGGAATATCAAAATATTTTGGAACCAATATAGGTTAATAAATTGTGTATCAAACTGGGGTTATCAGACTGATTTTATTAGACAGTTCCCATTGGTTGTAGTCACATATTACAAATTTTCAAAATATTCCTTTGTGTAAAAGAATGTTTCAAAGATGATTAAATTTTTTGGATAAAATTTTGTAAAATTTTTTTAAACAGATGGTAGTCAGTATAGTATATTCTATTGGGAAATAGAATTTTACCAAAAGGATTTGACACAAGTTTTTGTTATTTTTTCATAATATTGAATTTCTATAGAACCAAAGGTGTGTATATGGAAAAGATGTAGGTTCACACATTGAGGTCGGACCACATAAATCTTGTGGGCCTTGTTTGATTTTCTATTTCTTTATGAAATTGAATTTAATAAAAGAAAATATGTAATAAACTCTAACAAGTCATGATTTTTATTTTCCTTAATGATGAAATTTATAAAAATAAAATCAATAACTCCTCCCCCCACCCCCTCTCAGTGAACCAACGATCCTTAGGAACATCAGAAACCAAAAAATACATTCTTTAAACCCTTTTACATTAAAATAATAAAAGTGATATTCCTTTTTAAAAACAAAATTCAAAACCAACATTTTCCATAAAAATTATTTTTATTCCTTTTAGGAATCTTTATAAATCAATATAAAAGAGTAATAAATAAAGGTCTATAAGATCAAGCCTTATTATGAAACCACTTTCCTTAAAACACTTATAATAACCAATCCCTTGGGAAAAATATAATACAAGATGATAAAAGTGTATTTGGTCTTTATAAGACATTCTAGTACATAAAACCTCAATTATAGATCTCCAAATTGACATGATCGAGAACAAAGACGGCCAAAGTTGGCAATTATAACCCTAATTCCTAATCAACACACCATGACGATTTTAGATCCATCCAACCTCCCTCAATTATACAAAAAAATATAAAAGTATGTAATATTAGAAACATGAATCAAAATCCCACTTTGGAAGAACCCAAACCATTTAAAGAAACATGGGGAATCAAAAGAATAAGGAGATCCATGACAAAAACATAGATCAAGTCACCAAGAGTGGTACACATGTTTTATCTACACATCAATCTAATGAGGTAATTAAGTTGATAGAGAGTAGAACACCCCATTATAATCTAAAAAATGAATGGGATGTATTTTGGTATAATGGAATTAATTTAGAATTAAAATTGGTCTCTCAGGTGGCAACAATATGTAATTATTCCTAACATTGATGATTGATAATGGTACCACCGGCTATCCAGTCGAGGTCATCAGTTCGTTAGTCAATATTTATAATGTATAGAGACTATGTTCCAACTGGTGGTGTAGGTATAATGCATACACCACTAGACACTCCACTGGATAGATAATGGAATCTATGTAGGTAATACCATATGCCATCATACCATTGGATAGCAGATGGCCTTAACTATCATTCTAATTGACTACATGCATCCCTTCTATCTACAGGTCCCCATCCACTAATATTCCATCAACCTTTCCACCATTGGAACCATAAAATAAAGAAAACGTTCCACTAACCCTTCTTACCAACCAAAAACATCGAAAATAGAGTATGAATATAGAGAGTCAAAGGAAAGTAATAAAATATAAGATCATTAAAAGTGTAGTACCTAGAAACATCAGTGGGATATTATAATTCTCCATAGAATATTTATTTCTACCACCAAAAATATATGTTGAATAAGGTTTATTATCAAATTTTTAAGGCCAATGGTCCCTCAATAAAGAATATCATTAAAAAGTTTCATGTGACTCAGAACCATTCATCCATGAGACATGAAAGAGAGGTATAGACTTCCCATGTAGAACCATAATTTCATAATAAATTATCTAAAGTTATTTCTCAATCATATAAAAATTAGGCTCTGCATTTATATATTTTGAAATAATAACATTTGAATGGTCCAGTTGATACATTTGGATTTATTACACAAGAAAAAATCATTAATTGAAGACAAATGAGGGGGTAAATCCATGTGATAAGACACATTTCCAAGGTCTTCTATAATCTCAAATGGTCCCACATACCTAATAGTAGGATTTTCATTCTTTCTAATCCATCAGTGACCAAACCAAGGATAGAATTTCAAGAACACCCAATCACCAAAAGAAAACTCCAAAGGGCAATGATGTATATATGTGTATGACTTGTACTTGATCCAATCCATCACAAAATTCAAGTGAACCAACTAGATCTTGACTATTTTCTCCTGAACTACACTCATTGTAAACAAGTTATCTTACCCAACCTCATACTAATAAAGGGGTTAAATACAAGGGAAGACATAAAAATCCTTGAATTGTTCCATTATGAAGGCTAACGGGTAACAATTATTATAATAAATTTCATCTAGCCTTCTATTTATATCCAAAACACCACTAAATTCCAAGACACAGTCATATGGTGTATATTCTAAAGTCTATTTTTCCATTGTTGTCTTCCCATGCATCTAAGGATGATATGTTATGCTCATTTTGACCTGAGTATCCATTGCCTCTTGGAGACCCTTCCACAACTTTGAGGTAAAATTTGGGTTACAATATAATGAAATGTCTATAGAAACTCCATTCAGTTTTAGAATATCCAACACATTCCTCTTTCCCTTGTATTAAATTTTATTGGTGTCATGGATCAATATAAAATTAGAATATATATTCAACAGATTGATCACTATCAAGATAGAATTATTTCATAAGGAGTTTCGAAGTAACCCCCCAATGAAATGTAGAAAAATTCCATTACTCTTTCAAGTTGAAATGAAAATGTGGATTAAGAAACCCAGAAGGACTCTAATTATTTTCTATAATCTGTTGGAATGTATACAAATGAGATAAAAAGTAAGGTTTTCCTCATTTCAAACCATGAAAACAAATATGATGCTTCCTTTCATAGAACATCATTGTTTTTCTATGGTGTATAGCCCACAAGGAACAATGAAAATATCCCAAAATGGAATTCTTTGAAAATTATGGGACAACATACCAACTTCTGAATCAAATGATCCCCTTTGAGTAAAGAGACAACTCACTAATGGTCTCCACACCATATAAAGAGTTCATGATACTCTAAAACTCTTCATATGTTCATTTTCCCAGAAGAATCATCCCAAGGAGAGAGGATCTCACATGAAAATTTTCGATAACATTACCAAACTCCTCTTCCCTATCTCAGATGTTAATCTGCTAAAAAATTCCCATCATGATACACTCATCACTTTCTTATTTCATATATTGAGAAGGAAACATTCTATTATTATCATCAACCACCTTTTTATCTTTCTCAAGTGTATAGGAAATGTTGACGTCAAATTAATAAGATTAATTGACCCAACATCTCTATCAAAGATTAATTAATTTTTAGAAATTATGTAATCTAAATATTTTGGTAGAAGTATATGATAAAATTATCCACAAAAATGTAATGAAAAAAAAATTAGGGCATGTTCCACTATAGAAATATCCAAAACTTGAGTGTTATAATTATTCCATTGAGGATGAATCTAATGTGATCAATAAGCTTCTATAGGGTATCCCTACATAAGGACACATTCTAAACCAAAACAAGAAGCATTTCAGTAAATAATGAATACCTATCCAACCTCTAGTAAATTCAGAATCGATGCTCAGGACAAATTTTTCTTCATCTAATCAATGGATTTTGTACACTTAAAACCCGTAAGAACTTCATCCCCTTCCAATTGAGAGAGGTCAAGTGAGATGAATGGTTCAATAAGTCCTTATCAACCCACTAATAACATCATCCCAAACACAACAAGAAATGTATCTCAATGAACTTTTAAGGTTCTTCCTATAAAATGAATACAATCATTTTTTTAGTATCAGTTTATATTCCACATTTGGAGATTACATGTCTCAATAATTTTTTTTTCATTGATATAGAATAGACACTTTGATATTTTAGCATAATTTTGGTGATCCATCAAAATTACTATTGCATGTGTCATATGATTCACATGATCTTATTAATCCAAATTATTTACCATGATTTCGTGCATGGAAATTATCACAGATTTGAAAGAATAATCAGGGAAGATTTATATTGTTAACTCTATAATAATAGAAGGATCATCGAACAAGAAAAAAGTCATGAAATGCAACTCAAAATTTCCATAAATTACTTTTAAGGGGGTGTAAGGAATATTTGACTCTCTTCTTTTTTGTTTTTGGTAACCAAACTAAAGATAAATTTTATAAAACCACGTTTCCACTTTGAACTAGTCAAAATATCTTCAATGTGTGGGAATGTATATTTGTTATTTATCTTTACTCAATTGATCTTCTAATAAATGATGCATCGGTAAAGATTCCCATTGGGATTATTATAAAAAGAATAGGGGTCACTCAAGGTTACACAATTGGGTGTGTGTGGTAATTGGTCCTCAAATCACCCAACTAAATATTTATATCCTTCAACTCAGCTAAATCCAAGTGGTAACCAAACAAATATATCGGTTGAGTTTTAGGTACTACGTCAATCAAGAACTCCACATCTAGATTGGGGGGAACTCCATATGTTTTCCAAAACACTTATGGAAACTCATGTACTACTTGATGGTGACTAAAATGACTATATTACTATTACAACACTGATATAGAAGAAAAAAATACTAAGATATTGAAAATATCATTTATCCTGATTGGACCCTGAATCAAATTCTTCGTGAAACACACAAGAGCTTCCATCAAAAGCAGTAAAGGAAACCCACTGATGATAACAATAAATTTGATTAATTTAAAAAATCAATCAATCCATACCATTAATAACATATATGATTTCAAAGTACAGAACCCATAAATACCATACATTATATACATCCCAAATAAATAAATAGCATGATGTATAATGAAACTCATGCTCCCTCTTATTTCCTAGAGGCTTTGCGATTCACTAAAAAATGGAATTAGTTCCATTGGATATTTTAGAATATAAAAAATATGAGTTGAAAAAATAGTGTAATAGGAACCTATATCAAATAGTGTAGTCACTAATGTAGAAGAAACATAAATGGTAACTCTCAAATTCATAGGACTTACACAAACATATGCAAGAATCAACTCAATAATGTGAAACTACTTCATTATAGAGGATTGTGGATAGAACCCTATATTCAATGAATAATATTACTATACCACATATCCTCTAGGTTTTTAAAAGTCTTTACTATAGGGAGGGATATATAGAGTTTCAAAAACATAATAAATCTTTCATGATTCCCACATGAGTGTCAAGAATTTGGAGTCATGTGTTAAAATACTTTTGTGTCTTGTTTTGACACATTGATAACAAATCAAGCCATTTTCCTTTGATTATGGGGTAGGAGTAGACCTAGGAGAAGACAACCCACATTTTCCCTAATAAATGTCATTTTTGTTCTTTTTACCCTTAAAATAACTACTGGAGATACCATAATAGGAAATAGAAACTCTAATCAATCCTTTCTTAGAAGCCAGGTGAAGCTCTTCCACTAAGGCCTTATCCCCCACTTCAACAAAGGTGGTCAACTTAAACATAAAGAGATGAGACCAGATATCATATTGAATATATATTTAAAATATTGGGCCCTTTATAATCTCCTTAGAAACAACCTCATAATAAAACATGGAGAGCTCTATGAAATGATTAGCATACAAGATCATAGAATAATATCCTAAACTCCATGTGTTTTTCCATGGTCATATATTCCAGGAATAATTTCTTGGTGAAATGGATTTTAATTCTATTGACTCCAAGATCTCAGCCTTCTTATACATGGAAACTGATTCCCACTACATTCCACTTCGACCTATAATGTTAAAGATGATTCATGGTAGCTTTACAAAGTCATAAGTCTCTAGAAATTTGAAAATCTTGATGATATTTTTGTACTAATCATTATCCTAACAAGGAACATTTGTTCAATTAAAGGATAATGGGTTTTGGTGAATAACTTTCTAATATTGAGTCGTGTCCTCATACCTGTTTGGTTCTACCTCACTAAAATTAGCATGGGTAGGTACCACAACATGATATATAGCTTAGAACATTTTAACATTCACCTTAATAAAATTATGTTCAACTAGGGGGTTTCCCTAACATGGTTCATCGAAAACACCCTCTGGAGGAATCACTAGAAGCCTCCTGGGTGGCATGATACTATACATCAACAGGAATATAGGTATGATAATATAATTTACAAGAATAAATTATATTTTATAATATTAAAAAAATAGAAATACCAATAAACAAGAAAAATAAATATGGGGATTAAAACACTCCAAATCCCAAAATACACATTTCCCAAAAACCCATGAAAACTCAAGGCTGTTCAAAATTATAAATGGCATTAAACTCACTCAAAACATACCCATTAAGTTTCCACAATCCCATTAAACATCTTCCAATACATCCCAATGATATATATTGATGATAAAAAATAAATTCTTAGCCTTTGAGAGTAGTTTTTCATGAAGCAACCTAGAATACCAAAATAATATGTAACCTGAATAGGTCCTGACATGGAAGGAAGGGTGTTACCAATCCCCACGGGCTTTTGAAAAGCTCATAAGAATCAATAAATACCTTCAAGAACAATTTAATCCTAAATAAAAATAATCAACATTATGAATAATTTTTTTTACCGATATGATGAAAAAAATAAAATAAAAGATATGCACAATCATTAGGAAAAATAAGTACCAATGCATCAAAAACAATTGAATTAATGAAAATATTCAAAACCAAGAATCATGTGACATGATGTATTCTCTGGAATCTCACACCCTACTAATGAATAAACTCACTTCATCCTCATCATGTCTTCCCCTTATCTGTATCAAATATAACAACATCTATATACACCAAAAGGTTTATGCAAGGTGAGTGTAAAATAGCCCAGGAGGATCCCATCAACTATTTCATAAGAAAACATTATAAAATAAACCAATTATGATCATAAAAACATAATCAAGCCATGTGTTATAGTTTTACATAAATCATGGAATGAAAACCCCTTTTTACAAAACAATAAAGCATGATAAAAAACAAGTATATAAAGAATTTCAATACACACACCAATAATTAAATTCAAGGATAACCAATTAACAAACAAATCTCATATATATAGTAATTTTTAGGTTAATGAGGATCATAATTACTCCATAGTGATTAGTAGGCTTCCTCGTGTATTCACTTCCCTAGAAGAATGGGTCCATGGACTAAGATGGAACTCCTAATAGTGATTCCTTTCCATAACATAGGAAACATAGTAAACACATTACCCAAATAGAATAATTCTTTGGAGAAAGTTTCCATCCCCAAGGATAGTTCTCTTCCTCATCATCAAACACTTTTAGGTTAATCACAAAATTTCATTTAAGTTCAATTCATCTTTGAAACCAATTAAATCTTTAAAAACATTCATATTAAAAACACAAAGGGTGGATTCCATTACTAAAATAAAATTCAAAACCCAAATTTTAAATAAATACAATTTTCATGCCTTTTATCCATTTTTTGAAACCAATTTAAAAGATCATTAAACCAATGTGTGCAAGATAAATCCAAGAAAAAAAGAATTACCTTGAAAAAAATGGAATAATAATGCCCATGGGAAAATGATATTCCAAGGTGTGATGTTGGCCTTAGGAATTAGGATGACCACCTAGAATATGGACCCTCAATGACAAACCTCTAAGTTGGCATGATCTAGAAAAATGAAATCCAAATATAGCACTTACCACCCTAATTCCAGATCAACACAACATGAGGATTATAGATCCTACCAACCTCCTTAAATTCCATAAGATATTTAAAGGAATTAAGATTATAAACCACAATAAAGAGTTCCCACAGTTAAGAAAACCATTTAGAGAATCATGGGGAACTGGTAGAATAAGTATATCCAATCCAATATGAAAGATAAACTCACCAAGAGAGGTACATGGTTTTGATTTTCACTCTGATCTAATAAAGTAATTGTGTTGTTTGAGATAATAAATCCTAAGGAAGTCTCCAATCCGAATAGGATGAATTAGGGCGTTTGATTGATGATAACTAAATTTGATCATGGTACTAGGTTGTTCCCTTAGTGTGGTTTTGAGCTATATTATATCCTATTTGATTTATTATTTCATATGCTACATCGCCCATGTTTTTTTAGAGAGACTGACACCCATTGGAACATTGAAGGATGTTTTCCCAAACATCTCAGTGGTGAGGATGGATGGATGATTACCCCCTCTATCCCCACTCTCTTATCTTTGTAGTATTATGAAATATTATTCACAATGGTCAGTTTATCTGATAATTTGTGTAGAGGGTTGTAATGGATTGGGGTTATTGATTCCAACTGTCGTTGAAGTTGGTCAATGATTAAAATTTATAATCCTACTAACTAAAATAAATGAGGCAAGAAGGGTCGATCCCACAGAGAAGGAAAATTTGGCCACTATTCTTCCAAAAACATTCAAAAGATCCCACTGTTGTCAGCAGTGGGATAGAATTTCTATTTTTTGAACTTTTTTTATTGTGCACAAATTAAACACTACAACCTATTTGAGTTATTGTTATAAACTGTAATTAAATAAGGAACATCCTAAAAATAGTAAGAAATAGAGATATAAAATCATGATAAGTGAACAATCAAGTAAAATACCCGGGGAAAAATCTCTATTCTACTAGTTTTAAAAGTACTCCAATTCACATAAAAGTTACTTCAGTTCACCAACAAAAATAGAGTTACTTAGATTTCTCTCCAGGAGCTAAGTCACACATGATGATCAATTTCGGAGTTCGCCACTCCAAAACAAATCAACTGTGAAAAGTTCGAAATGAAAATGACAATAGGACAAACTCACCGTAAGTCCTGAAGTATTTGTGAATTTATTAATTTTTTTGGAAGATGTGTCCATGATCAATCCCGTCGATTTGATTGTGTAGTTTTGAAAATTAAGTTCTGGTGGTGAAAAGCAATTGAATGAACTCGGAATCAATCTCACCGATTGATAATGAATACATTAATGTATTAGAGTAAAAAGGAAGAAAATTAACTGGTAGAAGTAGCAATTCCCCGAGATCAAAGATTTATCCAATTAATTTTTTCATTATCAATACAGAAAATAAAGATATACTAGAACATAGTAAAAGAGTACCAACACAAGGAAAGAAGTGCTCCCCTAATATTAATATGCACTCAGGCTCCAAGGCCTCTAGCACTTCTCCCATGCTTCTCTGTTATCTCCCAGAAGTCTTCTCTTTTAAAAAGTGTGTGTGTTTCTTGTGAATGAGCGTCCTTTACATTCTACTGCATCTCTTATTTATACCCTCCTTCATCAACTACATGTCACCACTCACTTCCAACAACTTGGACTCGTCTTTTCCTATTCCACCGTACACGTGCGTTTTTTTACGATAGGTATGTTGCACTAATTTTTCTCATGTAATTAACTCCCGCTGAGTTAGTTGTGTGAATCTGGACGTAAACACGTCCCTTAAATGAACATGCATAGTTAGAATAGAAAATTAAATAAAAACACAAGAAACAAAGAAACTTAATTATTAGACTAATGTTAGAAAACATGTTAAAAAGTTCACTTAAGTAAACTTAATAAAAATCTCAAGTTGACAATTATTATTTACTAGATTAAAAATTAATATTATGATTATTAATTTATTATTAAAACATTAATAAAAATACTATGTTCTTAGTTTATTTTTATTAATTTCATTAGTGTTTTTATTATTAACATTTAGTTTTTGTAATGAAATAGAATTCTTAACTTAGATTAATATTAATTTTTTAATTATTTTATTTATTTGGTTGAAATTAAATAATAATTAAAGTGTTAAAATATTTATATTAATTAATTAATAATTTTATTTATAAATTATTATTGTTCAGGATAAATTTTAATAAATTCTTATTAGTTATCTTATACATTAATTTATAACTTATTTATTTATTAATTTTACAATAGTTTTTTATTATAATAGTTATTTATTATTTAAATTTAAGTTTAATATAATTTAGTAACTATTAGTTTATTTTAATTTATTATTTTGTTATGAATTATTTTTATTTTATTTTTCTTCTTCATTCACTCCCAAATCTATCATTGGGAAAGGGTGGAGGGTTTCTTATTCTCCCGAGAGAAAGCCCCTCCATTCATCATGGCGGTCGGCTCGTGGTTCTCCCTCGATGGCACTATAGGGAGGGTTTGTTTCATCTTCCTTAAACAATGATGGTGGCTCCCATCTTGGCATCAGCTCCAACAGAATATACCTCCTCTTCTCCTTTCAGTGGTGGGTATCAGCTCATGATTACTCCTGGAATGGCCTCTCCTCCATCTTGAATCGTCCTCAGCATCAAAATCATGTCCTTGCGGTGAAAGAAGGTGGTGTCACCTACAGGTGGAATGTCATCTGAATCTCTTGCATTGACGGCACGACCTCCTCTTATCAGCGGCAGAGCATACTCCTTGCTTGGAAGCTCTCGGATCACCCTCATCCTCACTTCTCTAGTCTTGGTTCACGGTGACATAGAGGTCTTTGGGTAGCCAGTGTGGTACTCAACTTCCAGCGGCATAAATCCCTCAGTTGAGGGTTTGTAGATGGATGGATTTAAAATCTGATGAATGTGCAGTGGCTAATGATCTCCCTTGTAGTGGCGGACTCTCAACTGCTCCTTCGATCTTGAACGGCATGCTTGATGGTGAAATTTAGATTTCGGGTGTGTTTGATATGAAATTGTATGGTGTTAGGGTTGTTCCTTTGATGAATCAATAGATTGATGTGGATTTGTTTTGGTGTAGATGGTGTAAATGGTGTGAAGAGTGGTGGGTGTTGAGTATATTTGGTAGCCCCATTCTTGCAGAGCACTGGTGAGGAAACGGTGGCAGAGGAATCACGGTGGAAAGCAGAGGCAGTGACGGTGTGAGCAAGTGATGAGACAGTAAAGGTGGAGTTACGATGACTGAGTAAAGGAACCATAAGGAGAATCATGGTGGTTGAGGCACCGTGAAATTGAAAAAGAGGTAGGGACTAGTTGCAGAAGACACTGTAAGAGGAATACAGTGAGATTGTAAGAGAAACTGTGCATGGAGACACTATGACCGGGATGAAACCGTGACCCTGCAAAATACACAGATTAAATTAAGTACATTAAAACATAAATAAAATAAGAAAAAAATAATTAATAAAAACTAAAACATAATTAAAACAATTGAAAATTTAATTACAACTTAAACTTTTATAAATTTATAAAACCAATTAAACATAAGTTAAATTATTAATAACTTCAATTCACATAACTTAAATTGTTACTAGACTAAAAATTTATTTTAAAAACAATTAAATTATTAAAAGTTAATATAAAATTAAAACAATTATAAAACAATGATTAATTATTTATAAAAGACTACTGTTTCAAATTAAATTAATTAAAGAAATCAGATAACTATTATTTTATTAATCAGTTTATGTTAATTAATGAAATTGATGAAATTAAAAAAGAGTAAAACATTTATAAAACTAAATTAATAAACAATGAATAGTTAAATGTCATCAAATATTTATATTTTATTAAATTAATTTATATTTATATTTAATACATTAAATGTTAAATTACCCAAATATAAATTTTTTAATAAAAAGACACATTAAGGACAAGTGGGAAACCATCGTTCGGAAAAACACAACCACTACGTGCTAAAGGAGCTCACAAAATTATTAAACACCAGACTGAGGTTATTTGAATAAACCACTCTATATAATTCCCATTGCAAAGTGCTAACCTGTGTGTTTGGATCCTCCCTAAGCAGTTCTTCAAGATGAGAGATCATCCTGTCCATTTTCTGAATGAATTCTTCCAAATATATTTTTCCTTGATTGAAACCCCGAGCAATTATTCGATCTTGCTTGTCGATCCACGCTTCCTGCTCCTCAGTGGCCTCAACTTGCAACCTTGTTTCATAAATTCTAGCAATTTCCTCAATTTAGGCATTGGCCTCATGTCTTTCTCAATCATTTAATGCTAGATTATTAATTATGGAGAACAAAAAGATGTGAAAAAACATGTGTTTTTAAGGACACATCAAAATCCCCCACACTTAAACATTTTTTTTCCTCAAAAAATCTCATTTTTTATTATCATTGAGAAACAGATGAATGATTTCCATGATTTTTCTCAAAATGTAACATGTCCAACAAGTTGAAACAAAGGACAGAAACATGTAAATAGGATTTAGAAAATGAATTGTTCATATAAATATTTTTTAGGACAAAAAATCAAAGGGTAATCAACATAACTATGAACCATCAAGAAATGAAGATGTCATGCCTCATATGTGAAACTGCTTGGTGACTAACATCAATTCAGGCTTATGTTATAGGTCCAAGGGTGACCAAAGGTAATATTTAAGTGGAATTAAAAATATAACAGTAAGAACATTGTACATTGACTCATCACTTAGGTTCCAAAAATATTTTTTTTGAATCACCCTAATGATACGACCTAAATTGCTCCCATATAAATCAATTGACCACTTATTCATTTGTAGTTCACCATTCCCCTCACCTTAATGAAGTCATTTTTGACCTTAGACACTTTATTTAATTTTTTCAGAAACCATGTATCATGTTTTAAGCACTGTGCAATGCACATTTTCAAAGTGCACAGAGGTCATAAAGTAAACAAAAACGCACCATGCATCTAGGGTCTCAGAGATTCACCCTGGGATCCCAGATGCCCAAATTACTCCAGTTTCAAAGGATATCTATAAAAATCATTTACATAGTCTCGTTAATCCAATTGATTTAATAAATTAAAGAAAAAATAATCCCTTAGGAACAATTAAAAATTCTAGTTCCAAGGGTTATTATCATAATTCCATAAACAAATCACCCAAATCACTCTAAAAAATAGTCCCTAAACCAAATTTCCATTATACCACTAAGAAAGACCACTCAGCAATCATTCATCCATAATAATTTCAAATTAAAAACAGAAATTAACAAGAAGAGAAATATTCTCCAAAGTCAAGACCCATTTGAGTTCAATGTACAGCCCAAAATTTTGCAAAAAATCTGAACAAATCTAACAATTTTTTTACAAACATAATGAAGTAAGTTGTAGTGGTAATTAGAGGGCTTACAATTAATCATAGTTTAGCTCAGTCAAGAATTGACCCCCTCCCCCCCACTCATACTCTACTTTTTCCCCAAAGATGACATTTAATGTGAATAAGAACAATTTGAAAGTTAAAGTTCAAACCAAATTTTCAATTAAGTAGATCAATGAAATATATAAAGGTCACATTAATGTTCAAAAATATTGGTTACCACAAGGAATAAATTAACAGTAGGTTCATTGAAAAGTAAAAACATTAACATTTAAGTCTAGTGACAAATATTTTCCATTAAAGCTCAAACGTAGAATATAAGGCGTGGGTAAACAATTAATAAGGTGAAATAATTTTAACAAAGTATGATTCAAAAAGATGTTCAATATAGAAAAAAGATGCATGATAAACACCATATAGACTAATCAGTTCTAATGAGAAACACAAATACCAGTAAACATATACCCCCCACACTTAATTTCATTCAGTGAATGGGTTTTAAATAATGAACTTTAGTTCACAACAACAAGAACATGAATATTTTTTAATTCAACTTTGTGACATGCAGAAAAAGTTTTTTAGTATATGCAAGATATATAGTATATTTTCAACAAACATTTAGCATAATTTCTTAAAAAAGAAGAATTTTTTTTGTGAGAAGAATTTTATTAACAAAAAAAGAGAAAAAATACATTCAGAAAGTTAAAGTACATCGCTGACTAGGTTCTTTTCCAAAAAATGATCATGCGAATTCCACCCCTTTATTGACACAATAGCACCATCCTAGAAACACATAGCATGTAAAACAGGAACAAAAATCTAGCAGAGATAGATCATATAGAAGACAACAAAGCAGCACTTTTATCAACACTAAATAGTTCAAACATGAAAACAAAGAAAGAGCATGGGTTGACTCCCATGAAGTACTGATTTTAAATTCATCAGTTAGAATTTATTTAACAAAAAAATTATTTAAAAAAAAAGAGAAACCATGGGTTTCCTCCCACACAGTGCTAGGTTGATAGTCCCCATCCAGACTTAATTTCCCTAGATATTTCTATCCACGAACATTTAATGCGAATGAATTATTAATAATGTGAAATTAACTATTATCTAAAGATTCTATAATATGATAAACCAATACATTCACATCTATAGTACCAACCAATATTCTGAAAAGTACTGTCAATGAAACAGTTTCTAGTATACAGTCCAACCCATTTTGGCCTCCAAAAACCACTTCCTCATCTCTAGAAATGTTCAAAATCTTCTTAAGGAAATCATCCATTTGACTAGGAATACTTACATAACTTACCCCACACTTATAGGTGAGCTCCATCCCGGCATAAGAAGAAAAACAATCAGAAAACTCTTCAGTATTTTCATCAAATATTCCTAGCACAGCTTTCACAAAGGACCACTCAGAAAAATCTCAAAAGAAGGAATCATATTCAGGTTCCAACATGTGGTACCCAATGTATGAAGATTTCTCACATGATGTGAATTTTTCATGTTCAGTTTTAAAGTAATCACAAATAACATCAAAATAATCAAGAAATAAAGTTCCCTGAAAATACACTTTCTCATAATGGGCACAATTTAGTTTTATATCAGGACTCAGTTCAGAACTTTCTCCAACTTCATAAAACCCAAGGTAGTCAACATCATATGGAAAACCTTCAAACACGAGTTGAGAAAGTTTAGTACAAGAATGTGACTCACTCTCTACAATGGGTACTAGGGAAAGTTTTTTCTCATCTAGAGGAAGGATTTGGATAGAAATATAAGCTTGAAGAAAAGATTCAATAGGTCGGGGAATCAAAATCTATGTGACCTCAAGAGGAAAAGAACCATGCTCATCTCAGACCTAGATTTCAAAACATTGATTTTCAGCAACATCTATAAAATCACATCCATATGCATGTTGAGGATTTTGAAAAACCAAAATATCCTCCACATCATCAATAGCTTGGAGAGTGAGTTTCCCCTTGGACACAAGTATGATTGCACCAGCTGTAGCAAGGAAAGGTCTCCCTAAGAAGATTGGTACTTTTTAATCACACTTCATATCTAAGATGAGGAAGTCTGTGGGTGGTGGTAGTTTTCCTACACTCACTAATAGATCATCCACCCACCCTGAAGGGTGTGTGAGTGACCTGTCAATAAGTTGAAGACAAACAGAAGTTGGTTGCAAATCCCTAGGACCAAACCTTCTAAACAAGGAGTAAGGAATAAGATTAATTCTTGCTCATAAGTCACACAAACAATTAATTTTCTCAGTTGATCCACTTTTTCAATGAATAATATAGAAATTGGGGTCCTTCAATTTTGGAGGCAAATTCATTAATAAGAGGGCACTACACTCTTCAGTGAGATTAATTTTTTCCAACTTCTTCCTATAATTTTTATTTTTAGAAACATTTTTTCAAAAGAAACATATGAAGGGATTTTATCTGAAGCATTTACAAATGGCATGTTGATACTTATGTTTCGAATCGTTTTAAGAAACCTCAAGTAGTCAGGTTCATTATTCTTATTAACTCTTTCAGGGAAGGGAATGAGAGGGGAATAATTTTTTAGAATATGTTGATTATTCTCCTTCTCCTCAATTCCATTGTTATTTTCTTATTTAATTAATTCCCACTTCATTTTCCTCGGCTCTTGAAATTTTTTAGAGGTAAATTCAAAATACAGTTTAGGTTGAACAAATCTATCCGGATTCCTAGATTCTGTTTCAAGAAGATTTTTCTTTCCAGATTCAGTTTTTTCATCATTTTTTGTTTTCCTAGAGTGATGATTTACTTGTTCTTGGGTTTGAAGTACACATCTAGTGTTTACAGCCATAATATTTTCTCTTGGATTAAGAATTGTCGTGTTTGGTAGCTTACCATGATCCTTGTCACCAAGATACCTTGCCATTTGAATTATTTGATGTTCTAAATTGTGAATCTTACCATCTGTTTCCTTCCAAAATGAACTGATTTCCCCAAAAACTTTTTTTAACAGCCCCTTTAACTCCCCTTGTGAATTAAAATATTCACCCCATATTGATTTGAGTTAAAAAAATTATATTTTCATTGGTAGTTAGGGGAAGTGGTCTTTTTTATGACACCTTGTTCTTTCTAGGACAAGTTTGGGTGATTTTGATAACAAGAAGTGTACTGATTAGAGAATTTTTCATTTTTCCCTTGGTTCCTAGCTCTAAAATCCACAAATTTGGCACTCTCATCAAACCGATCTGGGAGATAAAAATTAGGACAACATGTGTTAGTGTGACCGAACATCCCACAATGATTACATTTCTGCCTTAATACCCAATCACTAACAATATCATCTTGAGGATTGTCTTCCCCTCTATGGACAACCCTCTTCCTAGAGCACTTTTGTTGAGATTTTTTTGAAAGCTTGTCATATTCTAGTTTCATCTCATTTATAGTGGAGTCAGAAAAGTCATCCCCACAGAATTGATCAACTAAATTTTTGTTGTAATGGGTGAGAGCATTATAGAAGGTCTCCATGAGTAAATGGGGAGAAAACTGGTGATTGGGACATTTTCTAAGGAGACTTATAAACCTATCCCATTACTCGTGACATAACATTCTCCCATCCTAGAAAAACCCAATAATTTTTTGCCTAATTTCAGAGGTGGTGTTCCTAGGATAGCATTTTGATATAAAGGCAGTAAAAACCACTTCCCAGGTCTCAAAACTTTCTTCATCTATGTTCTGAAACCAAGTCCTAGACTTTCCTTTTAGAAAAAATGGTAACATCCTCAATCTCAAACCCTCCTCACAATTCTCTGTTAGAGGTAATTATTTCACAAAAAAATAGAACTCTCTAATGAAATCAAGTGAATCTTCTCCTGGAATATCATTGAATGAAAGAAGTTTAGAAAGGTGAGAATACATAATTTCATAGTTCCAAGACCTAGGGGTCAAACTAATACAAGATGGGTTACTTAATACAATTGGAATTTGAAACTCCCTAAGTCTAGGTAACTAAAGGCATGGAACTATGGGTTGTGGCACATTAATGTTTTCATAAACTCTATTATTCTGATTCTTCATTACAATATTTTTTAATGAGCAGTTAAATGTTTGTCTAGTTTAATGTTTGAAGGCTCTAATGTAACAATGAATTCTCCTGTTCTCATGAAAAGTGTAATAATATTTCAAAATAGCCCAACAATAGAACTAACTTGAGTTCGGTAATACAGAAAATAGTAGTAATTCAGTATTAAATGAAGTAGATTTTTTTCAGTTTTAAATTTCTCAATTTTTTTTGTGTTTTTTTTATTTTTATTTTTTAATTATTAGAAAAATAATGGCTCCTGCCCTCCCGGAAACAGCGCCAAAAACTGGATGTCAACTGTCATTGAAGTTGTTCAAAGTTTAAAATTTATAAACCTGCTAACTACAATAAATATGGTAAGCAGGTTCGAACTCACATAGAAGGAAAATATGACCAATATTCTTCCAAAAAACTTCCAAAAGATCCCAATGTTGTCAACAGTGGGATAGATTTTCTATTTTTTAAAAAAATTCACAAATGAAACACTATATTATTTTTGACTTTTTGTTCTAAACTGTAATGAAACAAAGAACATGATAAAAATAGTAATAAATAGAGATATAAAATGATGATAAGTGAACAATAAAGTAAAATTCTTGGGGAATAATCTCTATTATACTTGTTTTAAAAGTACTCTAATAAACATAAAAGTTATTATAGTTCACCACCAAAAACGAGAGTGACTTACCTCCCTCCCTGGAGATAAGTCACACAGGGTGATCAATTTTGGAGTTCACCACTCCAAAACAAATCAATTGTGAAATGTTTGAAATGAAAATGACAACATGACCAACTCGCCTTAAGTCTCAAAGTATTTGAAAATTTACTATTTTTTCTGAAGATGTTTCCATGATCAATCTTTCTGATTTGATTGTGGAGCTTTGAAAATTAAGTTATAGTGGTGAAAATCAATTGAATGAACTCAGTATCAATCTCGCCAATTGATTCTGAACAAATTAATGTATTAAAGTAAAAAATGGAAGAAAAATAACAAGTAGAAGTAGTAATTCCCTGAGCTCGAAGATTTAGCCAATTAATTTGTTCATTATCAACACAGTAAATGAAGACATACTAGAACAGAGTACAAGAATACCAACACGATAGAAGAATAACTCCCCTAATATTAATCTGCACTCTGGCTCCAAGGCCTCCAGCTCTTCTACCGTGTTGCTATGATATCTCCCATAAGTCTTCACTTTCAAAAAGTGTGTGCATTGCTTGTGAATGATAATCCGTTAAATTCTTCTGCATCTCTATTTTTATACCCTCCGTAATAAAATGCATGTCACCGCTCGCTTCCAATAACTTCGGCTCGTCAATTCCTGTTTCACCGCTCACGTGCGTTTTTTTGCGATAGGCACATCGCACTAATTTTTTTCACGTAACTAACTCCTGTTGAGTTATTTGTGTGAATCTGGACTTATACACATCCCTTGAATGAACCTGCACGGTTAGAATAGAAATTTAAATAAAAACACATGAAAGAAAGAATGTTAATTATTAGATTAATGTTTCAAAACTTGTTAAAAAGTTAACTTATGTTAACTTAATAAAAATATCATGTTGATAATTTTTATTTACTAGATTAAAAATTAATATTATGATTATTAATTTATTATTAAAACATTAATAAAATTATTATGTTCTTTATTTATTTTTATTAATCAAATTAGTGTTTGTATTATTAACATTTATTTAGTGTAATTTAATATAATTCTTAAATTAGATTAATATTAATTCTTTTATTATTTTATTTATTTGTCTGAAATTGAATAATAATTAAAGTGTTAAAATATTTATATTAATTAATTAATAATTTTATTTAAAAATTATTATTTTTCATGATAAATTTAAATAAATTCTTATTAGTTATCTTATATTTTAATTTATAACTTATCTATTTATTAATTTTATTATAGTTCTATATTATAATAGTTATTTATTATTAAAATTTATGTTAAATATAATTTATTAAATATTAGTTTATTTTAATTTATTATTATTATTTTGAATTTTTTTTATTTCAATTTTCTTCTTCTTCCCCACCCCCCCCCCCCAAATCCAGCTCTTTGAAAGGGAGGAGGGTTTCTTATTCTCCCAGGAGATAGTACCTCCATCTACCACGGTGGTCGGCTCATGGTTCTCCCTCGATGGCACTACAAGGAGGGTCTGTTTAGTCTTCCTCGAACAATGTCGATGGTTCCCAGCTTGGCATTGGCTCCAATAGGAAAGACCTCCTCTTCTCCTTCCAGTGGAGGGTATCAGCTCATGATTACTCCTGGATTAGACTCTTCTCCTGTTCAAATCGTCCTCAATATCAAACCCCTATCCATGCGGCAATAGCAGGTGGTTTCACCTACAGGTGGCACGACATTAGATTCTCTTGTATTGATGGCGCGACCTCCTCTTATCAGCGGCAGAGCATACTCCACTCGTGGCAGCTCTCGGATCACCCTCCTCCTCACTTCTACGATCTTGGTTCACAGTGACATAGAGTTCTTTGGGTAGTTGGTGCGGCACTCAACTTCTAGTGACATAAATCCCTCAGTCAAGGTTTTTTAGAGGGATGGATTTCAAATCCAGTGAATGGACAGTGGCTCGTGATCTCCCTTGTAGCGGTCAACTCTAAACAGCTCCTTCGATCTTCAACGGTATGCTTGACTTTGATGTTTTGATTTCGGGTGTGTTTGACATAAAATTGTAGGGTGTTAGGGTTCCTTGGTTGATAAATCAAAATATTGTTGTGGATCAGTTTTGGTTTGGATAGTGAAAACGGTGTGAAGAGTGGTGGGTGTTGAGTAGATTTGGTAGCACCGTTCTTTTAGAGCACTGGTGAGGAAATGGTGGCAGAGGAATCATGGTGGAAAGCAGAGGCAGTGATGGTGTGAGCAAGCGGCAAGACAGTAAAGGTGGAGTTACAATGACTGAGTAAAGGAACAGTGAGGAGAATCACAGTGGATGAGGCACCGTGAAATTGAAAATGAGGTAGGGACCGGTAGCAGAAGACACCGTAAGAGGAATACAATGAGGCAGTAAGAGAAACAGTGTGTGGAGACACCGTGAACGGGATGAAACCATGAACCTACAAAATAAACATAGTAAATAAAATAAATTAAAACATAAATAATATAATAACAAAATAATTAACAAAAACTAAAACTTAATTAAAATAATTAAAATTTTAATTACAACATAAACTTTAATAAATTTATAAAACCAATTAAACTTATGTAAAATTATTAATAACTTCAATTCGCATAACTTAAATTATTATTATACTCAAAATTGAATTCAAAAAAAAATTATTAAAAGTTAATATTAAATTAAAACAATTATAAAACAAAGATTAATTATTTATAAAAGGATACTGTTTCAAATTAAATTAACTGAAGAAATCAGATAAGTATTATTTTATTAATAAATTTATGTTAATTAATGAAATTGATGAAATTAAACAAGAGTATAACATTTATAAAAATAAATGAATAAATAATGATTCATTAAATGTCATCAAATATTTAGATTCTATTAAATTAATTTAATTAATATTTAATACATGAAATTCTAAATTAAAACTTCATTATCTAAGTGAAAATGCAGACTTAATTAATTTATTAATGTTAGATTATTAATTATGCGGAAAAAATCATTAAACTAATAAATAATCATTAGACCCTAAAAATAAAGTGAGATATAAATTAACTAATTTAAAGAATAAGTCAAAAGATTAATTATAAAAATTGATTAATTGATATGTTTATGAATAAAAATACAAAAGTGTAAATATTTTGTATAAATCAGAATAATAACCAATAAAATCATTAAAAGTAGTTAAAAAGATGTGGAAAAACATGTTTTTTTAAGGCCACATCAGTTATTTTAAAAAAATTGTATCATTGGATATAGTATCCAAATGATTATTATAGGTCTCATGTGTATAGGTTTTGATGGCTTGTGGGACCTAACTTGATGTGTGGGTTGTGATGTCTTGAGGTGTAATTCATGATGTATGATACACATCATATGGGATATGGGGGTTCAAAAAAACATCTTGGTTACTATATACATATTTCATATGGGATAATGAGATAATATGATGTATGAGATTCTTGTTATGATATGTAGCCACTGTTTTTATGGGTTGTCTAACTTTTTGATAGAGATCACTTGGGACAATACTGTTGGGGTAGAGTTGAAAACCAGTGGAGAAGTGGTTCTGGGGTACCCTTATTAGTTCATTACTATATTATAGGATCTCCTATATGAGATACATGGTGAGAGATAAATATGGTGAGTATGCAAACTTGGTGTACCATTTTAGGTGAAAATTTAGTTTCACTTGTTGTTCATGGGGTTTTACTATGATTTTGTTATCAATTTCACAAGAGTCTGTACAGAGGATCCTATTGAGAATATTTTTATGATTTCCCCATGTATTTATTAACTGTTTTATGGTTATCAAGAGCAGGTTGGAGATTATTCTAGATATTACTATCTCATGGTTTTATAGGAGGTATTTTGGTTTCGTGGTCACTTCGGATTATATCATTTTATAATTATAGTTCCCTATTCGATATATTATATTATTATGAAATTAGATGTAGGCACTAGGGTTTTATTTTATCTATCTAAGAAGGATTTTATTTTTGTAACTTTTATATATCTCTCTTATGTATGTTTTCTTGGAGGGAAATGAATCCCATTTTTGTGTTCATTATTCCCTCAGTAGTAGTCATCAACATGGGGCCTATTAAAAGCAAGATTGGGGTTTTATTGTCACACTTTCTTTAGTTTCAGTATAGAATGGGTGCCTTTGGAGGGAGTGGATTGTGACATGTTTCAACATGAAATACATAATCAAAATTAAGTAAATGTTTTTAATAAATTGAATAATCACATAAATGATAGCTTCACTCTAAATAAATTATTATCCAAATAGTGGGAAAAATATTAATGATATTTTGAGTAGATGTGTGTTAAAGGTATTTATAATAAAGGGAATTTCCACGCATTACTTATAACTAATGAATAATCCTTATTATTACTCCATATTCCTTATCATCGGTCTTAATGGATTTATTTTATTCATATAGCCTTTATTAATATATGGTTTTTAATATGATTTTTAAAATTTTCAAAAAATTTATTTTTTAATAAAAAAATAAACAGTTATTTTTTATTTGAAATAAAAATTATTGTTATTACATCAACTATAAAGACAATCCATTTTTAGATTATAAATTTAACACATTATTATAAAATCTCTCCTAAGGATTTTTTTTATTTATTGTTCTTCTTAGATAAAATAGACATTAATGAAACTTTTAGGTATAAATTTTTTATTTTTCTTATTTTTATTATACATCTAATAAAATTATAACAAATATAATAATCACATAACAATAAAACATAAAAAAAATAATCAGATTTTATATTATATTTAAAATATGTTTCAAAATATTAGTTTAAATGTTGTACATTTTTTTCAAATAAAAAATGTTTAGAGGGAAATTTATGGTGACATTTAGGATATATTATTTTAAAAAAATCAGTCATTAAGAAATTAAATTTTCATAATTTGGTGATTTTATACCTTTAATAGATAAATATGTTTATTTATTGATTTTTATTCATCTTTTTTTATCATAAGGAATTTATGTCTTCTTTTGTTATTTTTATTGAATAAATTAACTAAATATCATTTTTTATGTGCATTGTATTTTCTATTTTTTTAATATAGGAGGTGATCAGGATTTGAATTATTGTGTGCACATTACTGTATTTGATAAGGTGTTGGCTGATTTTTACAAAATTAATTTCAATATTTTATATTAAATCATATTTTATATTTAGTAAAAAGTGATTTTGTTCATATTTATCATAATACTTTTTCAATAGTTTTCAGAATGTAAAACATACTTCATTAAAAATTCATATTTTAAAAATCTTTTTAAATTTTTCAAAATTTTGAATTTATTGTTAAAAAATCGAATTTTCATTCATTACACCATCCATGATTAAAATATTTTTCCTAATTATTCTATAATATTACAAAGGTATCAATATTTTCCTATAATATTTTACAATTAATCAATGAATATATATAAAAAACCTACCAAATAATAAAATCCATCTCATTGATCATAATATATATTATAAAAAAACAATTAATCTTATTTGATGAAAAAAATTCAAGTATAACCATTTCAACATTTTATTATATCACTCATATAGTGTATATATATATAATTAAAATATAAAAATACCATATAATAGGAAAATAATATTAATAAAACAAATAAAAAATGAATTACATAAAATGAAATTAAATTTTAATAATAAAAAACTACTTAAATTTTGAAATTAATTAATTATAAATTCATTGAATTGATATTTTGTAAGTTATTTTGAACATAATATCACTTAAATAATTTAAATATATTATTAGATAAAATATAATATAAATAAAAATATCATTATAGTCATAAGTCATTTAAAATTAACTATAATTTTTTTTGCACTTTATCATGTTGCTATTAAAGTATTTACACACATTTATTTAAATTTACAAATTAAATTTTATTATTAGCAAAATTTATTCTATTTTTTTAATATTTATAGAATATTATTAACATAAAAAATTCCTTAACACAATTAAATTTTAGGAATTAAGAAAATTAAGGTGGTTAAATGATGTCATTTTTCAAATTTGGTGTTCCTAAAAATAATTAATGTTAAAATCAAAAGAAAATCAATGTTTTCAAATTAATGTTCCTTGTGTATGATTTATTTTTTGTATGGACCATTGTATTAATTTTTCAATATTCAAATACTTAAACTCACATTTCCATGTAGATAAGACAAGAATAATCCTATTATATATTGAGGAGCAACCAAGATTTTTAATTAAGTTAAGAAATATATTTCTTAAACAAAAATACATATTGTTAACAAATATCAACTACTATACATTGATTTTCATAAAAGTTTTTCATATTCACGAAATTCAAATATATATATATATATATATATATATATATTCCTACCTCAAAATCCCTTCACATTAAATTGAAATGACATTAAAATAATAGTGAAAAAAATAATTTTCATAGATGACGGTTTGACTAGTATATATAAATACCATTCTACTTAAAAATGTGTTCCTTTTATTATGAAATAATTTTAATCCATCTAAAATGTGGCATATTTTTTCGAATTAATATTTCTTTTGTAAATATGGTGAATTATGTTGTTGGTCTGCAGAACTGTGACATAGTAAGACCCCTTATGGTTAGGGAAAAACCTTCCCACATGTGGTTGAATTAATAAATTCTCAAAATATATGTTTTTTAGGGGGGGAATGTCATTATAATTTAAGGAACAACGAAATTAATCAATTAGATATAATATCCCAACACGTTCAATAAAATATCCTTGATCAAATAATAAAATTAATTATGAATAAAGACATTAAATTTATAGAAATTTACAAAAAAAATATCAAAATTTTAAAATAATTATAATTAAGAATCTAAAAAAAGAAATATTGGGGACTAAAAATGGTTTTTTTAAATGGATTACATTTTAATTTCCATAAATTTAAAACATTAATCACAATTAGAACACTCTATGTCCCCTTAGTAGGTAGTATTTTCAGAATTTATGATAATTTATTTATTATCATTCACTATGAGAAATACGTATCTCTTGGGATCATAATGAATATTATGTGACCCTCAAAGTTCATATGTATCATTAGTCATTCATTCCTCCATATATATTATTGAACCATAAAAATCTCAATGTCAAGAAAAAATCTTATTTTCTTGTTTTAAAGTTCATTACATTCAACTTTCCTTCAACTAAATACTTGATAAATTAATTTTGCCTCAAGTAAAATTCCATATCATGCTTCAAAATCATTGTATTTAATATTTTTATAAACTAAATAGCCATTTATTTCATTATTATAACCAAATAATAATAATTTTTATAACATGGATCATATCTTTTTAGAATATAATTTTTATATGAGTTATTTTCAACCCCAAATACTAATAAAATACATAATGGGATGTTTCATTGTCTATATCTCATATGGTGTATTTATGTTTTACTTTGATAGAATGTGTTTTAGTAACAATGAAAAATTACTTGGAACATAAACCCATAATGTAATAGGAAGGTGAAAATAATTCATCATCGATCATACTCTGCACAAAAATGTAATAATTCCACCTCTCAGACATATTATTCCACTATGGTGTTCCAAGGGGAGTGATTTATAGAAAAAATACACAATATCATATATGATTATTGAATTCATTAATCAAGTATTCACTACCCAAATTTGATAAAATGGTCCTAAATCTTTTCCACATTGATTTGGTAGCTCATTCTGAAACTCGTTGAAATTTTCAAAAGTTTTGTAGTTGTATTTCATAGGGGAAAGAAATCCATATCGATTAAAATCATCAATAAAAGTAAAGAATTATCTAAAAAATTGTGAGTATTCATTGGCCTAAAACATCACTACAGGTGAGACCCAACAGTCCACTAGCCCTATCACTTTTCCACTAAAATTTTCTTTGGTCATATTTCCAAGTAAAAAAGATTCACAATTATCAAATTGTTTATAATTTCAAAGATCCAATAATCTCTCTCTTTGGAGTATCTAGATATTTTTCTTGTTTATATATCCATGGACACAATTACGATGACATTTTGGATCTGAATCAGTCTTTGACATCTTATTTTGAATGTTATAAACATGATTATCCATATATAGATTATATAATCCATTTATCATATACCAAATTCTATAAAAAATTTCATTAATATATATAGAATATAATTTTTCTTAAAATTTAATGAAAATTACTTCTTGTATAGACAAGATATTAAAATCAAATTTTATGATATGGAAAACACTTAATAAAAAATATAAAATTTTAGAATTAATACACATGGTAAATTCAGATCAATAGTGCTAACTTAAGCAAGAAAATATTGCTCCATTTTTTATATGAATAACCTTTTCACCACTTCGTGATTCCATCATGTATTTGATTTTATATTTTTTCAGCACAAATTTGTAATTCACAACTTGTATCCAATACCCAATAGTCAGATTTAGTGAAATTTTCATCTATAAAATTCACATTGTGATTCTCATAATGATTATATTTGAGAACAATTGCAACAACCCAAGATTTTATGAGAATTATTCTTTTTAATTTCTTTTATTTCTTTTGTTATACAATTCACCAATATTAGCTTGCACAATACGCAACATCGTACTGGCTTGTAGTATACGCAACACTATTCTTGGCTTGTGTTGCACACAATTTCAAGTTCTTTCAAATAAAATTAATTTTACACAACACCATGTATAGATTTTGATCAATGTATAAATGAAATATATTTTTATTATGTTATACGCAACACCAAAGGAAGCTTTCACTACATGCAACCCTATCTTGGTTTGTATTACACGCAAGAGCGACCTTCCTCGATAGCGTGTATTGTACGCAATATTGAGTTTCACTAAACAATGATATATTGTTATAATATTATTATGAACTAGATGTTATGAATAGTATTAACTAAATTTTTAATTTTATAACATTATCTTACACATATCCTAGAACATGGTATGAGAACAAAATAAATTTTTCGGCTAAAATAAGTATTTTTCAAAAATTGCAATTTTGTCACCTTTTGATGGTGCACCCAACTTAAATCTAGTTTTTACACATTAATAAGTTAAATTATAAAAAATAAACTTATTCATTGCAATAAGGATATAAAAATTTACTTCGGATAATTTTTTTTTATTTTTCTGTTAACTTTTATATTTTGATGAATAGTAAAAATATGCTAAATTTTAATTAAAAAAAACTTTTTTCATCAAGATAATTTATATGGTTAAATTATAAAATTGAACGGTTTTAAATTATAAATAGAACATATTGTTATGATTTAATATAATTTATGTCATTATCATTAATTTTACACTGAATTCATAAGTAAAATCAATTCAATCTTTTGCAATGTTGTAAACAAAAACTCATTTTCTTTCAACAATGGGATTAATATTAATTTAATTTCTACAACTTATTTGCATTGAATTTGGAAAAATGGATTCCATATTCAGAATCAGTGGGTCCAAATTATGTTAATAGGCTTATTTTTATTTTTGGACATTATGAATAGTAACTACGGTAAAAACAAATTACCATAGTTAAAGGTAAATCGGGTAATTAAGGGTAAATATAATATTATAAAATTACCCTAACACTTTTCATAATATAATTTGATGATTTAATTTTGTCATAAAACATACTTGGGTCTAAAAAGAATCTATTGGAACCCACTTGTATGTGATTAAGATCTTTAGTTAATTTTATTTAAAGGAAAGTGAAATATGTTTCACTCAAACCTTAATAATTAAAGTATTTTTTATATAAGAATATACAGAATATAAATTCGATTATAAATTCTCATTTTAAATCTAAAATGCTTTCCTTTTCCATGTTAATTTAGTTTTAATTTTTTAGAAATATTTAATTACCTTAATAGCTTATACATTAATGATGCATAAATTATTTACTTAGTGAAAAATCAATAATATAGTTATTATTAGAGTAATAATACCCATATAAAATCCCAAAAACTTACCCTAAACTTATTGGTCGAGTATATCTATCCCAGTACCATCCAAGGGTAGACCAGGGGACCATTTGGAGCCGTATAAATGAGATTATGACATTTATATAATTTTATTTTAAATGATGTCAAAGTTGTCACCTTCATAATTTAATAAACATAACATTTTAAAAGTTGTGTTTTATTGAAGATAAATACTATTAAAAGGGTTTTTATGAACTATTTTTTATTTATATTCATCATAGTATTTTATTTTTACTTTTTATTCAACAAATAAGTATATTAAATAATTATACAAAAATGTTGTTGTAATTAATTTATTAAGGAAAATATCAAATAAATGGTTTTAAAAATATTAAAATAAATTTTATATGAACAAATAAATGTGCTCCATAAATTTTTTAGATTAATATGACATGTTATTAATCTATTAATTTTTTTTCTAATATATCTTCTCTGTGGATTTTATTTATATTCAAATAATTGTATAGTGTCAAAATTGTCACTATTGATATTTTATAAAAATAACATATTATTAAATGGTTTAAAAATCTCAACAATATTTAAGAATTAAAAATTTAAAATAATATGTTATAAAATGTAATAATGTATCTAATTATGGAAAATTAACAAAAAATAAGTAAGTATTTATAACAATTTAATAATTAGAATATTTTTCCCACAAATAAAATTAAAAAATTTAAATAAGGATAAATCAAAGTGATAAGGTTTAAAATAAACATAAAACATGTATAAATTTTATTGGATGATGAAATTACGACCCTATATCATCTCATATTCTAATTTGAGTAATTGTGTTGGTTTTTAAGTGGGTTTTTAATTTATATTATATTAATATTGTTTAGGTTTCCAAAAGTGCCCCTCTCCTCCCTTATAAAAGGGCACCTCCTCCCTCTTCTCTTCACACCATTTGAGCCTTCAAGATCGTCCAACCCCTGAAAATTTCTCTTCTAAACCTCTATAGTTATATCATAGAGGTTCTGGTCTTCTCAAAAGACCAACTCTAGTGCCCTAAGAGGAAGTTTAAAAGAGGCACGTCAAGGAAGAGTTAATCTCTTCTACCGATTCTTTCAAGTTTCTTTCTTCTTCTACTTCCTTTTATTTAGATTTTTCATTATAAAGTAATAAACGAAGAATCAGTAATATACTTATATGTTATTATAAATATTAAATAACCTTATTTCACCTTCTATTTATCTTACAGAAAACGAAATCACCGCGCGTACGTAGGTACGGAATAACGTCGCCACGTCATCGTGTAATCTGTTTTCCACCACCACCGTACTTGGATGGGTATAATGGTGTGAATAATTATTATATATTATTATTATAATATGATACTAATTATGATATATTATATCATCCACTCCAATTCCATTCAATAATTATGGGAACGATATCATCGCTCGTGCGTACGTACGGATTACCGTCTCCACGACGCGATAAGATTCATTCTCCATGTTAACCATTCAAGAGTGATTATAGAGTATATATAATGAATAATAATGAAATATATGACATAATAAAGATACTGGATTTATGTATATATATATATATATTTCATCTACATACCTCCATTCATGCAAATAAGGAAAGGAAAACAGTGTTCATTCGAATGTACGGCCTACCGTCTCCATGAACGGTGTATTTCATTTCATTTATATATCTTCTATATATATATATACTGAATATATATGATATATAAATCTTGTTTCCCATTATGGATGTAAGTAAATCATTATATAAGTAATACTATCAAGAACAACAAGTCCAAATACGTACGATAAATGAAACAATTATTACCCAAAACGTTGTTTTAACATGGAATTGACAAATGAACGAATAATATAAAGACTTAAGTGAATGATATATGATATCATTAATTTTAATATGGTTCTGTTACAAGTTAATAAAATGTTTAAACCCACTATACAGGAGTTTCAGGCACATACGGAAGAAATTGGACCAAAGGTAAGGGATTATTATTCCAATCTTGTTATTATCGGGGATTGTTTATTTGTAAGTATTTACTGGGGTTATAGTTATCATCCATGTCCATGTCTTCTAAAAATGTTTTCATAAAATGTTTACTATTTTTAAATGTATTTTTAAAGTCATTTTTACCCTTTTTTGACTTTTACGACATGGTATAGAAGGAATCTTTCTTTTGTTTACCATACAAGGTACTTTTTGAATTTTCCGGCAAAAGTACGAGAAAAATGTTTTTTTAACTTATATGACATGACTGGATTTTTACGGTTTCATAATGCTTTATTTCCATGATGCTTCCTCTACCAGATTTCATGGTTATTTTCCACAAAATTATCTTCATTAAAAATTGAATGAAATTTTTAGAATTGAAAATGATTATGAAAAATAAAGGATATTTTCCTCAAGAATTCATTTCAAGTGTTTTATCAAAACAATTTTCCATCTAAGATGACATTTATTAATATGGTTATGTTTCAAGTATAATGGCCCTATTATTTACATGTTTTGATTTTCTTTATGATAAAATGATATCCATTTATTTTATATGGATTATGTCATGATAGGATGATGTTTATGAAACCCATTTTATTGGTTGGGTTATGATGAATGGTTTATGTTTATTTTGTGGCACACGTAAGAATGATTTCATTATGATATGGGTGGGACCTATATATCCCTCCATCAAATTGGGTAAAGATTTATATCTCATGAGATAGACATGGATTGAACGGTAAGTAAATCCAGTTCCGTAATACAGGGCTGGAATGCAAAGTAAACTTAGTTCAGTAATAAACTTTCTCCACTATGATGGTCTTGGAAGCAATGCTATGGCTACTATGGAAATAATATCATGTGCTTAATGGTTTTCCACAATTTTGTGTTTTATTCCCATTCCATTTTATCATGATTAATGTTCCATTACGATCTATGCCTTATGTACTGACATGATTTATGTCATTTCTCAATATTTTGATGTTTTATGTTCATGTTTTTATATTCAAATGTTTATGGATCGTTTTTATATTATCCATGTGTACCCTTACTGAGAATTGGATCTCACCCTTTTTATGTTTTATTTTCCTCAGGTTATAAATAATGGGTTTAGGTAAGAAAACAAAAGGGTAAGATCTTCATGGGAGATATTGAAGATCTTTTACCAAGATTAAAATATTTTGTTCTGAGTTTCCAAAGACACAAAACTAATATGGCCATTGGGTGTTTGTTTTTGTTATGTATTTTGTATTCCAAAAAAGTAATGTAATTTCCATGTAGGTCAAGAATTGATTCTCTACAGTTGGTATTAGAGCAAAGGTCTAGTTAACCTTTGGAAACTATGATGCGAAAACATTACTGAGATCCCTAGAGATATTTCTAAGGTATGTCTAAGGATGTCCCTAAGGATAAGTATGAGTATAGGATAAAGTACTATAATTATGATAACGATCATGAATAACCTAGGATTAAACCTAAGATGTTGGAGATTGGAAGTACTCCCCCTTGATTATGTTGTTTTCCGAGAATGTTTTTTTCCACTCACACTTTTATTTTTGGGTTTTAGATGATGGCTGGAACCCGAAGGAACCGTGCTGATCAATGTAATGGAAAATGCTATGATTTTCCTCCTGAACGAACCAATATAATGGGAGAAGGAGTGAAAAATATTATTTTTATAATTACACAAGCTATGAATCATTCTAGACTTCTAAATGAGTAGATAAGGGAATAATTTTCTATTGAGTCCTTCATGAGGCAACATCCACCTTCTTTCAATGGGTCTTCTAATCCACTTATTGCTGAACAATGGATCACTACCATTGAAAAGATATTTTCCATAATTCATTGTTCATAACATGAAAATGTCATGTTGGGTGTTTACCATTTAGAAGGTGAAGCAGACCAGTGGTGTACTCTAATTTAGAATACAAGGCCCCAAGATGAAATTGAATCCATGGAATGGGACGAGTTCAAGAACTTGTTTTTCAATAAGTAATTTCCTCGTATTCTTCAAACTAATATGGAAAAGGAGTGCCATGAGCTTATGAGAAAGGATAATGAATCTTTTGGTATATACAAAGTGAATTTTACAAGGCTTTCAAGGTATGCATCTTGCTTTATCATCCAACCTGAATGTAAAGTTTATCTATTCTTTAGTGGATTAAAACCAAGTCTTCGAAGGGCATTAGATATAAGAGACTTCAGTAGCTATGAAGAAATTGTTCGTTGTGCTATCAAGGTAGAACTAGAAGTTGGTTTTACATATACATCTCATGGTTTTGATAAGAAACGAAGGATGGAGTTCAAGGAAAAATCTCAGAACAATGGTGAAAAGAAGATGAAGGTTTCTTTATGCTCAATGTGTGGAAAGAATCATGGTGGAGATTGTATAAAAAGTACTAGAGAATGTTTCAAGTGTGGAAAATAATGTCATCGAGCAGCTAAGTGCCGAAGTAATGGGAAAACGGTTTCTAATTACGTGAATAAAGAAAAGACTACAAAGAATGTACCACTAACCCTTCAATGCTACAAGTGCAAGGAAATGGGGCATTATGCTAATCAATGCCCTAATCCAAGGGTTGATGATGATTGATGTGAGAAACCACTTAAGGCAAAGGACAAAGGGAAGCCACATGCGATCACTATTTGTGATGTTGAGTTTGAAAATGATGTGGTGGAATTATTAAGTGTTTATGGAATGGGATTTCAAAATAGTATTATGGAATATTGGAATATCTATGTATTGGTTTATTCTGTTTTCCAATAATTATATGGTATCGGTAACCATGAAAAGTAATTGAAATATTTTTGAAAAGAAGATGATATGCACATAATGAATGGATCTGGAGTAAATAATGGGTTTGATAGTATTAATGAGATCTTGACTTATAAAAGGACAAAGTGACACCATGGTTTGAGTATATAGAACTTTTGGGATTTTGGTATGTGGAAAGAGTAAACTTTTTACAGCATTTGTGTTTTCACTAAGGTTGTATGGTAATACATTATTAAGGTATTCATATGTTTATAACTTGACAATCATGGACTACCTTATGATATATGGGAGACAAATGTCAATTAGATTTAGTTCACCTCCTTCTAAATTTTTATATTTTTAATTTTTGGAAGGATTTTAATGTTATCCATTTATGGATAGTATAAGTTATTTTTCGTTTTAAGATTAATTTCTTATCACACTATAGGTGGACTTATGCTAACATGTTCTAAACTTTTTTTTGAGATAGATAGAATGACCTATCATTTTATCACATGATCTGATAACACTTCATGAATGGAAAATCCAAATTCATTTCATTAATAGTTGAAGTGGAAAGTCATCAAGGCACGAACAACGATGAGATTGTACCAAAATAAAATAAGTAATTCTTCTTAAGAAAAAACTCTTCAAAATTAGGTAAATGATCTTGAAAACCAAAAAATGTGTCCTAGTACCCTCATATCTGATGAATCATATGGTACCATAGATCATCACAAATTTATGGCTTTGTGATTGTTGGCTTTTTCATATCCATGTTCTCTACCACTCTTCATCAGAATATGATCATTAGATTTCTCCTCCATATCCATATTTTTACCTATATTCTCCTATGTGGAAACCCAATGCTGAGTTTCTTTGGGTGACAGTTATGTTTCTAACATTCCTTTATAAAATTAAGTTTTGGTATTCATTTTTACAATGTGGGGTTCTATGAAAGAAACTTTCAAGTAGAAAACCATTTGTAACCCCGACGAATTTCGATGGCGAAATTCATTTTAAGGGGGGTAGAGTGTAACAACCCGAGATTTTATGAGAAGTATTCTTTTTAATTTCTTTGATGTATTTTTTTTACAATTCCCCAAGATTAGATTTCGCTATACGCAACACTATATTAGCTTGTAGTATACGCAACACTATTCTTGGCTTGTGTTGCACACAATTTCAAGTTATTTCGAATAAAATTCATTTTACAAAACACAAAGTATAGATTTTGATCAATGTATAAATGAACTTTATTTTGATTATGTTATATGCAACACCAAAGGAAGCTTGCACTACATGCAACCTTGAATAGGTTTTCATTACACGCAAGAGCGACCTTCCACGATAGCATGTGTTGTACGCAATACCGAGTTTCACTAAACAAAAATATATTGTTATAGTATTACTATGAACAAGCCATTATGAATAGTATTAACTAAATTTTTAATTTTATAACATTATCTTACACATATTCTAGAACATGGTATGATAACAAAATAAATGTTTCGGCTAAAATAAGTATTCTTCAAAAAAATGTAGTTTTGCCGCCTTTCAATGGTGCACCCACTTTAAATATATTTTTTGACATGTTTATAAGTTCAATTAGAGAAAATAAACTTCTTAATTTCAATAACGATATAAAAATTTACTTTGGATAATTTTTTTATATTTTTCTATTAACTTTCATATTTTTATGAATAGTAAAAATATGCTAAATTTTAATTAAAAACTACTTTTTTCATCAAGATAATTTATATGGTTAGATTATAATATTAAATGGTTTTAAAGTATAAATTGAATATATTTTTACCATTTAATATAATGTATGTCATTATCATTAATTTTACATTGAATTCTTAGGTAAAATCAATTCAATCTTTAGCTATGTTTTAAATAAAAAACTCATTTTCTTTCGACAATGAGATTAATTTTAATTTAATTTATAAAACTTATCTGTATTTAATTTGGAAAAATGATTTCCATATTTGGAATTAGTGGATCCAAATTATGTTAATAGGCTAATTTTTATTTTTGGGCATTATGAATAGTAAGTATGGTAAATTTTATTTACCATGGTTAAAGGTAAATCTGGTAATTAAGGGTAAATATAATATTATAAAATTACCCAAACACTTATCTTAATATAATTGGATGATTATATTTCGTCTTAAAACATACTTGGGTCTAAATAGAATCTATTGGAACCCACTTGGATGTGATTAAGACCTTTAGTTTATTTTATTTAAAGGAAAGTGAAATATGTCTCACTAAAACTTTAATAATTAAATTATTTTTAATATAAGTATATAGAGAATATAAATTCGATTATAAATACTAATTTTAAATATAAAATGTTTTTATTTACCATGGTAATTTATTTGTAATTTTTAAGAAATATTTAATTACCTTAATAGCATATTCATTAATGATGCAGAAATTATTTACATAGTGAAAAATCAATAATATAGTTTTTATTAAAGTAATAATACCCATAAAAAGCCCTAAAACTTGACCAAAACATATTGGTAGAGTATATATATCTCAAAAAAATCCAAGGGTGGACTCGGGGACCATTTGGAGCCATATAAATGAGATTATGACATTTATATTACTTTATTTTAAATGATGTCAATGTTGTCACCTTCATAATTTAATAAATATAACATTTTAAAATTTTTGTTTTGTTTAAGATGAATTCGACTAAAATACTTTTTATGAAATATTTTAGATTTATCTTTATAATGGTATTTTTTTAATTTTTATGCAACAAATAAGTATATTAAATAATTATACAAAAATGTTTTATAAATTATTTTATTAAGAAAAATATCGAATAAATGTTTTAAAATTTTTTTAAATAAATATTATATGAAAAAATTAATGTTCTCCATAAATTTTTAAGATGATAATGACATTTTAGGAATATATTAAATATTTTTTTTCGAATATATCTTCTGTGTGGATTTTATTTAATTTCAAATAATTGAATACTGTCAAAATTGAAACTATTGATATTTAATAAAAACAACATATTATTAAGTTTTTTCCAAATCACAAAAATATTTAAAAATTACAAATTGAAAATTATATGGTCTAAAAGGTAATAATGTATCTAATTATGGAAATTTTACAATTAATAAGTAATTATTTAGAACAATTTAATAATTAGAATATTATTTCAACAAATAAAATCAAAGAAATTAAATAAGGATAAATCAAAGTGATAAGGTATAAAATAAATATAAAACATTCCTAAATTTTATTGGTTGATGATATTACAACCCTATATCATCTCATATTCTAATTTTTTTAATTTTGGAGGTTTTTATGTGGGGTTTGAATTTATGTTAAATTAATATTTTTTAGGTTTCTGAAGGTGTCCCTCTCCTCCCTTACAAAAGGGAAACTCCTACCTCTTCTCTTCAACCCATTTTGATCCCTCAAGCTCGGCCAAACCCTAAAAATTACTCTTCTCAACCTCTCTAGTTATATCACATGGGTTCTGGTTTTCTCAAAACACCAACTCTAGTGCCCTAAGAGGAAGTTTAAAAGAGGCACGTCGAGGAAGAGGTAATCTCTTCTTCCGATTCTTTCAAGTTTATTTCTTCTTCTACTTCCATTTCTTTAGTTGTTTCAATATAAAGTAATAAAATAAGTATCACTCATATACCAATATGTTATTATAAATATGAAACAACCCTATTTCACCTTCTATCCATCCTATAGAAAATGAAATCACCGCGTGTGCGTATGTACGGAATACCGTCTCCACGCCGTGGTGTAATCTGTTTTCCACCACCACCTTACTTGGATGGGTATAATGGTGTAAAGAATAATTATATATGATTAATATAACATGATAATAATTCTGATATTTTATATCATCCCCTCCAATTCCATTCAATAATTATGGGAATGATATCATCACTCGTGCGTACGTACGGATTACCGTCTCCACGACGCGATGAGATTCATTCTCCATGTTAACCATTAATGAGTAATTATAAACTATATATAATGATTAATAATTAAATATATGACATAATAAAGCTTATTTATTAATTTTTGTATATATATATATCATTTACATACTTCCATTCATGTCAATAAGGAAAGGAAAATAGTGTTCATTCGTACGTACGACCTACCGTCTCCATGAATGGTGTATTTCATTTCATTTATATATCTATTATATATATACATACTGTATATATATGATATATAAATAATTTTTTACATTCTGGAATTAAGGAAATCATGATATAAGTAATAATATGAAGAACAACAAGTCCGAACACGTACAATAAATGAATCAATTGTTACCCAAAATGTTTTTTAACATGGAATTGACATATGAAAGAATAATATAAAGACTTAAGTGAATGATATATGATATCATAAATATTAATACGGTTCTGTTACAAGTTAATAATATGTTTAAACCCACTATACAGGAGTTTCAGACACATACAGAAGAAATTGGACCTAAGGTAAGGGATAGTTATTCCAATCTCATTCTTATCTAGGATTGTTTATTTGTAGGTATTTACTGGGGTTATAGTTATCATCCATGTCCATGTCTTCTAAAAAAATTTCATAATTTTTTTTACTATTCATACATGTATGTTTAAAGTCATTTATTTTATATGGATTATTTTATGATGGGATGATGTTTATGAAACCCCTTTTATTCGTTAGGTTATGATGAATGATTTATGTTTATTTTCTGGCACACGTAAGAATGATTTCTTTATGAGATGGGTGGGACATATATCTCCCTCAAATTCATTGGGTAAAGATTTATATCTCATGAGATATACATGGCTAGAACAGCAAGTAAATCTGGTTTAGTAATACAGGGATGGAACGGCAAGTAAACCTGATTCAGTAATGTACTTTGTCCACTATGATGGTCTTGGAAGCAATGCCTGGGATACTATAGAAATCATATCTTGTGCTAAATGGTTTTCCAAAATTCCATGTTTTAATACCATTTAATTTTATCATGATTAATGTTCCATTATGATCTATGCCTTATGTACTGACAAGTTTTATTTCATTTCTCAATATTTTGATGTTTTATGTTCATGATTTTACGTTCAAATGTTTATGTATTGTTTTTATGTTCTCCATGTTTACCCTTAATGAGCATTTGAGTTCACCCTTTTTATGTTTTCTTTTCCCTGGGATATAAAGGATGGATTTAGGTAAGAAAAAAAGGGTAATATCTTTATGGGATATGTTGAAGATCTTTCAGCATGATTAGAAGATTTTGTTCCGAGTTTCCAAATACACTAAACAAATATGGTCATTGGGCATTTGTTTTTGTTATGTATTTATTATTCTGACAAAGTAATGTAATGTCCATGTACGTCAAGCTTTAGGCCTCTATAATAATTCTCAACCATTGTGATAAAATTTGAACTGCATTATAAGTTACCACTATAAGTAATCCAAAAATATTTATCATAAAGTTATTCATTATCAATAATGTGTGAGTGTCATTTTTTATATCATTTGATCATGTAATTTAATGAATTTACTCCAAATAGAAATTATATCCCGATACATTATATCTATGTAGTAAGATAATATCTATATTTAATTTATCATGGGCCCTAATTCAGAATGAAACTCATCACTTATTTATTTAGCTAAAAAATCATACCAATCACAATACCTATAATTCATGGATAGTTTAGTGGGAAACTCTTTGTTCATATCAATCATATAGATAATAGATTAAAATATATTCATTTTTTATACAAACCATTATCGTTTCCCATATAAGTGTCGCTAAAATATCATAATAGGATGTGGTTAAATACCCCTTAAGAATAACCATTCCCACCATTCTTTACATAAGACACTCCACGTCCACCCTACTTTTGGGTGAACATACCAAGTTGGATGATCGATTTTTTTGACATGTTATTTCTTTATATGAAAACTAACTATTACAAGTTATGGGATTTCGTTTTAAAAGACCAACCAGTATAACATACATCAAATGCATATAGAAGACATTATATCTCATGGAAACTTTATTATCTCCTCTTTTTTCATTTTGTGTATACATGATTTTAATGGTTTATTATTTAAATTTTTATTACATTAACCAAATTTATGTGTTCACACCATATCCATATGTAACTATTTCCACAACATGAATGTTTTTGTTACTCACAAAAAAAATCCAAACAAATTTATACAAACCCAAATTCATCTCAGGAATAAGGTTTGTCAAATTATCATGAGTAATCTAAGAGTGAAAATTATCCACCCCATCACCTATATAGAACAGGGAATAAACCTCTGGGATAGTGAGTAGTATAACCCCAAATCCCTCTCTCTGAGGAGACATATGAGAAAGTTGAATTCATGATATCTATAAAACTGAATATACACACACTAAATTAAATTAGTATTATCAATCTTATAACCCTAAAAACATATATTAGGGTAAATGAAAACTAAATCTTTTGATATCACTCTTAGAATATAATATCGGACACTATCACCTATAATTAGTTTTACACATAATTTTATAATGAAAAATATTTAAATTCAACAAAAAAATTTGGAAAATGAATATAATACAGGAATAAAATAATATATAACCACTTTTTTATTTTTAACCGCGTGAAATTTTTTTAAACATTTCATCTATTATTTAGATACACAAATTCCCATTTTAAGATTAATAAACCATATAATTTACTATTCTTTGGAATTTTTTCATTGAACTCTTCAATAAAATTATATGATAAATAGTCCATGTAATGGATTATAATCCAAAGAAACCATAAAAAATGTGGCTACTATATACATGCACTCGCATGGAAATAACATCAAAAACCATATCATACTATATGATATTGGTAGCATAAGCATACCACAATTCTATTATAACCTCTACATATCATAGAACATGATATTAATCACATGGATTTCATACCATATGATTCGAGGGAGTCATATGATACAAATCACACATTTTAAGTGAATATTCATCACTTTTAATGTGCTATTTTTAAACACACTATAAAACTCACTCCAAAAAACTTTTCAAACAAGATCAGGATCTTTTATATCCCATATATGTGTCACAAATTTTGAAACTACAAAAATAATCTATTTGAATTTTGGATGAAAACATCAGCCCTTCCCAAAATTATAGGTTCTGCGAACAGCAGAATCATGATTGGTGGACATGAAATTAAAATTTCAATTAATTTATATTTTACAAGAAACCACATGAGAGAAACATTCATGTTAATTATATAAATAATTTTTTTCTGATTGGTTTAAATGAATACATCATCTTATGATCCTTCCATCAATCAAGTTTTTGATATTTTGAAAAAAATTGAATAACAATCATTTCACTATAAGGATCCAAGTGTAAAATCCCTCTCTTGGTGATGCACATGTGCTCCATTGATCTCTGAGCAGTGCTAATTATATTCTAGGTGCTAGCACAAAATATCAATTATATTCAATTTTCATCTTGATATCTCCAGGATCCTTCAACATTTAAAAAGTTATTCTCATTCTTAAGAGGATGATAGGATTAATTCTAGAGAGGGATAGAGAGAGTGAGAGAGGGAAAGAGAGGTCTGTTGTGCACAATGATTCTAAATTCTCAATTTTTAATTAATTATACACAATAGACACACCCATCTATTTAAAGAGTCAAGGTTTATATTAATATATTATTTAATCATTTACCCTCCCATATATAAAACTATAATCTTTTATAAAACCTCATTCCATAATTTATTATTATTATTATTACTACTATTTTATGGTGCTCACTATCTTTCATGCTAAAAAATAATATTTTACCATTATATAATTTAATAATCATTCCCAGATGTGAAATTTGTCATATCAAACTCCTCATCATTAATTAAATACCCAAATAAATATTTTATTCTCTCAAATAAATATTTTATTCAAAATCTAGTGAAATTTGTTTTATTAAATATTCAATAAATAAATATAATATTTTATTCACAAACAAGAAAATAAATATTTATTATATATTCACATATTCAATTAAATAATTCATTAATAAATAAATAATCATTTATTATCTTATTTATATTAGTGATCAATAAAAAATAAATATAATTAATCCTGGAATTGAGAATAATATTTATTCTATTAATTAAATTCAAATAGAATTTAATCTCTATCAATAAAAACACTTGTTGTGTGATCCTCTAGTATTTTATCTCATTGGAATTAGGTTGGTCAACCTAATGTCTATGATTTATTTCTATCAACTTTCCAAGGAATCCATGTTAAAGAAATTAATATCACAACATCAAAAACCACATATGAATTCCCATTGTGTAATATAATTTATTTGTTTTAATATATTATCTAGAAGGTTTTCCATCTGTGTCATTAACCTATCTGCTTGATACATTTTCCTTTGACTATCTTAAATTGATGTCCTAACACTATGGGCATAAAATTTATGTGATAGTTATATTTTAATCAAAAGGATAATACATAAACTTTCATTATGATGGAAGGGTCAAATCCTTACTCAACTTATCCATTAATAGCATGTCATTCCTGATTCACCCAATGTACCCTACACACCAACAACATATGGAATGTTGGTTTTTGGTATTAAATAAATTTTTTTATTCATGATATGTGTTAATGATAATTTTAAAGTATAAGGACCAATACACATGCATATAGATAGGAATATATGATGACACAAAAACATGAATAATTCCACCTATCAGGATTGTCCTCATCATTTCCCATATTATATATTAACAATTGTGAACATCATGAGTAACTTCACCTGAATATATAAATTCTATATTCCCTATAATATTATGTTATCTGACCCAAAAAAATTACTAATATCATCAATGTATTTCAGGATTCTCATCATAGTGTTAAAATACTATGAACATATCAATGTAAAAGATACTCTAGGACATTGTCACATAAATTTTATATATAACATTCAATATGTGATAATATATTTTTATTAAAATTCGCTCCAATAAATATTAAATTAATTTAAAGTAAAATGTATTTTGTTATGGGGAACCAACTATATCAAACTCCCATATACTCTAGGGACAAATTGTAATTACCGGTCCGTCCAAAGATAGAAAAATGATTCTACTAAGTATGGATATAAATTCCAGGCCATCCACATTTCTAGTCCTTTGGATAGTAATGCCACGTGTATTTTTATTGAATATTTTTTTGCAACATTATTATGATGAGAAAATATCTCAATTAGACATATTACTGAGTATCCACCATATATTCGCAGGTAAGAATCCTGAAATCCTAAATAAATCTATATTAAATGTTATCATAAAATGATAAATCACTTTCTTTTGGTATAACCCAAAATCAGAATAGGGCACTGCTAAACTACATTTTATGCTTCATCAAAAGACAAAAAGTACACAGATATTATTGATATTGAAACCACTAGTTTTAATATGTTTTTATTTAATGTTACTATATATTTATCAGTTATATTAGATAACATTTAACTAAATATAGATAAGTTTTCAATTCTATTGATCACTAGTACTCCCACTTCCTCAAACACTGGGAAATGATCCATTTCTTCTTTTCCCATTACTGTCGGATAGTTATAACTTTATGAAAATGAAATTATGTTAGATTTATTTTAAATTATCGTATTATTATTTATTAATTAGTAATATCAAATTTCATTATATATCAAGGCACAAGATAAGAATTCCTAGGACTTAAGTTTGTGAAAGTCTTTTAATCTTCATAATCTCTTCCTATGCTCATTCATGTTCTAATATAATGATTATATTCCAACAAAAATTAGATATTTAATTATTTTCAACTTGTATTATTCAATACTATGTTAATATATGTACTATAACTAAATTTTTCTAAATCATAGATTAATATTATTGATATAGATCCCTAAAACAAGGTTTCTAATTTATGTCAAAATTTGTGAAATTTTATTCCTTATTCTTAACAAGATGGTAAGACAAAAAAAATTTTTTCCCATATGTTATTAACATATCTATCCTGAAAACTAATAGCACACCCACTAACTATTTTGATACACATGTCACTCATTTTGTTCCAAATTAAAATTCTATAATCAGTAAGAATGATTTATTTATAAATGAATTTATGTCATCTGTATATCTTATTATAATATATTGATTTCATTGAACTTTTTATTTATTCCTAGTAGGAATATACCACAGGGTATCATAAAGGTTGTGTCACGTAGAAATATTCCATAATGATTCCTCTAAATGATGTGGCCTTGACTATTAATAAACCAATATGATGATCAATGAAACTTTCCATAGCAATTATATTTCAAAAATTATTTTAGTCGTCAAGATATGTGAATAAGTTTTTTCATAACCTAAACTCTGAATAATATATAATGAAATATAGGTTCTTTCATGTATCATCCATGTCCATTTTCCCTTCAATACTCACCAATAGTATCAAGCCTTAGAAACATTCAGAATATAGATTCCCTAAATTTTTATACATAGAATCCATCCCTTGAATTTTTAAATAATTATCAGCTATTGGAAATGACCTTAAAATACTTATTTTTTAGAATATTTATTCTAAAATAAATATATATTTATCACCCAAAATTTTGAACTTAAACCACATCTTTGGTTAGGAATTCATACATAGTATGTCTCTATGGAACTGTTACAACCACTAATCTCAGTGGAGTGTAGTATTACCATACCAAATTAGGTGAATCCAGTTAGTTAAACCATATAAGTTTAGTCTTCTACCACAATTATTAAATATATATTTTTCCTTTATTTAAATATAATTGATCTTGACAAGAATTTAATATCTTTAATGATTGTAGGATCAAAAAATAGGATAAATTTTATTGGTTTTATGTTTGTTTTAACTATGGATGCCTTTTGATAATATTTCTTCAAAAAAAATACTCACATTATTCTTATAATTGATACTTATATTATCACATTTTATAATATATCCATAGAAAATATAGTTGGAATATGGTTAGTTTTTTCACTTATATTTAAAAAGTTATCGTGGAAGGAATAATGAATGATTTTAAATATATATAAGGCTCATAATTGATCTTCCTTTTACTACTATCATGACGTAGATGTGTATAAGAAAAACATGACTTAGATATAACCTTTAATCCACATATATGATCAATGATTACTTGGGTATCATATTATCCAAAAATCCATCTCTGTGATTCCCCAATCTTTGTGAAGTTCACTCTTTTACTTCACTAATAATTTATAAAATTTCTTAAATGAATCTCTTGAATATATAATTATTTTACAATATTTCATGTGCTAATGTTGAACCATGTCTAAAATTCTTTGTGATGTACTATTATTTAAAAAGTTTTCTTTCCCTAAAAAATGAAAAGTAGTCTGTTTTTTATCTAGTATCTTAGATCAATTGATACTAAAACAATTTTATAGGTATAAATAGGTAAAATACATTCAGTTTTATTTGATAGAGAATTATCTTGTGAAAAAAAGTTGGAATATTGTATTTTATATTCATCATTCACTACAATGTCTGTTGAGGATTTAATAGTTACTTAACCGTTACTTTAGTATTTAAGTACCATAACAAAAAAAATTAAATAATATAATGCCTCATTTTTTCTATCCAGATAATGAGATAAATGTTTTTATAAAACTCATTACAATCTTGAATCAATCGAATATATAAATGAGAAATAGAGATATCCCTTTATATGAAATAGTAATCACCCTTTCTTATCTCTTTTTGAGTTCACTTTATAACTATTATATTCATTCTCATTTCCTATATTTCAATAAATGTATGTTGTAATCAAGTTGTATTTAATTCACAAGCAGTGAATTAAAACATGTTAAAAATACCTAAAGTGGATTAAACTGAAATCTTCTTCTATTTACTGAAATTAATTTTCTAGTGACCATTATTTAAAAATAATAAGCAAATAAACTCTTGATCATGCTTCTAGATTTCAATATTTTGTCTGTTTGAAGGTAACTATAAATGATCTTTTGGTGTTAGATTATCAATGGGATATTCATCCATGTCTTTCAAACAATTCACAAGAAGGGGTGGAGAAATAGGTTTCAAAAAATTCTTATCAACATAGAGAAGTTTGTTTAAAATTATCCTTAGTGACTTTTCAATTTTTTTATTTCGGATAGGAAAAATAAGGAATGTCTTAGTAATAGGGATAGTATGATAATTTTACTGGATAATTTATTAACCAAGTTGAAGCCCAATTTCTCTAATTATTCAATATATGCCATCATTTTGAAATCATGATTAGTAGCTAAATTTCCTTCTTCCATTTGAAATTAGTATAGTTCATTGACAATATTATTTATTTATATCCTTATCTTTCTAAAAATAATAGAGATGTGATATTATGGGGTAAACATTCTTGTATTTATATTATATCATCAACTTTCTAGACATAGTTGAAAAATAATCTAAAAAATAGTATGAATCCAAAATATATCTCTAGTTGACATATTCTTCACCTTCTCACGCCTATTAGGGTCTCACAATATGAATAGGGGATTCTAACACATAATAAAAACGTTCGGATAGTAATTAATCACATAAAAATGTAAGGACATATCCAAGGTTAAGGAATTATCTCACTATTTTGGGGGGTTTTCGTCGATTTTGTATGATAATTAAAGTAGTTGTTTAGTACATTAAATGATTAAAAAATATGTGAGAAATCTGAATAATTAATTTTGATAATTCTATCACTATTTGATCAAGTCCAAATAGCTATCACCATTGATCTTGGAAATTCTAGTGGCAAGGAATTTATAGTATAAAGGATCTATATGCCCCTTTTCATGACCCCAATGAGGTTTTTCATGCTACATGTAGTTATTTGGGTAGGAAGGTTTTTCCAAACTATAGCTCTAACATTCCTCGATCAATTGAGTGGACTCACCAATCCTAAAATTCTTAATTGGATTTCCTCAACCCCTATATCCAAGTTTCATCAAGCTTATAGAGGGACACTTCTCTTGATCTATGATGGTTAACTAAACCCATAAACTCCATATAAACTCCCCATGAAGATTAGTTTTCCCAACAAGGTAAGGTTAAACACTTAGTTCTAAGGAATTTATTCCGAATCAAGTAATAGAAGACCAAGTATAACATGATATTTTTTTAGGGATTTTAATTTTTTATGCATAAAATTTATCTTATTTTATCTTTTACCCGAATTGTAAATACTAATTGTATTTTACATAATTATTTAACCATGTTGGGTAAAACATTTACACATAATCTATTTATTTAAATTTCATATTTGAAAATTAAATTATTTATTTATGTAATCTTGGTCTTCCATCCATAATTTAAATAATTCATAGTAATAAATAAATAAATGAACATATCATGAAATTATCTAATGTTTTATTAATTGATAAGACAATAATTCAACCAATGACCTAGGGAAATAACTCCTTTTGTTGGTCTTGGTATGTGTTGTGGCATTCCACTTGTCCACATGTGTATCACCAGCGTTGGAATCATTAAGGTTTCCTCCTGAACTGCCTCCACTTTCCTAGGGATACTCTATTAATTATATGTATTTATAATTCACAAGAATGTGAGTAGAGATAATTATTAGTTAAGTTGAATTACAAAATTAACCTAGAAATGTAGGTTCTACATAATAATGGGGGAAGGATGACTTGAAGTACATTAAATTTATTTTATTATTTCAAATAAATCAAATTATATAAATCCAACACGTATATATGTCTTGTTATAGATCATGAATGGTCATGTACATAGAATCAATATTCAAAATTATAATAGTTAACATTCATTTTTATTCTCTCTTCATTATTAAGATAAATGCACTTATAGTAATTAATTAATTAATTAACTCCCTTTTATCTTAATTCCCATAAAATTCAATTAGAGATACCTATCATTAAATCCATTCATTGAAAATAAATAGAATAACCAATAATCACATATTATTAAAATAGATTCACTGAAAATTTTATAATTCCTTAAAACCATTATTAAATTTTCAAACACAGTATGTATTTAGATTAATTAAAAAAGATTTTAATGATTTAATTAATTAATTTAATTTAATTTAAATCTATTATTTATTGGAAGACTACACAACTTTTACTTACAATATACATGTTGTGTACCTCAATTATTGTGTACTCTAGAAACATTTCTCGGGCTTCAATTTTTAACTTGGAAGGACTACACAATATGTAAAATCTAGCTACACATCATGTATCAACCTTTTTTGTGTCTCATTCACCTTCAAAAAGACTCAGTGTGTTCTTCAGATGTGGAATCACATGATGTGTAATCTATATACAATCCATGTGTTCTAATTTACATTTTTCTACATGACATACCAAATAGAATGAGGTTTAATTTAGATGCTGAAAATATTAAACCACCTAGCATGTTCAATACATCTATACTCCTTGTACGTCATTATTACAATAGGGTGTCAGTCTCATATGGTTTTGGCCATGTTTATGACCACACGGGATGTCTGAATTTCACCACTAAATTGTGTGGACTACACCATGTGTACACTTGATACACATTATGTAATATTATAATATGTGTTCTAGGTTTTCCCAATCTATACAGGGAGTCCAATAAATTCACTATGTATAGATACTATTTGGCATGTCATGTAACCTAGGCCACGTACAAATATAGTGAACTCAGTTATATGGCATGTACGATGGCTACATATCATGTATCTTAGTCTTACTGGCTAAAACTCTTAGCAAATTCTGATTTAATATATGGTCATTAATATTTTTTTCATAGACCTTTATTAAAATAAAATCATGAACAATGATAATTAAAATATCAATAACTTATTAATTAAAAATATATTAAATAAAGAATAATATATAAGTTAGATTTATAAGCTATAATGTTTATATTGATAAAAAATATAAAACAAATTACAAATTTGAACATGACCACCCTAAAACAACTTGTAGGTTTTGAGTCCAATAGAAGTCCCTTTGGTGGGCATGAAATAAATACTTATTTTAATTTAGAGATTTCTGAAACCTTGAGATAGGATCTTTCACATTAAATTTATAATTAATTAATTTATGATTATAATAAATTATTAACTCATATTTGGATCCTTTCTTTGATGAAATTTTTTATCTTCATAAAATCCTTTTAGATTACATTCATTTTCCATTATGGATCCAAGTGTACAATCCATCTAGCGGTGATCTAAGTCTGCTCCATTAATCTCTGAGCAGTGCTAATTGATTATCAGTTTCTAGTGTGGTGAATAAATTGTATTACATTGTTTATTTTGGCACACCATGAACCTTCATGCATGAAGGAGTTAGTCTTGTTCTTTAGAGGAAGATAGGAGGAATTCTAGAGAGAGTGAGAGAGAGAAGTCTAATGTGAAATTTTTTCTCTATTATCAATATTTCATTATTTCAACATAATAGATATAACCATCTATTAATTGAGTTGGAACTTAGATTAAAATATTATTTAATTACATATTGTCCCTCAAATAATCTTATATTCTATTAAAAACTCTAATTCCATATAATAATATTGTTGTTGTTGTTGTTTTATGTCTCACCATAACGTACGAGCAGAAAAATATTATTTTACAAGCATGTAAATTAATATTAATATTCTTATGAGTATTCTCATCTGATTATCAATATACAATGTTACCATTAATTGTATTTTAGTAAACCAGAAGTCTATTTCAAAAAAATATTAATGGAATTTCAAGGTTCTTATCAAAACATGAATATTCTATGACCTTATCAATATGAAAGATCCTTTATGAATTAGTCACATAATTTTTATGTTGAAGAACAACTAATATCTAATAAGATATTTATATTAATAATCAATATTTAGAATATTTATGTAATATTTATTAGAAAGTAGTTGGTTCAAATGAACCAACTCCAACAATAATTTTGAGAGTTTCATCATCTACAAGGTGATCCCTGACATATATTCTAGAATCATAGTATCTCATACTCCCCCTCTTGAATAAATAGTGAAAAGAAGCCCTGGAATGAATTATCCATGAATCAATTAGGCTATAAACACTAAACACAAATCAAATATTTTCTTTTGAACTAGGATTTATGGATGGAAGTCCTAAAGCATATCTTAGATAATAAACCCTTCGGTCCCTGCAATATTTTTTCATATTCCCATTCCTCCTACAATTTAATCATACGGATCAGGCCTTGAAGAGATTTCCCTGACTCGTCTCTCACTTTTATTTATGCTTCCCTCAAATTTTCTATGAAAAATAATTCTCCTTACCCTCTACACTAGATGATTTTCTAATAGAATCCTATGTTTCCATACCTCCATAATTTCAAACTATTGTAACCATCATGTCCCATAAATTTATTATCAATGACAAAAGGATAAACTCCCACACTAATCCAATAAAATTTACCCCAATTGTCTCATATCATTGTGTAACATTAAATTAATTTTCATGATCCACCACTAAACGTCCTCCCAATAATTTCATATTGGACAATATCCATATGAAAAATAATTTATTCATTTGTCTTAGCATATATATTGAAAAGTGTAGTCATTAACATAGTGTTCATATCCAACTCTTTGATATTGAAGACCACATTCCATGAAAATATAATCAAAAATAATCTTTAGTTATTTCTGATTTATCATTTCCCCTCCATCTTTCATCATCAATTCTAGTTTGATTACCTTCAATGGAACCTCTATACTTCTTCAGAAAAGGTATTCTTCAATATATTTCCACTAGAATTTGAAAGATTTCCTATAAAATTTTTCAATTTGGAACTTACCCACTTCCAAAAAAAACTATTAATAATTAAATAACACCTATAGAATTCAAAAAATCTAAATGGATTATTAATTTCTTATTAAAATTCTCCTACATGACCAAGCATAGAAGGTTTCTCAAAATTGTGTTTTGAACTCCATATCAAGGTCTGACAACTGAAAACTCTAAAACCAATCTATCACACAACTTTTTATTCCTAAAACATATAATATATAATTTATCATTTAGAACCCTCAAATAAGGAACAATGGTTTAGAAGATCCAAAATAAATGACAATCTATGTCAACAACCAATCTCCTAAAACAAGTCTCTATAATCACCATACCAAATTTACTTATACTCAAATATGTACTTGATAAATAGAAACAATATAAAGAGAAAATAATGAAATTGAACAACACCTAGAATAAGAATATTTAATAATTACCCTACTCCATGGGAGGAATATTGAAACATTTGAATTAATAGAGGAAACATCAGTGTTACAATAGATCAAAATACATGAAATATACATAGAAATAGATGAAGACTTATAAATAAATAATGTATCACACAAGTATCCAAACATTGCATTTTATAGATTATCTCATCAGGTTACACAAGTTGAAATAATATTCAATCTTTTCCATAAATAATGAATCATTCAAGAAAACTTCCAACAGACCACAGATTATACCAAACCAACTTTTAGTTTGATATGTATAGAATATACATTGGAGCTCATCCCTTGTCTTTTTTAACATTTCTAGAAACTTACATCCATAACCATTATTTCACCCTTTAGGTTTCTTTTCCAATACATCATCTAGTTCTGTACCTAGATTTTTGGAACCACTCCTTGAATTCAATAACCTAGTTGAAAAAAAGCCTCTATAGTCATGTATAACAATACATTATATATTGGTATATTAACTGACTAAATTCAAAATTATCCACTAGATAATATATAAAAATATATATATTGGTGAATCCCATCATTATTTTACCTTCCTATTTCAAAATAGTACTTCATGAAGTCAAAAAATGTCTCCTAAACTAGGTCAATTATATGTAATTTCAATATCCCCCTCTGGATCACATTGATTCGCTCCACAATATTTGTGTTCATGTTTCCATACCTTTTCCCTAGATAAATATATAAATACCACTTAAATATTTTGTATTCACAACATATTGTTGAAAATATTTTAATTTATCATACATATCCCTTCTAATCTATCATCAAACCTACTCTAACCATGATTTTTTTCTAAAACACAATGATGAAAACATGTAATGATTTTTCTGATCACTAACATCTCACAAAACAATATGCTCATTATGATTACTTAGGTAATATAGTGATAGTTTTCCTTATATTACTCGTGATGTTTATAACATATTATATGTTGGGAAACATTCTTATTTATATGATATTATTACTTAAGGTTTGAATACATTCATAGAGAATGAATTCTTAGTGCACCATGTTATCCTTTTTATGTTTTATCTATATGTATTCATGATTCTAATGGTTTAATTTTTTAACCTATACTTTCAACAAAATTAATATGGTGCAAGCATATTAATGTCGAACATATATCAGAACTTATGATTTTTGTTACTCACCCAAATTAAAATATAGTAATATCCACACATATCCAAATCTATATTTTGAATTTGGTGTATAAAATGGATTCATATAAAGGGATAAAATCATAAGAAACCAAAATATGTGTATGATTAATTACTATGTGATAGGTTTCCAACTAATCACCTTTTTGAATGAATTGCAATCACCTAGTTAGTTTAGCCTAACCCAAAGTCCCACTACTCATTAATCTATACTCGAGAGAAATCTCAATTCTAATGAAATCCAAACAAAAAAAATTGAATGAATCATATAAAAAATTTATTTTTAACATATAATTGGAAATCAAATCATAGTTTTGATTTAAATAATCTTAATATTACATATGTACCATGCATATATCTTCGAATATGTATGTTATGATAATGGTAAGAAACAATTTATAAAATAAAAATTATTTACATTAATTGAATAATCGAATGAGGAATTCATACCTATGATTGATTGGTTTTTACTTTATGTTAACGAATATTAATTATTACTAATTTCTATTTATAATTATGATTTGAATGTCTTAATAACTCATTATTAGTATTAATTAATTTTTAATTGTTTATAATTATTATTATAAAAATTTTACTAATCTTAACAACGATTAATTTATTATTAATTTGTGCTAATTATTGTTAATTATTACTAATTGCTTATAAGTATGATTAATAATTACTAGTTATTATTGCTTATGCTAATTAATCATTTTTGTTACAAATATACAATAAATTACAACTAATTATTGTTAATTAAATATAATTACTCATAATAATGAATATTTAAATTTTAATTTATTTTAATAAGTATTAATTATTTCTAATTATTGATAATTAATATTGATTATTTCTAATTAAGATTAGTTATACCTAATTAATCATCTATATTACTAAATAAATATTAATTATATATAATTATTTCTAATGAATTTAAATTACTACAAATTTTTATTAATTAATTATTAATTTATTCTAATTAAAGTGAACTATTTCTAATTAATACACATTATGATTAATTATTACTGTATAATATTATTTAAACCTAATTAAGGAAATTATTATCCATTAATTTTTATTTACCTCTAATTTTTGTTCAATTAATTGTAATTACTCTTAATGATGGTTTATTAATTGTAAGTTTATCGTAATTAATCTTAATTGTATTTACTACCACTAATTATGGTTAATTATTACCGATTAAGGATAGTTATATCTAATTAAACCTGATTGATAATAATTCATTAATAATTTCCCTTAGTAGGTGTTAACTGATTATAATTAGTCTAAATGATGATTAGTTATTTCTTAGTTTATTCTAATTATTGATAATTATTACAAATTACTATTAATAAAAATTCATTATTACTATTATGATAATTTATATCCAATTAAACCTCCATATTTATAATTAATAATTAGTTACCTATATATATTGTAAATTAATTATAATTACTCCTAATAGTGATTAATCTAAAATTAATTTATGGGAATTGAAATTAATTACAACTAATTATGATTATTTATTACTTGAAATGATTTATTATATCTAATTATACATCATTGTTAATAATTATTTAATGAAGACCTATAGTTATTAATAATTAATGATAATTACTCCTATTGAGGTGTAACCTTTAAATATTACCCAAAAACCCAATCTTTGGGCAACAAGCCTAATGACCAAAACTCATGTGTCAATTTTTGATATGTATCCATCTTGTGCATCCCTTACGCCAGCCACAATCAAAACCCCCATCCCGGGCCTCCCTCACACCCCATGCACTATCTCTAGAAATATTCATTCTGTATCCCACTAAAATCACTCTTGTTGAGAGGTAACCCTTAAAAATGCCATGAAAACCCAATTCTTAGGATACATGCTTAAATACCCAAAAATGGGGGTCAATGTTTGGGATCAGCATAATCTTAATTACCCATGTAAAATGCTGGGTTAATTAAGGGTTTTTATTTTGACTCATGGACACACATAATCAGACATCTCATTTATGATGTCTCCCCAAAACACCCATATTCTAAGAAATCCCCCCAGAAGCATCCCCATGCTACCCCATTTAATTTTCTCTCTCATTCATTCATATTTTTCCATAAAAAATATTTGATTTAATATATTCTACTAAAATGGTATCAGAATTTCAAGTTTTTAGAACCAATGTGGTCATTACATAGATAAAAATAATTCTAAACCATATATGGTACATTTTTTTGAATTTTTTATTTTTTCTTTAAATATGTGAATCTCAACTCCAAATTTACAATATATTAATCTAAATTCTTTCTCGTTATTGATTTATACAAGACAGATATATTAAAAAATTACATATATAAAAAGTTTCAAAAAAATAATGATTATACGTGTATAGGAATATATATATATATATATATATCATAGAATATACTTAAAAATGTATTTTTTATAATTACATACATACATATATTACATTAATTATTTAAAAATATATTTATATGTACATGAAAATATATGTAGGTACATTCATGATCCCATAAAAATATAATAGTATTTACAAAAAAATTATTTACATGTATATATAAAATTAAATATATATATATATATATATGTACATACATAAAAATATCACATTAACAAATCTACATATAAAAACATATATATAATTATACATACAACAAAAATTTTAATTCATAAAATTTAGAATGTGTTTTTTATATGCACTTTAAGTAGCAATTAAATTTTTTTACCAACATATCAGTAAATATATCTAAAAAACATTGATCGTGTACACACACATATTTACAAATCCATGAATATATATATATATATATATAATTAATTAATTATTACATAATTACATACACACATATGAAAATTATTGAACCCAAATGTACACACACATATATATATATAGTAAAAATCAATGTATATTTACATACGTACACATATTTATGTGTTGAATATGTGCTTACATGTACACATCAAAATTAATATATATATATATATATATATACATATGGTCACATTTACACATGAAAATTTATATCATCATATACATGTGTATTTCCTTAAATTAATATATTTAAATATGTGCACATATACATACATACAATCATACATAAATATAAATATCATTATATACATACCTGCATGCATGTATATATATTAATCTATTTATTAAAAAATATATATACTTATATTCATAATCTTATATAGATGCATATGCAGATATATATATAAGTGTATACAAACAAATATATAAAGACACGCATGTATGAATTCATGCCAGTTGTTTTTGTATATGACTATGTAGATGTTTAGTTCTAAATTATTACATTAATAAAATTGTATGAATATAACATGTTACATTTATATTTTTATATATTCTGCTTTATATGAATGTATGTATGTAATTTTATAAAAAAAATCATGCAATTATATTCAATCAAGCATTATTTTATATTTTTATATATCTATCTAACTATTTTTATATATATTCATGTACTTAAATAAATATATATTCATGTATGTATTAATCCATGTACTTATATTTCAATATGTGTCTGTAAGTCTATATGTATTAATGCACACCCATGGAAGATTTATAGTTATAATCTTCACTGGTAAATCTCTTATGGGAGATTCATACTATAAATGTGTACTGATAAATATCACATGGTAGACGCCTAGTGCCAATTTGCAATGGGAAATCTCCACTGGGAGATTCAAAATTCCCATATACATTGGGAAGTATCCACTGGGAGATGTTTACATTCTTACTTATATATATTATATTTATAAATAAATTCATTAATTTATATTCATGTAAGGATTCATGTGGTAATTTATATTTGTATGTGTGTTTGTGTTTATATATATGTTTGTATATGCTTATAAATTTTTATGTTTTCATGTATATAGGATAATTCTTATACTTATATCTATAAATAATTACATTAATATATATTAATGCATGCATATACGGATGTTTATATGCATGTATATGTATGTATATATATGTATATGTATGTTTGTATGTATGAAAATATTTAGATTAATGTGTGTACATGAATTAAAATATACCCACAAATATTTATTATTTTATATACCTATATGTGTATGTATGAATGCATGTACATATATGTATAAGTAATTACATTAATTATATATACATATAATTTCAATAATATATATTCATATATTCATATAGATTTTGGTATGAATGTACAAATACACCTTAAAATATACTTATAAAAATTTATATTTGTATTTAATTAAATAGATATATAATTGTAAATAATTACACTAAAATTGTCACGACCCGCCCTCGGGGTCTGTGCCGTGACTACCCCAAGCCCGCCTTCCATAGGCCAGGGGCTGGCGACTAGCACCAAGGCGTAAATCCCGGTAAAAAGGGAAGGCATTGCCTTTGAAAAGTAAACACACACCACAGAGTAAACAAGCGGAAAGTAAACACTAAGCAAGCAGAGTACAACTGAAAGTGCGGAAAAGTAAATGGGCCAGAATACAAACCCAAACTGAAAGTAAAGTACAACTCGAAAAGAAAAAAAAAACAGCAACAGAAAGTAAAAGCCGCTACTCCGAGCTGTCCACTGGAAACCCCACCTGAAGGGTGGGTACAGATAGCTCCTCTGCTCCACGGGTCCCACCGTCCGCTCCGTGCTCGTCCCGCCCAGTGGTCCACCTCCGGGTACCGTCCCGCTCCGCAAGCCTCAGCTAAGGTCAACGCTGTCCGTCGTCTGCAACCAACACAACGTAGTGCGGGCGAAGCCCGTGCAGGGGTGAGTATAAGCTACTCAGTAGGGACCCCGAGACCCCTGAAGGTCTCTCAAAATCCACAAAGGATAAACCACGAAGCAAAGTACAATCACGAAGTAACAACCAACACTGCTTAGGTATATGCCCATACATATACCTAAGTCATCAATTCAAATACGCTCCAACCTCCGAGCCCAAGTATAACTCAGTCCACGCAGGAAAGTATACGTATTCCACAAAGGAAAGCAAAATATAATCCACACAGGATTGCACAACACAATCCACACAGGAAAACAACAGGATTCAGCTCACACAGGTATACTTCATCAAGGACGATAAAGATGATCACTGATCCATCTAAGTCGTCGGACCCACGAAGGATCGATAGGTAACTAACCCCCGCAGAAGACCCACACAGGATCGGGCTCACACAGAACCTGTAGGCGCTGGCTCACACAGAACCGCTGAGCGCAAGGACCCACACAGGATCGGGCTCACACAGAACCTGTAGCACTGATCCACGTAGGATCGCTGAGTGCTGTCGTCGTCGTCGTCAAATCCACACAGGATCTCTGTACTGTCGTCGTCAAACCCACACAGGATCTCTGTACTGTCGTCGTCAAATCCACACAGGATCTCTGTACTGTCGTCGTCAAATCCACACAGGATCTCTGCACTGTCGTCGCCAAACCCACACAGGATCTCTGCACTGTCGTCGTCAAATCCACACAGGATCTCTGTACTGTCGTCGTCAAATCCACACAGGATCTCTGTACTGTCGTCGTCAAATCCACACAGGATCTCTGTACTGTCGTCGTCAAAGTCACAGTAGCAGTCGTAGCAGTAGAACAGTCGCAGCCAGCACTAGGGTTCCCGCACACAGCAAGCTCGTACGGAGGGTCCGCTCCACGAGCCGAGAGGCTGATACATCAACTGTCACGAAGACCGAAGTTGATGTATCCAAAAGTTCCGTATCGTCAACAGGAACTCAACGCAACAGACGGCGCGTCGATCGGACGCCCGGTCTGAGAGTTATTGGCATTTTCGTCTCCGGGGCCCGGTTGGTTTTTAAGGCAAAACCAATCCGACCGTACTCCACCTGCGTCCAAACCTCGGGCGGAGTATGCCAAAAGATCCGTCTCACTAAGAGGAACACTACGCGACTGACGGCACGTCAATCGGACGTCCGTAGCTCAAGATATGAGTGTTTCCGCTCCGAAGGCCCTGTTGGTTTCGTGAACGAACCGACCCGGCCGAACTCAAAGTAAACCGAAACCTTGAGTGCGATATACCGAAACGACCGTCTCGATCCAAGGATCGCGTTGCCGCAGACGGTTCGTCATTCGGAGGTCCGAGGCTCAAGTTATGAGCCAAAAACTGAAACTGGTCCGAAACGGGGGGTCCGGGTCCGGGCCGACCCGGCCCGACCCCCCCCCTCTGGACGGCGCGGCGGCCGGCGGCGGCGGACGGCGGCGGCGGACGGCGGCGGCGGCTGGCCGCGTGGCGGCGGCGGCGGGCCGCGTGGCGGCGGCGGCGGCTGGCCGCGTGGCGGCGGCGGCGGGCCGCGCTGGCGGCGGCGGGCGCCGCACGGGGTGGTCACGCGGGGGGCTTGATTGCCCCCGCATTTTTCTTCAAGCGGCACGGCTCAAGGCCGTGCCTTTGCCAAAAAAAACGGCCCCCGCAAATGGGGGCCGGCTTGATAAAACCGGGGGGCTGTTGCCCCCCCCTCTTAATTGAACCCCCCCCCCCCCTCATTGAGAGGGGGGTTTATTGAACCGGCCGGGGGTTTTATTCCCCCGGTTTTTAAGATATCCGGCCGGCCAGCTGGCCGGCCGGTTTTTACCAACGGGACCGGAATTTCCGGTCCCGCCCTCGACTTCCGACGCCGGCGGCCCGGCCGCCGGTCTCCTCTTCCGCCGCGGCCCGGAACCGGCCGCGGTCTCCTCGTCCCGCCGCGGCCCGGAACCGGCCGCGGCGTTCGTCGTCCGGCGCGGTGCGACGGCACCGCGCCCCTTTCGCCGTGCCATGAATCCTTCCAACGCGGCGCGACGGCGTCGCGTTCTTGAAGACTCTCCTCGGCGTAGCGCGACGGCGTTGCGGAAAGAAATAAGCATGTTCATCCGCGTGGTGCGACGACACCACGCCACTTGCTTCCACCCGCAAGAATAAAACGAGAACTAAGGAGGGGGGGTTCGGCCGTGTTCATGCGGTCCGACCCCCCTCACGTTAAAATAATAACATAACTAAGAATATCCAAAAGCCTCACGTTTAGTCATGCTAAAATCCACGATTCAAGAAAGGAATAAAATAATCAATAAATAACATCCCCTACCTCGGGTTTGAGATTCAAAGAATCTTCTACGTTCCGCGGAAGACGGCGTCGCGGAAGTCGGGCGTCGCGGTCGTCGTTCGTCAAATCCGTTGACGAAGAGTTACGTTCGATGCGACACGTTGTTGTCGGATCTTCGTTTGCCGACGAAGAAGGTCCGAAGAGGAAGCAGAGGTCCGAAGATACTAGGTCTCCGAGTCGATGATCCTTGACGAAGTGTTGTCGTTCTTCGTTGAGGATGAAGACGTTCTTCGTTCTTCGTCAGAGCTTGAAGATGAGAAAGCTCTCCAAAGACAAACAAAGAACTCTAAATAAAAAAGTTTACCTCTTATTTTATTAACACAACACAAAGGAATTTCAATATTTTGAAATTCAAAAAGGGAATTAACTCCCTTAATTAAATAAGGGTAACTTAAGCCATTAAAAGAGGGGTTAAGTATGTTGAGAGAAAATGAAAAGACTTAGGGGTTCGTGTGGGCCCCACCACACTTAATCCTCCCAAGGGAGGTTAAGTGGGTGTGGGTCCCACTTCCAACCCCCTTAGGTAGGTTTTTTTTTAATAAGTTAAAATAAAATTTGTTTTACACAATTTTATTTAACTTAACTGAAAAACCCCAAAACGTAACTTTCAACCCGCAACAAACGCAACTCCCGAAAAGGTCTCATTAAGCGAATATCGGCGCTGCGAGATCATCGGTGCCCTCGGATTTCAATTCCGAGCACCGGATCAAAAGTTAGTAATTCCCGCTCGTTCGTTCACTGAACGTACCCGAGCCAAACTTCGGAAATTAATTCCGGGCACTCCGGGCCTCGGAATCAGGTGCCGTCTGAAACCGCGCTCTTGTAAAATTCTAAAGAAAATTAAGAAAAAATTTTCCTTGAATTTTACGGGTCTTTACATTACTCCCACCTCAGGGCTTTACGTCCCCGTAAAGCTACATCAAAACTAGGGAAACCAAAAGAGAGTACTTAGCACGCATCTGAGCTCTCCGCTCCCATGTGCTCTCTTGGAGATTCCCGTGCCGCTATCTGTTGCGCACAAGAGGAATCGATCGCCCATGTAGGACCCGCTCCTGGATGACATGGACCTCCTCTGACGTGGCCCGGACCATCTCCGGTCCCACCAGAGCTGCAAGATTTCTCTTTTGCCGAAAAGAGAAATCTGGTCTCATCCCCTGGATGAACCACATTCTTTGCCTAAAACAGTCAATCCTAACATGGATGATACTAATCCATACTAAGGATGACGTCGTAAGGCCTCGACGCTACTACTAAGAGATTCAACCGTTACTCTCGCCTCCAAGGGTTGAGTCACACTGTCGGCATCAGTGTGTGGTAACTGGGTCTCCTCCAGTAGATGTCTCACAAGTGAGGGTCAAGTCAACAGCCAAAACTGGAACCTCTTAGTAACATTACGATAGAGGACAGGAACGAAAACATCACAAGGTATGCGTCTTTTATTATTGCAGCTCGTAATACAAGACGCTACACAAAAGCAACAAGGAACCAGAAGTACAAAGGATGTATCCACTAGTTCTGCTCCTGTCCATCGGCTCCCAGGGCTCCATGATCGAAGGCCTCGGCTGCCTGAAGCTGAGCTCTCCCCTGCGGTCGGGGTGGACCTCCTGGTGGTGGTGGTGGTAGAGCCTCAAAGCGTCGTCCACCACCTGCTGTTCGGCCAGCTCCTCTGCCTCGTCCGCCTCCTTCCTGCAGACCGCCACGGTCGAACCTCTGCCTCTGCCTAGGTGGTTCCTCAACCGTCTGCTGCTCCTCCGCATGGCGGGTCGGGCAGTCACGAGCCATGTGGCCTCGCCCGCCGCATGCATAGCACTGTCTTCCACTCGAAAGACTGGCTCCGCGTTGTGTGCCCTGCACTGCTGAGCCAGTGCCCTGAGGTCTGGTCTGTCTGGACCCCTGAGTCATTCGTCGACTGCCAGCTGCAGATGACTCTACCACGTGCCGCCCTGCGCTGGGTCGCTGTGCTGGTGAAGACTCAGCAAGGAAGCTCTCGATCAGAAGAGCCCGCTCCAGTACTCCTGTCTGAGTCGGTATGCTGAGGGAGATCAGCGATGCCCTGATCTCGTGTCTCAAACCCTGCTCGAAGGTCCGGGCCCGGAAGAATGGGTCCCGTACCATGTCGGTCGAGTAGCGCGAGAGATCGGTAAATCTCGCCGAGTACTGAGCGACCGTCATGCTGCCCTGCCGCAGCTGTAGAAGCTCCTGGATGCGCACCGCTCGGAGGGTGGCCGGGACGAACTCAGAGCGGAAGAGGCTCTCGAAGTCCGTCCAGAGCAAGGATGCCTCATCGTGAACCTGGAGCATCAAGCTCCACCATCGTCCTGCTGCTGCGTGTAGTAGGCTCGCAGCGAGGATCACCATGAGGTCTGCTGGTGTCCTCACTAGCCTAAACACTCGAACCACTGCCTCCAGCCAGTCCTCTGCTGCCTGGGGATCCGTCTCCCCGCGAAACCTGGGCGGTCGCTGGCGCTGAAACTCATGCAGTGCGCTGAGGCGACGTGCATCGTCAGCGGCTGCTGCTGGAAGCATCGGGGGATCGGCGGGTAAAGCTACTGCCGGTGCCACTGCTGACAAAGGGCCCTGCACCGAAGCCTCGTCGCTCGGTGGGCTGTCGTATCGCTCGACTCTCGGAACCCTAGCTGGCTGCCGTCGTGGGGCCATCCTGAAAAGGAAACAGGTGCACCACGGTTAGAACAGTATACCTGGTGAGCTGGCACAAGTAATCACAAGGAAAACTTGAGACTTTCATAAAGCAGATCAGTATACCCGGTGAGCTGACACAAGTAATCACAAAGAAAACTTGAAACACACACGCAATCAATGTTTTCGTGCATTAAGTCGGAAATCAGAAGTCAGGGTCCTGGTGTACGGATACGTCGGCCGCCGCACCAACACTGGACTCCCTGGACTGATAACCACACTCAATACGCTAAACATTATTGCTTCACATAGAAAAGATCAGAGTTCGCGGTAGAACCGAACTCCTCTGATACCAATTTGTCACGACCCGCCCTCGGGGTCTGTGCCGTGACTACCCCAAGCCCGCCTTCCATAGGCCAGGGGCTGGCGACTAGCACCAAGGCGTAAATCCCGGTAAAAAGGGAAGGCATTGCCTTTGAAAAGTAAACACACACCACAGAGTAAACAAGCGGAAAGTAAACACTAAGAAAGCAGAGTACAACTGAAAGTGCGGAAAAGTAAATGGGCCAGAATACAAACCCAAACTGAAAGTAAAGTACAACTCGAAAAGAAAAAAAAACAGCAACAGAAAGTAAAAGCCGCTACTCCGAGCTGTCCACTGGAAACCCCACCTGAAGGGTGGGTACAGATAGCTCCTCTGCTCCACGGGTCCCACCGTCCGCTCCGTGCTCGTCCCGCCCAGTGGTCCACCTCCGGGTACCGTCCCGCTCCGCAAGCCTCAGCTAAGGTCAACGCTGTCCGTCGTCTGCAACCAACACAACGTAGTGCGGGCGAAGCCCGTGCAGGGGTGAGTATAAGCTACTCAGTAGGGACCCCGAGACCCCTGAAGGTCTCTCAAAATCCACAAAGGATAAACCACGAAGCAAAGTACAATCACGAAGTAACAACCAACACTGCTTAGGTATATGCCCATACATATACCTAAGTCATCAATTCAAATACGCTCCAACCTCCGAGCCCAAGTATAACTCAGTCCACGCAGGAAAGTATACGTATTCCACAAAGGAAAGCAAAATATAATCCACACAGGATTGCACAACACAATCCACACAGGAAAACAACAGGATTCAGCTCACACAGGTATACTTCATCAAGGACGATAAAGATGATCACTGATCCATCTAAGTCGTCGGACCCACGAAGGATCGATAGGTAACTAACCCCCGCAGAAGACCCACACAGGATCGGGCTCACACAGAACCTGTAGGCGCTGGCTCACACAGAACCGCTGAGCGCAAGGACCCACACAGGATCGGGCTCACACAGAACCTGTAGCACTGATCCACGTAGGATCGCTGAGTGCTGTCGTCGTCGTCGTCAAATCCACACAGGATCTCTGTACTGTCGTCGTCAAACCCACACAGGATCTCTGTACTGTCGTCGTCAAAGCCACACAGGATCTCTGTACTGTCGTCGTCAAATCCACACAGGATCTCTGTACTGTCGTCGCCAAACCCACACAGGATCTCTGCACTGTCGTCGTCAAATCCACACAGGATCTCTGTACTGTCGTCGTCAAATCCACACAGGATCTCTGTACTGTCGTCGTCAAATCCACACAGGATCTCTGTACTGTCGTCGTCAAAGTCACAGTAGCAGTCGTAGCAGTAGAACAGTCGCAGCCAGCACTAGGGTTCCCGCACACAGCAAGCTCGTACGGAGGGTCCGCTCCACGAGCCGAGAGGCTGATACATCAACTGTCACGAAGACCGAAGTTGATGTATCCAAAAGTTCCGTATCGTCAACAGGAACTCAACGCAACAGACGGCGCGTCGATCGGACGCCCGGTCTGAGAGTTATTGGCATTTTCGTCTCCGGGGCCCGGTTGGTTTTTAAGGCAAAACCAATCCGACCGTACTCCACCTGCGTCCAAACCTCGGGCGGAGTATGCCAAAAGATCCGTCTCACTAAGAGGAACACTACGCGACTGACGGCACGTCAATCGGACGTCCGTAGCTCAAGATATGAGTGTTTCCGCTCCGAAGGCCCGGTTGGTTTCGTGAACGAACCAACCCGGCCGAACTCAAAGTAAACCGAAACCTTGAGTGCGATATACCGAAACGACCGTCTCGATCCAAGGATCGCGTTGCCGCAGACGGTTCGTCATTCGGAGGTCCGAGGCTCAAGTTATGAGCCAAAAACTGAAACTGGTCCGAAACGGGGGGTCCGGGTCCGGGCCGACCCGGCCCGACCCCCCCCCCCCCCCTCTGGACGGCGCGGCGGCCGGCGGCGGCGGACGGCGGCGGCGGACGGCGGCGGACGGCGGCGGCGGCTGGCCGCGTGGCGGCGGCGGCGGGCCGCGTGGCGGCGGCGGCTGCTGGCCGCGTGGCGGCGGCGGCGGGCCGCGCTGGCGGCGGCGGCGGGCCGCGCCGGCGGCGGCGGGCGCCGCACGGGGTGGTCACGCGGGGGGCTTGATTGCCCCCGCATTTTTCTTCAAGCGGCACGGCTCAAGGACGTGCCTTTGCCAAAAAAAACGGCCCCCGCAAATGGGGGCCGGCTTGATAAAACCGGGGGCTGTTGCCCCCCCCCCCCCTCATTGAGAGGGGGGTTTATTGAACCGGCCGGGGGTTTTATTCCCCCGGTTTTTAAGATATCCGGCCGGCCAGCTGGCCGGCCGGTTTTTAACAACGGGACCGGAATTTCCGGTCCCGCCCTCGACTTCCGACGCCGGCGGCCCGGCCGCCGGTCTCCTCTTCCGCCGCGGCCCGGAACCGGCCGCGGTCTCCTCGTCCCGCCGCGGCCCGGAACCGGCCGCGGCGTTCGTCGTCCGGCGCGGTGCGACGGCACCGCGCCCCTTTCGCCGTGCCATGAATCCTTCCAACGCGGCGCGACGGCGTCGCGTTCTTGAAGACTCTCCTCGGCGTAGCGCGACGGCGTTGCGGAAAGAAATAAGCATGTTCATCCGCGTGGTGCGACGACACCACGCCACTTGCTTCCACCCGCAAGAATAAAACGAGAACTAAGGAGGGGGGGTTCGGCCGTGTTCATGCGGTCCGACCCCCCTCACGTTAAAATAATAACATAACTAAGAATATCCAAAAGCCTCACGTTTAGTCATGCTAAAATCCACGATTCAAGAAAGGAATAAAATAATCAATAAATAACATCCCCTACCTCGGGTTTGAGATTCAAAGAATCTTCTACGTTCCGCGGAAGACGGCGTCGCGGAAGTCGGGCGTCGCGGTCGTCGTTCGTCAAATCCGTTGACGAAGAGTTACGTTCGATGCGACACGTTGTTGTCGGATCTTCGTTTGCCGACGAAGAAGGTCCGAAGAGGAAGCAGAGGTCCGAAGATACTAGGTCTCCGAGTCGATGATCCTTGACGAAGTGTTGTCGTTCTTCGTTGAGGATGAAGACGTTCTTCGTTCTTCGTCAGAGCTTGAAGATGAGAAAGCTCTCCAAAGACAAACAAAGAACTCTAAATAAAAAAGTTTACCTCTTATTTTATTAACACAACACAAAGGAATTTCAATATTTTGAAATTCAAAAAGGGAATTAACTCCCTTAATTAAATAAGGGTAACTTAAGCCATTAAAAGAGGGGTTAAGTATGTTGAGAGAAAATGAAAAGACTTAGGGGTTCGTGTGGGCCCCACCACACTTAATCCTCCCAAGGGAGGTTAAGTGGGTGTGGGTCCCACTTCCAACCCCCTTAGGTAGGTTTTTTTTTAATAAGTTAAAATAAAATTTGTTTTACACAATTTTATTTAACTTAACTGAAAAACCCCAAAACGTAACTTTCAACCCGCAACAAACGCAACTCCCGAAAAGGTCTCATTAAGAGAATATCGGCGCTGCGAGATCATCGGTGCCCTCGGATTTCAATTCCGAGCACCGGATCAAAAGTTAGGAATTCCCGCTCGTTCGTTCACTAAACGTACCCGAGCCAAACTTCGGAAATTAATTCCGGGCACTCCGGGCCTCGGAATCAGGTGCCGTCTGAAACCGCGCTCTTGTAAAATTCTAAAGAAAATTAAGAAAAAATTTTCCTTGAATTTTACGGGTCTTTACATTACTCCCACCTCAAGGCTTTACGTCCCCGTAAAGCTACATCAAAACTAGGGAAACCAAAAGAGAGTACTTAGCACGCATCTGAGCTCTCCGCTCCCATGTGCTCTCTTGGAGATTCCCGTGCCGCTATCTGTTGCGCACAAGAGGAATCGATCGCCCATGTAGGACCCGCTCCTGGATGACATGGACCTCCTCTGACGTGGCCCGGACCATCTCCGGTCCCACCAGAGCTGCAAGATTTCTCTTTTGCCGAAAAGAGAAATCTGGTCTCATCCCCTGGATGAACCACATTCTTTGCCTAAAACAGTCAATCCTAACATGGATGATACTAATCCATACTAAGGATGACGTCGTAAGGCCTCGACGCTACTACTAAGAGATTCAACCGTTACTCTCGCCTCCAAGGGTTGAGTCACACTGTCGGCATCAGTGTGTGGTAACTGGGTCTCCTCCAGTAGATGTCTCACAAGTGAGGGTCAAGTCAACAGCCAAAACTGGAACCTCTTAGTAACATTACGATAGAGGACAGGAACGAAAACATCACAAGGTATGCGTCTTTTATTATTGCAGCTCGTAATACAAGACGCTACACAAAAGCAACAAGGAACCAGAAGTACAAAGGATGTATCCACTAGTTCTGCTCCTGTCCATCGGCTCCCAGGGCTCCATGATCGAAGGCCTCGGCTGCCTGAAGCTGAGCTCTCCCCTGCGGTCGGGGTGGACCTCCTGGTGGTGGTGGTGGTAGAGCCTCAAAGCGTCGTCCACCACCTGCTGTTCGGCCAGCTCCTCTGCCTCGTCCGCCTCCTTCCTGCAGACCGCCACGGTCGAACCTCTGCCTCTGCCTAGGTGGTTCCTCAACCGTCTGCTGCTCCTCCGCATGGCGGGTCGGGCAGTCACGAGCCATGTGGCCTCGCCCGCCGCATGCATAGCACTGTCTTCCACTCGAATGACTGGCTCCGCGTTGTGTGCCCTGCACTGCTGAGCCAGTGCCCTGAGGTCTGGTCTGTCTGGACCCCTGAGTCATTCGTCGACTGCCAGCTGCAGATGACTCTACCACGTGCCGCCCTGCGCTGGGTCGCTGTGCTGGTGAAGACTCAGCAAGGAAGCTCTCGATCAGAAGAGCCCGCTCCAGTACTCCTGTCTGAGTCGGTATGCTGAGGGAGATCAGCGATGCCCTGATCTCGTGTCTCAAACCCTGCTCGAAGGTCCGGGCCCGGAAGAATGGGTCCCGTACCATGTCGGTCGAGTAGCGCGAGAGATCGGTAAATCTCGCCGAGTACTGAGCGACCGTCATGCTGCCCTGCCGCAGCTGTAGAAGCTCCTGGATGCGCACCGCTCGGAGGGTGGCCGGGACGAACTCAGAGCGGAAGAGGCTCTCGAAGTCCGTCCAGAGCAAGGATGCCTCATCGTGAACCTGGAGCATCAAGATCCACCATCGTCCTGCTGCTGCGTGTAGTAGGCTCGCAGCGAGGATCACCATGAGGTCTGCTGGTGTCCTCACTAGCCTAAACACTCGAACCACTGCCTCCAGCCAGTCCTCTGCTGCCTGGGGATCCGTCTCCCCGCGAAACCTGGGCGGTCGCTGGCGCTGAAACTCATGCAGTGCGCTGAGGCGACGTGCATCGTCAGCGGCTGCTGCTGGAAGCATCGGGGGATCGGCGGGTAAAGCTACTGCCGGTGCCACTGCTGACAAAGGGCCCTGCACCGAAGCCTCGTCGCTCGGTGGGCTGTCGTCTCGCTCGACTCTCGGAACCCTAGCTGGCTGCCGTCGTGGGGCCATCCTGAAAAGGAAACAGGTGCGCCACGGTTAGAACAGTATACCTGGTGAGCTGGCACAAGTAATCACAAGGAAAACTTGAGACTTTCATAAAGCAGATCAGTATACCCGGTGAGCTGACACAAGTAATCACAAAGAAAACTTGAAACACACACGCAATCAATGTTTTCGTGCATTAAGTCGGAAATCAGAAGTCAGGGTCCTGGTGTACGGATACGTCGGCCGCCGCACCAACACTGGACTCCCTGGACTGATAACCACACTCAATACGCTAAACATTATTGCTTCACATAGAAAAGATCAGAGTTCGCGGTAGAACCGAACTCCTCTGATACCAATTTGTCACGACCCGCCCTCGGGGTCTGTGCCGTGACTACCCCAAGCCCGCCTTCCATAGGCCAGGGGCTGGCGACTAGCACCAAGGCGTAAATCCCGGTAAAAAGGGAAGGCATTGCCTTTGAAAAGTAAACACACACCACAGAGTAAACAAGCGGAAAGTAAACACTAAGCAAGCAGAGTACAACTGAAAGTGCGGAAAAGTAAATGGGCCAGAATACAAACCCAAACTGAAAGTAAAGTACAACTCGAAAAGAAAAAAAAACAGCAACAGAAAGTAAAAGCCGCTACTCCGAGCTGTCCACTGGAAACCCCACCTGAAGGGTGGGTACAGATAGCTCCTCTGCTCCACGGGTCCCACCGTCCGCTCCGTGCTCGTCCCGCCCAGTGGTCCACCTCCGGGTACCGTCCCGCTCCGCAAGCCTCAGCTAAGGTCAACGCTGTCCGTCGTCTGCAACCAACACAACGTAGTGCGGGCGAAGCCCGTGCAGGGGTGAGTATAAGCTACTCAGTAGGGACCCCGAGACCCCTGAAGGTCTCTCAAAATCCACAAAGGATAAACCACGAAGCAAAGTACAATCACGAAGTAACAACCAACACTGCTTAGGTATATGCCCATACATATACCTAAGTCATCAATTCAAATACGCTCCAACCTCCGAGCCCAAGTATAACTCAGTCCACACAGGAAAGTATACGTATTCCACAAAGGAAAGCAAAATATAATCCACACAGGATTGCACAACACAATCCACACAGGAAAACAACAGGATTCAGCTCACACAGGTATACTTCATCAAGGACGATAAAGATGATCACTGATCCATCTAAGTCGTCGGACCCACGAAGGATCGATAGGTAACTAACCCCCGCAGAAGACCCACACAGGATCGGGCTCACACAGAACCTGTAGGCACTGGCTCACACAGAACCGCTGAGCGCAAGGACCCACACAGGATCGGGCTCACACAGAACCTGTAGCACTGATCCACGTAGGATCGCTGAGTGCTGTCGTCGTCGTCGTCAAATCCACACAGGATCTCTGTACTGTCGTCGTCAAACCCACACAGGATCTCTGTACTGTCGTCGTCAAATCCACACAGGATCTCTGTACTGTCGTCGTCAAAGCCACACAGGATCTCTGTACTGTCGTCGCCAAACCCACACAGGATCTCTGCACTGTCGTCGTCAAATCCACACAGGATCTCTGTACTGTCGTCGTCAAATCCACACAGGATCTCTGTACTGTCCTCGTCAAATCCACACAGGATCTCTGTACTGTCGTCGTCAAAGTCACAGTAGCAGTCGTAGCAGTAGAACAGTCGCAGCCAGCACTAGGGTTCCCGCACACAGCAAGCTCGTACGGAGGGTCCGCTCCACGAGCCGAGAGGCTGATACATCAACTGTCACGAAGACCGAAGTTGATGTATCCAAAAGTTCCGTATCGTCAACAGGAACTCAACGCAACAGACGGCGCGTCGATCGGACGCCCGGTCTGAGAGTTATTGGCATTTTCGTCTCCGGGGCCCGGTTGGTTTTTAAGGCAAAACCAATCCGACCGTACTCCACCTGCGTCCAAACCTCGGGCGGAGTATGCCAAAAGATCCGTCTCACTAAGAGGAACACTACGCGACTGACGGCACGTCAATCGGACGTCCGTAGCTCAAGATATGAGCGTTTCCGCTCCGAAGGCCCGGTTGGTTTCGTGAACGAACCAACCCGGCCGAACTCAAAGTAAACCGAAACCTTGAGTGCGATATACCGAAACGACCGTCTCGATCCAAGGATCGCGTTGCCGCAGACGGTTCGTCATTCGGAGGTCCGAGGCTCAAGTTATGAGCCAAAAACTGAAACTGGTCCGAAACGGGGGGTCCGGGTCCGGGCCGACCCGGCCCGACCCCCCCCCTCTGGACGGCGGCGGACGGCGGCGGCGGCTGGCCGCGTGGCGGCGGCGGCGGGCCGCGTGGCGGCGGCGGCGGCTGGCCGCGGGGCGGCGGCGGCGGGCCGCGCGGGCGGCGGCGGCGGGCCGCGCTGGCGGCGGCGGCGGGCCGCGCTGGCGGCGGCGGCGGGCCGCGCTGGCGGCGGCGGGCGCCGCACGGGGTGGTCACGCGGGGGGCTTGATTGCCCCCGCGTTTTTCTTCAAGCGGCACGGCTCAAGGCCGTGCCTTTGCCAAAAAAAACGGCCCCCGCAAATGGGGGCCGGCTTGATAAAACCGGGGGGCTGTTGCCCCCCCCTCTTAATTGAACCGCCCCCCCCCCCCTCATTGAGAGGGGGGTTTATTGAACCGGCCGGGGGTTTTATTCCCCCGGTTTTTAAGATATCCGGCCGGCCAGCTGGCCGGCCGGTTTTTACCAACGGGACCGGAATTTCCGGTCCCGCCCTCGACTTCCGACGCCGGCGGCCCGGCCGCCGGTCTCCTCTTCCGCCGCGGCCCGGAACCGGCCGCGGTCTCCTCGTCCCGCCGCGGCCCGGAACCGGCGGCGGCGTTCGTCGTCCGGCGCGGTGCGACGGCACCGCGCCCCTTTCGCCGTGCCATGAATCCTTCCAACGCGGCGCGACGGCGTCGCGTTCTTGAAGACTCTCCTCGGCGTAGCGCGACGGCGTTGCGGAAAGAAATAAGCATGTTCATCCGCGTGGTGCGACGACACCACGCCACTTGCTTCCACCCGCAAGAATAAAACGAGAACTAAGGAGGGGGGGTTCGGCCGTGTTCATGCGGTCCGACCCCCCTCACGTTAAAATAATAACATAACTAAGAATATCCAAAAGCCTCACGTTTAGTCATGCTAAAATCCACGATTCAAGAAAGGAATAAAATAATCAATAAATAACATCCCCTACCTCGGGTTTGAGATTCAAAGAATCTTCTACGTTCCGCGGAAGACGGCGTCGCGGAAGTCGGGTGTCGCGGTCGTCGTTCGTCAAATCCGTTGACGAAGAGTTACGTTCGATGCGACACGTTGTTGTCGGATCTTCGTTTGCCGACGAAGAAGGTCCGAAGAGGAAGCAGAGGTCCGAAGATACTAGGTCTCCGAGTCGATGATCCTTGACGAAGTGTTGTCGTTCTTCGTTGAGGATGAAGACGTTCTTCGTTCTTCGTCAGAGCTTGAAGATGAGAAAGCTCTCCAAAGACAAACAAAGAACTCTAAATAAAAAAGTTTACCTCTTATTTTATTAACACAACACAAAGGAATTTCAATATTTTGAAATTCAAAAAGGGAATTAACTCCCTTAATTAAATAAGGGTAACTTAAGCCATTAAAAGAGGAGTTAAGTATGTTGAGAGAAAATGAAAAGACTTGGGGGTTCGTGTGGGCCCCACCACACTTAATCCTCCCAAGGGAGGTTAAGTGGGTGTGGGTCCCACTTCCAACCCCCTTAGGTAGGTTTTTTTTTAATAAGTTAAAATAAAATTTGTTTTACACAATTTTATTTAACTTAACTGAAAAACCCCAAAACGTAACTTTCAACCCGCAACAAACGCAACTCCCGAAAAGGTCTCATTAAGAGAATATCGGCGCTGCGAGATCATCGGTGCCCTCGGATTTCAATTCCGAGCACCGGATCAAAAGTTAGGAATTCCCGCTCGTTCGTTCACTGAACGTACCCGAGCCAAACTTTGGAAATTAATTCCGGGCACTCCGGGCCTCGGAATCAGGTGCCGTCTGAAACCGCGCTCTTGTAAAATTCTAAAGAAAATTAAGAAAAAATTTTCCTTGAATTTTACGGGTCTTTACATTACTCCCACCTCAGGGCTTTACGTCCCCGTAAAGCTACATCAAAACTAGGGAAACCAAAAGAGAGTACTTAGCACGCATCTGAGCTCTCCGCTCCCATGTGCTCTCTTGGAGATTCCCGTGCCGCCATCTGTTGCGCACAAGAGGAATCGATCGCCCATGTAGGACCCGCTCCTGGATGACATGGACCTCCTCTGACGTGGCCCGGACCATCTCCGGTCCCACCAGAGCTGCAAGATTTATCTTTTGCCGAAAAGAGAAATCTGGTCTCATCCCCTGGATGAACCACATTCTTTGCCTAAAACAGTCAATCCTAACATGGATGATACTAATCCATACTAAGGATGACGTCGTAAGGCCTCGACGCTACTACTAAGAGATTCAACCGTTACTCTCGCCTCCAAGGGTTGAGTCACACTGTCGGCATCAGTGTGTGGTAACTGAGTCTCCTCCAGTAGATGTCTCACAAGTGAGGGTCAAGTCAACAGCCAAAACTGGAACCTCTTAGTAACATTACGATAGACGACAGGAACGAAAACATCACAAGGTATGCGTCTTTTATTATTGCAGCTCGTAATACAAGACGCTACACAAAAGCAACAAGGAACCAGAAGTACAAAGGATGTATCCACTAGTTCTGCTCCTGTCCATCGGCTCCCAGGGCTCCATGATCGAAGGCCTCGGCTGCCTGAAGCTGAGCTCTCCCCTGCGGTCGGGGTGGACCTCCTGGTGGTGGTGGTGGTAGAGCCTCAAAGCGTCGTCCACCACCTGCTGTTCGGCCAGCTCCTCTGCCTCGTCCGCCTCCTTCCTGCAGACCGCCACGGTCGAACCTCTGCCTCTGCCTAGGTGGTTCCTCAACCGTCTGCTGCTCCTCCGCATGGCGGGTCGGGCAGTCACGAGCCATGTGGCCTCGCCCGCCGCATGCATAGCACTGTCTTCCACTCGAAAGACTGGCTCCGCGTTGTGTGCCCTGCACTGCTGAGCCAGTGCCCTGAGGTCTGGTCTGTCTGTACCCCTGAGTCATTCGTCGACTGCCAGCTGCAGATGACTCTACCACGTGCCGCCCTGCGCTGGGTCGCTGTGCTGGTGAAGACTCAGCAAGGAAGCTCTCGATCAGAAGAGCCCGCTCCAGTACTCCTGTCTGAGTCGGTATGCTGAGGGAGATCAGCGATGCCCTGATCTCGTGTCTCAAACCCTGCTCGAAGGTCCGGGCCCGGAAGAATGGGTCCCGTACCATGTCGGTCGAGTAGCGCGAGAGATCGGTAAATCTCGCCGAGTACTGAGCGACCGTCATGCTGCCCTGCCGCAGCTGTAGAAGCTCCTGGATGCGCACCGCTCGGAGGGTGGCCGGGACGAACTCAGAGCGGAAGAGGCTCTCGAAGTCCGTCCAGAGCAAGGATGCCTCATCGTGAACCTGGAGCATCAAGCTCCACCATCGTCCTGCTGCTGCGTGTAGTAGGCTCGCAGCGAGGATCACCATGAGGTCTGCTGGTGTCCTCACTAGCCTAAACACTCGAACCACTGCCTCCAGCCAGTCCTCTGCTGCCTGGGGATCCGTCTCCCCGCGAAACCTGGGCGGTCGCTGGCGCTGAAACTCATGCAGTGCGCTGAGGCGACGTGCATCGTCAGCGGCTGCTGCTGGAAGCATCGGGGGATCGGCGGGTAAAGCTACTGCCGGTGCCACTGCTGACAAAGGGCCCTGCACAGAAGCCTCGTCGCTCGGTGGGCTGTCGTCTCGCTCGACTCTCGGAACCCTAGCTGGCTGCCGTCGTGGGGCCATCCTGAAAAGGAAACAGGTGCGCCACGGTTAGAACAGTATACCTGGTGAGCTGGCACAAGTAATCACAAGGAAAACTTGAGACTTTCATAAAGCAGATCAGTATACCCGGTGAGCTGACACAAGTAATCACAAAGAAAACTTGAAACACACACGCAATCAATGTTTTCGTGCATTAAGTCGGAAATCAGAAGTCAGGGTCCTGGTGTACGGATACGTCGGCCGCCGCACCAACACTGGACTCCCTGGACTGATAACCACACTCAATACGCTAAACATTATTGCTTCACATAGAAAAGATCAGAGTTCGCGGTAGAACCGAACTCCTCTGATACCAATTTGTCACGACCCGCCCTCGGGGTCTGTGCCGTGACTACCCCAAGCCCGCCTTCCATAGGCCAGGGGCTGGCGACTAGCACCAAGGCGTAAATCCCGGTAAAAAGGGAAGGCATTGCCTTTGAAAAGTAAACACACACCACAGAGTAAACAAGCGGAAAGTAAACACTAAGCAAGCAGAGTACAACTGAAAGTGCGGAAAAGTAAATGGGCCAGAATACAAACCCAAACTGAAAGTAAAGTACAACTCGAAAAGAAAAAAAAAACAGCAACAGAAAGTAAAAGCCGCTACTCCGAGCTGTCCACTGGAAACCCCACCTGAAGGGTGGGTACAGATAGCTCCTCTGCTCCCCGGGTCCCACCGTTCGCTCCGTGCTCGTCCCGCCCAGTGGTCCACCTCCGGGTACCGTCCCGCTCCGCAAGCCTCAGCTAAGGTCAACGCTGTCCGTCGTCTGCAACCAACACAACGTAGTGCGGGCGAAGCCCGTGCAGGGGTGAGTATAAGCTACTCAGTAGGGACCCCGAGACCCCTGAAGGTCTCTCAAAATCCACAAAGGATAAACCACGAAGCAAAGTACAATCACGAAGTAACAACCAACACTGCTTAGGTATATGCCCATACATATACCTAAGTCATCAATTCAAATACGCTCCAACCTCCGAGCCCAAGTATAACTCAGTCCACGCAGGAAAGTATACGTATTCCACAAAGGAAAGCAAAATATAATCCACACAGGATTGCACAACACAATCCACACAGGAAAACAACAGGATTCAGCTCACACAGGTATACTTCATCAAGGACGATAAAGATGATCACTGATCCATCTAAGTCGTCGGACCCACGAAGGATCGATAGGTAACTAACCCCCGCAGAAGACCCACACAGGATCGGGCTCACACAGAACCTGTAGGCGCTGGCTCACACAGAACCGCTGAGCGCAAGGACCCACACAGGATCGGGCTCACACAGAACCTGTAGCACTGATCCACGTAGGATCGCTGAGTGCTGTCGTCGTCGTCGTCAAATCCACACAGGATCTCTGTACTGTCGTCGTCAAACCCACACAGGATCTCTGTACTGTCGTCGTCAAATCCACACAGGATCTCTGTACTGTCGTCGTCAAATCCACACAGGATCTCTGTACTGTCGTCGCCAAACCCACACAGGATCTCTGCACTGTCGTCGTCAAATCCACACAGGATCTCTGTACTGTCGTCGTCAAATCCACACAGGATCTCTGTACTGTCGTCGTCAAATCCACACAGGATCTCTGTACTGTCGTCGTCAAAGTCACAGTAGCAGTCGTAGCAGTAGAACAGTCGCAGCCAGCACTAGGGTTCCCGCACACAGCAAGCTCGTACGGAGGGTCCGCTCCACGAGCCGAGAGGCTGATACATCAACTGTCACGAAGACCGAAGTTGATGTATCCAAAAGTTCCGTATCGTCAACAGGAACTCAACGCGACAGACGGCGCGTCGATCGGACGCCCGGTCTGAGAGTTATTGGCATTTTCGTCTCCGGGGCCCGGTTGGTTTTTAAGGCAAAACCAATCCGACCGTACTCCACCTGCGTCCAAACCTCGGGCGGAGTATGCCAAAAGATCCGTCTCACTAAGAGGAACACTACGCGACTGACGGCACGTCAATCGGACGTCCGTAGCTCAAGATATGAGCGTTTCCGCTCCGAAGGCCCGGTTGGTTTCGTGAACGAACCAACCCGGCCGAACTCAAAGTAAACCGAAACCTTGAGTGCGATATACCGAAACGACCGTCTCGATCCAAGGATCGCGTTGCCGCAGACGGTTCGTCATTCGGAGGTCCGAGGCTCAAGTTATGAGCCAAAAACTGAAACTGGTCCGAAACGGGGGGTCCGGGTCCGGGCCGACCCGGCCCGACCCCCCCCCCCCCCCCCTCTGGACGGCGCGGCGGCCGGCGGCGGCGGATGGCGGCGGCGGACGGCGGCGGCGGCGGGCCGCGTGGCGGCGGCGGCGGCTGGCCGCGTGGCGGCGGCGGCGGGCCGCGCTGGCGGCGGCGGGCGCCGCACGGGGTGGTCACGCGGGGGGCTTGATTGCCCCCGTGTTTTTCTTCAAGCGGCACGGCTCAAGGCCGTGCCTTTGCCAAAAAAAAACGGCCCCCGCAAATGGGGGCCGGCTTGATAAAACCGGGGGGCTGTTGCCCCCCCTCTTAATTGAACCGCCCCCCCCCCCCCCTCATTGAGAGGGGGGTTTATTGAACCGGCCGGGGGTTTTATTCCCCCGGTTTTTAAGATATCCGGCCGGCCAGCTGGCCGGCCGGTTTTTACCAACGGGACCGGAATTTCCGGTCCCGCCCTTGACTTCCGACGCCGGCGGCCCGGCCGCCGGTCTCCTCTTCCGCCGCGGCCCGGAACCGGCCGCGGTCTCCTCGTCCCGCCGCGGCCCGGAACCGGCCGCGGCGTTCGTCGTCCGGCGCGGTGCGACGGCACCGCGCCCCTTTCGCCGTGCCATGAATCCTTCCAACGCGGCGCGACGACGTCGCGTTCTTGAAGACTCTCCTCGGCGTAGCGCGACGGCGTTGCGGAAAGAAATAAGCATGTTCATCCGCGTGGTGCGACGACACCACGCCACTTGCTTCCACCCGCAAGAATAAAACGAGAACTAAGGAGGGGGGGTTCGGCCGTGTTCATGCGGTCCGACCCCCCTCACGTTAAAATAATAACATAACTAAGAATATCCAAAAGCCTCACGTTTAGTCATGCTAAAATCCACGATTCAAGAAAGGAATAAAATAATCAATAAATAACATCCCCTACCTCGGGTTTGAGATTCAAAGAATCTTCTACGTTCCGCGGAAGACGGCGTCGCGGAAGTCGGGCGTCGCGGTCGTCGTTCGTCAAATCCGTTGACGAAGAGTTACGTTCGATGCGACACGTTGTTGTCGGATCTTCGTTTGCCGACGAAGAAGGTCCGAAGAGGAAGCAGAGGTCCGAAGATACTAGGTCTCCGAGTCGATGATCCTTGACGAAGTGTTGTCGTTCTTCGTTGAGGATGAAGACGTTCTTCGTTCTTCGTCAGAGCTTGAAGATGAGCAAGCTCTCCAAAGACAAACAAAGAACTCTAAATAAAAAAGTTTACCTCTTATTTTATTAACACAACACAAAGGAATTTCAATATTTTGAAATTCAAAAAAGGGAATTAACTCCCTTAATTAAATAAGGGTAACTTAATCCATTAAAAGAGGGGTTAAGTATGTTGAGAGAAAATGAAAAGACTTAGGGGTTCGTGTGGGCCCCACCACACTTAATCCTCCCAAGGGAGGTTAAGTGGGTGTGGGTCCCACTTCCAACCCCCTTAGGTAGGTTTTTTTTTAATAAGTTAAAATAAAATTTGTTTTACACAATTTTATTTAACTTAACTGAAAAACCCCAAAACGTAACTTTCAACCCGTAACAAACGCAACTCCCGAAAAGGTCTCATTAAGCGAATATCGGCGCTGCGAGATCATCGGTGCCCTCGGATTTCAATTCCGAGCACCGGATCAAAAGTTAGGAATTCCCGCTCGTTCGTTCACTGAACGTACCCGAGCCAAACTTCGGAAATTAATTCCGGGCACTCCGGGCCTCGGAATCAGGTGCCGTCTGAAACCGCGCTCTTGTAAAATTCTAAAGAAAATTAAGAAAAAATTTTCCTTGAATTTTACGGGTCTTTACAAAAATATATTTATGTGTGCATATTTATATATGTGTGTATCTATGTACATGTAATAATATGTAGATGCATGTATGTGTGTAAGGACACTAACCCCAATATCCTGGAGACAATTCTTGCTTTATTACTTTGGTAATATTACAAGTAATCTCATCCTGAAGGACCGAATAGTTTAATAGAATTCGAAATCCAGATATATACATAATTGTTACATTACAACCTTAAATGAAAAACAATATAGATATTCCATTTGGGACATCTGTAACTCCTAGATTATCCCTTCAAGTCATTCATAATATTCAATTTCGCATCCTCGTGGAAAATAAAACATAAGAAAGGGGTTATCTAAGATGATCAGTAAGTGTAAGTAATACAGATTAAGTTATCATAATCATAAACATTAGGCAGGGTTAATAACAAAAAACACATTCCGTTAAAAATAAACATGATCATATATAGAAGGAAATAAAGGTGAGTAAATAAATCCATATAACTGATTATAAGAGAATGAACCTTATTCATGGATATTCATCAAGTCCAATGTCACATATTTTATCAATTTATAATATCATAAGGAGGGAATTCATAATTTCAGACATCTGAAACCTATCATCAAGGCTTCGGCTAAGACATCTGAAAATGCTAGGGTAAGGCCTCAGCTAAAACCCAATATTGTTTTGTCTCATGAGACCTACCATTTCATTTAGGGGCTATATGGGGACCCACCTATCACTTTTGAATTCCAATTAATTCCTCATACAACCAGAACATATGATATGTAAATAACATTCCCCAAATTTGTAAACATAAACACAACTAATATGACTATCATGGTGAATGGTATTAAGATAACACATTCATAATCAAACTGGTCATAAACATTTTAATATGTTATGGTAGATGACAATAATAGGATACCAATCTCAATAAACCATAAAATTCAATTGAGGTGTTGAAAATGTGAAAATACTCTAATAAAATCATCCATGAATTCTTGAGCGAAATACTAATTCTACTTTTCAAATAATATTTCATTAGGGAAATCATTTTTATTTATTATTATTATTAGTATAAAACTACTAATTAATGAAATTAGATTTTCATTAAATATATGGATTTTTTAAAAATATGGTTGTATTAATAAAAATTATGGATGGTACATGAAAATGGGAAATAAATCCGGTTATTCCCTTTAATAGGGCTTGCGTGTCATAAAGAATAGAAAAGGGAACCTTGCAAAAAACATGTATTTATTATAAAAAATGACCTCATATATCAATATGAATTTGTAATGTATAAACATAATATTTAATAATTTTATAAAATTAATTAATAGTTTTATTGGTGTATAGAGGGAGAAATAATAACTTGAATGAAAATAGTTGTTCAGGAAGAAACCTCTTACCTTTTATCTAAATTTTTTCTGCACATGAACTTAACTTCATGGATAATCAAATTAAATCCATTAATTAATTAATTTAAAACCTTTTCTATAATTATTTGATTCATTATATTATTATTATATTCATTTATGTCTTTATTTATGAGTTATATAGTTTAATTTCATCGTTTTGGAGAATTATTTTTGTTGGTGTTCATGAGCGGTTCACTTGTTTATAAGCAATAAAGATCATGTAAAATGGGTATAATTATAAATAATTTGAATAAAATTTTATTATTGTGAATCAAAAAAGTTTAAATGGTCATATATATCATATGGTTATATGGTATGAGGATTAATAATTATATAATACATTTTGTGATAATCGTTTTAATTATTTCAGTGGTATTTCAATCACCACAAAATAGTTTTGTCATATGAATTAGTATAATGTATATATACTAGATAAATAAAATTGAATCGGTTTTAATACATATATTATTATTTGTTTTAACCATAAAAATATTATCATGACCATCCTTCAAGAATAAATTCTTGAATGAAAATTTGTTGTCCATGAAGGTGGTAAATCCCCCCCCCCCACGGACGATGATTTCATTTTTAAAATAAAAGAGAGGGAGTGAAGAGGTTGATTATGGTTATTAAATTAAATTGATATAATTATATTATATAAATGATACTGGAGTTATCTTACTAATTTTCACATTGGATTTGAGGAGATAATAAAACAATAAAGAACTTAAAAAAGAAAATAAAAGGAAAAGGAAGAGGATTTTACCTCTTGAATACTTCTCCTTTAGATTATCATCAAGAATAAATTTTTGTCTTTGGATGACACCAAGAGATTTTTTACTTTGGGTAATATCTTCATAATAGTATTGGGAATAAATTTGATAAGGTTTAAACCATGGAAGGTGTGTGGAGGATAGGCGGTGATGGGTGGTTTTTATAGTGGAGGAGAGGGGTAATTTCTCATTATTCTATTCATTATTTTTTTATTTTTCTCAAGACAATAAATAGTATTTATTCTTGTGAATAAACATAGTAATAATTTCCTATGATTTGGAATCAAGGGTTTTTTCATCATCCATGACTCAAGTAATATTTTATTTACCTTGTAATGTATTTATACTTTAAATTACAGTATTTTACTATGCCATAAAAATTCAAGTATTTTAGAAAAATCCAAAAAAATCACCCTAACCATTTATTAATGTGTAAAATTCAAAAATAACTCCATTTTGTGAAAATAATTTTTTAAATATGATAAATTTAATTTTTAATTAAAATCATTAGTTACTAGAAAAATGCATTTTTTTAAAGTTAAAACTGATTTTATAACACTCATAGAATATAGAAAAGGCCTTATTAGATTATCCTAAAATAATTAGAAAATAAAATATTTATTTATGAATAAATTTTATGAAAAATAATTTCAGTTGAAATAAATATACTAATTATAAAATTGTAATTAAATATTTATTACTCACATAAAATACCCACACATCATTATTTAATTATAAAATATTAACTTACTTGTAGTATGAAAAAAATTTAGCATACGTTAAATAGAAAGGTGCTTAAATTTTATTTATACTTTCATGGGTGATTTTACTATTCATAAGGTTCATATTACTATTCATAAGGTTAACATTACAATTCAAAAGGGTCAAGTTACTATTTACCAAAAAATTGAGTATATCCTATCAAAATCTGAATATAATTCTGATCGCAATGATGTATGTCCATAATTTTGAAATTCAAATCCCCAAAGTGGAGAAATTAGGATTAATGACTGGGTTATAACTATCTTGTTTACATAACTATAACAAAAAAGTGTTTTCTCGCAAGGACTCATTGTTGTGGGCATTACATTATTTTTAAAATTTATTTGTAAAACCTTGGGGTGTTATATTCACCCCACTTTCCAAACATTTCTTCCTTTAAATTACCATAATGTTACATCGTAAAAAGATTTCGGTAGATCTTCATCATAAATTCCTCAAGCTCCCACTTTTTCTGTTCAATTTTTTTATTTTTTCAAAGAACCTTTACTAGTTGAGTCATTTGATTCCTCAACACCTATTATTTAGTGTCCAGAATCCAGATAGTGTCCTCATAATAATATAATACATGTTCCAATTCTATTCCTTCAGAAGTAAATACGTGTGTTGGTTCTGGAATATACCTCCTTAGAAAGAACATGTGGAACACATTGTGTACCTTAGAATGTATAAGAAACATTTTCCTACAATAGTAGATATATCTAATTCTCTCCAGTATTTCTAGAGGACCAATGTACTTGGGGCATAGTTTCCCTTTCTTCCCAAATCTTATAACACCCTTCCATGGAGATACTTTAAAGAAAATGGGATCTCCCACTTAAAGTTCCAAATCCTTACTTTTATTATCATCATATCTCCTTTTCCTTCTTTGAGATGCTTTGATACGGGTTTGAATAGTCTTCACCTTCGTTATTATTTCCTCAACATGCACTAGGACTATAGGCTTCCTTTTACTATCTTCATCCCAAAAATTTGGTGTACGAAATCCCTTTCCATACAATGCTTCATATGGTGCAATTTGAATACATGAATGGAAACAATTATTGTTTTAAAACTCTACCAAAAAAAATACTAATCCCACATAACTTTAAAGTCAATGTAGCATCATCCCAACATGTATTAAAATTTTTTAATGGTCCTTCAGACTTCCCATTAGTTAGACAGTGATTAGAATTACTCAAATGAAGCTCAGTATCCAAATAATTCTAAATACCTTTCCATAAATTCAATGCAAATCATGGATCACAATAAAAAAATGAGATAGGTTCTTTATAATGTCTTACATTTTCTTTAATTTAGAGTCGTTCAAGGTGCCCTAGTGAAAAATTGATGAGGATCATGGAACACATGGGCATTGCGGGGTTGGAGGTGGACTTGATCATGGCACACATGGGCATCGCGGGGTTGGAGGCGGACTTGATGAGGAAGGCAGAATGCACACAAGTGGACAAGACCCATTGGGGGGGATTGGATGCCCAATGACGATGGAACAGACCAAGAGAATGAAGGAGGATTTAAATGTATTAATCAAGGAATTCTAAGAGAAGGCCCAACACCCTTGCTTGGGGGAAGCATTCGGTCCTATAATTACATTAATTAAGGCCCAAACATGCTTTTAAAAATCCAACCCAAGGGGTGCTACGAATTTTCAAGCCCACCCCACCATGGAATCTTCAAACTCAAAAGGTGGTGGGCTACTTGTCTTTACTTTTCCAAAAGGGTGTTCTACTTGTCTCTTAACGTCATGGGAAGTGAAAAAATTTTCAACGCCATCATTTAGGCTTTTTGACTTGTGGAAACTAGGTTTTAGACTAATGTAGAAGCCACCCCATGGTGTGATTCGAATTTCTTTCTCTCTTTGGCTATAAATAGCCACCCCTTGTACTCTTGAAACATGAGAAATGAAGGTAATGTTATTAGGGTGATTTTTTATTACAACTGATGTGTTCTTGCTTAATTCTTGACTTATCAAAGTATTGGTCATCCTTTGGGGTATCTTGTGTCTATATTTCTTAGAGACAAGTTCTCTTTGGGTTCTACCTTGACAGTTACCCATCCCTCTCATTTTTATTCTCTGTACACCACATTCACTTGTTTTCTTGCGGTGATCTACGTTTTCAATGTGCGAAAATTATACAAGGTTCCTAGGACACTTACTAGTGGGTCTTGCATCGCATATCATTTGGTATCAGAGTCCACTTGCATGAAATCAGGTTCTTTCTTTCTTATCCTTTCTTCCATCTTCATTTATCTTCAAATCAGGCCGACATCAATTCTGGTCCATTTTATTATTTTCTTATAAACATCATTTCTTCTTCTGTTCGGACGTACATTATATCATTAATGTATCTGAGAATGTCATCTTTCTTCTCCATTTGGAATCATCAAAATCATATCTATGCATAGCGAGATACTGTGGGTTAAAATTCGCGTTAAATTTTGCAATTTTAAAACCACGCAAATATCACATTGATTCCATTTGATTTTACAAATTATTTTTTCTCCTATATTTAAATATTTAAAAATCATCTTCTTGCTTCTATATTTATTCAAAAGAAAAAGAGCCCAAATATAAAAAAAATCAAAAAAATTTAAAGGCTCAAAAAAAATTGCAGCATTTTGAATTATACGTCCCATTTTCATTCTTCTTCATCAATTTTCTTCCCCTTCCCACATTTTGTCATCATGAGTCCATTTTTAGTTTTATCTTTGAATTATAGTTCAGGATTTACAAATTTCAACGATCCTTTCTATATGTTGAAATTGGTTAATAATGCTATAGGAATCAAGTTGAGTGGTAAAAGGAAAGAGTGTTACATTTTGATAAATCCAAAAATTCAGTGTAAACATGTGAGGGAGTGTGTGAGGTCCATTTTCCTTTCATTTCAATTTTTCTCACAGGATTCCTAAATGGCGGAGTCGAGTAACACCAATGAAGCATACATTAAGTTGTTCATGAGGGTTGTACAAGAACAATTCCAAAGGTTGAATGTGAGGATGGATGAACATTAATCCCATTCCAATTCTAGAGCACCGCCAAGGACGCGGATTGTTGAAGAAGAGGAGAAGTTGTTTGATTTTCACGAGTCACCAATTCTGATAAATCAACCACAATGGAGGAAAACCAATGATCTTGGAGGATTAATGTTGAGGATCCCTTCATTCCAAGGTAAGAATGATCCTGAAACTAACTTAGAATATGAACGAAAGGAAGCACATGTTTTTGGTTATCACACTTATTCTGAGGGAAACAAAGTGAAGTTGGCAGCTGTGGAATTCACTGACTATACTAGTATTTGGTGGGACTAACTACAAGTGAGTCGACGGCTATGTGGATAAATACCCATCTGCACTTGGGAGAAGATGAAGGTTTTAATGCGTAAGAGTTTCATTTCTAGCCACTATTATCGTGATTTGTTTCTCAAGTTGCAGGGTCTGAAACAAGGGGCCATGAGTGTTGAGAAGTTTCACAAAGAGATAGAGATCATCATGATTCAGGAGAATATTGATGAGGAGTGAGATACCACCATGGGAAGATTTGTGAATAGTCTCAATCATGACATTCAGTACATAGTGTACATGCACCACTACTTGGACATGGAGGATCTACTTCACATGGCTACCAAAGTAGAGTGTCAAGTAAAGGAAAGAAGGATGCTCCCTACACCTTATGGTAAGGATTATAGACCTTCTTTCATGTTTAAGGATTCCAAATCACAAGAGCATGTAAGGGAACACAAAAATGATCCAAAGGAGTTCCCAAACCAAAACCATTCTTTCCAGAATCCAAAGGTAAAATGGAGTGTAAGGTTTTTTCCAAATCAAGAGATATCAAATTTTATAAATGTCAAGGAATTAGACATATTTCCTCACAATTACTAAACAAATGGGCAATGGTTATTTTGGATGATGGAGGTGTTCTTAGTGCGAGATCAAGAGAAGATGAAATCCCATCACTTGAGGATGATTTGGATGTGGAAGTAGAAAGACCCATACATGGAGAAATTCTTGTGGAAAGGCGTTCTTTGAGTGATCAACCTGAAAGAGAACAAGATCAAGAGAAAAGGGAGCACATTTTTCAGACTAGATTCCTCTCCAAAGATAAGGTATGTAGTATGATTATTTATGGGGGTAGTTGTAAAAATGTATCAAGTGGTTTGATGGTTGATAAATTGGGATAGTCTACAACTAGACATCCTAGGCCTTATAGATTTCAATGGTTAAATAATAGTGAAGATTTCAAAGTGACTAAGCAAGCACAAGTTCCCTTTTATATTGGGAAGTATGAAGGCAAGGTGATGTGTGATGTTTTTCCAATTCATTCTTGTCATATCTTGTTGGGAAGACATTGTCAATTTTATAGTAGGGTCAAACAAGATGGATACACCAATCAATATACTTTTGAGTATAATCGGAGGATGGTTATTCTTACACCATTGGGGCCATTGAAAGATTATAAAGACAAAGTGAGGATTGAGAGAGATTATGAGAAGAGAGAAAAGGAAAAGAGAGAAAATAATAGAGAGAATCAGAAGAGTGTGAAAATCAAGAGTGAAAAAGGAGTGTTGGGTGAATGAAAAAAATGAGGGAAATAAAATAGTTGAAAACAAGAGTGAAAATATGAGTGAAAACAAGAGTTTTTAGGGAAAGGTGAGCTTATTTTAGGAAAAATTGAGATAGAGTGAACTTTATAGGGGGAGGAAACTCTCGTGATTCTATGCAAGGGAGAATGTTTTACTAATAACTCTCGTAACCCTTCAATGCCTTCTAGTGTTATGTCTCTTTTTTAGGATTTTGGTGATCTTTTTCCTAAGGATATTTCTGATGGCATACCTCCCTTATGGGGTATCGAGAAATATATCAACGTTCTCCCTGGATCAACACTTCTCAATCGATCGACTTATCGAGCTAGCCCGGAGGAGACTCGAGAAATCCAACAAGTGGAAGAATTCCTAAGGAAGGGATTTGTTTGAGAAAGCTTGAGTCTGTGTACGGTACTGGTAATCCTTGTACCAAATAAATATGGTAAGTGGAGAATGTGTGTTGATTGATGAGATATCAACAAAGTCAGGGTAATGTATCATTATACCATACCTCTTTTGGATGATATGCTTGATGAACTCCATGGTGCATGCTTGTTTACAAAAATTGACCTATAGAGTGGATACCATCAAATTAGAATGAAAGAGGGAGATGAATGGAAAATTGCATTTAAAACTAAGTTTGGATAGTATGAATGGATGGTTATGCCTTTTAGACTAACTAACGTGCCTAGTAAATTCATGAACATAATGAATCATGTTTTCCATCCATTCATTGTGAAATTTTTGGTAGTGTATTTTGATGACATCCTTGTTTATTCTAAGATCCTTGATGAACATCATGATCATTTGAAAGATGTTTTTGAGACTCTTAGGAAAAATAGGTTGTATGAAAACATGGAAAAATGTACATTTTTTTAAATTCGATTGTTTTCCTTGGTTTTGTGGTAGGAGTTGATGTAATTAGGGTTGATGAAGAGAAGGAGAAGGCAATTTCGGACTGGCCAACACCAAAGAATGTCAATGAGGTGGGGAGCATCCACTGACTTGCGAGTTTTTACCGTAGGTTTGTGAGGGACTTTTAGACCATTGTGGCACTATGGAATTAGTTGGTCAGGAAAGGGGTGAGCTTCATGTGGGGAAACGCTCAAGAAGATTCCGTCTACACACTCAAAGGTAAGTTGAAAAATTAACCTCTCTAAATTCTTCCAAACTTTTCTAAATTTTTTGAGGTTGAGTGTGATGCCTATGGAATAGAAATTGGGGCTATTTTAATTCAAGACTCTAAGCCTATCTCATAATTTAGTGAGAAGCTTAATGGGGCTGCATTGAACTACTCTACTAATGAAAAGGAATTATATGCTCTCAAAAGAACATTATAGAATTCGCAACATTACTTATGGCTAAGGGAATTTGTGATTCATTTGGATCATGAAGGCCTAAAATTTCTTATGTCACAAGGAAAGTTGAATAGGCGACATGCAAGATGGCTTGAATTCATTGAAACATTTCCTTACATCATTAATCATAAACAAGGAAAGGAAAATGTTTTCACCGATGATTTGTATAGGAGATACTCTTTTATCACTTCTATGCATGCTAAAATACTTGGTTTTGAAATGTTGAAAAGCATGTATGAGACTGGTGTGGATTTTTCTGAAATTTGGAAGTTGTGTGAAAAACATGGGAAAAGTGAGTTTTACAAACATGATGGATTTCTTTTTCGGATAAATAAATTTTGTGTTCCATCTTGTTATATTCATGAATTTCTTGTTAGAGAATCTCATTGTGGTGGATTAATGGGGAATTTTGGGGTTGAGAGAACTTGTTTCTTATTGAGTGAACATTTTTATTGGCCTCACATGCATAGGGATGTGGTTAGTGTTTGTGGAAATTGTAATGTGTGTAAACATGCAAAGTCAAAAGTGCTTCCACATGGCTTATACGTCCCTTCGTGCATTGATCACCCAGATCACTGCAAGAAAACAAGTGAATGTGGTGTGTAGAGAATGAAAATGGTAGGGAAGGTAAATGGTCAAGGTAGAACCCAAAGAGAACTTGTCTCTAATAACTCTAGCCACAAAACTCCACAAAGGATGACCAATCCATTGATAAGTCAATAATTAAGCAAGAACACAAAGGTTGCAAGAAAAACTCGCCATAATAACATTACCTTCAATCCTCATGTTTCAAGAGTACAAGGTGGTGGCTATTTATAGCCAAAGAGAGAAAGAAATTCGAATCACACAATGGGGTGGCTTCTACAGTAGTCTAACACCTAGTTTCCACAAGTCAAAAAGCATAAATGATTACTTTCAAAACGTTTCCACATGCCCATGACTTTAAGAGACAAGTATAAAACCCTTTTGGAAATGTAAAGATAAGTAGTCCACCACCTTTTTGACTTTGAAGAATCCATGGTGGGGTGGGCTTGAAAATTCTTAGCACCAATTGGGATGGATTTTTAAAAGCATGTTTGGGCCTTAATTAAGGAAAATATAGGCCCGGATGCTTCCCCCAAGCAAGGATGTTGGGACTCCTCTTGGAATTCCATGATTAATCCATTGAATTCCTCCTTCATTCTCTTGGTTCGCTCCCTTGACATTGAGACTCCAATTCTCCGCAATGGGTCTTGTCCACTTGTGTGCATTCTGCCTTCCTCATGAAGGTTGCCTCCAACCCCACGATGCCCATGTGTGCCATGATCAAGTCTGCCTCCAACCCTGTGATACCCATGTGTGCCATGATCCTCATCATCTCCTCCCTCCTCAAAATGATTTGTCCTCGAATCTGAAAATTCAAAGGGGGAAAGATCAGCAACCTTAAAGGTAGCACTAACATTCCCATACCTGTCAGGAAACTCAATCTTGTAGGAATTATCATTAATATTCTCTAAGATTTGGAAAGGACCATCTCCTCATGGATGAAGTTTTTATTTTCGTTTCTCTGGGAACCTCTCCTTCCTCAAGTGTACTGACACCCAACCTCCCAGTTAAAACACCATTTTCCGCCGACCTTTGTTGGTGTGCTTTGCTACTTGTTCATTCTTCCACTCAATGTTGGACTTTACCTTTGCATGGAAGTCATGAAAAAACCTTTCCCTCTTTTAACCTTCATGATTAGAAGATTTATTTGTAGGAAAAGGTAAAATATAGAGTGGAGTTAATGGGTTAAAACTACACGTAACTTCAAATGGTGAATCATTAGTAGTGCAGTGAACCACTCGATTATAAGCATACTCAATGTGAGGCAGGCCACTTTCCCAATGTTTTTTTGCTAAGGATGGCATGAAAAAATGTGGAAAGTGTTCTATTGACCGCCTATAGTTGACAATATGTTTGTGGAAATTGTAATGTGTGTAAACATGCAAAGTCAAAAGTGCTTCCACATGGCTTATACACCCCTTTTCCCCTTTGCATGTCTTACCCAAGAGCATTGTGAGTGATAGGGATGTCAAATTCTGTAGTCACTTCTGGAGGACATTGTGTAACGAACATGGAACCAAAATTTTGTTCTCCACCAGTGCACAACCACAAATAGATGGTCAAACAGAGGTGGTCAATAGAACACATTCCACATTGTTGTGTTCCATACTTAGAAAAAATATGAAACATTTGGAAAGATGCATGTCTCACATTGAGTTTGCTTATAATCGAGTGGTTCACTCCACTACTAATACTTCACCATTTGAAGTTTTGTATGGTTTTAACCCATAAAATCCACTCGAAATTTTACATTTTCCTACTCATAAATTTTCGAATATTGAAGGTGAAAAGAAGGAAAAGATTGTGTTGGAGTTCCAGGCAAAGGAAAAGGTCAACATTGAGCAGAAGAATGAACAAGTAGCAAAGCACGCCAACAAAGTTCGGCGGAAAATGGTGTTTCAACCTGGAGATTGGGTGTGGGTACACTTGATGAAGGAGAGGTTCCCATAGCAACTAAAATCAAAGCTTCATCCAGAATGATATGGTCCTTTCCAAGTCTTAGAGAAGATTAATGATAATGCCTACAAGATTGAGTTACCCGACAGGTATGGGAATGTTAGTGCTACCTTTAATGATGCTGATCTTTCTCCCATTGAATTTTTAGATTCAAGGACGAATCCTTTTGAGGAGGGAGGAGATGATGAGGATCATGGCACACATGGGCATCACAGGGTTGGAGGCTGACTTGATCATGGAACACATGGGTATCGCAGGGTTGGAGGCGGACTTTATGAGGAAGGCAGAATGCACACAAGTGGACAAGACCCATTGCGGGGAATTGCAGGCCCAATGACAAGGGAGCGGACAAAGTGAATGAAAGAGGCCTTAAATGGATTAATCATGGAATTCCAAGAGGAGGCCCAACACCCTTACTTGGGGGAAGCATTTGGGCCTATAATTACATTAATTAAGGCCCAAAAAGTCTTTTAAAAATAAAACCCAAGTGGTGCTACGAATTTTGAAGCCCACCCCACCATGGAATCTTCAATGTTAAAAGGTGGTGGGCTACTTGTCTTTACTTTTCCAAAAGGGCGTGCTGCTTGTCTCCTAAAGTCATGGGCAAGTGCCAAAGTTTTCAAAGTCTTCATTTAGGCTTTTTTACTTGTGGAAAATTGGTGTTAGACTAATGTAGAATCCACCCCATGGTGCGATTCAAATTTCATTCTCTCTTTAGCTATAAATAACCACCCCCTTGTACTCTTGAAACATGAGGAATGAAGGTAATGTTATTATGGTGAGTTTTTCTTGCAACCTTTGTGTTCTTGATTAATTCTTGACTTATCAAAGGAATGGTCATACTTTGTGGCATCTTGTGGCTAAAATTCTTAGAGACAAGTTCTCTTTGGATTCTACCTTGACCATTTCCCTTCCCTCTCATTTTCATTCTTCGCACACCACATTAACTTGTTTTTTTGCGGCGATCCGGGTGGTCAACTCACGAACATTATAAAAGGTTCCTAGGACACTTCCTAGTGCTTCTTGCATCACGTATCAAAAATCCTCCCTTAGAGTGATGAAATGTGTAGACTTGGTAGGTCAATCAACAATTACCCATATTGAATCATTATTTCTTGGAGGTTTAGGTAATCCAATGAAATAATACATAGTAATGTATTCCCATTTTATTATAGTAATAGGAATATTTTGCATGACTCGTCTAGAATGTTGTCTTCCAACCTTAACCTATTGATAGACTAAACATCTTGATAAATAATCAGAAATTTTATGCTTCATATAATCTCACTAGAAATGTTCCTTCAAATCTGTATACATCTTAGTGCCCGCAGGGTGTATAGATAAATTCAATATATGGTAATCAACCAATAACTCTATTTTAAGCTTAGCTATAGAGGGAACACAAAACATCCTCCCAAATTTCATAATTTAATCTTCATTCATGATGTCTACCAACTTCCCATCATTCACAGAATTAATTTTATTTGGAAGATTCTCATCATCGTGATGTGAACTTTTAATATTTTCCAATAATGATGTTTATGAAACCAATTGAGAAACTAATGATGTTTCACCATCTTTGATAATTTTCATATCCATCATCACTAGATCCATGAAAACAGGATCCCTTTCAATCCTTATTTTGTTTATAAATCCCTGATCTTTCCTACTAAGTGAATATGCCACCTTATTTTCCTGTGTTACGTCATAATGTAGGGAACAATAATAATCCTTTAGTATCTCGAGTCAACACCTTTTCCTCATGTCAAGTTCCTTATGTGGAAATATATATTTCAAGATCTTTTGATCTGTATATATCTCATATATTTCACTATAATGATAATGTTTTCATATCTTTTGGGAAAATATTATAGCTTCTAACTCAAGATCATGGGTTGGGTAGTTTTTTCATCTATTGTTTACTACCTTGATGCATAGTAAATAATTATATCGTTATATATAAGGACAAATCCATGTTCTTCCTTTGAAGCATCACTATAAATAAAAAATCCGCCATTTCCCGAAGGTAGATTCATGGTCATAGAATTCACAAATATACTTTTAAAATATACAAAACATTCTTAACATTCCTTAGTCCATATGAACTGAAACACTTTACATGTAATCTTGGTTAAGGGTTAAGATAATTGGGTGAAGTTCTAAATCAAATGTAGATAATAACCTACTGAACCAATAAAACTACATACCTAGGTTATGCTAGTTGGAGTAGGCCATTCCCGAACTACCTTTTTCTTTGTAGAAACAACTATGATTACATACTTAGAGACAATATATCTAAGAAAGGAGACCTTTTCAATATATTATTCACATTTTATAAAATTCACAAATGACTTGTTTCTTCTAAGTGTCTTTAGAATAATGCAAATTTTATTCTCATGATATTTGTAGCTTTTAGTGTATACCAAGATATCATCAATAAATACACCAATAAATTCATCATGATATTCCTTGAAAACTATGTTCATTGGATCCAGGAAAATAGAGGGTGCATTAGTCAGTCCAAAAGGCATTACTATAAAATCATAATTTCCATACCTAGTTCTAAATGTTTTCATTGGAATATCTTCTTTCATGTAACACCCCAAGCATCCACGGTATGCTTCTTTTTGAATAATGCAATAGTGCCTGTCGTACGCAATTTCGAGTTCTAACACACCAAAACCAATCAAACTAGGCGTTATGAATAGTAATACCAACTTTTTGAAAAGTTGTAAATTTTATATTTGAAAATGGACTTCATTTTTGGATTCGGAATATCGAAATTATCCTAGGGTGAATTTTTGGTATTTTTCTGAAAACATTCAGTTTTTGATGAATAGTGAAAAACACTAAGTTATTGGTTAAAACTATCTTTTTATTTAAATAATTATTTCTTATATTTAAATTTATTTTAGGTCATAATAGATAAATAATTATTATATAAGTTAAATGTAATTAATTGGACTCATTTTATATTAATTTTTGATATATAAAAATTTTATTGAACTTTTCACCGTCTTTTACCCACCTCCTTGGAGCTTTTGGAAATTTTCATAAAACTTAATTTTACATCTTCTGTGCATGGAATTTCAAAACTATGAGAGTCATTGTTGATATAATTAAGTAAAATTTGGTTCAATGAGATGAAAATAATTTTTGGTGAATATTAACTTTTTACTTTTATTTACCACAGTTAAAAGAAAATAGGACAATTAAATGTAAAAATGATATTATTTTTACCCTGACACGTGTCCTAATTCTATTTTATAAGTATAATTTGACCAAAAAAACCTTATTAATAAAATATGAACCTCTTTGGTCCACTTGTATTTGATTAGGATATTTATTATTATTTAATTCGAAGAAGAGTTAAAAGAGTTAAAATCAATGTATAATAATTAAAACATTTTTAATATAGGGTTATACATATGATAAATTCTATTATAAATATTAATTAGAAATATAAAAATATTTCCTAAATAATTATATTTTATTTATAATTTATAGACATTAAATAATTTTATTTATTTATGACACAATAGCGATGCAGTAATTACCTTTTTAATGAAATATTAAAATAATTGATATTATAAATACCCAAATAAATGTAATTTGAGACTTTTTATAACTTCCTCTAATTTTATAGGTTAATATGACATGTTATTATTGACTTAAACAACATTTTTGGATGTAATCATTCTGTTATGATTTTCACGAAAAGCAATTTCCAAATAGTTTCAAAATTGACATAAAAGAGTTTTTAATATAAGTATTATATTATTAATTGATATTTTCTTCCTAAAAATATAAGGATCGGACAAGAGAGTTATATAATTATTGGTTTATCATTAATGAACCACTTGTGGATCTCTTGGAAGTATATAGTAAGTTTATTAACCATATAATATAAAAATAAAAATAGACATGGTAAATGTGAAACTAATTAACTAAAAGTTAAAACTAAAAGATAAGGTTAATATAGTGACCCAAACTTGTCTAAAACATATTTGTTGAGTTTTCTGCAACCCATACCCACCTTATCTTCAAAATAATCAACAATGTAGCCATTAAAAACCTAAAAGGAATTTATTAAAAAATAAAATTTCACTCTTTTCTTAAGGTTCCCCTCACACCTCTTATAAAAGGGCACTCCCCCTTCTCTATAATTCACACCTTAAAAAATATTTCTCAGAAAAAACCTGCCCAAATACACTCTCAACTATCCTCCCTTCAACCTAGAGGCCTTATTTTGATCAGAAAATAATCCTAAGGAGCCCTTTTGATCAAATCAAAAGGAAGAACCCGAACAGGAGGTGATGTTTTCACCACCCTCTTTCAAGTTCCTTTCTTCTTCCACTTCTTCTTTCATAGTTATTTTCATTATAAAATAATAACTCTAGTATATTTTATATACTGTGATGTTATTATAATTATGTTACAACCCTATTCAGTATTCTATCCATCCTTTGAATGACATGTCACAATACGTGTGTACGTATGGAATACCGTCTCCACGTCGTGGTGTAATTGTTATTCAAAACATTATAATTTGGATGGGTATAATAATGATGTGTAATTGATATAAATAATTAATATAACATGATAATTATTCTTCATATATGATATACCATCCAATTATATATTATTTTAATATCAAAAAATGATATTGTCTCTTGTGCGTGCGTACGAAATATTGTCTCCACGAACGCGATGAGATTCACTCCACATCGTATCCATTCAAGAATAATTCTCATTTAATGATTAAAAATAATGATCAAGTACTTGATATCATCCTGGATATGAATAATATAAAATCTATCTATAACAAACACGGCTTATGTAACAAATAAAAGAAAGCGAGTAAGTTAACACCCGAAATAACGATAATACTAAAATATTATTAACAAATCATTGTTAAAAGATCATGTATGATATCATATTTATGTATATGATTCTAGTATAATTTAATAAAAATCATTTAACTATTATAAAGGAGGTTAACCTACCCTCAACCAAGGAAAATTACAATGTAAGGGTTAATTTCACAATCTCTTTATTATCCGAGGTTTTTTTTATGTAAGTATCTACTCGGACCTCTTTATCCTCCACATCCATGTTTCTTAAAAATGTATTTCAAAACATCATTACTATTTAATAGAAAATGGGTTAAAGTAATTTATACCCTTGTTTGAATTTTTATAATATGTGTATGAAGTAATCTTTCCGTCGTTTTCCAAACAAGGTCATTTTTAACCGTTTCGACAAATTTAAGGTAAGAATGTCTTTTTTAACTTATATGGAGGGTGTGGATATTTTCTGCTATTATAAAATCATCGAAGCATCCCTTACTATCTTATACGAATATTTTCAAAGTAAAGGTTTTCTTTTATAATTATGTTACTTTTAAATGATTTAAAAAAAGAGATATTTATCTGAAATAGTTTTTATTTCATCTATGTTAACATCCTTTGATGGATTTTAAGATTATTTGAAGTTGATTTATTATGATACAAAACATCCATATTGTATTGAATGATTTGTGATATGTTTGAATGTGGATGTGTTATTTCATACCATTCATGGTTTATGGATCAAGTATTTACATTTCGTATGCTAGTATTAATACAATTGTTTATGTTATGTTTAAACCTTTTCATTTGAGGAATGCATTGGACTTAGTAAGTGACGGATGGAGCCCGCTATAACTCCTCGATGCATCAGTAGGTCTCATGAGACAAACTAGTGTCTTGGCATAAGTCCTTGAAAAAATCTTATTTTTAGTCTTGGCACAAGGCCTTGACTATGTGGTTATGATAGTCTGGCATTATGCATTCCCTTATTATGAAAGTGGTTATTGATATTGCATGTGATTATTCGATTAATATAATATCTATGTGAATAAGTAAATGGAATTATTTCATATTATCTTTTCCATATTATGTTGATGTTCAATTTTAAAAGGCTTTTGTTTTAGTTATGTATTACCTTAAATGTTTATGTTTATTTATGTAAGTTTTCGCTATATTGTTATACTTATTGAGAATCTAAGCTCACCATTTTCAATGTTTTATTTTTCCCAGGATGTGAAGAAGTATTTTATGAATGACCTGCAGGCATAGTATGAGGGGATATGAAGAAAATATGTTTTTTTAGTTTTCAATTTATGATGTAATGTAAGACTTATGAATATATCTAGTGTTTCCAAGGTTACAAAATTAATCAATCTTTCGAGACTTGATTTTTTGTGATCATACCAATGATACGTAATAATGCACCGACTCTGGATAACTTGGGTTGGGGTGTTAAAGTTGGTATCAGAGGAATTTTAGTAATAAACTTTGGAATCTAGATTTAGGTAAACTCTGATGAGGGAACATAGCCCTAAGATGGACTTTGAGGATTAGTATTGATGAACTTCCAAGAATTTTGGTATTATAGAGATTTTTTGAATTTTCGGAGCAATACATCCCTATCTGGATACGAGCAGGTAGAGGCGTCTCTGGCACAGATGTACCTAGGGATAAAACCTTAAAACACAACTTTGATCTACACTCGAACGAGAACTGGTGCACGACAACGGGCCTTGCTTCACTCTTGGTTACGACACCCTAGGGGGATATGCTTAGGATAATTCTCATTTTGTTTACAATCCATTATGAAGGGTTTATGAGTATATAGTTCCTCAAAGAAAGCCTTTTTTTATGATTATGGATTATATCCATAAACTATTCAATTTATGTTAAGTGTTTTACAAGTACAGAATTATTTATTTCGATTCATAAACTAATCTAGTTTAGGACATTATATATAAATGGTGCCTATTGGAAAGAATGGAAACTGTATCAATGCATTCACTCCATGTAGGGATTTCCCTCCTACTCAAGATAATTATAGTGGAGGTCGTGATACGACTGGTGCTGATCAGCTTATCACTATACTGGGAAAACTTGCTCAGGTTCTGAATAATAACCTTACCTGTATGGAGCACCCTGATCTGCAGTGTGGAGGATTAATGTTAGATCAATTCATGAGGAAACAACCACCAACATTTAATGGGGGTAAAAATCCACTAGTGGATGAGCAATGGATCAATTCCTTAGAAAAAATATTCCATGCCTTGGGGAGTAGCAAAAAGGAAAAAGTTGTCATGGCAGTTTACCGCCTCACTGGAGATGCTGATCAATGGTGGTCATTGATTCAAAATAAAAAGGAAGATGAAGAAGTATCAAGTAAGGAATGGAGGGAGTTTAAAGATATTTTCATAGAAAAATACTTTCCTCATGACCAGCAAGCGGATATGGAAATACAATTTCTGAGTCTGAGGAAAATGGAGGATGAGAATGTCGCAAAGTATGAAGCTAGCATTACAATGTTAGCAAGGCTTGTAGCAGATTATATACATAACCCAAGGAGTAATATTGATCATTTCTTTGATGGGTTAAAACCATTTCTCCGTCAAGAATTAGTATCACAATCTTTCTCAATGTATGAAGACATTGTCTCATATGTTATCAAGACGGAAAAGTAATTCTCAAAGTCTTTCGACTTTAAAGCAAAGAAAGAGAAGAAGAGATCTACTGATCACTATGGAAATAGAAGTAAGGGGAAGAAGGGAAAAGTTAAATATCCATCCTGTAGTAAATGTGGGAAGAAACACCCTGGTACTTTTCTGAAGGGTATGGGTGTCTGTTACAAGTGTGGTGAAAAAGGCCACCAAGATCGTGATTGCAAGGGGAAGAAAGAAGCTACTGATTTTAAATGCTGCAATTGCATGGAGATGGGACATTATGCAAATTAATGTCCTACGTATCAGGGAGACTTACCTCAGAAGAGTCCAAGGGGTCAAGGCCATGTTTATGTTATCACTACTCTTGAGGTTGAAGCTCTGAAAGACGTAGTGGCAGGTAATTTAATGGGTTCCTCAAGTTTAGCCAATGATTTATTTGATTCTGGATCATCTCATTATTTCATATCTACATAGTTTTCTAAGAAAATTAGATATTTCCAATTTGATTTAACAAGGGAGTTTTCAGTCAAAACTCCTAAGGGAAGTATCATCGCAACAATGTTTTGGGAATCAGTTCCCATTAAGGCATATAAACGTTATTTATCTGCTGATCCCATCATCATACCCATGATTGAATTTGATATAATCCTCAGTATGGATTGTCGTTCGGACCATGATGCGAAAATTTATTATAAGAAGAAGGAGGATACAATTTTTGATGATGATAAGGAGTACCTTATCTGTAGATCAGAAACGTCACCACCTAATTCTTATCTAGATCCACCCCCAGTAGCTCAACTAAATTCAATTATTGGGGAGGAATATAATGAAATTATTGTGGATGAAGAATGGAATGTTTGAATAGAGGATGTAACAATTGTGCAAGAATATGTTGATGTTTTTTTCAGAGGATTTACCTAGACATCCTCCATAATGAGAAATTGAGTTTTCCATTGACATAATTCCTGGTTCAAGGCCCATATCGAAGACCCCTTATAGAATGTCCATTGTGGGATTGGTGGAACTAAATAAACAACTAGATTTATTGAGTAATAAGGGATTTATTCTCCCTAGTGTTTCTCCATGGAGAGCCCCTGTTCTTTTTGTTATGAATAATGATGGATCTATGATGTTCTTAATTGAATACAGGGAGATCAATGCTATAACAATAAAGAACAAGTATACCCTAACTCGCATTGATGATTTACTCAACCAAATTCCTGGAGCTCAGTACTTTTCAAAGATTGACCTTCGATCTGGATATCATCAGTTGTGTGTGAAGAAGGAAGACATTCCGAAAACAGTATTTCGAACCAGGTACGGGCATTACGAGTTTACAGTAATGCCTTTTGAATTGACTAATGCACCCTCTGTCTTCATGGATCTAATGAAAAGTGTTTTCAAAGAATATATAGTTACTTTGTAGTGGTATTATTGATGATATCTTGGTATACTCCAAAAAGCTACAAAGATCATGAAAATCACTTGCGCGTCATTCTAAAAACCCTCAGAAGAAATGAATTATACAGGAAGTTTAGAAAGTGTGAATTCTGGCTTCAGGAGATTTCTTTTCTTGGCCATATTGTCTCTAAGGATGGAATCTCTTTTGATCCTTCTAAGAAAAGAGGAATCCAAGAATGGCCATCATCAATGAGTATAACTGAGGTATGCAGTTTTATTGGTTTAGTTGGTTATTATTGGCATTTCGTCCAGAATATTTCCTGATTGGCAAACCCATTAATGAAGATCACAAGTAAAGGGGTTAAATTTATTTGGAAAAAAGAGTGTGAAGAATGTTTCGAAGAATTGAAGAGAAGATTAGTCAATGCTCATATCTTGACTCTATCATCAGGGAATAATAGGTTTGTTGTTTATAGTGAGGCCTCAAAGAAAGGACTTGGTTGTGTCCTTATGAAGAATGATATGTTTATTGCCTATGCATCATGACAGGTAAAAATTCATGAGAAAGACTATCCCACTCATGATCTTGAGTTAACAACTGTATTCTTTACTTTGAAGATTTGGAGACACTATCTCTATGGTAAAAAATGTGAGATATATACCGATCACAAGAGTTTGAAATATATTTTCTCATAGAAAGAACTCAACATGAGGCAAAGAAGATGGATTGAATTACTCAAGGATTATGATTGCACTATGCACTACCACCCAGGGAAGGAAAATAAGGTGGAAGATGCTTTTAGTAGAAAGGATCATGGAATTATGAACAAGATGAGAGTTGAAAAGGATCCTATTTTCATGGATCTAGTGAAAATATATATGGGAATAACCAAGGAAGGTGAAACATTGAAACCTTTTCATATGGTTTCCAAACCATATTTACTAGAAAGGATAAAGAGTTCTCAGCCCGATGATGAAGAGTTCCAAAAGAAAATTAAAGTTGTGAATGATGGGAGATTGAGTGACTATGTCTATGAAGATGGAATTTTGAAATTTGGGAAGAGACTTCTTGTTCCCGATATACCGGATCTGAAAAGAGAATTGTTAGATGATGCTCATAGTTCCAATTTCTCTATACACCCTGGTAGCGCTAAGATGTATAGAGATTTGAAGGAACATTTTTTGTGGGACAATATGAAGAGGAAGATTGTTGATTATGTGTCAAGATGTATGGTTTATCAACAAGTGAAAGCTGGAAGGCAACAGCCCAAAGGAGTCATGCAACCTCTTCCCATACCTGGGTGGAAATGGGATAATATTACGATGGACTTTGTTATGGGGCTACCAAAAACTCTTAGAAGGAACGACACAATATGGGACATTGTTGATCTTCATACCAAGTCAACTCATTTTTTGCTATAAGATAAGATCTACCATTTGAACGTTTAACAGGAATATATATTAATGAAGTTGTGAGACTTCATGGAGTACCCATATTTATTGTTTCTGATCGTGATCCCTGTCTCACATCAAGATTTTGGAAAAGTCTTCAGAATGCCCTGGATACTAAACTTCGTTTGAGCACTGCCTACCACCCTCAAATAGATGGACAATCAGAATGAACTATTCAAACCTTAGAAGACATGTTGAGATCCTTCTCACTTGACTTTCAGGGTATGTGGGATCAATATTTAACTCTGGTAGAATTTTCCTATAACAATAGCTTCCATTCAAGTATTCAGTTGGCACCATATGAAGTGTTATATGGAAAGAGATGTCGCACACCAACATGTTGGGATGATGTTGGTGAAAGAAAACTAGTAGGTGCAGAACTTGTGGAGGAAACGATGGAAAAGGGGAAGGTAATACAAACCCACATCAAGGCAGCTCAAAGTAGGCAGAAGAGTTATGCCGATAATCGAAGGAAGGATTTGGAATTTCAATTTGGTGATCATGTTTTTCTGAAGGTATTCCATGGAAGGGAGTTATACATTTTGGTAAGAAAGGTAAATTTAGTCCCATGTACATCGGACCTTTCTAAATTCTAGAACGAATTGGGTTCGTAGCATACTGTTTGAGAATGTCGCCAAGTCTCTCCAAAGTTCACGATCTGTTCAACGTATCATTGTTTAGAAAATACATGCCTGACCCAACGCATGTACTCACCTATGAGGAATTATAACTAGAACCTGATCTTTCTTATTGCGAAAATCCTATCAAGATTCTTGATACCCAAGAACAAGTGCTGAGAAACCGGACGAATTGTCTGGTAAAATTTCTATGGAGAAACCATAAGATGGAAGAGGCAATGTTGGAACCCGAGAAACATATGATGAAGAACCACCCGAGTCTTTTTATGTAGTAATATTCTATAAATTTCAAGGATGCAATTATTTGAAGGATGGTAGAATATAACACCCCAAGCTTCCACAATACACTTCGTTTTGAATAATACAATAGTGTGTGTCGTACGCAACTTCGAGTTCTAACACACCAAAACCAATCAAACATGCCATTATGAATATTAATAACCACTTTTTGAAATGATATAAATTTTATATTTCAAAATTGACTTCATTTTTGGATTCATAATATCGAATTTATCCTAGGGTGAATTTTTGGTATTTTTCTGAAAACATTCAATTTTTGATGAATAGTGAAAAACACTGAGTTATTGGTTAAAACTGACTTTTTATTTTAATAATTATTTATTATATTTAAATTTATTTTTTGTCAAAATAGATACATAATACCTATATAAGTTCAATGTAATTAATTGGAGTCATTTTATATTAATTTTAGATATATAAAAGTTTTATTGAACTTTTCACCGTCTTTTACCCACCTCCTTGGAGCTTCTGCATATTTTTATAATACTTAATTTTACCACATCAATGAGTGGAATTTCAAAAATCCGAGAGACACAGTTGATATCAGCAAGTAAAATGTGGTTCAATGAGATAAAAATTATTTTTTGTGAATAGTAACTTTTTACTTTTATTTACCACGATTAAAAGTAAAGAGGGTAATTAAAGGTAAAAATGATATTATTTTTACCCTGACACATGTCCTAATTTTATTGGATAAGTATAATTAGACCAAAAACAATCTTAGGAATAAAATATGAACCTCTTTTGTCCACTTGGATTAGATTAGGACCTTTATTATTATTTAATTCAAAGAAGAGTTAAAAGAGTTAAAATCAAAGTATAATAACTAAAACATTTATAATATAGGGTTATACATAAGATAAATTCGATTACAAATATTCATTATAAATATAAAAATATTTCTTACATAATGATATTTTATTTATAATTTTTAGACCTTAAATAATTTAATTTAGTTATGACACAATGGTGATGCAGTAATTACCTTTTAAATGAAATATTTAAATAATTGATATTATAAATACGAAAATAAATGTAATTTGAGACTTTTAATGAATTACACTAATTTTCTAGGTCAATATGACATGTTATTATTGATTTAATTAACTTTTTTAGAAGTAATAATTCTGTTATTATTTTTACAAAAATCAATTTCCAAATAGTCTCAAAATTGACATAAAAGAGTTTTTATAACAAATATTATATTATTAATTGATATTTTATTCATAAAAATCTAATATTCGGACAAGAGACTTATAAAATGATATTTTTACCATTAGGGAACCACTTGGGGTTCTCTTGGAAGTATATAGAAAGTTTATTAACCATATAATATAAAATTACAAAGAGGCTTGGTAAATGTGAAACTGGTTAACTAAAAGTTAAAACTAAAAGATAAGGTTAATATAGTGACCCAAAACTGTAAAAAACCTATTGGTTGAGTTTTTTTCGACCCATACCCATATTAGATTTGAAATAATCAACTTTTTAGCCATTATAAACTGAAAATTAATTTATTATAAAATAATATTTGACTCTTTTCCTAAGGTGCCCCTCACCCTTCTTATAAAAGGGAACTCCCCCTTCTCTTTAATTAACACCTTCAAAGCCATTTGGATCGGCCAACCCCTGCCCAAATACTCTCTCAACTATCCTAACATGAACCTATAGGACTTATTTTGATCAGAATTCAATCCTAAGGATCCATTTTGATCAAATCAAAAGGAAGAACCGGAAGAAGAGGTAATGTTTTCACCACCCTCTTTCAAGTTCCTTTCTTCTTCCACGTCTTCTTTCTTTGTTATTTTAATTTTAAAATAATAACTCCAGTATATTCTATATACTTTGATTTTATTATAATTATGGTACAACCATATTCAGTATTCTATCCATCCTTTGAATGACATGTCACCATACGTGTGTACGTATGGAATACCGTCTCCACGTCGTGGTGTAATTGTTATTCAAAACATTATTATTTGGATGGGTATAATAATGATGTTTAATTGATATAAATAATGAATATAACATGATAATTATTTTGTAGATATGATATACCATCCAATTATATATTATTTTAATATCGAAAGAATGATATTGTCACTCGTGCGTACGTACGGAATACCGTCTCCACGAACGCGATGAGATCCATTCCTCGTCATATCCATTCAAGAAAAATTATAATTTAATGATTACAAATAATTATTAAGGACTTGATATAATCCTGTATATGAATAATATACAACCTATCCATAACAAACATGGCTTATGTAACATATAAAAGAAATCGAGTAAGTTAACACCCGAAATAATGATAATACTAAAATATTATTAAAAACAATGTTAAAAGATCATGTATGATATCATATATATGTATATGATTCTTGTATAATTTAATAGCAATAATTTAACTATTATACAGGAGGTTAACCTACCCTCAACCAAGGGAAAGTACAAGGTAAGGGTTAAATTCACAATATCTTTATTATCCGAGGTTGTTTTTATGTAAGTATCTACTGGGACCTCTTTATCATCCACATCCATGTTTCTTAAAAATGTATTTCAAAACATCATTAATATTTAATATACAATGGTTTAAGGTCATTTACACACTTGTTTGACTTTCTATAATATGTGTATGAAAGAATCTTTCTGTCGTTTTCCAAACAAGTTCCTTTTTAACCTTTTCGACAAAATTAAGGTAAGATTGTCCTTTTTACCTTATACGGCGGGTGCGTCTATTTTCCGCCATTATAAAATCATTGAAGATTCCCTTAAAATCTTATAAGAATATTTTCAATGTAAAGGTTTTCTTTTATAATTATGTGAATTTTAAATTATTTAAAAAAAGAGATATTTCTCTCAAATAGTTTTGATTTCATCTATATCAACATCCATTGATGGATTTTAAGATTATTTGAAGTTTATTTATTATGATACAAAAATTCCATATTGTATTGAATTTTTTGTGAAATGATTGTCTTTGGATGTGTTATTTCATACCATTCATGGTTTATGGATCATGTATTGACATTTCTTATGCTAGTTTTAATTCAAATGTTTATGTTATGTTTAAACCTTTTCATATGAGGAATGCATTGGACTTAGTAAGTGAAAGGTGGAGCCCGCTATAGCTCCTCGATGCATCGGTAGGTCTCATGAGACAAACTAGTTTCTTTGAACAAGGCCTTGAAAAAATATTATTTTTAGTCTTGGCACAAGGCCTTGACTATGTAGTTATGATAGTCCGACATTATGCATTCCCTTATTATGAAAGTGGTTATTGATATTGCATGTGATTATTCGATTTGTAGAATATCTATGTGAATAAGTAAATGGAATTATTTGATTTTATCTTTTCCATATTATGTTGAAGTTCAAGTTTAAAAGGATTTTGTTTTATTTATGCATTTCCTTAAATGTTTATATTTATTTCTGCATGTTTCCACTATATTTTTATCCTTACTGAGCATCTGAGCTCACCCTTTTCAATGTTTTATTTTTCCCAGGATGTGAAGACGTATTTTATGAATGACCTGCAGGGATAGTATTAGGGGATATGAAGAAAATATGTTGTTTTAGTTTTCAATTTCTGATATAATGTAAGACTTATGAATATATCTAGTGTTTCCAAGGCTGCTAAACTGATCGATCTTTCGAGACATGATCTTTTGTGATCATGCCAATGGTATGTAATAATGCGCCGACTATGGGTAACTGAGGTTGGGGCATTACACATCATCACACACAATTGATGATATCACGATTGATGTTCAATCTTCTAAAAATACTGGGCTCCATAAAGTTGATTAAATAAACCATCAATTCAAGAAAGAGGAAACTTGTTCTTTATCGTAATATCATTGATTTCTCTATAGTCATTACATAGCCTCATGCATCCATCTTTCTTCTTGACAAAGAGAGTAGGGGCTCCCCATGTAGAAACACTAGATTGAATAGATCCTTTATCACTCAATTCCTATATTTTTTTCTTGAGATTCACTATTTCTATTGTGGTCATTCTAAAATAATTTGTTGATATAGTTCTCAAACCATGAACTAAATCAATAGAAAACTCAATTTCCCACTCCATAGGATGTCTTGGTAAATCTTATGGATATAGATTAATGTATTCTTTCACAATAAGTACATCCTCAATTTTAAGAATTATTTACTCAACCATAGATATTTCTTTCTCTTCCTCCCCAATTATTGAAAATAGTAGAGATAATAGGGGAGGATCTAGATAGTAATTGGATGGAGTTTTTCTTCTCTAATGATAAGGGATTCTACAACATCCTCACAAATCATAATTTTCTTCTTCTTCGAAAGATTTTATTGTCATATTTTGAAATTCAATCCATACTGAGGATTATGTAAAAGTCAACCATAGGTATGATGATAAAATCAGAAGAAAAAGAATTTTTATATTCCATAATAGGAACTTTTTAACACATCTTTGTTGCATGGAGACTTCAGTTAGGTATTTTGGCTCATAACTCCCTTGTTAAAGAGAATAGGAAATATCTAATTTTTAAGGAAAGCAATGAAGATATAAAGGAATTATGTGATCCATAATAAAATAGATATGTTTCCAAATTTGAGGATACGATTAATGTAACAACAACCACATCATTTGGAACTTTATCCTCAGATTTGTTGATCGTGTAAGCTTGTCCTTTCTCTTATGTCCTTTTCTAATGAATGTTTCCTTGAGGATAAGGAAAATAATTTCCATAGTGTAACATCACCATAAAATTCTAACATTGAACATTCATAGCTTCTTTCATTCCCTTTATTAATTCTTTCCTCTACCACATTTTTATTATCCTAATTTATTTTAAATTCACAAGGATTAGAGAAGTCGTTCTCTGTCTTGATTTCACATGAGACTATATCTTTGTCCAGTGATAAATTTTGGGAAACTAGTTACCTTTGGAAGAATGGTTTTAAACCATTAAATAATTGATCAATATTTATCCTAGAATTATTAATGTATTCCAAGTCATGCCTTGGTAGTCTTGTAAAGTTTGATTCATACATGGAAACATTCCCATACTCTTTCTACCTTAGATTCAATAATTTACTTTCCCTATCTTCTTGTTGTTCATGAGGAAATTATTTTTCTAGGAAATTTTCCTTAAAATACCTCTTTTCGTATTTTCAATATCTTCTTCATCCATTATTTTTTAAAACAATGACCACCATTGATAGTCATATCCTGATAGACGATAAACTGTTATCACAACCTTCTATATTTCGTTACTTCCCAAAGCGAAAAATATCTTCTCTAAGGAACTTATCCACTTATCTGAAATTAATGGGTTTGTAATACCATTATATGATAGAGGCCATTTTTAGATAAAGTGTAATATCATTGCTAATCTATGTTGGGGATTAGGATGCTCTATACGGGAATGCTTATTGTTCATTATCTGAGTTAGTTTTCACAATATAGTTATAAGTTTCTCAGCACCAGTTGTAGCATCATAACCAACATCATTATCTAGAATTTGAGGTAAATACCTATATGGGATATGTGCATTAATGTGGTTTCAATACCTTCCACTAGGATCTATTTCTAAATAATGTAATACACTAAATTTGGATATGAATCAAAATGTATAATGTTAAACTATAAAAACACATAACATAAATTATAATTTTATGCATATCTAATATCATAATCATAAGAATGGTTTCATTGGGGAAATATTTAAAATTAAATCCTTAATAATGGTTTGTAAAAAAAATTCAATTATCCTAAGAATATCAACAAGGAGTATCAAACTAGGTGCATAGTAAAGCGTATTGTCGTGTACCATGTTACCCCGATTCAGGCCCGAATCACCATGTCGGAGTTGTTACTCCTAAGTACATCTTTGAGATAACCACTTCCACTTATAATATCCATACATAGATGTATTTTCTAGAAAAATCCACATAATATATACCTTACCAAATTATAGGATGTTCATTGTAACACCCCAAGCTTTCATGGTACGCTTCTCTTTGAATAATACAGTAGCGTGTGTTGTACGCAACCTCGAGTTCTAACACACCACGACTAATCAAAGTAGCCATCATGAATAGTAATACCAACATTTTGAAATTATAAATTTTTTATTTCAAAATGGACATCATTATTGAATTCGGGATATCGAAATTAGCCTATGTTGAATTTTTGGTATTTTTCTGAAAACCCTCATTTTTTTATGAATAGTGGAACCACTAAGTGGTAGTTAAAAAACAGAATTTTTCAATAAACGAAACATTACTTCTTTTGTGAATTTACTTTCAAAAATCCGAGAGGCACGATTGATATCATTAAGTAAAATTTGGTTCAATGAGATGAAAATAATTTTTGGTGAATAGTAACTTTTTACTTTTATTTACCACGGTTAAAAATAAATAGGGTAATTAAAGGTAAAAATGATATTATTTTACCCTAACACATGTCCTAATTCTATTGGATAAGCATAATTCGACAAAAAATAACCTTATGAATAAAATATTACCCTCTTTGGTCCACTTGGATTAGATTAGGACATTTATTATTATTTAATTCAAAGAAGAGTTAAAAGAGTTAAAATCAAGGTTCAATAACTAAATTTTTTTTAATATAGTGTTATACATAAGATAAATTCTATTATAAAAATTCATTAGAAATATAAAAAATATTTCCTACATAATTAAATTTTATTTATAATTTTTAGACATTAAATAATTTATTTTATTTATGACACAATGGTGATGCAGTAATTAACTTTTTAATGAAATATTAAAATAATTGATATTATAAATACCGAAATAAATAAAATTTGAGACTTTTTATGAATTCCATTAATTTTTTAGGTTAATATGACTTGTTAGGATTGATTTAATTAACTTTTTTCGAAGTAATAATTCTGTTATGAGTTTCACAAAAATAAATTTCCAAATAGTGTCAAAATTGACACAAAATAGTTTTTTAAAAAAAATATTATATTATTAATTGATATTATATTCCTAAAAATCTTAGGTTTGTCCAAGAGACTTATATAATGATATTTGTATCCTTAATTAACCACTTGGGGTTTGATTAGAAGCTTATAGTAAGTTTATTTTCCATATAATATAAATCTTCAAAGAGACATGGTAAATGTGAAACTAATTAACTAAGAGTTAAAACTAAAAGATAAGGTTAATATAATGACCCTAACCTGTCTAAAACCTATTGGTTGGGTGGTTTTCGACCCATCCCCACCTTATCCGCGAAATAAGTAACTTTTGAACCATTATAAACTGAATATGAATTTATTATAAAATAATATTTCTAGTTTTTCCTAAGTTTCCTCTCACCCCGCTTATAAAAGGGCACTACCCCTTCACTTTAATTCACACCATAAAAGCCATTTTACTTGGCCAACCCCTTCCCAAATACTCTCTCAACATCCCTCAATTCATCATAGAGGCCTTATTTTGATCATAAATCCAACCTAAGGAGAAATTTTTATCAAATCAAAAGGAAGAACCTGAAGAAGAGGTAATGTTTTCACCACCCTCTTTCAAGTTCTTTTCTTTTTCTACTTCTTATTTATTTGTTATTTCCATTATAAAAAAATAAATACATTATATTATATATACTGAGATTTTATTATAAATATGGTATAACTATATTCACTATTTTATCCTTCCTTTGAATGACTGTCACCATACGTGTGTATGTACAGCTGACCGTCTCCACGTCGTGGTGTAATTGTTATTCAAAATGTTATTATTTGGATGGGTGTGATAATGATGTGTAATTTATGTAAATATTAAATATACCATTATAATTATTCTTTATATATGATATACCATCCAATTATATATTATTTTAATATCAAAATAATGATATTGTCGCTCGTGCGTATGTACGGAATATCGTCTCCACGAACGCGCTGAGATTCATTCCCCATCGTATCCATTCAAGACTAATTCTCATTTCATGATTAAAAATAATTATTATGTACTTTATATAATTCTGGATATTAATAATATACAACCTATCCATAACAAATACGGCTTATGTAACACATAAAAGAAAGCGAGTAATTTAACACCCGAAATAACGATAATACTAAAATATTATTAACAAATCAATGTTAAAAGATCATATATGATATCATATTTATGTATATGATTCTTGTATAATTTAATAAAACTAATTTAACTATTATATATGAGTTTAACCTACCCTCTACCATGTAAAAGTACAAGGTAAGCGTTTATTTCACAATCTCTTCATTATCTGAGGTTCTTTATATGTAATTATCTACCAAGACATCTTTATCATCCACATTCATGTTTCATAAAAATGTCATTCAAAACATTTTTACTATTTAATATACAATGTGTTAAAGTCATGTATACCCTTATTTGACCTTATATGTTGTCGAAAGGAATCTTTCTATCATTTTCCAAACAAGGTCCTTTTTAACCTTTTCAACAAAAGTAAGGTAAGAATGTCTTTTTTAACTTATACGGTGGGTGCGGCTATTTTCCGCTGTTATAAAATCTTTGAAGTTTCCCTTACAATCATATAAGAGTATTTTAAAAATAATGGTTTTATTTTATAATTATATGACTATAAAATGATTTCAAAAAAGAAATATTTCTCTCAAATAGTTTTTATTTCATCCATGTCAACATCCTTTTATGGATTTTAAGCTTATTTGAAGTTGATTTATTACGATACAAATCTTCCATTTAAGGTTTTGTGATATGTTTGATTGCAGATGTGATATTTTTATACCATTCATGGTTTATGGATAAAGTATTGACATTTTGTATTCTAGTTTTAATGCGAATATTTATGTTATGTTTAAACCTTTTCATATGAGGAATGCATTAGACTTAGTATCTGTTGGGTGGAGCCTGATATGGATCCTAGATGCATTGACAGGTCTCATGAGACAACTAGACATATAATTGGACAAGGCCTTTACCAATTTGATATACGGTTCTGGTCGAGGCCTTAATCATTTTTAGACATCTTGGCCGAGGCCTTGACAAAATGTTTCAGAATGTACAGCATTATGCATTCCATCATTATGAAAGTGGCTTTTTTATATTGCATGTGATTATTCGACTATTTGAATATCAATGTGAATAAGTAAATGGAATTATTTTATTTTATCTTTTCCATATTATGCTGAATTTAATGTTTTAAAGTCTTTTGTTTTATTCTTATACATTGCCTTAAATGTTTATGCTTATTTATGAAAGTTTCCGCTATATTGTTATCCTTACTGAGCTTCTGAGCTCACCCCTTTCTATGTTTTATTTTTTCCAGGATCTGAAGAAGTTTATTATGATTGAACTGTAGGGATAGTATATGGGAGATGAATGTGGTTAATGAAGACAGTATTGTTGTTTTATTTCATTTTATGATGTAATGTAAGACTTATGAATATATTAAGTGCTTCCAAGGATACTAAACTAATCGATCTTTTGAGACTTGATCTTTTGTGATCATGCCAATGATAAGTAATAATGCCCGAACTCTGGGTAACTAGGTTCGGGGCGTTACAGTTGGTATCATAGGAAGTTTAGTAATAAATCTTGGAAGCTAGATTTAGGTAAACTCGAATTAGGGCACATATCCCTAAGATAGACTTTGAGGATTAGTATAGAAGAACTTCCTAGAATTTCGGTATTGTAGATATTTTGTGAGTTTTCCGAAGCAATACATCCCTATCTAGAAACGAGCAGGTAGAGCCGGCTCTGGCACAGATGTACCTAGGGGTAAAACCCAAAAACCCCACTTTGAGCTAGACTGGAACGAGAACTGGTGTATGAAAACGGGCCTTGTTTCACTCTTGGTTACGACACTCCTGGTGGATATGCTTAGGATAATTCTCATTTTCATTAAAACCCATTATGAAGGGTTTATGAGTATATACTTCCTCAAAGAAAACTTTTTTATGTTTATGGATTATATCCATAAACTGTTCAATTTATGTTAAGTCTTTTACAAGTATGGAATTATGTATTTCGATTCATAAACTAATCTAGTTTATGCCATTGTTTAGAAATGGTGCCTAGTGGAAGGAATGGAAATTGTATCAATGCACACACTCCATGTAGGGATTTCCCTCCTGCTCAAGATAATTATAGTGGATCTGGTGATACAACTGGTGTTGATCAGCTTATCACCATACTAAGACAACTCACTCAGGTTATGAATAAAAACCTTACTCATATAGATCACCCAGATTTGAAATGCGGAGGATCAATGTTAGACCGATTCATGGGGTAACAACCACCAACATTTAATGAGGGTACAAATCCATTAGTAGATAACAAATGGATAAATTACCTAGAGAAAATATTTTAGGCTTTAGGAAGTAGTGAAAGGGAAAAGGTTGTCATGGCAGTTTACCGCCTCACTGGAGATGCTGATCAATGGTGGTCATTGATTCAAAATAAAAAGGAAGATGAAGAAATATAAATTATGGAATGGAGAGAGTTTAAAGATATTTTCATAGAAAAATATTTTCCTTATAACCATCGAGCAGATATGGAAAGACAATTTCTGAGTCTGAGGCAAAAGGAGTAGGAGAATGTTGCATAGTATGAGTCTAACTTTAAAAGGTTAGTGAGACATGCTCCAGATTATATACGTAACCGAAGAAGTAAGATTAATCGTTTCTTTTATGGGGTAAAACCATTTCTCTTTCAAGATTTAGTATCGCAATCCTTATCATTGTAATAATATATTGTCTCATGTGTTATCAAGACAGAAAAGGAATTATCTATATCTTATGACAACAAAGTAAAGAAAGAGAAGAAGAGAACTGTGGAGAAAGAGGACGATAATGGGAAAAAGGGAAAGAAGGATTTTCCATTATGAGATAATTTTGGAAAGAATCAACCCGGTACTTGCCTAAAAGGAATGGGAGTTTGTTATAAATGTGGAGAAAAAGGTCACCAGACTCATGATTGCAAGGGAAAGAAAGAGGTTGTCAATGTTGAATGCTACAATTGTAGATAAATTGGGAATTATGCAAATAAATTCCCTAAGCTCCAGGGGAACTTACCTTAGAAAATGACAAGGGATCAAGGCCAAGCTTATATTGTTACTATAGTTTAAGAGGATTAATTAATGTATTTGTTTTTTTGGACTCAAGTATTATATTCTGGTTATGAGAATAATGTGATATATATAAGGATTGTATTGTAGTACTCATTGTTTTCATTAAGGTTTTAATATGACTACGATAATCATATTTTCGGTAAGTGACAATAATAGAAACTTTACTTTGTTTGGTGGAATATGATGTTACAATTGATTTTGGAATTTGGATACCTTTTACAGAGAGTCTGGATAGAGGTACATTGGATAACTATAAAGTTTGAATGGATTAAGTTGAACACTGTATAGTATTATTTAAGGTTAAAGAATTTCTTATGATTATTTTTGGAATGTTATGATACTATAGTTTTACGAAATGGACAACCTGCAGGCCAGGCGATAACCCGTCGCGTCGGACAAAGCTACAGGAATCGAACCTACAACCATAGTGCAACATGCCTTTATTACCAACCACTATCCTACAGGAATTCCCTGGTTATTACAAAATATTTTTCTTGTATGTGATAATATTTTGAACCTTATAAGATTAGGATAAATATGATATTTATTAGTTTTATTATCTTTTGGAGTAAAAGATGTGTTTGTGGTAGAAATTAGTTGAAGGATGAAACTCTAATTTCCAAGTATATATATATATCTCTCTCTCTTATTCTATGAAGAAATTAATTCTTAAACTTTAGGAAAGGGATATTAAAACCAAAAATGTGTTATCCTATTACCTTATGTTTTGTTGAATTGATGATATTTTAAATCATCACAGATTGATGGCTTTGAGGCCCTCAATTTTACACTTTTTTGTGATTGATGACCTCAATAACTCCCTAAAAATATTTAAATTTTTCCTCTAATTATGTGTCCCTAATTTCCATCAAAGTTCTTCTAATAAAGATCATAATTTGGTGGTGACTTTTTCATTTCCCTTTCCCCCTTATTAAGACTAAATTTTGTTAACACAATATCTGATGTGGGTTTTCCACAAAGGTATTTTCCTTTTTTTAATCCATTTATTCAGGAAGAAAAATTTAAAATTTTGATGATGAAATTATTTGAAGGAGGGGATAATGTAACATCCCAAACATCCATGGTACGCTTCTCTTTGAATAATACAGTAGCGTGTGTTGTATGCAACCTCGAGTTCTAACACATCGCGACCAATCAAAGTAGCCGTTATGAATAGTAATACCCACTTTTTGAAATTATAAATTTTATATTTCAAAATGGACATCATTTTTGGATTCAGGATTTCGAAATTAGCCTACGTTGAATTTTTGGTATGTTTCTGAAAAACTTCATTTTTTGATAAATAGTGAAACCACTAAGTGGTAGTTAAAAAAACTGAATTTTTCATTAAACGAAACTTTACCGCTTTTGCGAATTTAATTTCAAAAATCAGAGAGACATAGTTGATATCAATAAGTAAGATTTGGTTCAATGAGATGAAAATAATTGTTGGTGAATAGTAACTTTTTACTTTTATTTACCACGGTTAAAAGTAAATAGGATAATTAAAGGTAAAAATCATATTATTTTTACCATAACAAATGTCATAATTATATTGGATAAGTATAATTAAATATGAAACTACCTTATGAATAAAATATGAACTTACTTGGTCCACTTGGATTAGATTAGGACATTTATTATTATTTAATTCAAAGAAGAGTTAAAAGAGTTAAAATTAAAGTTTAATAACAAAAAAATTTTAATATAGGGTTATACATAAGATAAATTCGATTATAAATATTCATTAGAAATATAAAACGATTTCCTACATAATTATATTTTATTTATAATTTTTACACATTAAATAATTTAATTTAATTATGACACAATAGTGATGCAGTAATTACCTTTTTAATGAAATATTAAAATAATTGATATTATAAATACCCAAATAAATATAATTTGAGACTTTTTATGAATTACACTAATTTTATAGGTTAATAGGATATGTTAGGATTGATTTAAATTACGTTTTTCCAAGTAAACAATCTATTATGAGTTTGACAAAAATTAATTTCCAAATAGTGTCAAAATTGACATAAAATAGTTTTTAAAACAAATATTATATTATTAATTGATATTATATTTCTAAAAATCTAAATTTCGTCCAAGAGAATTATATAATGATAGGTGTATCATTAATTAACCACTTGGGGTTCTCTTGGAAGTTTATAGTATGTTTATTAACCATATAATATAAAAATTCAAAGAGACATGGTAAATGTGACACTAATTAACTAAGAGTTAAAACTAAAAGATAAGATTAATATAATGACCCAAACCAGTCTAAAACCTGTTTTTTGGTGGTTTTCGATCCATACCCACCTTATCCTCGAAATAAGTTACTTTTTAACCATTATAAAAAGAATATGAATTTATTATAAAATAATATTTCTAGTTTTTCCTAAGGTGCCCCTCACCCCTCTTATAAAAGGGTACTCCCCCTTCTCTTTAATTCACACCATAAAAGCCATTTGCATCAGCCAACCCCTACCCAAATAATCTCTCAACTTCCATAATGTCAACCTAGAGGCCTTAGTTTGATCAGAAATCCAACCTAAGGAGCCCTTTTGATCAAATCAAAACAAAGAACCCGAAGAAGAGGTAATGTTTTCACCACCCTCTCTCAAGTTCCTTTCTTCTTCCACTTCTTATTTCATTGTTATTTCCATTATAAAATAATAAATAAAGTATCTTTTATGTACTATTATTTTATTATAAATATGATACTACCATATTCACTATTCTGTCCATCCTTTGAATTACATGTCACCATACGTGCGTACGTAAGGCTTACCGTCTCCACGCCGTGGTGTAATTGTTATTCAAAGATTTATTATTTGGATGGGTATGATAATGATGTGTAATTGATTTAAATAATATATATAACATTATAATGATTCTTTATATATGATATAACATCCAATTATACATTATTTTAATATCAAAAGAATGATATTGTCGCTCGTGTGTACGTACGGACTACCGTCTCCACGAACGCGATGATATTCATTCCCCATCGTATCCATTGAAGACTAATTCCCATTTTATGATTAAAAATAATGATTAAGGACTTGATATAATTATATATGTGAATAATATGCAACCTATCCATAAGAAACACATCTTATGTAACACATAAAAGAATGTGAGTAAGTTAACACCTAAAATAACGGTAATACTAAAATATTATTAACAAATCAATTTTAAAAGATCATGTATGATATCATATTTATGTATATGATTCTTGTATTATTTAATAAAAATCATTTAACTTTTATAAAATAGGTTAACCTACCCTCAACCAAGGAAAAGTAAAAATTTAAGGGTTTATTTCACAATCTCTACATTATCTGAGGTTGTTTATACGTAATTATCTACTGGGACATCTTTATCATCCACATCCATGTTTCTTAAAAATATCTTTCAAAACATTTTTACTATTTAATATACAATGGTTTAAAGTCATTTATACCCTTATTTGACCTTAAAAATTGTTGAATGGAATCTTTCCATCATTTTTCAAACAAGGTCCTTTTTAACCTTTTAGACAAAATTAAGGTAAGAATGCCTTTTTTAACTTATATGGTGAGTGCGGCTATTTTCCACCATTATAAAGTCTTTGAAGCTTCCCTTACATGCTTATAAGAGTATTTTCAAAATAATGGTTTTATTTTATAATTATATGGCTTTTAAATGATTTCAAAAAGGAGATATTTCTCTCAAATAGTTTTTATTTCATCCATGTCAACATCCTTTGATGGATTTTAAGCTTATTTGAAGTTGATTTATTACGATAAAAAACTTCTATTGAAGGTTTTTTGATATGTTTGACTATGGATGTGTTAGTTTTATACCATTCCTAGTTTATGGATAATGTATTTACATTTCATATGCTAGTTTTAATAAGAATGTTTATGTTATGTTTAAACCATTTCATATGTGGAATGCATTGGACATAGTATGTGATAGGTGGAGCCCGCAATAGCTCCTCGATGCATCGGTAGGTCTCATGAGACAACTAGACATGGAATTGTCTGAGGCCTTTCCCAATTTGATATATGGTTTTGGCTGAGGACTTAATCATTTTTAGACGTCTTGGTCGAGGCCTTGAAAAATGTTTCAGAATGTCCGGCATTATGCATTACATCATTATGAAAGTGGCTTTTTGATATTTCATGTGATTATTCAACTAGTAGAATATCCATGTGAATAAGTAAATGGAATTATTTGATTTTATCTTTTCCATATTATGCTGAAGTTCAAGTTTAAAAGTCTTTTGTTTTAGTATTATACATTGCCTTAAATGTTTATGCTTATTTATAAAAGTTTCCACTATATTGTTATCCTTACTGAGCATTTGAGCTCACCCCTTTATATGTTTTATTTTTCCCAGGATGTGAAGAAGTTTATTATGATTGGCCTGTAGGGATAGTATATGGGAGATGAATGTGGTTAATGAATAAAATATTGTTGTTGTATTTCATTTTATGATGTAATGTAAGACTTATGAATATATCTAGTGCTTCTAAGGCTACTAAACTAATCGATCTTTCGAGACATGATCTTTTGTGATCATGCCAATGATATGTAATAATGCACTGACTCTGGGTAACTGGGGTCGGGGAATTACATTCATGTATTCTTATACTCAAATTATATCATAGGTTTTAATTCTCTAATCTATGTTTTCAATATCTATTTTTAGATATTTCTACTAAAAATCCTATGATACCAATTGTAAGGACCCCAACCCCAGTAGCTCGAAGACAGTGTCATACATTATTACTTTAGTAAGACTACAAGGAATCACATTCAGAATTACTAAATAGTTTTGTAGCATTGTAGAACTAGATAAATACATAATTTTTACATTAAAAAATAAAATGAAAATATATATATAGATATTTCATTCGGAACATCCATAACTCCTAGATTAACCCTATATGCCATTCATAATTTTCATATAAACATCCTAGGGAAAAATAAAACACAATAAATGGGTGAGCTCGTATGCTCAGTAAGGGTAATTAATAAATAAAAAGTTATCATAAACATAAACATTAGTCAATGGTGAATAAAAAACACAAGCCTTAAAAAATAAACTTGAGCATAATATAGAAGGAATGAAATATGAGTAAATAAATCCATATAAATAATAATAATATAATTAACATTATTCATTGATATTATACTAGTTAGATATTATATGGTTTATCAATTTATAATATCATAATGAGGTAAGGCATTGTCTTCGACATTTGAATGAAAACATCAAAGCCTCAGACAAGACGTCTAAAAATACATGGGTAAATCCTCAGCCAACCCCAATTATTTTTTGTCCCATGAGACCTATCAGTGCATTGAGAGGCTATAGAGGGACTCCCCCCTTAACTTTATAATTCAAAAACATTCATCATAAAATATTAACATATGATATTTAAATAACCTTCCCCAAGTCATTAAACAAAATCACTAACTAATTTGAGTAGCATGGTGATTGGTATCAAGATAGAAGATCCAAATTCTAACTGATCATAAACAATTTAATAAAATATGTTAGATGAAAATAATAAAATAAAAATCTCAATAAATCATAAAATTTAATAGTTATTTTGAAATTGATGAAAATACTCTAATAAAATTACTAAGGAATTCTTGAGAAAAATACCACTTTTGGGAAAAAAAATTGGGCCTACGGGCAATGTAATGGGCTAAAATCCCATTGGGCCATTGGTCTTTGTAATGGGTCTCCATCTACCCAGTTAAAAGAGGTCTTTTCTTTTCTTTATTAATAAAAATGAGGCTTCGGACCCAACCTTAAAAAAAATTTCCAAGAAGACTACTTTTTTCAAAAATATTTTTATCTGTCATAATTGCAAATAGAAAACAAATAATTAACAAATATAGTTTTTCATTAAAAAATTGGTTATCTTAGAAAAATAATTGTGTCTTAAAAAAATTATTGATTTTACTTGAAAATGGGTAAAAAATCATTATGTTCCCATTAATTGGGCTTGCGTATCGGGAAGAATTTAAAAAGGAACCTTGAAAAAAACATGTATTTATTAAAAAATAAAAATTAAATAATTTGAAAAAATGAGTTTAGAATGTATTAAAATAATTTTTAATAATTATATAAAATTAATGATGAATAATTCTGGTTTATAGAGGCAGAAATAATAACCCAAATGAAAATGGATGTTTGGGAAGAAAACTCTTACCTTATGTACAAATGAATTCTACACATAACCTTAACATCCTGGATAATCAAATTAAATCCATTAATTAGTTAATTAATATAATTTTAAATAATTATTTGATTCATTATAGTTTTCTTATGTTTATATTTGGCCTTATTGATGAGTTATAGATTTTAATTTCATCATTCAGGAGCATTCATTTTCTTGGATTCCAAGATCGGCTCACTTGTTTATAAGTAATAGAGTTCATATAAGACGGGTATAATTCTCTCGAATTGGAATTAAATTTTATTAATGAGAATACATAATTTAAAATTTATATATATATATATATCATATTTTTATATATTATGAGGATGAATGATTGGATAATACATTAATAGTGATCGTTTATATTATGACAGCGAGATATTGATCACCATAAACTAGTATTTTCGTATGAATTAGTATAATCTATATATACCAGTTAAAGAAAATTAAATAGGTTATAATACATATATTATAGTCTTATTTATCCATATAAATGTTATCATTTCCACCCTTTAAGATTAAATTTAAGAACAAAAGATTGTCGTCCACAAAGGTTGTAAATCAGCACCTCCCGAATGGTGATTTAATTTTTAATATAAATGGGAGAGAGTAGGTAGATTGATGATGGTTCATCTATTAACATGATATAATTAAAGTATATAAATTTTATTGGATTTATTATTATCATTTATACATAAGAGGTGAGGACATAATAATATAATAATGAACTTGAAAATAAAATAAATGAAAAATGAAGAGGATTTAACAACTTGAATACTCCTCCTTGAGAATCTCCTGAATGATATTTATTTTAATCTTTTGATCAGAACAAGAGCTTCTAGAAGTGTGTAAGGGGTGGAGGGTGGTTTTTATAGTGGAGTAGATGGGTAATTTCTCATTATTTTATTCATTATTTTATTATTTTTCTCAAGAAAAGAAATATTATAGATTTTTGTGACTAAATATAGTACTAATTTCAAGTTATTTCTTACTATGTGTTCTTACATCATCCATGACTCAAGGAATAGTGTATTTATCTTATAATTTATTTATTCTATAAATTACGGTATTTTACTATTCACTAGAAATTCAAGTATTTCAGAAAAATCCCAAAAATTCCCAATAAATATTTTGTGATGTATAGAATAAAAAAATAAACTTTATTTTATGAAAAAATTTTATAAATATGATAAATTTAACGTTTAATTAAAATAATCATTTACTCAAAAAATGTATTTTTTAAAGTTAAAACTGATTTTATAACACCGTAAAAATTTAACAGAGGTATTATTATATAATATTAAAATCATAGGAATATAAAATATTTATTTATTAATACATTTTATGAAAAATATTTTTCTTTTAAATAAATTTATTAATTATAAAATTTCAATTAAAAATTTATTTCTCAAAAAAATACCATCACTTTATTATTAATTTTTAAAATATTCACTTACTTGTACTATGAGATAATTATATCATACTTTCATTTATAAGTGGGATACAATTAATTTATACATTCATGGGTTAGGTTACTATTAATAAGGGTCATAATATTATTTATAAGGTTAACATTACTATTCAAATGGGTCAAGTTAGTATTCACAAATAAAATTAAGTTGATCTTATCAGTCTCTAAATATCTTTCTGATTACAATCGTTTTTTGCCTATTATTAGAAATTCAACCATAGAAGAAGCAGAATTATGATTAATGACTAGGTTATAATTATATTGTCTAAATAACTATAATAACAAAGTGTTGTTTCACATAACTCAGAGTTGTGTGCATTACATTCAATATTAAATTTATTTATAAATCCTTACGGTGTTACAAAGTGTATGTATTAAAATATGTGTATAAATAATTCTATTTTTATATGCCTATAATAATTATTGATCACACACATATATAAAATCATGTGAGAATATAAAAACACACACACATGAACACATACATAAATACATATTAATATATTTATATTTAAACACATGTATATATCTATACATACAAATTAATATATCTATATAAAAACATAGTTAAATTCATTTATATATGTATAATTACATCTATACATGCACTCAACAATCTATATTAACATGAGTACATAAACATATATTATTTCAACTATTGGAAAATATAAATAATTTAATAATTTACATGATGTTACTGGTAAATATGTATATATAGAGGCATATACAAGTATAAATATTCATAAGAATATTTTAATACAAGTAAAAAATACATCTAAATATTATTATATAAGCATAAATTTTTTTAAGTAAGAAATATTAAATAGACCAAAGATCATGAATAACAAGGGACTTCATCCACGGAAGAAATTCATCAGATCAAACATTTTTAACACCAAAAATACATCGAGATACCAAAATATGGGTAGTTTTATTCCCCTCTATTTTCATAAAATTAAATGAGAAATTCGAGAAATGATGAAGAAGGTATTGGATCTTGAAAATAAAAAACCAAAAAATTGAAAACCACTTTCCTCTACTTGTATGTAATTGATGATGGTGAGACAATCTGAATTGATGATGATATATTTTCATCCCTTCTCAATAGTGATATACAAACAAACCCATATTGCATGGGCCTCGGCCACTGAAGGGTCCCAACATGCATGGGTTGACTCATGATAGGATGCAATGATACATCCTGAGGTGTTACGGACTATAAATTCAAAAACAATAATCTCATTCCTAGAAAGAGAAACATCAATATTGATTTTAATAACACTTAGAGGTGGAGGAGTCCATGAGGTGACACACTGTACTCTACTAGGCCTCTCCATATGATAATCATATTTCATCCATATATTTAACTAATAAATTCCCCTTTAAATTCATAATCCATTTTCTCTTTTGATCTGGTTGAATACAAAATCATACTGACAAACCCATATTAACCATGAAAGAATGCATTGAAAAGGAAACCTTATCTATTAGAAGATTTGAGTCCCTAGAAAATAGAAAAAAAAGTGATATTAGACCCCATCATAAAAAAAATATGTTGTATCGGGAACCCCATAGTCTAAACATCCATAGACTTGAGACAATGAAGAATAGCATGAAATTGGGATTCATGTTCATCCTTGCACAAGGGACATAGAGAATCATTATATGCATGGTAGAAGAATAGGATCACTATGGACAGTAGGATACCTTCATATAATTTCCACTAGAAATTGAAAACATTGGGGGACTTCCTAGAACAAAATAACCTTCAATATCATGTCTTCAACCTAGACCTATGTGTCGAGATCCGTAATATAATAATACTCTTTTGAGAACAATCCATACATTCCTTGCACAAAAAATATTTCTATTCCCCATGTCACTTATACAATCGATACTTTGAATGATTTTAAATTCTATCTCATAACCCATCTATCATGTAATTCTAAACACCATCCATCACCAAACATATTAAACAGGGGAAGCATCATATTATCCTCAAGCCTATTTTCTAATGGGGAGGTTTCTAAAAAACAATCATCATCATGAAACCAAGGATCCTTCCAAATATTGACAATGGAGCCATCCCCAATCCTCTAGAAGACTCCACAAATGAGATGGTCATGGAACCCCTAAACACTCCTCCAACGAAAACCAGAGAGAGGGCATAAATCCACATTTTAAAAGTCCGACTGGGAAAAATAAATGGCCATGATAATATGATCATATAGAACATTAGGGTTTTATAGTAGCATGCATCCTTGTTTAGCCAAGTGAGAATCTTTCAATAGGTAATGATTTTGAAAGATCATTCCCACATATTCCTTAGGGGTGGAAAGTTTATTCCAATCCTTTTAGTAAATTTTTTTCTACCCACTATTATAACCCAACAATAAATTGGCAATACGATAATGAATTTTTTGATAACCATGCTTGGATGTTTGAAGAGATACAAGATATAGAATTGAATCACTTGACTTACCAATTTGATAAGAGGTTCCTTCCCCACTTATGTACCATCTTGGACATCCATCCTTTCATTTATTCAAATCCTATCAAGAATATTTGATAAAATATTTTTTCAATAAACCAAAAATTGTGGGTAACCAGAGATATTTATTGTGTTTTTTGACTGCTCGGATACCCAAAACCTGAAAGAGATCATTTTTTATTCTCAAAGAAACACCTAAAGTATAGGAAAATCCATATTTATCCATATTAATATATTTTCTAAAATAAAACTCATAAATAAAAATGAGATAACACATATAAATGCATTATCCATGCATGAACATTGATAAAATAAGACTATCATTATTCAAAAAAATATGAGAAATTGGTGGGCATCAACAACTATATTTTTCCCCATGGATAACATTATTACATACTGAAACTAAAATATTTTGAGAGAAAAAATCATCCACAAAAATAAAAATGAATGGAGAAATTGCATCCCCTTGAAAAATGACTTTGGGGGAGTGAGGATATTTGTGTGATTGTCATTAATATTGATCTGGAAAGTTGCTATTAAGACACATACATTGATGATATCACTCCATTTAGAGAAAAATCACATTTTGATCAAATAAAACTGAATAAATGACCAATACACATAATCATAATCTTTGTTCATATCAAGATTCTAGTCCATAATACCTCTTTTAGAAACCGATCATGTTTTCATGGAGTGGACTATTTCATGGGCGATGATGGTGTTGTCCGTAATAAGACTTTTAGGTAAAAATATTATCTGATTTTATGAGATAATATATAGTAACTATGTTTGAATAAGATTATCTATGATCTTAGAAAAATATTATAATAAACATTTCACATGCAAATTGACATAAAATATGAGGATAGAAGAGGTATTTAATTTTTCAGATCACATTCATAACTGTTTCTTTCAAAATAGATAGATTCATTTTTTATTCCTTGAGTTCTCTCATGATGTATGAGATATATAGTGAAATAAAATTCCATTATTTTTTTAAAAATATTGAATAAAAATTGTTTGAACCTATAAATTTAGAGGATGGTATTTTCTTTTGGGCCCCTAGGATTACCATGTCAGTGAGATCTGTCCTGAGCTGGTGATTCATAGCATCAGAGACCACAAGTTTAATATAGGACTCAAATTTAGTGGATAATAAGGATACCCCACCTTGTAGAAAATCACTTAAAAATGAATGATAATATTTTTTGGCCCTCATTCACTAGTGATATCTCTACCTTCATTATTATTGGTGCATGAGATGGTGTTTTTTTGGTTCCTAGAAGTGGCCTTCTTGTGGAAATAAGAGTTTTTGGAGTTGACCTATTTAATATGGTATTCCTATGTACATATGGATCAGAAGCATTCCCTGAGGTGGATATCTTCATCCATATCCATGTCCAACTCATTTATTGCGGACTTGGCAACATCTAAATAAGTCCAAGAGTGTAGTGCCTCTAGTTTTCATTCAAAGATATCACACCTTTTATAAGGACGATGAAATTTGGAATCACTCCACATTTTGAGTTTTCATAACAAATGTTGAATATCCCCCACCCCTTTGTATTAGTGTCACCTACCATCTATCTATCTCGAATCACATCGCCACATTCCTTTTCTTTTCCCAAAATATCTCAAACCCGAAAGGTTTAACATATCATGGTATCATCAAACCATATGAAAGTTAAATAATAATAGGGAAATAATCATAGGTGGTTGGTATCAAGTGACAGATATGGAAGGACTTGAATAAATTAGTCCAATCATTCAACCCTATGAAATGGTCTATCCACTCTGTGATACAGGTGTTGATCGTGTTCCCTCAAAACCAACGGAAAGTTGTATCTGTATTCCTATGATTATAAAGGCCCGAGATCAATACCTATTGTTTTAACTCCAATTATATGTTCATAAATACATATATTTAAAATCATATTTACATATAAATTGAATTTTATACAAACATGAATGCATTTATATATATTTATGATATGAGAGATTATTTTGGAAAATCCGCATTGGGAGATTCGCATGAGAAATCTTAACTGGGAGATTTATATTTCCAATTTACTATAAATGTTTTTATATACTTAAAATTATATATATATATATGGGATATTTTTAGGTAAAATATTTATAGTTTCATTCATGTATATAAATATATTTTCATGTACCCATATATAGTTATATTTCCAAATAATCATAGTAGTATGTATGTATGTAATTATATATATATATATATATATATATCTATGTATATACATGAAAAATAACATATATACACCTATTCTCATTATCTTTCAAAAAAATAATATATATCTAGTTTTTTAATGTATTATCTATGTATAAACAAATAACAAGTAATAATTTAAAAAAAATCTGTAAATTTGTAGTGCAAATTTGTGCCTATATATGAAAATATTAAAAGTAAAAAAATGTTTCATATATGGGTCTAGATTTATCTATCTCAATTTAATGATCACATTGGTGGTGATGGATTTAAATTATGATACCATTTGGGGAGAATATATTAGATCAAATATTTTTTGTGGAAAAATAATGAATGCATGAGAGACAAAATGAATTACTATTTAGTGTTGGGGGAATTCCAATAGGGGTATTTATGTATTTAAATATTTATTTATTTAAAAAAATTCTATATGAAATTACATTCCACCAACTCGTGACTCCACTAGTCACTAGGTGAATCCCAAAATAATTCCACCATTTCGGGTGGGAAATTTAGATGATGAAATCCATAATTTTTAATCTGCACCCATCATGTGCATCCCTTACTCCATGCACTATAAAAACCTCCATCTTGGGCTTCCCTCATATCCTATGTTTCTATGCCATTGATATTCAGTCTCTCCCCATCTCGAATCTCTCTTATGACCTCTACATTTCCCAATTGGCCGACTAATCAATAAAATCAATCTCCTTGATCGTAATATAAATTATACAAAAAAGAATCAATCTTGTTCGCAGAAAAAATATAATGTATAACCATCATAAACATTATATTATATCATTAAATTAGTATATAAATTTATATGGAAAATATAAAAATACCACATAAAGGGAAAACAACTTCAACGTAAAACATAAAAATTTAATTCTATAAAATGAAATTTAATTTTATTAATAACAAAAATTAATGAAATTATGAAGTTAATTAATTTTAATTATCCATAATTCAAAATTTAGAAGTGATTTTCAAATAAATGTCGCATAAATAATGTAAATTTTTCATTAAATAAAATCATATATATCATTATACTTATAATTAATTTAAAATTATCTATAATTTATTAAAAAAATTCAAGTAATTATTAAATTATTTAGAAACAATTCATTACAATTGAAATGAAACTATATTTGCAGGATAAATTATTTTAATTTAGATTGTTAATAAAATTATGGACTTAATGTGACATTAACTTCAAAAACAATTACATAAAACAACTTAATTTCCCAAATTATAAAATAGGTGCTAAATGATATCATTTTTCAATTTTAGTGTTGTTGACAATAATTTATGTCGAAATCGGACATTTTTCCAACATTTTTTGAACTGACAGCCTTTATGTAGGATATTTCTTTATGGTCCTTTTTTACTTTTTTCAATAATAAAATACTTATACTCACATTTCCATGAGTATAACACAAGAATCCTCCTTTCATATGTTAAGGACCAACCCAAATACACATGTTCTAAAAATAATAACTGAAATATTTATTCTTTTATAAATAATTTGAAAATAAAATTATCAATGTAATGAAATTTATTTTTAAATTGATTTAAGGGAACACTGAAAATGTGTTGAAACATGTTATTCCAATTTCATTTCTTTTCCATATTTTCCTCCTAATGGTTAGCATCAATTTTATTTCATTCATTAAATATCTTGTGCTACCACTATTGGAAAGAAACATAGGTTAATATAATAAATATTCAAATCATCACCTTGGAATATTCCATTATGGTTTCGTATGCATAAAATCCTAGTGAACATGAGAGTGGATGTAATAGAAATATTTTAATATGATGTGCTATTCCAAATCCATGATCTCATATATGACTGCTCTATTATCATCCAATCATTGCACTAATATGTCCAAAGTGCAGAGATTGAGGTCACCAAATCCCATGCCTAGTTGGACATCCTATCGGTGGAACCCACTCTCCCCCCACCCCAACGTCCTCTCAATTCATCCACCCATATGTATTATGAGACATTAGAGCACCAATTTCAAACATTGGTGTTGGATAGGTTTCAGAGACCACACCATTAGTCTGGTTGTTGGGCCACCTGTCTTCATGTTAGTTCAATTAACATAATCATAACAAGGTTATGGATATGAAAATGGATAAGTTATAAGAATGATAATGGAATATCAATGATATTTATCTTATTTTCATTTTTATAACCAAAACAATAACATTTAGGAGGAAACTATTCCCAACATTTATGAAAGGGTTTCAGGAAGTCGTCGTACATTTACTCTTATAAATGTATTCTTTTATCAAATATTTTCAGGATTTTTTAATGAAATGTTTATATATATATATATATATATTGATCAAAATAATTGAAAATTATCTCCCTTCATTGAGAGCTTTCTCCTAGGTTCTCTTAGGGTTTGGTTCTCTTAAGCTCTTCCAAGGATGGGTATATCTGCGACATCGACTCTTCCCTTGCGTTCTCATCTATGGTTTGTTATCATCTGTATAAGCCACATTTTAATTGATGGATGTAGAGATAGAGAATGAAATGGTGATCTAATGGTGGTTTGTATCACTTTTTTAAAAGGAAAAGGAATCATTGCTATAATAAAGTGGGAATATGACATCTTAACATGAAGAATGGACCTACATACAATGGGTAGATTCATCACAAAAAACCCTTTAATTTGATAACTTTGTAGAATATGATTCAATATATTTCCTTCCTAATGTATGGTGTGTCCATAAAAGATATTGTATCGGGGATCTAGGTCTTTAAATTCTTTAAGGATAAATATGAGAATAAGATCCTCATCAGAAAGGCATAGTTCATTAATAACCACATTATACTATTAAAATATCTGGGTAATGATGCAGATATATTGAATATATCCTTATTTAATCTCCTTTTTTGATTAAGATTATGGGTTTTTTAAGGGAGATTAGAATGAGTTTCCAAGGAAATCAGGAACCACATCAGCAAATTCATGGAATTAGACCACTCATACTCTATTCTTTGGGGACCCTCTCTGAGGATCAAGGTAATGGTTGATGTTATTATCCCTATTTTAAGGGATGAATTTCATTCCTCAAATATCACAAAGATCTAGATCATAGAAGAATATTAAAAAAACATATTTTTTATTTATTTTATTTGCTCATTGTTAACTCTAGAAATGACAGTGGGACCAAGGTAGTGGATGAAAGTATAAATTTTTTTATACATTATGGCCCTTTGTTATATGATAAAAATCTTTTCATTCCTTTTGTTCTAGAGGAGAAAATGAATTTGGACTAGTAGAATCATGAAAATTCACTATCAGTGCGTGTTTTCATTGACAATAATAAATTTATAATTCTGGGGCCACCCCACCTTCCACATAGCATGATGATTTTATGTAACCAAAATAATTGATGATTAAAGCCACAAAATAGTCTCCAATATTTCAGGAAATATTCTAACTTGAATAGATTATTCCCATATATAGATAATAATTTCTCAATCTGGGCAACATTATGGGTCTTAGGGGATCTCTAGATAGACATCAATGTCAAAAAAAATTATTCTGAACACCTGGATCTAATTCTTCCCCCTAGAACAAACCCTCTTTTTCCTTAATCAAAGGAAGGTGATAACATGCATGGTTTGATGGTGTCAGACCCTAAATATCTCTGATCATGTAAAAGGTTAACCATATGAAACTTTGGTGATGACACAAATATTTCGTTTCTATATGGATCTATATTAATCTATAAGGCCTCGCATACAATAAAGAGTCTCCAAAAAATATGTAAAATTATGTTAGATAGTTATCTTCTTGAGTTCTTAGAGGCAGAGTGCAGAATGAACTATCTCTACCTACCACATTGAAGATCCAAAGTTGGAACTTCCATGGGATTGGAAACCCACAAACAGATCATATTCTCAATCACAGGAGAACTAAATGTCACTAGATGTGGTTTTTTTGTTTGAACACATACTAGATTCCAAGGACATGCGTAATTTTGAAACTAAATCTAGTTTTCAGAGGTGTCTCTCAGTGGATCATCAAGGCTACTCAGGGGTTTATTCCTTCTCAGATGGAGGAAGTGGATTTCATAATTAATGAATTTTCTTCAAATCACATTGATACAATTATTCATTCATTTGGTGCACCTACATGGTAATTCATGGGATTCATTGGTTCACCTACCTAGAGGGATAAACAAAATCCATGGGAGCTTCTTTACACTTTGCACGAAGGGCTTCTTAGGCCCCTTCTTGTTGGTAGGGAATTTAATGATATAATTCACATATTTTAGAAAATAGGGGGATCCAATATGAACTCTATGGTGATGTCGGATTTTTTAATGATCATACTAAATGAAGAGCTGATGGATATGTGATACTCAACCTATCCATTCACATGGTTTTGTGGGAATTATTATGAGACCAGTATTGATGAGCCTCTAAATGCGTACTTGGTCCAAACTGTTGGGGTTAGTCTTTTCAGATCATTCTAGTTTTATAATCTCCCATTCACCTCTTCTAGCCATGCACCAATACTCACTAATTTATCATTTGATGTTGAAATACCTGACCATGAACTATTCTTATCATTTGGGGGATTTTATATTGGAAATTGGATTGGGTGAATTTGGTTCTCTCGGTGTGGTTTGGTTGGAATATTTATTTTTAGAAGAACCGATCCTAGTCACCATATAAGATAAATAAGTTGATCTACGAAAAATTATACCATACAAATATATAATGTTATCTAATTGAAAGGAATTTGAATTTTCTACTTTCTCATCCCCACTGAAATATATTTTCTCTAGAATATCAAAATTGGAAGCTGAACCTGATGAAACTGTTAAAGTTAAGGAGAGATTCTAGTATATGTTAGAATGGGAAGCTCATATTAAAGATGGTGATGTAAAAACACTATAATTTCATTAAAATTCCTCAACACTATTCCAAAAGAACCTTATCTATTGTCTCATTGATACCAATGGAAGACCATTGCTGAATAGTAATGATATTGTTTATAAAGTACTGACTTTTTTCTATAAGATCTATAATGTGGGGTAGTCTTCCATATCATTGGATATAAAAACATTTATTATCGTGATTTTTAAAAATTAAATGAAAAATATACTTTTTTGTGAAATTAAAACAAATAAATCCTCTTGGAACTAAATCAAATACACTCAATTAAGGAACTAGGTGCATATGGTTTTCATGCCTTCTTTTTTAAAAAATTCAGGCACATTGTCAGCAGGGAAATTCCAGGCCTCATGAAGGATCTATGGACATGTAAGGATCATTTTAATTAGATTAAAAAATACTTAATAATCACATTCCTAAAATAAAAAACTCATCTCTGGTTATATAATTTTGGCCCATTAGTCTTTGCGATGTTAATTATTAAATATTCTATAAGATTTTGGTGACCAACAACAAATTTTTTTCCCTATATTTTTTCTAATAATAAGAATGTCTTTTTTCCAAGAGATTTATTTGCCACCACCCCATCATGGTCCATAAAAGTATCCACTCCATGAAAAAACAAAATAAATCCAAGGTAGATGTTATGGAATAGAAACATTATATGACAAATGTCTATGATAGTGTTGAGTGTTCATTCCTCTTGTTTTTGATAACTAAATTTTGTTTTCTCCCAAGATTGACTGAATCCACAATTCATTGTGTTTCTTATATTTATTTCAATATTCAGATCAATGGTGGACATACATATAGTTTCATCCCCTCGATAGGTCTTCTTTAGTAGACCCCATATCTTCATTCCTCTTTATATTGTTTGATGACATTTTTTACAATTTTATTTATTTATTAGATAATGTTAAAAATATCCATGGTGTGATGGTTTTTGTCAAGGTCCCCCTTTCTCCCACTTGTTCTTTATGAATGATATATTTCTTTTATTTAGGGACACATTAGGGGAATCAAACCTTTTTTTCAAATAACCCATATGTTTGAGTTTTATTCAATACAATCTATCAATCTCTCCAAATCAGATATTTCTTCCTTTTTAGAAATTCAAAATTCTTGGAAAGAGGATCTCTAAAATTCATTTGGAATCTATTCGGTTGATAAAAACCATAAATACCATGGGCTTACCACTTTTTTTTGGTGATCTAAAAGAAATATTATCTCAAATATTCCTGACAGTGTGGCTATAGAAACATAGGGTCGGTAGACTAAAATAATATCAAAAGAGGGTAAGGAAGTCTTAATAAAACCCATGTCCCAATGCATTCCAACATATTAGTTTTCCATGTTTAAAATCCCGGTATTTTTTATTCACCTAATTAATTCTCTTATGGAAAACTTAAGGTGGGGTACCTTTAATGGGAAGAATAAATCCCACTAGATCGCATGGGAAAAGTTATTCCACCCAAAATCATACAGAGGTATGGTTTTCAAGATATGTTCCATTTTAGTGATTCTCTCATTTCTAAACAAGTATATTATATCATCCAACACCCTGTGTCCTTATGTTCTAGATTCTTTTAAGATAAGTATTTCCCCCCATTCGAGCTTCGTTGGGGTATCACTCGGACCATGACCCAACTTCTTCTACAAGAGCCGTTGGGGAACACAATATTTGATCCTTAGGGGTATTTATTGAAGGATCATTGATGGGTGTTCTGTAAGAATATGGAATGGACCATGTATTGTTGATAGGGTTGTCTCTTTGGAAACATCCAAACTAGCTGAGGGAAGGGATGATGCTATTGTCCACCATTTACTCAATGATAATGGATATGGTTGGTATTATTATAATATGAAGGATTGGATTAATGATAGAGTCAATTTAAATATATGTAGTATCCCTTATGTAATTAATATAGTTTTGGACCACCTCTTCTAGTCTTTGGATATCTTTGGTTCTTACTCTTTTAGATCAGGCTATAATCCAGCCCTTAATACACTGATTAAAGAGGTGGATGATCTATGGAAATTCATTTGGAAACTTCTGATCCCTCCTAAAGAAAAGTATTCTATCTAGAAATCCTACTTGTAGAATCTTCCTAAAAAAAATTCATTTCCTCTCACTATTATTTTACTGACCCCTCCTACCTGATTTTCTTCTTGAAAACGTTTTCAACATTTCATGCCATCCTTTTTTATGGTACTAGGGAGGTGTAGCGGGAAAGGAGTGATGATGTGGAAGTGATCTATAACATGGGGTAAAATCTAGAGATACTTTTTATCAAATGGTGTACTTTTATTTCCATGGAGAAAATGAGCTCAAAATGTACGATGACATGAATTATTCTTTCCCAAATACATGACATAATATTTAATTAGGTGACCAATCTAAGCTCTATATGGTTTTAACGGGCCATATCTGGTTTAATTCATGGAAATGATATGATGCTCTTCATATGGACCCAATTTTTAACAATGATTCAAGTTGGTGGCCTCCACCACTAGGGTTTTTTAAGATTATGTTTTATTCTTCTTTGCTTGATTATGAAGCTTTTGATTTTGGAATAATCTCTAGGTACTTTACTGGCTCTGTTGTTGTGTCATGCCACTCATACTTCAACACATGATGGGAACCAATGGTGGAAGAATCCCAATACATCATTTTCATCCATTATTATCTTTGGATATCAACTAGAAGACACTGATATTGGAGTCATACATATATCCTGTCATTCTTGTTATCTCCTATTCGAAGGACGAGCTCCAACCATTTGGCTATATTTTTGAGATGATTCTTTCACTTATTCATAGAATTTTAGTGTTCTATTTCTATTTCATTAAAAGGTAATATAACAAGGTGGTGCCTTTAATGGCCACCAGTGGAAACTATGGTGGTTCTCACATATGGATGGATGATTTTCATTATTGGTTTTCTTCACTTGTTTCATCATATTTTTGATCGTCTATTTCATCTGACACTTTTCTAGAAAGAACAAATTTATAAAAAATAACACAGAGATATATATATATAAATATATCTTTATTTGAACACAAAATCCAACCCGCCATCACAATCCATGAACATAATAATTCAACCCACAATCTAAAATTGTGGGTACAAAACTCTGAATCTCATTATGTGTCATGTAGATTCATTGGGTAAAACAGTTGCACAATAATGTGCCCCATGCATAAATGACATATTTAAACATTCTAGAATATATTTACAAACGACATGACCAACCATCAAGAATTGAACCCCCAACATCCATGTAGTCATAGGAGAAACCTATATGTTGTAACATTATAAATAACTATATCTAATAAATAATAATTTTTTGTAGATATACATCTATTTGTATTACATGTTTCTAAATAACAATATATATATATATATATTCATTTTTTTATTTAATGAAATCCAATATGAAAATTTTTATTTTTCAAATATTATATTGAAATATTATATTAAAATAATATATCATGTATTATCTAACTAATAATATTCATTTTTGCATTTAATTTATGTTATACGTTTTTTATGTAATGATTATTACTAATTTATTTTTAAAAAATAATTAACTAGAATAATTTTATTTATCTATGCATCTGACACTATATTGTACATTTATATAATTTTAAATCTACTATATATATACACATTTAATTATATTAAATTGTATTTATTAATATTTTAAAATATAATTATATATATATTTTTGTAAGCAAGTATTTTTTCCTAAATGCAAATATTATTTTTTTACACATAACTACTCAAAATACAATTAAATATAAATTTTGTTAAATATAATTGAAAAAATAAATTTACACTTAAATAAAAAATAAAATATTGTAAACTTAGGTTATTTTCAAAATAATAAAATTACGTAAGTTTATATACATTTTAATAATTATTTATATTTCCAAAATTTAAATAATAATATTTTATACATAATTACTCAGAATGATAACTATTTATAATTAATATAATTTAAAAAATATTATTAACTTGAAAGAAAAATTAGTTTCATTAAAAAAATATTTTTATTTCTATCTACCCGTAGCTGTCAGCCTCCGGTGGCTCTCAGCTACCACTGGCTCTCGCCTATCCCCACGGGGTCTTTCCAAAAGCCCTCCTTTTTCCGCGAATTGGGGTTTAAACCCTATTTTGATCCCTTTAAGCTTGTTTTAAATCCCGGTAACACCCATAAATGTTTTAATTAAATATATAATGAATTAACCTGGTGTGTGTCGGTTTACCCCTTTAATAACGTGTGGGGCCGCGTGGTCAACCCATGACCCCGCTCCTTACGTGGTTTCACATCCTTATCTCAACCATCCCCGACCCTTTTAAACTAAAGGGTTAGCCGTGGATTCATTTTTTTTCCTCGATCACAGCTGGGAGTACCCTTCGTTCACGAACAGCTTTTCATTCAGGCGAGTCGCATCGCTATACGTGATGTTCCGTGCTTGGCCTTAGCATCGATCATTGATCAACAGGTAGGGAATTTTCTACATCGCCTCTTATTTTTTTTTGTGTATCATGCGGGGTGGTTGTGATTTTGATTTTTGAGAATTGGATAGATCAGACCTAAATAAAGATAATGAACGGATTCTATAAAGAAAGAAGGGGGGATGTGATCGTTGATGCTATTTTATATTATGATCTTCTTTCTGAATTATGCTGGCTTACGCCTACTGAAAATCATGGTCGTTGTCTTCCTCTGTGCACTAATTAACCCCTGGTGATGTTTTACATGGTTTGTTTGTGGTTGTAAACTCCTATTGTTAAACGGAAATTGGTTAATCATGTATACCCGGCTAAATAAATTGAAAGCACCAGGATCAATCCTTCTATGATAACCCTGGATAAAGCACATGGAAATTGAAATCATGGAGTGTGTTAAATATTATAAATATGAAAATACTGGCATGGTCCTTCTTAGTGGTGGTGGTTTGGTTGTTTTCCTTCACGGGCCATTCACTGGGTGATGTGGGTGGGGATGGGATCCCCTGTGTTATACTCTCGGTAGTTGGTAATTGGGGATGGGATCCCCTATTTTATGATTTCCGTGGTTGTGAATTTTAAGACTGGGTGGTTACCTTGTTTATATCACGAATTGGGGTGGGATCCTCTGTTGTTAAGAAAACGTTGGCTCCAGGATCATAGGGACATGGGGGTGTATCTTGGGTTTTTATTGGTTCCAGTACTTCAAGGGATCTCACTTATCCCTTTGTTATCATGACTTTAGAAGAAAACTGGGTGTGGATGTTGTAGTTGATGCTTGACGGTTTGCTTCCCCTTGACTTGTGCTTATGATTACTAGTTTCCCAAGTAGGTGCAGAACTTATTTTAAACATCATTACTGAACATGAAAACGAATGGGACAAATTGGTTTTGTTCGTTAGAGTTGTGACTCGTACTTGAGAGCTGTTGTGTTCTTTAGGAAGGCTGAAGAGAAACTTAAACTTTGGGTGAGTGCTTGTTACCTATATATATACTTTTAGTTTTGTGTTTATTATTCCCACCCCACCCAAGTTGAGCACTTAGTGCCGAACACCCCCATTTCATGGTGGAGGGTGTTTTTTCCAACACTATTATTAGTGGATGGTTATTAGCTCCTTGTCTGCTCCCTTTCTCGGATAGCCCAAGTATCTTTGGGCAGGCTGTGATGGCCTGAGGTCCATTATTAGCCCAAGAATCTTCAGGCAGGGTAGTGTGGTGGTTGGCCCAGTTGTGTGCGGCAGGTGGTTTCCCAAGCGTCTTGGGGATGAGGCCCAGGTGTCTTCGGGCATGGCGGTGGTTGTTATGGCCCCGATGTTTGCATGCGTGGTTACGTGTGACAGTTGTGGCCCAGGTGTCTTCAGGCATGGCGGTGGTTGTTGTGGCCTAGGTGTTTTCATGTGTGGTTATGTGTGACAGTTGTGGCCCAGGTGTGTGCGGGCAGGATTCGGTAGTGGGACTGGGTGCGGTTGTGGCCCAGGTGTGTGCGGGCGGATGTGGCGGTGGGACTGCAGTGAGAATGCCGGGATTGGTTCGATGCGTAGGATGTCTCAATAACCAGTGGGAAAGTGGCGTGGGGTACCCAAACATCTATGCGCTATTACTATACATTACGTGACTTGCTTTATTTGGGGAGTGTGTCTTGGTGAGGATTGGGTGTATAGTTTACCTTGTTAGGAGTTTGTTTTACTGTTTTTCTCATGGGACTTTAGTATGTTCCCCCACTTGTGCACGAGAGTCGTTGGTTTTCCCTACTGAGTGAACTTGTATGCTCACCCTACGTATATAAAACTGCTTTCTGGTCTCCATGAGGACTTCGGGGATCGCGCGTGACCATACTAGCTCAGACCTTTGGGGCAGTTGCAGTTGTTGTTTTTCTTTCTTTGGTACTTTACCCTTGTAGTCACTTTGTACCTTTTGGTTTTTACTTTTGTAACATGCATTTTGAATGGTTCTTGGCTTTACTTTTACTTTCTGCTTTTGGTGTTGTTGGGATTTACCATCTTATCTCCCAATCCTATTGACAGAAAAAGGGTAATGCCTTCCATTTATTATGTGATTCTATACCCTTGGTGCTAGTCTCCACTCCGGAACCTATTGAAGGCGGGTTTCAGGGGTCATTATCTCTCCTTCAACTTAAAGAAGGAAGGGTTTGGCAATCTGCTGACCCTTCCCTTCTTTTGGTGAAGGCGGGTCGTGATAGAATGGTATCTGAGGTGATGGTTGAGAGATATGACGGATTCTAGAGTTAAGAACAGTGAGGATTGCAAGGGATGGTAGGGAAACAGTGTTGGGTGACCTTGGTGTGTGAATTAGGCCAGGGAAGACCGGTTAGGACACTGGATTTTAGGGCCCCCCGTGATCCGACTCAAGGACTCTGGACCTATCGAACAACCAATTGAGGCCATGTTGATTGAATGTTAGAGACCCTAGGAAAGGAATATGAATCATAATGACTTATGTTCTCATGTTTCTAGGGTTTTTTTGGGAATTAATAATAAACAAAAAAGTTTAAGAAGTTTTAAAGTCAATATTCTGCACTACTTGGGCTTAGGCATTCCTTGTTTACCTTGCAGCAATGGCACCTGGAAGGTGACCACGTGTGGTACAGGTGATCGAGGCCCTGGATAATACCTTGGTCGATCGGCAGAGAGATGATTGAGAGGAGGAGGATGACCAGTGGCAGAAGACACTTCGGGCCTTCCAGCGACAGACCCTCGAGAAGTATGAGGGAAACACCTCCGACATGAAGATGGAGATCTGGATAGAGGAGCCGCTGATAGCCTTCGACTTGATCCGGGCATCGACTGAGTACTGGGTTCCACTGGCCGTTACCCAGATGCGGGGAGTGGCACGTTAGTGGTTGACACTTTACCTGGGGGAGAGGAGAGAGGCTGATGTGGAATCGTCTGATTTCGAGAGGGAGTTCCGGGCGGAATTCCTCTCTTCGACGATGAAGGCGGAAAAGAGACAACATCTACTCTCCCTCCAGTAGGGGAGTATGTCAGTAAGGGAGCTATGAATCAAGTTCAAGGACCTCCTACGTTTTTCTCTAGACCTTTTTCCCGATGAGGAGTCTCGGGCAAGACGTTTGGAGGAGGAGCTCCGACCCACTCTCCAGTATGTTGTTACCCCCTTTACCCTGCCGACATACATGGAGGTCCAGAAGAAGGCCGAAGTGGTGGAGATGATGCATGCTCTAGGAGGTGTGTCACGAGAGGGGATCTAGCTGGGACCATTGAAGGAGAAGGCCTTCAGTACCATGCCTCCAGCGTCAGGACCCTCTAGGTTCTGACCCACAGGGAGCAGGCCGCAGCAGTTTCAGTTTCGATCCCCTGGTCCTCGCCCTTTTCCTTCGGGCTCGAGATTGTGGTGCTTCGTCTGTGGGATCCATGGACATCTCTGGAGTCAGTGCCTGGACCGGGTATAGTACGGTGGTGGTAGAAATCCCCAGCACCCTCCCCAGCAGCAGCTTCCAGCCAGGCCTTTCTAGCAGCAGCAGCAGGAACAGCGAGGTCTCGCTCCTCCGAGGGCGTCATAGGAGGAGGAGGCCGACCTTCGGGCGCTCCTCAGGGACCTCGATCGGGGCGTGGTCAGGGCGGTGGCAGACAGCTGAGGGGCAGAGGAGCTGGGCGTGGACAGCTACACGCCGCAGAGGCAACAGTTCCATCAGGGCTGGAGGTTGTTTGAGGTACGATCAGTTTGTTTAGTACCCTCGCTTATGTCTTGTTCGATACCGGATCTTCACACTCCTTTGTTGTACCAAGTCTAGCCCGTACTTTGGGTCTAGATGCCGAGAGACTTCCAGTTCCCCTGGTGTTGAGAACACCAGTCAGAGGTCAGACCGACTTCTTATTTGTTTGTCGGGGATGCAGACTGATGATAGGGCCACATCAATCAGTCATGGATCTTCTTCTGCTACAGATTCAGCCATACGATGTTATCCTAGGCATCGACTGGTTGTTATCCATGTGTTCCATCATATACTTCTTCCGAGGAAGGGTTGTGTTCTCAGACTTGGGCGGCCAGCGTGTTACCTTCACCGGCGAGTGGAGCAATCATAAGGGCATCATGCGAGACGAACCTTTCCTCTCCTTGTTAGCCGAGCTGTCAGTGGAGTCAGTTGATGCCGATATGGTGGAAGTGTCAGAGATCATTTTGGAGTTTATAGACGTATTCCCTGAGGAGGTGACGACTCTACCCCCCTCGATGTGATATCGAGTTCGAGATAGACCTGAAGCCCGTCACTCGTCCGATTTCGATGGCTCCTTACCGGATGGCACCTTAAGTGCTACGGGAGTTGCGGATTCTGATTGACGATCTGATGAAGAGGGGTTATGTTCGGCTGAGTGCGTCACCGTGGGGTGCTCCAGTCTTGTTCGTAAAGAAGGCAGATGGTGGTCTCAGGTTGTTCATAGACTACATGAGGCTGAATTAGGTGATAATCAAGAATCGCTATCCTCTTCTGAGGATAGACGATCTTTTCAACCAGCTGAAAGGGGCAGGGTGGTACTCGAAGATCGACATGCGGTCTAGGTACCGCCAGCTGAGAGAAAAAGAGAGTGGCATCTCGAAGATAGCTTACAGGTGCAGATATGGACAATTCGAGTTCGTAGTTATGCCCTTCGGTGTTACGAATTCCCTGGCTGTGTTCATGGGGCCGATGAACTCCATATTCTGGGAGTACTTGGATTGGTTCGTAGTTGTGTTCATCGACGACGTCATGAACTATTCGAGATCAGAGGAGGACCATGCAGTGCACCTGAGGACGGTTTTAGAGGTCCTCCGATAGCACCATCTCTATGGGAAGTTATTGAAATGCAAATTCTGGACACGAGAAGTGCACTTCCTCGGGCACGTGGTGTCTGAGAAGGGGGTAGCGGTGGACCCATCAAAGGTGGAGGCAGTTGTTTCTTGGGCAGCCCCCAAGAATGTGTCAGAGGTCCGTAGTTTCCTCGGGCTGGCAGTGTAGAGACCCAAAGCATTACGTACGTGGAAATTACATTACTTTTTCAGAATAATTAAAACATAACAAAAAAAGACACAAAAGGACAGTAATAGTTTAGTGTCTTTGGAAACTTGGAATATAATCTTATAATCGTGGTGAAAGATCTTCAACATCTCCCATAAAGATCTTCCCTTTTTTTCTTACATAAAACCTTTCTTAATATCCTGGGGAAAAGAAAACAAGAAAGGGGTGAGCTCAAATGCTCATTAAGGGTAAGCATAGATAACATAAAACAATCCTTAGACATTTTAATGTAAAAAAAACATGAGCATAAAATCTAAACATCAAAATCTTGAGCAATGACATAAAACATGGCATTACGTAAGGCATTGGTCATGAAGAAACATTAATCATGATAAATTATAATGGGAATAAAACATGTAATTTTGGAAACCATTATGCACATGATACGATTTCCATAGTAGCCAAGGCATTGCTGCCAAGACCATCTTAGTGGACAAAGTCCCTTTCTGAATCGCGTTCACTCCTCGTTCCAGTCCTGTATTACTGAACCGGTTTAACTTTCCGTTCCAGCCATGTCTATCTCATGAGATATAAATCTTTACCCAATGCATTGGAGGGAGATATAGGTCCCACCCATCTCATATTGAAATCATTCTTTCGTGTGCCACAATATAAACATAAATCATTCATCATTACCCAAGAATAAAATGACGTAATCCGTAAAAAATATTTGGATATCATTTCTTCATTAGAAAAGTGAAACCATGTAAATCATAGAGACATGATACTTTAAACATACTCATGTGAAATAATGTCATCTTAGATGAAAATGGTTTTGATAAAACACTTGAAATGAATTCTTGAGGAAAATATCCTTTTTTCTTAAAAATCATTTTCTTTTCAAAAAATGTCATTTAATTTTAAAAGAAAAGGATTTTGTTGAAAATATTCATGAAATCTTTTGGAGGAAGCTTCATGAAAATAAGGCTTTATAAAACCGTAAAAATCCTTTCATTCCTTATACGTTAAAAAAACATTCTTCTCATACTTTTGTCGGAAAAGTCAAAAACTACCTTGTAGGGTAAATAAAAGAAAGATTCTCTTCCATACCATGGGGTAAAAGTAAAAATGGGTAAAAAGGAATTTAAACATAAATGAATACACTTTTATAAAACATGGACAAGGATGATATAAATAACCCCAGTAAATACTTACGAATAAGCAATCTCGAATAAAAATGAGATTTGCAAAATTATCCCTTACCTTAGGTCTGATATGCTTCGTACGGATATGAACCACCTGTATAATGATTTAAATAATGTCATTGACTTATTAAAGAATCATATTCATTGTTATGATATCATATATGTTTCACTTATGACTTTATATTACCCGTTCTTTTGTAAATTCCATGTTAAAGTAGCGTTTTGCGTAAAATCATTTCAATTATCATATGTGTTTCCACTTGTCATTCTTGATATTATTACTTATATACTGATTTACATAAATATAGAATGTAAAACATGATTTATATATAATATATATTCATCATATACATATATATATTATATATCGATAAAAGGAATGAAATACGCCATTCATGGAGACGGTAGACCGTACGTACGCATGAACGCTATTTTCGTTTCCTTATTTAATGGAATGAAACAAAATAGATGACATATATATATATATATATATCCAGTAGAATTATTATTTCATATATTTCATTATTATTCATTATATAAACTTTATGATCATTCATGTATGGTTAACATGGAGAATGAATCTCATCGCGTCGTGGAGACGGTAGTCCGTACGTACGCACGAGTGATGATATTGTTCCCATAATTATTGAAAAAAATTGGAGTGGAAGTTATAATATATCAGAATCAGTATGATGTTATAATAACCATATATAGTTATTCTCTACACCATTATACCCATCCATGTAAGGTGTTGGTGGAAAAACAGATTTCACCACGGCGTGGAGACGACATTCTGTACGTACGCACGCGTGGTGATTTCGTTTTCCATAGGATGGATAGATGGTAAAATAGGGTTGTTTCATACTTATAATAACATATAAGTATATGAGTTATACTTATTATATTACTTCATAATGAAACAACTAAAGAATAAGAAGTGGAAGAAGAAATAAAGTTGACAGAATCGGTAACGGACATTTCCTCCTCTTTGAAGCGCCTCTTTGAGACCTCCTCTTAGGGCACCATAATTGGACTTTCAAGAAGACCAGTACCTATAGTATGTTTCTATTGAAGTTGAGAAGATAATTTTTCAGGGTTTGTCCGAGCTTGAAGGCTCAAAGTGGTGTGAGGAAGAGAGGGAGGAGGTGCCATTTTATAAGGGAGGAGAGGGGCACCTTCGGAAAAACTAAAAATATTATTTTATTATAAAGTCATATTCGTTTATTAATATCTCGAAATTGATTTATTTCGAAGATAATGATTGGATGGGTATAAATACTCTCATCCAATAGAATTTAGACAAGTTTAGGTTTCTATTTTAACCTTATCATTTAGATTTAACCTTAAGTTAAATAATTTTACTTTTACCGTGTCTTCTTGTTTTCTTACACTATAAGGGTAATAAACTTACTATAACAAGCCAAAAGAACCCCATGTTTTTTATTATTAATAAATATAACATTATATAAGTCATTTTTCTGAACCGTAGATTTTTAGAAATAAAATAAAAATTAATTGTATAATATTTGTTTTAAAAACTATTTTAGGTCAATTTTGAAACTATTTGGTAATTGATTTCTTTGAAAATCAAAACATAATGATTAGTTCAAAAAAGGTTAATTAAATAAAAACTAACATGTCATATTAACCTATAAAATTAGTTAAATTCATATAAAGTCTCAAATAACATTTATTTGGGTATTTATAACATCAATTATGTCAATATTTCATTAATAAGATAATTATTGCATCATCGTTGTGTCACAAATAAATTAACTTATTTAATGTCTAAAAATTAGGAATAAAATACCATTATGTAGGAATTCTTTTTATCTTTCTAATTAATATTTATAGTCGAATTTATATTATGTATAACCCTATATTAAAAATGTTTTAGTTATTAAACATTGATTTTAACCATTTTAACCCTTCTTTAAATAAATTAATAATAAATGTCCTAATCTAATCCAAGTGGACCTAAATGGTCATTTTTTATTCCTAAGGTTGTTTTTGGTCGAATTACACTTATAAAATAGAATTATGACATGTGTTAGGGTAATACTATTATCATTTTTACCCTTAATTATCCTATTTACTTTTAACCATGGTAAATAAAAGTAAAAAGTTACTATTCATCCAAAATTATTTTCATCTCATTGAACCAAATTTTAGTCCTTGATATTAACCGTGTCTCTTGGATTTTTTAAATTCAATTCACAGAAGTGGTAAAATTTAATTTAAATTTAAAAAAAGTCAGTTTTTTAACTTCTACTAAGTGGTTTCACTATTCATCGAAAATTGAAGTTTTTCAGAAAAATACAAAAAATTCAGCCTAAGCACTATTTGATATTACGAATTCAAAATTGATGTCTATTTTTCCAAATTCATAACATATAAGTGGCATTAATTAATTTTAAATTTAATTCCCGTTATCAAAACAAATTGCGTGTTTTTAAGAAACAAAAACAATCAAAAGATTGATACTTGTTTATATCCAATTTCAAAGTGAAATTAATTCCAATGAACAAAATTTGATTAAATGGAAAAAATATATTGTAATTACACATTAAAACCAATTAAAAAGACAATCTAACCATATAAATTATTTCAATGAAAAAAGTTTTTTTTAATTAAAATATAGCGTGTTTTTACTATTCATTAAAATATGAAAGTTATCAGAATAATATGAAAAGTTTATCCAAAGTAAATTTTTATTTCCTGATTCCAAAAAAGAATTTTATTTTGTCAAATTGAACTTATAGACCTGTCAAAAACAATATTTAAGGTGGGTGCGTCATAAAAAGGCGGGAAACTGTAATTTTTTAAAAATACATATTTTACACGAAAAATTTATTGTGTTCTCATACCATATTCTCGAAAATGTGTAAGATAAATAATAATTTTCTAAAATTAAAAATGTAGTTAATAATATTCATAACGGCTAGTCCATAATAATATTATAACAATATATCGTTGTTTAGAGAATCCTGGTATTGCGTACAACACACGCTATCGAGGAAGGTCGCAGTTGCGTGTAAAGAAAGCCAAGTCAGGGTTGTGTGTTGTGAAAGACTCCTCCGTTGTTTATTATAATAGAATCCAACCATATTTCATTTATATATTGAATATATATATATACACTCAATGTTTCATAGAATATCTACTATCAAAATTGTGTGTAACATGATCGAAGAATAATGTTGTGTATACTGCAAGCTCATACGGTGTTGCATATAGCGCAAGGCAATCTTGTTGTAGCTTATAACAGAAGGAATCAATGAAATTAAAAGAATATTTTTCATAAAATCTCAGGGTGTTACATTCTACCCCACTTAAAATGAATTTCTCCCTCGAAATTCATCGGGGTTATAAATTGTTTACTATTTATAGAAACCCACATCATAAAAAGGAATACTAAAATGTAATTTTAAAAAATAAGGTATGAAATGTAACGATTACCCAAAGAAACTCATCATTGGGTTTCCATATAGGAGAACATAGGTGAAAATATGGATATGGAAGAAAAATCTAACCATCATGTTCTGATGGAGAGTGATAGAGAATATGGCTATGAAAAATCCATCAATAACAATGCCATAGATTTGTGATGATCTAAGGTACCATCTGATTCATCAGATATAAGGGCACTAGGACAACATTTTTGGTTTTCAAGATCATTTCCCTAATGTTGATGAAATTGGAATTAGAAGAAATAACTTCGTGATTTTGGTACAGTCTCACTGTTGGTCGTTCTTTGGACAATTTCCACTTCATCTCTTAAAGAAATGAAGTTGAACATGTCATTCGTGAAGTGTTAGCAGATCATGTGATAGAATGATGGGTCATTCCATCTATCTCAAACAAAAGGTTATAAAAGTTATCAAAAATACATAAGTCCATCTATAGTGAGATTAATCATATATGGTTCCTAAAATTGACTTTTACCTCATATGTCATACTGCTTAATATAATAAAACTAGTTTCTACTAAACAGGGACGTCCTGTAGACCAGTGGAAGGCGATAAAGGCCAGTCGCACTTCAGTTGTGGGTTGGATTCCCATAGCCTTGTCTGATGCGATGGTTGTCGCCCATCCTACAGGTTTTCCTTTTTCTAAAACTACATTACTAGAACATCCCATCAATAATATCGAAAAAACTTATATCCTTAAACAATACTAACTTATTTCCAACATAATCCATTCCAATATTTAGCCTTATCCATAATACTACAGTCCACTCTCTTATTATAGTGAAAACGATTACCAGAGATTTCATATAACAAGCATGTTAATACCATCGTTGATCCCCATATATCAGAAGATAAGTCTTGTTGGTCACATTCCAAACATTCGAAGGTCATAATCATATATCCCATTGAATCTTAGTGAAAACATGAGTGCTTTCAAAAGTTAACTCTTTCCACATATGAAAACCCCAAAATTCTATATCCTCAAACCATGATATAACTATTTCCTTATATCAGTCATGATCTCATGAATACTGTCAAACATTTCATTTTCTCTTTATCCCTTCACTATGCACATATCATATTTTTTACAAAAATATCTCGATCACTTTCCATTGTTACCGGTACCATAAAATTATTGAAAACCACAATAGACCAATACATAAATATTCTAATATTCCACGATACTATATACAACATTATTTTGTAATCCCATTACATAAACACTTAATCATTCCAGCACATCATTGTCATATTCAAAAACGCCAATAGTGATCGCATGTGACTTCCCTTTGTCCTTTTCCTTAAGTGGATTCTCATGTCGATCATCACTAACCCTTGTATTAGGGCATTTATTAGCATAATTCCCCATTTCCCTGCACATGAAGCATTGAAGTGTTGGTGGTGCGTTCTCTGCAGTATTTTCATTATTCACATCATTAGTAACCCTTTTTCCATTACATCGACACTCAGCTCCTCGATGACCTTCTTTTCCACCCTTATAACATTTTCTAGTCCCTTCAAGACAATTCCTACCATGCTTCTTTCCACACTTTGAGCATAAGGAAACATTCATCTTCTTTTCACCAATATTCCGATATTTCTCCTTGAACTCCATCTTTCATTTCTTGTCAAAACCATGAGCTGATAAGTAACACCAACTTCCATTTCTACCTTGATAGCACAACGCACAATTTCTTCATAGCTACTGAAGTCTCTTATAGCTAATTCCCTTCGAAGATTTGGTTTTAAGCCACTGAAGTATCGATCAACTTTACCTTCAGGTTGGATGATAAATCTAGATGCATACCTTGCAAGCCTTGTAAAATTCTCTTTGTATACACCAACAGATTCATCATCCTTTTGCTTTAGTTCAAGAAAATCCTTCTCCATCTTTGTTCGAAGAATACGAGGGAAGTACTTATTGAAAAATAAGATCTTGAACTCATCCCATTCCATGGACTCAATTTCATCTCTTTTCTTCGTATTCTTGATAAGATTCCACCATTGATCAGCTTCACCTCCAAATGATATATTTCTAAGATGACTTTATCATGTTCAGAACATTGAAGAACTGAAAATATCTTTTCAGTGGTATTGATGCATTGTTCAGCAACAAGTGGATCATAATACCAACAGAAACAAGGTGGGCGTTTCCTCATGAAGGACTCAATAGAATATTGTTCTCTTTTCTGCTCATTTGGATGTCCAGAATGATTCATAGCTTGTGTAAGTATAGCAATAAGATATTTCACTCCATCTCCCATAGCATTTGTTTGTTCAGGATGACAATCATTGCATTGTCCATTGCATTGATCAACACAGTTCCTTTGGGTTCCAGCCATCGTATAAAACCCAAAAAGAATAGTGTGAGAGGCAAAAAACATGCTAGGGAAAACAACATAATAAAGGGGGAGTACCCTCAATATCTAACATCTTAGGTTTAATTCTAAGATCATTACCGTAATTCTAGTACTATAACCTATACTTATACTTAACCTTAGGGACATCCCTTGACATACCTTAGAAATATCTCTAGGGATCTCACTAAAGTGTTCACATCCTAGTTTCCAAAGGTTGACTAAACATTTCCTCTGATACCAAATGTAGATACCCAAAGCTTGACGTACATGGACATTAAATTAATTTTGCAGAATAATTAATACATAACAAAAAAAGACACACAAGGACCGTAATAGTTTAGTGTCTTTGGAAACTCGGAATATAATATTCTAATCGTGGTGAAAGATCTTCAACATCTCCCATAAAGATCTTCCATTTTTTTCTTACCTAAAACCTTTCTTTATATCCTAGGGAAAAGAAAACATGAAAGGGGTGAGCTCAAATTCTCAGTAAGGGTAAGCATAGAGAACATAAAACAATCCTTAGACATTTGAATGTAAAAAAACATGAGCATAAAATCTAAACATCAAAATCTTGAGCAATGACATAAAACATGGCAGTACGTAAGACGTAGATCATGAAGAAACATTAATCTTGATAAATTAGCATGGGAATAAAACATGTGATTTTAGAAACCATTAAGCAAATGATATGATTTCCATAGTAGCCAAGGCATTGCTTCCAAGACCATCTTAGTGGACAAAGTCTCTTTCTGAATCGAGTTCACTCCTCATTCCAGTCCTGTATTACTAAACTAGTTTAACATTCCATTCTAGCCATGTCTATATCATGAGATATAAATCTTTACCCAATTCATTGTATGGGGATATAGGTCCCACCCATCTCATATTGAAATCATTCTTTCGTGTGACACAATATAAACATAATTCATTCATCATAACCCAAGAATAAAATGACGTAATCCATACAAACAATTTGGATATCATTTCATCATTAGAAAAGTGAGACCATGTAAATCACAGAGTCATGATACATTAAACATACACATGTGAAATAATGTCATCTTAGATGAAAATGGTTTTGATAAAACACTTGAAATGAATTCTTAAGGAAACTATCCTTTTTTCATCAAAATCATTTTCTTTTTACAAAATGTCATGAAATTTAAAAAGAAAAGGATTTTTTTGAAAATAGTTATGAAATATTTTGGAGGAATCTTCATGAAAATATTTATTTATAAAACCATAAAAAACCTTTCATGCCTTATATGTTAAAAAAACATTCTTCTCGTACTTTTGTCAAAAAAGTCAAAAAGTACCTTGTAGGGTAAATAAAAGAAAGATTCCTTACATACCATGGGGTAAACGTAAAAATGTGTAAAAAGGAATTTAAACATACATTAATACACTTTTATAAAACATGGACATGGATGATAGAAATAAACCTAGTAAATACTTACGAATAAGCAATCTCGGATAAAAATGAGATTTGAAAAATTATCTCTTACCTTGGGTCCGATATGTTTTGTAAGTATATGAACCTCCTGTATAATGATTTAAATAATGTCATTGACTTATTACAGAATAATATTAATTGTTATGATATCATATATGTTTCACTTATGACTTTATATTACCCGTTCTTTTGTAAATTCCATGTTAAAGCAGCGTTTTGGGTAAAATCATTTCATTTATCGTATGCGTTTTGACTTGTCATTCTTGATATTATTAATTATATCCTGATTTACATAATTCCATAATGTAAAACATGATTTATATATAATATATATTCATCATATACATATATATATTATAGATCGATAAAAGGAATGAAATACACCGTTCATGGAGACGGTAGGCCGTACGTACGCATCAACGCTGTTTTCGTTTCCTTATTGAATTGAATGAAACTAAATAGATGACATAAATATATATATATATATATATATATACAGTAGAATTATTATTTCATATATTTAATTACTATTCATTATATAAATATTATGATCATTCATGTATGGTTAACATGGAGAATGAATCTCATCACGTCGTGGAGACGGAAGTCCGTACGTACGCACGAGCGATATTATTGTTCCAATAATTATTGAACAGGATTAGAGTTGATGTTATAATATATCAGAATCATTATTATGTTATAATAACCATATATAGTAATTCTTTACACCACTATACCCATCCATGTAAGGTGTTGGTGGAAAAACAGATTTCACCATGGCCTGGAGACGGTATTCCGTACGTACGTACGCGTGGTGATTTCGTTTTCCATAGGATGGATAGATGGTGAAATAGGGTTGTTTCATAATTATAAAAACATATCATTATATGAGTTATACTTATGTTATTACTTCATAATGAAACAACTAAAGAAGAAGAAGTGGAAGAAGAAATAATGTTGAAAGAATCGGTAACAGACATTACCTCTTCTTTGAAGCGCCTCTTTGAGACCTCCTCTTAGGGAACAAAAATTGGTCTTTTAAGATGAAAAGAACCTCTAGTATGTTTCTATGGAAGTGGAGAAGATCATTTGGTAGGGTTTGGACGATATTGAAGGCTCAATGTGGTGTGAGGAAGAGAGGGAGGAGGTGCCCTTTTATAAGGTAGGAGAGGGGCACCTTTGGAAAAACTAAAAATATTATTTTATTATAAAGTCATATTTGGTTTTTAATAGATCCAAATTGATTTATTTCGAATATAATGTGGGGATGGGTCCAAATCCTCTCATACAATAGAATTTAGACAAGTTTAGGTTTCTATTTTAACCTTATCAATTAGATTTAACCTTAAGTTAAATAATTTTACTTTTACCGTGTCTTCTTGTTTTCTTACACTATAAGGTTAATAAACTAACTATAACAAGACAAAAGAACCCCAAGTTGTTTATTATTAATATATATAACCTTATCTAAGTCATTTTTCCGAACCTTATATTTTTATGAATAAAATAACATTTTATAATATAATATTTGTTTTAAAAACTATTTTATTACAATTTTGACACTGTATGGTAATTGATTTTTGTGAAAATCATAACAGAATTATTAGTTCGAACAAAGTTAATTAAATCAAAAATAACATGTCATATTAACCTATTAAATTAGTGAAATTTATAAAAAGTCACGAATTACATTTATTTGGGTATTTATAACATCAATTATGTCAATATTTCATTAATAAGATAATTACTGCATCATTTTTGTGTCATAAATAAATTAAATTATTTAATGTCTAAAAATTATAAATAAAATACCATTAGGTAGGAAATATTTTTATCTTTATAATTAATATTTATAGTCGAATTTATCTTATCTATAACCCTATATTAAAAATGTTTTAGTTATTAAACTTTGATTTTAACCATTTTAACCCTTCTTTAAATAAATTAATAATAAATGTCATAATCTAATCCATGTGGACCTAAATGGTCATATTTTATTCCTAAGGATGTTTTTGGTCGAATTACACTTATCCAATAGAATTAGGACATGTTTTAGGGTAATGATAATATCATTTTTACCCTTAGTTATCCTATTTACTTTTAACCGTGGTAAATAAAAGTAAATAGTTACTATTCACCAAAAAATATTTTCATCTCATTGAACCACATTTTAGTCCTTGATATTAACTTTGTCTCCCGGATTTTTGAAATTCAATTCACAGAAGTGGTAAAATTTAATTTAAATTAAAAAAAGTCAGTTTTTAACTTCTACTAAGTGGTTTCACTATTCATCGAAAATTGAAGTTTTTCAGAAAAATACCAAAAATTCAGCCTAAGCATTATTTGATATTCTGAACTCAAAATTGATGTCGATTTTTCCAAATTCATAAAATATAAGTGGAATTAATTAATTTTAAATTTAATTCCCGTTATCAAAACAAATAGCGTGTTTTTAAGAAAAACAAACAATCAAATGATTGATACTTGTTTATATCCAATTTCAAATTGAAATTAATTCCAATGAACAACATTGGATTAAATGGAAAAAATATATTCTAATTACACTTTAAAACCAATTAAAAAGATAATCTAACCACATAAATTATTGCGATGAAAAAAGTTGTTTTTAATTAAAATATAGTGTGTTTTTACTATTCATTAAAATATAAAAGTTATCAGAATAATATGAAAATTTTATCCAAAGTAAATTTTTATATTCGGATTCCAAAAAAAGAATTTTATTTTGTAAAATTGAACTTATAGACCTGTCAAAAACAAGATTTAAGGTGGGTGCGTCATCAAAAGGCGGGAAAACTGCAATTTTTTAAAAATACATATTTTACACGAAAAATTTATTTTGTTCTCATACCATATTATAGAAAATATTTAAGATAAATAATAATGTTATAAAATTAAAAATGTAGTTAATAATATTCATAACGACTAGTCCATAATATTATTATAACAATATATGGTTGTTTAGTGAAACCTGGTATTGCGTACAACACACGCTATCGAGAAAGATCGTGATTGCGTGTAATGCAAGCCAAGTAAGGGATGCGTGTTGTGCAAGACTCCTCCATTGTTTCGTATAACAGAATCCAACCATATTTTATTTATACATTGAATATATATATATACACTCAATGTTTCGTAGAATAACTACTATCAAAATTGTGTGTAACATGATCCAAGAATAGTGTTGTGTATACTGCAAGCTCATATGGTGTTGTGTATAGCGCAAGGCAATTTATTGTAGCTTATAACACAAGACATCAATGAAATTAAAAGAATATTTGTCATAAAATCTCGGGGTGTTACAGGCAGGTTACTATCGGAGGTTCGTACCCAACTTCTCCCGAGTAGCATCCCCTTTGACGGCCTTGACCAAGAAGGATCAGGTTTTCGTGTGGAGTGAGCAGAGTGAGGTAGCCTTCAGCTATCTAAAGGGGAAGTTGGTTAGTGCCCTAGTGCTGATATTACCCGAAGAAGGGGCAGCCTATGAGGTGTTCTGTGATTCTTCAGGACAGGGCCTGGTATGTGTGTTGATGCAGTGATAAGGGGTGATCTCTTATGGGTCTAGGCAGCTATGCCCTCATGAGCGTAATTATGCCACCCACAACCTGGTGCTTGCAGCGGTTGTTTTTGTGCTAAAGTTATGGTGGCTTTACCTCATCGGAGAACGCTTTGTGTTCTTCACAGATCACAAGTGCTTGAGGTATATCTTCTCCCAGCGGGACCTAAACGTGCGACAGTGGAGGTGGATGGAGTTCCTCCAGGATTACGAATTCGAGGATTCTTACACTTCAGGGAAGGGGAATGTAGTGGTCGATTACTTGAGTAGGAGATCACAGAAGGATGTGGTATGAGAGTCGGTAGACACCTGGAAGGCGATGGAGGAGTTGGATGCCTTACACCTGGATGCGAGGGTGGATAGCAGTAGAGTCTGCCTGTACCAGATGACAGTGCAGTCTTCTCTGTTGCAGCAAGTGGAGGAGTCTCAGTGGGTAGTCCTAGAGTGCGAAGTGATGCATGACCAGGTTGACCAGAGGGATGCTCCGAAAGGGTGGACGAAGGATGGTCAGAACCGGATGCTTTTCCAGGGAAGGTTGTTTTTTCAAGAAGTGATGCATGGAAAGGTCCTCAGTGAGTTCCAAAACTCACCCCTAGCAGTACACCCAGGAGTTCCCAAGATGTACCAGGGACTGAAGAGACAATTTTGGTGGCCCGGAGTGAAGCAAGCAGTGGCAGAGTTTGTGGCCAAGTGCTTAGTGTGTCAGCAAATGAAGGATGAACACCGAGTTCCAAGCGGCCTACTGTAGTCCCTAGATGTCCCCGAGTGAAAGTAGGACGACATCTCGATGGATTTCGTCATGGGACTAGCCAAGGTCCAAGGGGGACATGACACCATCTGGGTGGTACTGGACCGGTTGATGAAATCGGCTCACTTTCTGGTGATCAACGAGTCAAGTTCAGTGGATGCTTTGGCACGAAGGTACGTGGATGCGGTGGTGTGATATCATGGAGTTCTGAGGTCTATAGTCTCAGATAGGGATTCACGTTTTACCTCACGTGTCTGGAGGGGTTTGAAACATGCTTTTGGCACCCAGATACGCCTTAGCACTGCTTTCCACCCCCAAACAGATGGACAGACAGAGCGCACCATCCAGACCTTGGAGGATATGGTGCAGGCATGTGTTCTGGACTCAGGAGGATCGTGGGTGCAACACTTGCCTCTGGTAGAGTTTGCCTACAATAATGGCTATCACTCTACCATTGTTATGGCCTTGTTTGAAGCCTTGTATGGGAGGCCGTGCCACTCACATGTGTGTTGGACCGAAGTCGGATAGGCGGGCATACTTGGCCCAGAGGTGGTGCAGGGCACGACAGAGAAAGTTCAGCTTATACGGAGGAGGATGAAGGCGGCCCAGGACCGACAAAAGTCGTATGCTGATACCAGGAGGAGACCCTTGGAGTTTGAGGTTGGAGACCATCTATTCTTGAAGGTCTCCCCTCGGCGTGGAAGACAGAGGTTCGGCAAAGGGAGTAAGCTTTCTCCTAGGTTCATCGGGCCCTTCAAAGTGTTGCGGAAGGTTGGCGAAGTGGCTTATCAGCTAGTGTTACCACCGTCACTACTGAGGATACATGATGCCATCCATGTGTCCCAGCTCCGTCGGTATGTGCACGATCATTCACACGTCCTTGACTGGGGAGAGCTGGACATCGAGGACGACGTGACTTTTGTGGAGAGACCAGTGATGGTCGAGGATCGCACGGAGAATTTGCTTCATGGGCGAACCATTCCCTTGGTACGTGTGTTATGGATACATGGTGGGCTTGAAGAGAGTATGTGGGAGAGGGAAGCACAGATGCGTGCCCAGTACCCAGAGTTTTTTGAGTTTCGTACTATTCGGTTTATAGCTGTTGTGGTGGAACGTTTTACCTTGTTGTCTATGAAATATTGGTTTTCTTTCCTCTGAATGTGTGTGAAAGGCCCTAGCTATAGGGAGGAGAGAACTCAAACCCTAATCAAGACGCATTAAGGTGGATGCGATTAAACCCATGTGGGAGAGTCAATGCCGCCCAAAGCGGATAATATCTTGACATGGGGGAGGAGACTCCCTAACCCACATGCCTGGGTAGTTTGACATAGTAAGATGCTTGGTTCTTGATTTTAAAGTGTTCTTAGTTAACAATGAGGTTCACTCATAAGAGGTATCTTTAGAGGTGGTTGTTCGGACCCTCTCTTTCATTCTGTATTGTTTTGATTCTCGAGGATGAGAATTGTTTAAGAGGTATCTGATGTAATGGCCTGGGTTTTGGGGGTCCATTACTTTGTGAAAATCTCATGTTGGGGTTTCTGGTCTGGGAATCTCGGTGAGGTTGGCGTAACGGTATGCCTACCGGTAGCCTTATCCTACCAGTATCAGGCCTACCAGTAGCCTTATCCTACCGGTAGAAGGCCTACCGGTAGCTCAGTCTACCGATAGCCACAGCCTACCGGTAGATCTGGATACCGGTAGCTCGGTCTACCGGTAGCTGTAGCTCGGTCTACCGGTAGCTGTAGCTACCGGTCGCTCTGTCTACCGGTAGCTCGGTCTACCTGTAGCTGCAGCCTACCGGTAGCTCGGTCTACCGGTAGTTGCAGCCTACCAGTAGCTCTCAGCTACTGGTGGCTGTCAGCCACCAGTGGCTCTCAGCTACCGCTGGCTCTCACCTACCCCCACGAGGTCTTTCCAGTAGCACTCCTTTTTTGTGTGTATTCGGTTTTAAACCCTATTTGACCCCTTTAAGCTTGTTTTAAATCCCGATAACACCCATAAATGTTTTAATTAAATATTTAATGAATTAACCTGGATTTGATACCATTCTATCACAACTCTCCTTCAACATAAAGAAGGAAGGGCTTGGCAACCTGCTAACCCTTCCCTCCTTTTGGTGAAGGCGGGTCGTGACATATTATTTGTTAAATTTATTTTAATTAAAATATACTATATAAAATAATGTATACATATAAGTATATTCATATCTAATTATTCATAACTTATATTAAAAATATATAAATTTTTATAAAGAATAACATTTCCCTAAATTTATATTATATTATTTTACACATAAGGTTTAAATTATGAAGACATCATATTTAAATTTTCTAAATCATTCATTATAAATTGAAGCATTCAAAGGACAATAATTCATAGATAAATTTAATCATACAAAGAATGTTACTACATAAATTGATGCTACAAAAAAATTAAAAAAATAAATCATAAAAAATAAATAAAGCACAATTGGACAATTAAAATATTTAGATTGAAATTTTACCTTCTCAAAAACCAAAAAAAATTAATACAAATAGTTGACAGATCATCAATACAAAATATCATGTTGGAATAAAGGAAATGGAGGATACGGGGGATAGGAGGCCTCTATTTATTTTTTAATGGTGGGAAGCATGAAATATGTTAATGCCTCTGGAATATTCATTATAAATAAAGTGTAAACAAGGTTCACTCTTCTTGGTGAATGAGGGAAGCATGAACAGGATCAACGCCTCCCTTGAACCCATTTTTAAAACACATAAAACCCTATCAAATTTTTTTAAGGAAATAAACCCACTTATAAAAAACTCTCCAATTGTTCAGATACACGTAGTCAAAAAATGGTTTTTAATATGATAGTAGAGAAGTAATCAATTATGACTGGAAAAATGAGAATATACTATCAGTAGTTTTATGTAATTTTCATTTGGATAACCAAGATGAAAATGAACATTAAGGAGGCCACTATGACAAACATTTGTGAAAGGGTTCCTTGAATTAGTCAAACATTAACTCTTAGAAATATATTCTTTTATCAAATATTTTTTATCCTTTTTTAAGGGTAACATAAATGAAGTGTGTGTGTGTGCTTGAAAAAAAACTATCCCCCAATTATAAACTAAGAACTTCATAGTTTAACACACCATCCACAGTTTCGAGTACCAGACCATGGGTCTCATTTTGCAGTTTTGTAGGTTCATAGGGTAAAAATTAGGCATGACCACATTCCCCTTCATATATGGAAGATTTAAACATTCAATAATATTATTAAAAACCTTATGACCAACCTGTGAGAATTAAATCCCCAACATCCCAGAAGTCAGGCGAGTGACCTACCAATGAGGCTCCCCAATGGAGGATTTTCAAAAATATTATATTTCTATACATATAAAATTTATTTCTATAAATATATAAATTAATATATTTTTATTTTTGTATATCTATTTAAATATATTAGTACAAAAATTCATTGTACCATCAGAAGCGAAAGTTTTTACCCTCTCCTTGAAAGGCACTTTCTAGACTGGGTGTTTGATTCTAATTCTCTAATTGGTGGAGGGTTTTTTTAAGAGATCATACTTTTTATAGAGGGTATCTATTGATGTTTAAAAAACATATTTAAATAAAAATATTTAAAAACATATGTGTATAAACCCTCACACATATATATGTGAAATTACACACATATGATAATAAATCAAGAGTGAGAGTACAAACAAATGGTTTGAATGCTTCCCTATAAGGACTAGGGGATGTGTTTGAATCTATCCTCACTCAAATAAAATAAAATGGTGTGGGTTGGTGCTAATAGACACATTGTAGTTTAGGTTAAATTACAAGGTAGTCTATCATGATGGTGGGTGGAGTCAATGGAGTTGATTAATGTAACACCTCACCTCGGCCCACTTATCAATTCCTAGACAAGAGTCATCACATGACCTCAAGAGAGCCTCTTTATACACTAGATGTTTCTAACTAGTAGAGATAGTCTAATCTACACAATGGCGAGACTACTCCCTAAACAAGGAGTCATTCAATAGTGGAAAAAATAAGAAAAAAAATCTATAACTCATAATAAAAGTATACATAAATAAAAAAATATAGTGTTATATAAAATATACCATGGGAAATCATGAAACTATTAATACATTGGTTTTTTGTTGGTCCAATCTGAAATAATAAATAATAGGAACCCCAACACAAACAATGGACTTACTGCCACCATCGGGCCTCACACACCCTATCTCCACATTTGTTTGAGAATTACCAACTAAATCCATGACATATATTATACTCAACCTGAAAGAAGACATAACATCTAAAAATTCATTGAGGTACCACTATTATACTCCATAGTGTAAATTTATTAATTTTCAATGAGATAAACATGAAACCCAAGAAACTTATATTTCATGTACATACTAGTCCACCTCGACTCTCTGAGAATCATGTAACGTTGTGCTAACCAAGACACCATGACACCCAGTCATACCACCTATAGTTTCATTCCCAAATACACCTCGTCATTTCATTAATCCACTGAACCAATGATCATCATGTACTTAAAGACTTAGCATAGAGTGGCTCCCAAAACCTCGACCCACAACCTTCTGAAACATGGCATAGTCACATATTCATATCTCATCTCACTACCTAATCACTCTAGGGAGGGTCAATTGGTCTCATCATGTCACCCCACAATAAAATATACAAGACGATCCTCAACCCAATCTTTCACAAACCAACATGGATCGCCCAAACCATTTGTAACCGAAATGGGTCATCACATTTCCCAAAGGGAATTCTCGGTCCCCACGGGGTGGCGGCAAGTTCCTGAGCATCAAGAACTTCCATCAGGAATGATTTATCCAAAAATAACATGAATCATGTCGACAAATAAATGGAATATATCATTATTTCAAAAACCATAAAAACACAAGATAAGTATAAGAATCTTGTAAAACAATTGAAATTACATCAAAATCAACTGAAGTATCAAAAAGAGTCAAAACTAAACTCTGTGTGAAATGATTCCACCTAGATACAATCACACCTAAATAATGAGAAAACAATTCGCCTTTACCTTATTTTCACTATATATAACATTATCTACATGCACACAAAGGTGTATTTTGGGTGTGATAAAAATAACCATTTAGGATTCCACCAAGTATTTATTAATAAAAAATTATAAAATAAACCAATTATACATAGATAAAAAGGAATGGGAAACATTTTTACATAAATCATGGAATAAACACCCTTTTTCAAAAAACAAAAAAAAAACATGAGAAGAAATAGGTTTCCAAATCATTTTAGTACACACACTAACAAAGAATTTCAAATATAACCAATTAATAAAACATTCCCATAAATACAATAAATATAATTTCAATAAGAATCCTCTTTAATTAATAGTGTTATTTTTACACCTTGTGTGCATATTATCTTGAAAATAGGTCTAGGTTTAAGACATCACTCTTGAGAGTGAATCCTTGTAATAAATTATGCAACACGGTACACAAATTACACTGGTATAATAGGTGCAGTGGAAAAGCGTTCAACCCTAATGATAGCTCCCAGATTCATCATCAATCACTTTTGGTTTCATAACAAAAATTTCATTCAAGTTAATTTCATATTTGAAATGGAAAATTCACTATGATATTTCTTTAACATTTTTTTGGAAACTAACTTTTATCAATAATTTTTTTTAAAATAGTTCATTGTTATTCAATGTGTATTTTATAAATTTAATGTATATGTAAATATGAGAAATCTATTAAGTTGGATGTTGTAGAAATTTCAAAATCTTGTTATATAATTATTTTCTGATATTAAACATCTCAAAATCATGAAAATATCATGATTCAATATTTCTATTAAATAAGGGAAGTTTGAGTGTTACAAAAGAAGCACATTAGACATAGTGACATCAAAAAGAAAAGCTATAGGAAGGATGGATGTGTAAATTTTTCTGAAAAAGGACAATTTTGTTAATTGGGTGATCCAACCAACAAATCATTAGATGAATTTTATAGTTGATATTTTTTTATTTTTTATTTATGATTTAAAATATAAGGAGATTTTTTTCCCAGAATATGTCCATTGGACTGATCAGAAGAGGGCAATTGAATGTTGAAGATCACTCTTAGTTACTATACAGACCTGATCAGATAGAAGATGGTTATTGAGTTTATACAAAGGGATGTTTTGATCCATGGAATAAGATGAAGATAATTTGAGAAATAATTTTTCAAAAAGGAAGATGTGTTATGGTTGTTGAGATCACATGGTTTTATAAAATATTAAATAAATGAAAATTCATCCAGTGAACTATTGATGCAAATTCATTAGATGAGCTGTTTATGTTGATTCATCAAATGATTTTTTGATTTCGATCCATCAAATGATATTTTTACACCAATTCATAAAATAGGTAATTATAAGGAATCTCTAAAAAAATTTACTTATTTTATTTGGATTTAAAAAATGTGTAATAATTGCAGTGACTCAAGAAATAAAATCTGAATTCATAATAAAATAAAGATGGGTAGATCAATATTGTATTTATACAAAATTATTTTGAAAAATAATGATTAAGATCTATTGAATATTCTAACAGATATTTATGGAGGATGATATTGAATTAATTAGAAGTTAGAATAATTTAGTTAACCAATTTGAACTCGCAAGGAGAAATATGATAAGAATAGTTATCTTTATTTGTTTTGAGATATATTTTATTCATTTGTGGGTTAATAAATTTTAATATAGGAAGAATAATTTTTAAGTTGTGATGTTTTAAAAATATTGCTAAAGAATATCCATCAGAAAAAATATTTTTACAAAGTTTTATCTGAGAAAAAATTGGTTTTCACAATAACCTTATTAGTCTGTTCAAGAAAGTTTCTGGTGGGTTTAGAGGACCAAAAAAGGATTATTTTTCTGAACATTCATTTTTGGACTGATGTTTTGTCAAAAAAATTATCATGTTCTAAATTCTAATGATGATATGTTTTTTATGTTCCAGTGGTTTTTTATCTATTATAATGTAAAGAAATTTGGTTAGAATTTAGAATATTTAAGTTGATTATAGTTTACTCTATAATACTTGATAAGATTTGAGAAGAGTTTTAATGAAATTATAATAAGCATGAAATTTATATTCATAAAATTAGAGTGAGATGGACAAATACATTTGTTTACCACTCTATTCATTAGTAGAGAACCTATAAATAGATTTTCATCGTAGATTTGTACTTATCATTATTTAGAGCGAAAAAAGGATGAAACATGGAAAAAAATTCATAGGTGACTTTTCCCAATCTATATTATTTCCATGTTGAAGAATGTTTTATTGATAGAGTGTTTGGATTATAATATTAAACAATGTTTATTATGGACTACCTGAAAAAGATAATTAGACTGAGTGGATCGGTCTGTATTTTTTTAGAATAATATTGAGAAACATAGTTTTTTAAAAAAGTTAGATAATAATTTTTTTGAATAGGAAAAGGTTGAGAAATGGTGAATCAGTCTAGGCCTATCAAACTGAGCTCATTGGACAGAGTCTATTAGAAAAAGTCACATTGGAACGAGTTTATAGACATAACTTTATGGAGAATAATGTTTCAAAGTTATCTTATATTTTGTTACGGCTAAAATTTTTTAAGAAATATTTACAGAGTGATGGGAGACAATATAATATTTCTTATTAGTATATAGAAGGTTTCCAATGGAAGTTGACATACGTTTTATTCACTTCATTGTAATGGTGAATTTATAGAGACTCTTGGGAAAGTCTATGACTATGATGTAGTTTATCACACAGAGGTAGAACATTATAATCCATATTTTCCTTGTTCACCTTTCAATATCTATATGCATTTGAATTTACAAAACGTTAATAGGGGAAAAACTCTACAAATTTGTACGGGTTAGGTTTATTAAAGTTGAAACATGTATAATGACAATCACTAATTCAATATCCACTTCTCATTGATTCAATTATCCTTATTAACATCATGTGGTATCATAGAAAGGTTCCCCAATTTAATAAATATCATTAATAATATCAATTATTTAAATGGTATAAGAATTCCTACCATTGATGGAAAAAAATTATTATGGCTGGAAAACAGAATGACTCCCAATATTCTATGACATTGACTAGGATATTTTTTTATATTATAATTGGTTTTACACCAATTTAAAAATATTTCGCCTCTAAATTTTACTGAGAAGAGAATCATTTAACTTAATGGAAAATATTGATTTAATATTCTTAGGTCTCTCTCAAAAAATGTTTATATAAAGGTGATGGGTCTCCAAAAAATGAAAATGATTATATGGGAAAAGGTAGAAAGTATTTTCTAAAGAAATACTAAAATGAAGGATGTGTAACTACAGATATGGCATTATAAATATGAATCCATAACAATGGGAGATAAAGAATCAATTGAAGAGGAATTCAACAAAGTAAATGATGTTGTTTGTAATACAAAAGGTTTCTGAGATGTCTTGAAAGATTATACAATTTTTAAGAAACTCAAGATCTTTCTAGATAGGTTTGATTATAAAATATCTTAATTAGAATATATGGAATATTTATCTCTTGATGAATTTCAATACATTCATTCCACATATGAAATGAGTAATTATACAGCATTCAAAAAAGACCAAATATGAAATAGATTTTGAGTCTATGAGAAAGATGAAAATTTAATATTCTAAAGATGTTGATACTTATGTTTATGAACATATGCAAGATTATGAGTTGAATGAAAAAATCATATATCTTTTCTCCAAGAACTATCAAATAGGAAGAGGAATGTATGGAAAAAACATCCTCTCAAATTTTATGTGTGTGGTGGAAAGAGGCATTTTTCTATGCATTTACCCAAAAAATATGGGAATATAAAGATAATTTTTAATAAAAACCTCAATGGAAGAAATTTTATAAAACTCTCATTATAGAATGTAATTACACTAGTGTAAATAAGAAGTCTTTTGTAAAAAAAATCATACTGTTTATGAAAATTGAATCTTAATTATATGTGATTGATTCATCATAATATCAATGCTCAAAAAGAATCAGAACCTTTTTTCCAATTTTGAGAAAAAGGAAGATTTTTCATAAAATAAACAAGAAGATTAAGAATCTTACAATGAGTATCATCTCAGAAAAGAACTTTTCACATGTCTTGAAAAAACATTAACTCCCAAGAAACATATCATAATGATGAATATGGATAGTATAAATGTGATTCAATGAAGGAATAATGTTTCTAAGTAGACAAAATAATATATCCATGAGAACTTAGGATAAAAAATATGAATTGTGGAATAGGGAAATATAGTTTAATAACTCAGTAAGAAGTTGTAAGCTTAATAAGATGAATTTAACAAAACTTAATGAAAACACCTTGAGGTAGAAATTTCTTTAAGAAAGTTGAATGAAAATTTCAGAAATGCTGCTAAAGTGAAATATGAAACATCTAAAGCTAAATAAAAGTATCATTCCAAGAATATTGTGAATTATCAGCCTTCAAAAAATAATGTTTCATTACATTTTTTTGATATTTCAATTGTTATAAAATGTGTTGTGAAATATTATGTTCAGGGGGATGTGAAAAATCTATCACATAAAAAAAGATGAAAATTACCCCTGGAAGAAGGTTTCAACATGCCTAAATGAATCTAATATTGAAAATTTTTATGAACCTCGAAAATATTATTACATGTAAAGATCATACTTCCACAAAAAAGAAAATATTTTATGGATTATGTTGGTGTTGTGGAATTTATTGGCACCAATATTTCAATTTTTGGCATAATTTTTCACTTCTTAGAAGAAGGTATGTACAATGGGGAAGCAATGGTGGAAACAAAATGAATAACCTTACTAAAACACAGAATTTTTGAAAATTTAAATCTCAATATGTTGGAAAAAATAAAATAGAAAAAAAATTGAATGTTTGAAAGAAGTATTTAGATGATATAGCTCGGTTTTCCAACATTCCAATTAATGTATCGAAAATCTTCTATGGAAAATTTATTATTCTAGAAAAGAAAAGGAAAAATGGAAGTATAATTTTTAGGAAAGAGCATTTTTAATTGAGATAGCATTAAAATTAATAAAAAGGAATAGAACATGGATTCTTATTAGTGGGTTTTCTTCACACATTACATGAGATTTTAAAATATTGGAATATGAATAAAATAGTGTTGAAGGATCAGTTACCTTTGGGAATGATGGTTTGAAAAAATAGAGCAATTGGAACATCAGTGATTGAATTATAAAATCTGAAATCTAAATAATTTCTATTTTCTTATGGGGTAAAACATAACTTACTTAGTGTGATTGAACATGGTGATGATGAAAAATAAGTGGTATACAGAAAATATTCTTATAACATCAAAAGTATGGAAGATGGTAATGTTGTATCCAGAGGAGAAGGAACCAGTTGAAGTTTCTTTAAAATATGAGAACTTTATAACTCTTGTTACTTGAGTGATAATGTTTAAAACAATATGTGACATTACATACTTTGGAATCATTGTTATAAAATTAAGAAAAAAAAATCAAATGTTAACTATGTTAAAAATATTCTTATAATGAAAATAAATGAATATTGTGTCTGTATAACTTTTCATAATGTAAATTTACTTATTAAAATGTACAATAAATAAAAATTTAATTTAATCATCCACTTGAACATATTCATTATGATTTATAAGGGATTATGGGACATTAATAAAAAATGTATATTTTTAATTAATAACTTTTATTTACTATTTATCCTAGAAGACCAATATTATGTTTATGTAGAATAAATCAGAGGTAGTATAAATGTTTATAGTTTTCATAATGGTATTTACGTGAGAAATGTGTGTTTATAAAATTATGTTTAGAAATGATATTATAAATGAATATGAATTTAATTACTTTCAATCAAATTTGTATAAACATGTAATTAAAAACTAGTACAATGGTCCACACACCACTCAATTAAATGGATTTTTAAAAAGTAAAAATATAAGTTTAGTGGAAATGGAAAGAATCATATTGGAAGAATATAAAATTTTTATATTTTTCTAAATTGAATCCATTTTCATAGTTTTACATGTGAAAAATATATGTTTGTTAAGGATCGAATCAAATAGTAATTATTATGAAATGTGGTATAACAAAAAAACATCATTGAAATATTTCAAGGGATTTGGATGTACCTATTTACTAAAAAATATTTATCATGGAATATTTTCTAAAATGGAAGATGAAGGAACTTTCATGGGATATTCATAGAATATAAGAAGTTAAAAATGTTGGAAAAAACTTATAAAAATTTAGTGGATTAAAATAATTAGAATGTTTTAGAAATTCCAAATTCCTTAAAAAAAGGACGTTGGAAATATTGAAAAAGGAAAAATAAATATTTCCCATGACAGTAAAAGTGATACAGTATAGATATATCATGACCCAGAAGATATGTGTGATAAGGAAATTAAATTTGAAAAATAAAATTTAAAATTTCCTACCATACAAAAACATGTTCAAAATAAAAATATACATAGAGATTAGAAAGAAGATATTTAGACTATAAGAGGGTTAATATTATAAAATCAGACATCACTGATTTCAAAAATTGAATAAGAATCAATTTTTGAAGAAGTAAAACACAAATAATGGTAGAATACAATGAATAAAGAGTTGGATTAAATTGATAAAAAAAATGTTGGAACCTATTCTAGGACTAGTAGATAAAAAAGTTATTGGAAAAATATGGGTGAACATAAAATAAATTAATGAACTTAGATAAGTTTCAGGAAACATAGAAATACTTTTGTTTAAATTCTATGCACAGGTGGATGTTTTGTATTTTCATGAAACATTTCCCCCATTCAAATATTAAAAACTATTATAATGATTCAAGTAGTGTCATCACATTGAAGTTAAAAGGTTACCGGATGGATGTAATGATAGCTTTATTAAATAGTGAGATAGAGGATAAAGTCTATATTGAGTAACCCTGTGGTTTTTTACTTTATGAATATTAAATAATTCTTTTAAAATTAAATAAATCATTTTTGGGATGAAAGAAGCCCAATGTTCTTGGAATTCATAATTTGATAATTTTTTGATAATGTTGAATTTTTCTAATGTAAAGGTCAATATAAACTTATATTTGATGAAATTTAGCTCCATCTCCAAGATTTTGATTTTTGATGTAGGTCATATAATTTTTTTTATAGGAAGACAATGTTTTTAAACAATCTTCTGAGGAAATGAAGAAGAATTATGATATGTGGATCTTGGTAGAATGTTTTTGGAGTTGGAGTAGAAATAAACAGAGTTCGGTAACATTGAGATTTGAAGATTCAGAATATGTCACAGCTACACAGGATTTCTCTCAAATTTTGTGGATGAATGTTCAGATTGAAGATTCAAAAGTATAATTTTTTACACCATTGAATTTAATTTTTTATAATCAGAGATCAATTGATCATTCTAAAAAAAATTACAAACCTCAATATCAAATAACATTGATATTAAGTTTCACTTCATCAAAGAAAAATTTGTTTTTGGAGATGTTTTCATGGAATATATTTTAATAAAATATCAAATTACAAATATTTTTGCAAAATTTTTTCCAATGGATATATTTGGATAATTGAGGATGAAACTTCATGTTTCACTCCACCAAATACTTCCCAAATACCTTAAATAAATTTTCCTCTATGAATTGGATTATTTTTATATAAGGGGATAATTTTTAAAACATTATCCTACAAGGGTGTAATTTCCTTACTTAAAAAAACCTGAAGATACTGTTAACAAAAAATGGGAAAGGTAAAGAATAGTAATAGTAAAAGAAGTAGGGGGTTTATATTAACATGGGAGAAAAGTTTACTTTCAATAAAGGATGGAATTCATTCAAAAACAATATTATATCAAATATTGTGGTTTTAGGACACTCTTGGTAGAGAAATACTCTGTTTTGGTTATGCTAAAAATATGATTTCTGAAAAAGTCTGAGTTTTGAAAAATTATTAGTTAAAAAAATTAATGATATTTTTCAAAAAAACACATGGGAATATTAAAGATCCATTGTGATTTTTTTAAAAATGTTTTATTTTTCATGACAACAATATTTTTATTGAGATTGTTTTTTGTAAAATAGGTGAATATTCCTAAATTCATTTGTTAAAAGTTTGTTCTAGAAGTAAATGTGGGAAAGTTAGTAAGTAGGTAAGTATTAGAAAGTTTCAAATCAATTTATCTAATGATTTACTAATCTTAATGTTCTTAACATAATGAAATTTTCATGATCAAACTTAAAATAATATAATTAATATTGAAGTGTTCAAGACGCAGCATACCAGACATAGAAAAATCAGACGTAAAAGTAGCAGGATCTCTGGAAGTGTAAATTTGTTTGAAAAATACAATTTTTCTGATTAGATGATCCATTAGATGATCCATCAGATGAAGCTTCTGGTAGAAATTCTAGGTAAGTATAATTCATTATTTGAAAAAAGAAAGAGATATTGTTTCCTTAACTTTTCCCATCGGATAGATCCTAAGAGACACACCAGACACTAAATATTGGTCTTAGTTACTATACATACCTGATCATATAGGAGATAGTTTTCGATTTTATATGAAGGGAATTTTGTATCCAAGGTTTCAGAAGAAGATCATCACGAAATGAATTTTTCAAAAAGGTGGATGTATTGTGGTTTCTAAGATTATGTTTTTTTTTGAAAAATGTGAAACAAATATATTATCCATCATACTATCTAATAATTCTAATTCATTAGATGATATATTGATACCAATTCACAAGATGAGTTGTTGATGTTGATCCATCGAATGAGTTTATGACACCGATTTATCATACAGATAATTTTTAAGTATCTATAAAGTTTTTATTATTGAGTTTCTGTAGTGTTTAAAAATGTGGAATAAATGAAGTGAATAATAAAATAAAATCTAAATACCTGATTAAATAAAAATGGGGAAATAATGTTTTTAATCATACATAGTTAACCAATGAAAGAAAGATTCTGATCAATTAAAGCTATTATAAGATAGAGATGGAGAAGGAAACTAAAGTCATTAGAAGTTACATAAATTTAGTCAACCATTTTCAGCTATCTTGGAGAAATGACATGAGAAATTTTTTTCTCTTTCATTAGAGAGTTTTTTATTCAGTGGGTCTATATCATTTAAATATGTGATAATAATTATAATGTGTGATGTTCTAATGCTCTTGATAAATAATGTCCATCGATAAATTATTTTTGACAAAGTGTGAGCTAAGAAGAATGATGTTTTCACTAGAACATTATTTTTCTGGTAGAGTGTGTTTAAAGATAGTCAAGAGGAACATAAAAATGATTATTTTTCCAAACAATCAATTTACAAAATGATTTTTTTAAGAATATTTGTAAATTTATTAATTCTATGTTTTTTTTATTCAAGAGGTTTTTTATCTTGTTTAATGTATGAAAATTAGATAAGTTTTTATAATATTTAATAATATATTTTTTTACTCTAGAATACATGTTAATAGTTGAGAATAGTTTGAGTGAAATTAAAATGAACATAAAATTCAGATTTATGAAAATTGAGTGAGTGGGAAAAAGAAATTTGTTTCCCACCCTTACCTTTATTGGTGCACCTATAAATAGAGGAGCATAAAACATTTGTACTTGTCACTACTCAAAGAAAAAAGAGTCTAAAATACTAAAAAATTATCATATGTGTGTTCTCCAAGCTAAATATATTATCATATTGAATAAAGATTTCTTAATTGGGAGTTTTAATCAGATGATCGGATAGGGGTGAGCTCAGATTATCGAACAGTGAGATTTATACTGAGTGGATGGTTCTGAGTTTTTCTTTTTAGTACATGTTTTAGGATTAAAGTTGTGTTAAATAGGAAGATCAAAAAAATTTCAAATAGGAATAGGTTAATAAAAAGGTGAATCATATTGGGGCTATCATACTGAGTTCATTGGACCAAGTCCATCATACGTAGGCACATTGGAAAATGTTTTTGAACATAACTTGGGGGATGAAATTTTCAATGATATTTACTTTTTTTGGCACAAATTATATAGGAAAATAAATATTAACTAATTGGATTCATTAAAATCTTTCTAATCTAGAGATAATATTTTTCCAATGGTATTTGACATAAGTTTTAGTCACAACATCATTATAGTGAATTTCCATTGACACAGAGGAGTGGAAATAGAAATGATATAGGAACTTAAATGGACGCAAGACCTTGTAAATCATGTGTTCCTTTTTTAAAATATCAATTTCATCATTCAATTTAATTAAATAAAATCTAATAAGAAGAAAACTATAACAATTTTTAGAGTTTAAGTTTCTTAGAGTTGAAATTTTTAAAAATGCAATCAATGATTCATCCTCGCTCCCCAAAGATTCAATGATCCTTAGTAAATTCAAAAAATAAAAAAATACATTAATAAAATTTCCATTTTTAACAACATGGATAGATTTTATTTAACCAACCACCATTTTAAATTAAAACTATTTTATGCCTTTTAGGAAAATTTGTAAATAAATTTAATAGAGTAATCAATCAAGGTCCATAAGATAAATCCATGTTATGAAACCACTTACCTTAAAAAACATGGAATTACCAAAAAAATAGAAAAAGATAATCACTAACAAGTGGATGAACTTGTTAATTGAGAAGATATCATTGAACATAAACCCTCAACCCAAAATATTCTTGTTTATATGATGTGGAACAAAAAAGGAAAAAGAGACCACTTACCACCCCAATTCCTGATAAAAACACTATGAGGATTCTAGATCCATCCAACCTCCCTCAATTCCACAACATATCTAAAATGAATTAATATTAAAAACTCAGATCAATAATTCAAAATGTTGAAGAATCCAAACCATTTATTGAAATATGGGGAATTAGAAGAAGGAGATCCATGATAAGAATAATGTTCAAATCACCCAGAGCATGACCCATGTTCTATAAACGCTTCAATCCACCATGGGAATTGATTTTAGGGAGACAAGGACCCCCCAGTAGAGTATCCATGTTGAATGGGGAGAATTATGGTCAAATGGGAGTAATTTTGGATTAAAATAGTTGTCTCTACTGGAAGATATATGTACTTATTCCCAACTTCCCTAACTGAAAATGTTGTCACCATCCAGCCAGTGGAGGCCATTAACTGGCCAGTGGAGTTTTTAGATCTGCATAACATATAGTATGGTAGGTGGTATAGGATAGATGCCTACACATCTAGACACCCCAATGGCTAGTCGGTGGGATTCCTATATGTAATCTATTCTAATAGCCTACCACTAGCTGGTTGATGGACTTCACCAACCACCCAGTGGAATATATATAGAAAATTACACTACAGTTCCTCATCCACTCCTGTTCCAACCACCTGAGAACCACTAGAACTATAAAATAAGAAAAAAACCTCCCACTACCCTTATTACCAAGAAAAACCAACAAAAACGTGAAATAATACGTAGTAACAAAGGAATGAAAGAAAAAAATATTAGGAAATGTGTGGTACTTAAAACAAATGACAGGGTATTACAATTCTCCCCAGCATATGTCATTCTACATTCACAAACCTATATTGAGGAAATTTGGGATTTCAAGAGTTGAGTCTAATTCTCCCTCATAAAAGACTCACACTCCAGCGTTTCGTAACAATTATAACCATGCTACCACATGTCATGAATCATTAGTATATAATTCCCATGTAGAACCTTTATTTTAGAATCTATGATCTGAAGTTATTTCTTAATCATAGAAAAATCAGGATATACATCAAGTTATTCCAAATTAAGAGAATTTTAGGGGTCTTGTTGATAATTTTTGAGTTGTGACACATAGAAAACAATATGACTCAAAGAAAACTAAGGTGTTCAGGACTATTGATAAGAAATCATTCTAAGTCATTCAATTGATTTCAAATGGTCCCGCATACTTGATAAAGAGAATTACATTCTTTATGACCATCGATGACCCAATCGGGGAGAGGCCTTCAAGCACACCTGATCACCAACTAAAAACTAAAAGGGAAAATTTTATCAATATTCATATGACTTGTACTATCTTATAAAAATCACAAAATTATAGTAAAACAACTGGATCTTCATCATTGTCTCCTAAACTAAACTATTTCCAACCATGGAAGCTTCCACAACCTCAGACCAACAAAGGGTAGAACTAAAAGGGATGATATAATTAGCCTCGAAAGGTTCCATTATGAAGGATTATTGGAAACTATTATTATAATAAAATTCATCCATCCTCATATTCTAATCCCAAACACCACTAATGTCCAAGACATGGGAATAAGGAATATATTCTAAAAACTGTAATTCCCTTTATGTCTTCCCATCCGTATGAGGATGATATGTTGTGCTAAATCTTACCTGAATACCCACTACCTCTTGGAGATACTTCCAAAAACATTATGTAAAACAAGGGTCCTTGTATGAGACAACATCCATATGAACTCCATTATTCCTTAAAATCTCTTACATGCACAACTTTCACATGTATTCTACTTTATTGGTGTCACAGATCGACATGAAATGAGAGTATTTAGTCAACTGATTGATCACCACCTAGATGGATTTCTTACCTAATGTATTTATAGGTAACCTCACAATGAAATCCATAGAAATTCCATTCCTCTTCTAAGTTAAAGGGACGAAATACTAAATTTTTAATCAATGAACGCCCTCTAAGGAATGATACCGCACATTGATGGTCTCCCGCCATTTAAATAACTATTAACACTCCAAAATCATCATATTTGTTGAAGATCATGAAGAATCATATCAAGGATATAGGATGTGACATTAAAATTTTCTATAAAATTACCAACCACATCCTCCCTAACACCATGGTGAATCTAGGAAAAAGTCCAATAAAGATCCAGTCATCCTTTTCTTCCTTCAGATACTGAGAAAGAAAAATTTCTGCTAAGAGAATCAACCACCTCATTACTTTTCCCATGGATATAAGCAATGTAGAAGTCGAATGAATGAAAATAATTAACCCAAAATCTCTTTTTTATGTTTAATTCTTTTTGAGAAAACATATAACTCAAAAAAAATTGTTCAGATTATTTGATAAATTATTCCCCAAAAAGACAAGGAAACCATGTTTTAGGGAATACACCACAAATGAAGTTCCAAATAATGAGGGGGATAATTATTCTCAAGAGGTCTAATAATACATCATCCATAATACACTATTTTTTCTCCTAACATAAGGATAGATCCTAGACCTAAACCTGGAGCATCACAGAGAACAATGTGGCCTTTTCCAGCCTCTTGTAAATTTAGAATTAATGTCGAGATCAAATTTTTATTATTCTAATCAATGGATTCTTGAAACATAAAATACTATAAAAAACTCACCCCCTTCTAAGTGGGAGTGATCAAGGGTGATGAAAGCTTTGATAAGTTCTTAAAACCCCACCGATAATATCCTACAAAGCATAAGAATCCAAGTATCTCAATTATTTTAGGTGGTTATTCACATGATATGAAAATAATCATATGTTTAGTACCAACTAAGATTCCACATTCGGAGATTACATTTCACAAGAATTTTACTAAATGGATTCAGAGTTGGTACTTTGATAACTTTTCATAAATTTGGTGGTCCCTATGAATTCCAAAAGAATATATCAAATGAGAAACATGATCTTATTTGGTATTAGTTTACACCAGGATTTCATCTATGAACACTATATAAAAGATTCCAAATACTCATCGAAGATTCATTCCATAAACTCCATAAAGATAGCAGAAGTATTGGATACCCCAAATGGCATGATAAGGAAAACAATCTCCATAGATTCTTCTGAAGTTAGTGTAAGGAATATTAAACACTTTGATTATATATTGATGGTAACCAAGGTTAATACTATTTTTATAAAACCTCATTTCTCATTTCAATGATTCAAAAAAGTTCATCAATGTGTGAGGACGGACATTGGTTCTTGATCGTTACTCGATTGAGATTCTAATAATCGACACTTACATAAAGAATCACATCCATTATCCTATAAAAATGAATAGGGGCAACCCAAGGTGACACAATTTGGTTTAAAAATCCATTATCTCCCAATTCATCCAACTGAATATTCATCTCCTTCAACTCATATGGGGCTATTCGGTAAGACACATCGATATCAGTTCAATTCTGGGTGATAAGTCAATCGACAACTCCACCTCCCACTCTAGGGGAAAACCAAAAATGTTTTCTAGAAACACTTATGGAAACTCATTGAAAACTAGAGTAATGGTACCATAACATTATTATTATTCCAACAATACTATAGGTAAAACATACTAATATATGGAAAACATTTCCTGATTGACTAGACCTTCAATCCCATTCTCTCCAAAACACACAAGATCTCCCACTAGAAATGGTGATGAAAAACTACTGATGATAACAATCAATTTGAGACTTTTTAAAAACCAATCCATATATCATAATAATCATATTATATAGGTTAAAGTCTAGAAAAAATAAATCCCTTACCATCTCTATAGTGCATATAAATAAAGAGAATGAGGGACAATGAACCCCCTTATCCCTCTTCTTTCCTAGAGGTGTTTCGAATTACGTACCATATGGAATGATTCCCATTAGACCTTTTAGAAGATAAAACATAATCTGAAGAAAAAGGACTAAGAGGGAATTGTATTAAATACAGCAGTCACTAAGGTAGAAGAAACATAAATGGTACCGCTCACATTAACTATACCCAAATCAACTTCTACTGGACACTCTTAAAATATGTAAAACTGAATCATTTTTTATGTGTTTGGATAGAAACCTATAGTTATTAATTCATCAGACTACACCAAATATCCTCTAGGATTTGATAATTTCATACTAGAGTTTAGAATAGATATATCTCAACAAAACATCTTCATGTTTCCACGACACCCACATGGATTTCATACCTTATTAGTTATGGGGAAAATGAATTTTATGTATCTTTTCTAGACACATCGATAACATACCAATCCATTTTCATGTGATGATGGTGAATCAAGAGACCTATGAGAAGAAAACCCACTTTTTACCATACAAAAAAAATTACTTTATTTTACCCATAAAAGAACTGTTATAGATACTGCTATGGTAAATAGAAAGTCCAGTCAATCATGTCTTACCTTCTAGGTGGAGCTATACCATAAATTCCTTATCCACCATTTTAGTAGTGTGGACAGCTCCAACATAGATACTTGGGATTATAAATCAGCTCAAATATCCATTTTAAATCTCCAAGCATTCATATTCTCTATAGAAAACACCTCTAAAAAAACATGGAGAGATCAATGAAATTATTAGCATACTCCATCCCAGAATGATCTCATTTTTCAATATTTATAATATACATTGATTTTTCCATGGAAATATATTCTAGGAATATGTTCTTAGTGAAAATTGTGATTAATTACTCACACTCAAATACCTTATTCTTCATAACTAGGAAAAATCATTCCTCATACATTCTACTTGAACCTTCCATAGTAAATATGAGGCATGTTACCATGACTATGTCAGGTGTCTCCAAAAATTAGAAAATCCTATCGAGTATTAACAACTAATCCTCAACTCTAAGGTTTAGTCTTGTCCTCATCCCTTTGAGGTTACACCTCTCTAACTTGAATAGGAGTAGGTGAAAAATCTCGGTCTATATATCAGACCATATGCACCGCCACATTGATTAGTTTGTGATCAAATATAGGGTACCCCTATCATGGTTCTTCAAAAAAACCCTCTTAAGAAATCAATGGAAGTATTTTGGGAGGGTATATACTATACATCAATAGACATATAGATATAATATTATAAGATCCAAGAATCCATTCGAATTTTGAATATAATAAAAAACTAGAAATACAATGGAACTATAAAAATAAATATCATGATTAATCTCTCAAAATCATGAATTACACAATTACCAACAACCCATTGAAACTCAAGGCTCTTTATGATTATATATGGAAGGAAACTCTCTTAAAAAATACCCCTTAGGTTCCCTTATTCCCATATCCTATATAACAATACATCCCAGAGATTCATATCGATAATGAAAAATAAATTACTTTACATTGATTTCAATTTTTCATAAACCAACCTAGATTACCCAAACAATTTGTAACCCGAATGGGCCCTAACATGTCCCAAAGGGTGTTCCCAATTGCCACGGTCTAGTGACAAATTCCTTGGAATAAAGAACTACCATTTTTAATGATTTAATCATAAATATCTAGAATCATGTTTATGAATAAATAGAATATATTGATATGAGAAAAATAGTACAATAACAAATATGAAGAATCATGAGTTAAAACATGTGATAATACATCTAAAACAAAGCTATTTCTAAAAATATGCAAAAATGTACTCTACGGGAAATGATGTCATCTATAGAATCTCAAATCATATTTCCAAAAAAACCCATTACCTCTACATGATTCCTTTCCCATACCAGCATCAGATATAAAAATATATATATACACCTAGAGGTGTATGCATGGTGTGATTAAAATATCCCAGTAAGATCCCACTAAGTTTTTTATAACAATAATTAATAAAATATTCCAATAATGACCAAATAAATAAAATCAAGGACTATAATATAGTTTTTCATAAATAATGGAATAAATACCCTTTTCAAAAAATAAAAAAGAATGATAATTTATAGCCTTCCAAATAATTTCAATACACACAACAATAATACATTTCAAGGATAAACAATTAACAAAACAATTCCATATATACAATTAGTTTTAGGTCAATGAGGATCCCATTTAGTTCACAGTGATCAGTAGGCCACCTTGTGTGCACATTACTCTCGAAGAATAGGTATATGGGGTTAGAAAACACTACTAAGAGTGACTCATTTCTGCAAATTAGAAAACTTGTGCACACATTACCATAAAAGAACAACTCTCGGTGGGATGGAGTTCATCCCCAAGGAAGGATCACTACCTAATCATAGATTAATTTTTGGTTTATGACAACAATGTAATTCAAGGTCATTTCATATTTGTAACCAAAAAACATGATTTAGAATATTTTCTATTAAAAAAACCAAGAAGATATTATATTTTTAAATGAATATTGAAAACCACAATTTTCTATGAAAACCATTTTCATTAATTTTACCAAACATTAGAAATAAATTTAGAATAGAAAGGAATCAAGGTTTCAATATAAATATAACATACAAAACCACTTACCCTATAAAACATGGAATAACCTTTCCCATGGGAAAATGATTTTCCAAGGATAGGTGAAGGCTATAATAATAAAATATATATCATAGAATATGAACCCTCAATCATAAATCTCCAAATTAAATTTATATAGAACACATAAGTCCCAAGAGAACACTTACCACCTAAATTCCCTATCAACACACCACAAAGATTATAGATCATATCAACGTTCCTCAATTCCTTAAAAAATTAAAGGAAATTAATATTACAAACCCATAACAATATTTACCACTATTGAAAAATCAAAACCATTGAGAGAAACATCGAGAACTCGAAGAAGAAGTAGATCCAAGCCAAGAATAAAGATAAACTAACCAAGAGAAGTAAATTGGTTTGATCATCACTTTGATCTACCAATGTAATTGAGTTTAGAGTGCTAAGAACACCCAAATAGAGACTCAATATAGAATGAGATTAATTAGGATGTTTGATTGATGATAACCGTAGTTGATACTATGACTAGGTTATGCCCATAGTGTGTTTGGGAGGTATATTATATCATATATGTTTTATGATTTCATTCTCTATCTCACTCATATTTGTTAAGGAAACTGACATCCAGTGGAATTTGGGGAGGGGTATTTTCCCCAACATCTTGGTGGTGATGATAAATGGATGACTACCCCCTCCATCCCCACTCTCTTCTCTTGCTATTGTTTTGTACTATTATTCATGCAGGTAAGTTTTTTCCATATATGCCTGTAGTGGGTTGTAATGGATTTTGGTTGGTTTACACACATGTATCTATGGATATAGTATACAAAAGATTATTATATGTATAAAATGTTTAGGTTGTGGTGACTTGTGGTACATAACATATTTTATGGGAACTGACGACTTGATGTATAATACTCGATGTATGATACACATCAAACGGGTCGTGGTGGATCATAAAAACTACTTGGTCACTATATGAAAATGTGATATGGGATGATGAAAAAATTTGATGCACAAGATTCATGTTTTGATATTTATCCCATGTGTTTATGGGTTGGATTACTTTTTGATATAAATGGATTAATATGTATGATGTTTGAGTAGAGAGGAAGACAATACTGGTGTAGTTTTGGGGTAACCATGTTGGTTCATTAAAAAAATATTGGATCTATTGTATTCAATAATAGGTGATATATTTCTATGGGTTGGTTGGTAACATAGTATACCTATTTATGTAAAATGTTAGTTTCAGTTTTTTATCACTACTCTTTATTATAATTTTTTATCTTTTGCATGAGAGGCTCCAGGGAGGATGTTATTGAGTATACCATAATGATCCCCCCAAGTATTTATAAACATTTTTTATGTTACCAGGGGAACGTTAGAGATCGGAATATATATATTAAGATCCCGGTTTTGCAGGAGCTGTTTGTGCATTATGGCTTATTCTGAGTGTATATTTTGGTAATTGTAGTTTATTTTCAGTTGAATTAATTTTTTAATATATTATACTTATGAACTTAAGATTTATTTTATATATCTTACCAAGATTATATTGGTGTATCTTTGTTATCTCTCTATTAAACATATTCTCTTAGAGAGCAATGAAGCCGAAATGTATGTTCATTATACCCTTGGTGTCAGTCACCATCCCAAGGCCTACTAGAGCCAGGACTCAGGTGTCATTATATCGCTTCCTTCATTTTTAGCAAAGAAGGCTTACCTTTGGGGGGAAGGTGCTTTTGAATTTTAACATCATTAAATAAATTCTCAAAAATAAGTAATTTTTTGATAAAAGTGAATAAGATCATAAATTATATCTTCACACCAAATAAATAATTATCCAAAATAGTGTGAAATAAAAAAACTAATCCAAATGATATTTCTACTATAATAAATTATAAAAGGGATTCTAAATAATGAAAATTCCATACATTACATAGCATTAATTATTAATCTTTATCTTCGATTAATGTTCCTTATAATAAGATTTAATTATTTTGGTTTATACATATATATTTTCAAATCATATCACTTTTAAGAAGTTTTTTGAGAATTTTCAAAACTTATATTTTCTAATAAAAAAACTAACCATTAATTTTTTTAAATAAAATTTATCATTATTAAATACACTACACATACACTCCCATTTTAATATTATTATGTTAATGAATTTTGGTAAAATCATTCCCAATAATTTTCTTTTTTACAGTTCTTCTTAGATAAAACTATCATTGATGAAAATTTTAGGTATCAATTTTTTATCTTTCATATTTTTATTATACATCCATGAAAATAAGAACCAAACTTATTATCATATAAAAATACAACATAAAAACAAAATATACATATTTTCTATTTAAAATAAGTTTTAAAATAGTTCTTTAAAAATTTATACATTTTATTTCTATTAAGAATGGAATAAGGAAAAAATGTGATGACATTTTTGGTTTTTTAGTGTTTAACTTTTAGACATTAGGAAACTTATTTTTCATGGTTTTGTGAATTCTTACATTTAATAGATAAATATTATTCTAACTAGGTTTTTATTTGTTTTTTCATAAATAATTTTTGCCTTATTGTTGTATTAGTATTAATGAGATTGATTGATATTTAGTGCATTTTGAGCATTTAAATTTCTATTCTATCATGAGAGATTGTGATCAAGTTGTGAATTATCATGTGCACATTGACGTACATGATAAGGTGTTGGTTGATTTTAACCCTAATTCATTTCAATATTTTGTATTGAAATATATTTTCCTATTTGGTTAAAAAAAACATTTTTTCCCATATTTATCATAATACATTTTCATTGGTTTTCATAACCCCAAAAATAATTCATATAAAATTATTATCTTTTTAAGGTTTATTAATTTTTCAAAATCCTCAATTTCTAGAGAAAAAGCCCTCTTTTTCATTCATTCCCCCATCCATGATAGAAAAATTCTTCCCTATTATTATGTAATGAGAAAAAATTATCAAAACCTTTCCTAGAGATATTTACAATTCATCAATGAAACACAATAAACAAAACCCTACCAATCAATAAAATCAATCTCCTATATCATAATGTATATTACACAAAAAAGAATCAATTTTTTTGACTGAAAAATATCAAGTATAATCATTTCAACTTTATATTATATCATTCTATTAGTATATATATTTTAATAAAAATTATAAAAATACTATATAATGGGAAAATAATTTTAAGGTTCCACGTAAATAATTAAATTTTATAAAATTTAATTTAAATTTAATGGTAATAAAATTTAGATATTTTTTGAAATTAATTAATTCTAAATATAATAAATCTGAAATTTTAGAGTGATTATAAACAAAATGTCACATAAAAATTTAAATATATTGTTAGATAATATATATATATATATATATGTAAACATATAATTATTGTCATATGTCATTTAAAATAAACTATAAATTCTTTAACACTATTTTAATAAACTAATAATTATTTACAATCATTTCATTGCATTTAAAAATTAAATTGTATTTATAGGAAAACTATTTTAATTTATATTATTAGTAAAATTATTGTTTTACATGATATTAACTTAAAAAATTTCTTAAAACAAACTAATTTCAAAATTTAAAAAAATAACGTGCTTAAATGATGTCATTTTTCAAAGTGTCCTTAAAAAGAGTAAATGTCAAAATCAAACATTTTTCCAAAAAAATAAAATTAAAGTCCCTTGTGTAGGATTTATTTTTTTGTATGGTCTATTGTTATAATTTTTCAATATTCAAATACTTACACACACGTTCTATGAAGATAATACAACAATCGTCCTCTCACATATTGAGGACTGAACCACATTTTTAATTAAGTTAAAAATATATATTTATTAAAAAAATACATATTGTTAACAAATATCAACTATTAGACATAGAATATTACTTAAATAATTTTTTTCATGTTCAATATATATATATATATATATATATTACCGCAAAAAACGTTTACATCAAATTGAAATAAAATAAAATTAAAAATTTAAAAAGGTTATTTTATTGGATGATGGGTTGGAAAGTATATATCGAGGCCTATAATATTGAATATATATTAATTTTATTATAACTTAATTTTTATCCCTCTAAAATGTGACATATTATTTCTAGTTAATATTTGTTTCATAAATATTGGGAAGTATAGTATCGGTTTGGGTAATTGTTACGCATTAAACCCTCTCATGGTTAGAAAACCCCTTCTCACATGTGGATGTTTTTAAAATTTCTAGAAATATATATTTTTTAGAGGAAAAACATATCACTCTCATTCAGGTAAAAATGTAATTTATCCATTAGATCTTATAGGATAAAATTTTCAAGAAAATATTCATTATTGAGAAACAAAATTAATTCAAAATATGAACCTTAAATTTACAAAAAAAAATGATCATAATTTTAAAATAATTTCAATTGGGAGTCTCAAATGGAAGAAATAATGGGTAATAATCATGTTTTGTGTACATGGTTATATTTTAAATTCCATGTATTTAGACCATTCCTCAGAATTAGAACACTCTATATCCCCTTGGTAGGTTGTAGGTTCAACATTTTTCAACCTTACTTTATCATCATTAGCCCTGATGAATCTATATCTCTCTAGCTCTTAATGAATACCACCTCACCATCACCGTTCAAATGTAAATTTTCATCACTTATTCCTCCACAACTCTTTGTGGAACCAGGTCAATATCCATCCCAGTAACACTTCATGTTTACTATTTTTGAACTTCTTCAAGTTCAACTTTTCTTCCACTAACTACTTGATCCAAGTATTTTCTCTCAAAGAAATTACCATATAGATCCACAAACACATTGTCATAAATATTTTTATAGAAATAATATCCATATTTTTCAATTGGATAGCTAATAAATAAGAATTTTTTTAACTCAGATAATATCTTGTAAGAAGAAAATAATTTTATGGGTTCCGTTCAATCCCAAATACACAAAAAACATCATTGGATTTTTCCTTATATATATATATATCATATGGTGTATTTATGGTTTTATTTGATGGAATTTTGTTTTTTAAGAATGAAAAAAACATTGTAACATAACCCTATAACATAATAGTAAGGTCACACTAATTCATCATTGACCATACTTTACCCAAAAATTTATGATTAATCCTCTCAGAAACACTATTCAAATGTGGTTTTCCCAAATGAGTAATTTGTGGAACAGCTCCACAATCTCTTAGATACTCAGGGAATTATTGGATCAAGTATTCACCACCCCAATTTTCTTGAGGATCCTAATACTTTTCCCCATTGATTTTGTACATCACTCTAATCACCCATTTTATGTAATTATCTATCTTATTACTCATGGAATTTTCAAACATACTATATAAACTCAAGTCAAACAACTATTCAATCAAGATCAATATCTTTTGTAACCCATATATTTGTCACACACCTTGAAACTCCAAAAATAATCTGTTGGATGTTTGGATGAAAACCTCATCCTTTAAAACAATTTAAGGTGTTGGGAATATAAGAATCGTCTTTGGTGGGTGTGAAATTAATAATTAATTTAATTTTTAGTTTCTTGAAACGTTAATAGATTATTTTTCATGGTAAATTTATAAATAATTTATTTATGATTTGAAAAAATGACTACATAATTATATTATCTTTTATTTGATGAAGATTTTGATCTTTTGAAAACCAATTTGGATTACCTTTCTTTCACTCTAAGGATTCTTGTGAATAATTCCTCTAGGAGTGATATCATATGTGTTTCATTGATCTCTGAGGAATGCCAATTGATTTAGGGATGGTAGAATGATGAATCGATTGTGTTTCATTTTTCTTCATGATCACTCCAAGTTCCATCAATATTGAAAGATTTCATATCAATGTTAGGAGGAAGAGAGTTTGAATTCAATTGAGAGAGGGCTGTAGGGAGAGAGAAAGAGAGATAATTCTTTTGTGCACAAAGATTCACTATTATCAACTTTTTATTGATTCTATACAACAGATGCAACAAACTATTTACAGATCCCAAGTTTAGATTAAGATATTTTTAAATTGTGTACTACCCCTTAAATAAAACTATGATCCTTCAAGAAACTATATCCCATATATTATTATTATTATTATTATTATTATTATTATTGTTATTATTATTTTATAGAGTGCATTAACTTACGCACTGACAAACATTATTTTAACATCATGAAAATTAATATTAATCTCAAAATGGGATCTTTGTCCGCTCTAACTCCTCATCGTTTATTGAATTCCCAAATAAATATTTTACTCATTTGAATAACTATTTTTTTCACAATCTAGTGAATAAATATTTATTAAATATTCAATAAATAAAATAAATATTTCATTCACAAAAAAGTGAATAAATATTTATTATATTCTAACATGATCAAATAAAATATTTATAAAAAAAAATTATTTATTTATTACCTTATGAATATTATAAATACATAATCCTTGAATAATGTTAATCCTTGGACTTGTGAATAATATTTATTCCATTAATTAAATTCAAATAGAATTTAATCTAGATCAATATAAATACTTACTATGTGATCATGTAGTGTTCTTTCCCATTGGTAATAGACAGGTATGCCTAAAGTCCAAGATTACTACCTAAAATGGGTCAAAGAACCCAAGATAAATAACATAATTTGACAAAATTGAAAACCCAAGAAGAGCACTCATTGTGTAATATAATCCATTTTTCTCAATATCTCATTAAGTTGGCTTCTCATCTGTTTCACCAACCTATCTACTTGATACATCCTTCTTTGACTATTTCTAAAAAAATTACACCATGGTCATGTAAGTTATGAAATAGTTATATTTCAATCAAAGGTATAACACATCAACATTCATAAATATGGAAGGTAAAAATCCTTCCTCGACTTATCCATTAATAACGTGTCATTAATGATAATCCCAACATACCATACTTCCTTCCAACATATGGGGTGATAGTTTTTCTAGTAAATATAGGTGTGTGATTCATGACAAGCATTAATGATAATATTAATGTCTAAGGACCATTACATATTCAAGTAGATATGAATATCCAATGACAACAAAACATGAAGAATTTCGACTCACGAGTATGTTATCATAATCTATCATATTAGATATTACAATTTATGAACATCAGGAGAAGAATCCTCATACTCTAATGAGTACTGGCACCATAATATCAATATAATGTTTTCCTTATCATAGTACCTTATCTAAATGTAGAACTATTTTAAATAATATCATCATCGAATTTCAATATTTTAATCCGGGATGGGAACCATTATGACCTTACCAATGTGAAAGTTACTATACGACATTATCAAATCAATATTATATAGCAGAATAATCAATATGTGATAATATATTAATACTAATATTCAGTCCCTTGAATATTCATATAATATAAAGTAAAAAGTGGTTGGTTCTAGGGAACAAACTCCCACAAACTCACACTTTCATTGGATCCACATAGTAATGATCGGTCATTCCTCACATAAAAAACATGCTTCTCATAAGTATGGCTACAACTGCTAGGTCTTACACATTTTCATGGATAGGGTTAGTAAAGCCATGTGTTCTTGTAGTGAATATTTTTACAGTAACATTTCTATCATGAAAAAATACCTCAAGTATAAATATATTCACATGTCCACATCTGGTTAACATATAATAATCTTATAATCCTGAGTAAATCCATAGTTAAATCATATCATATAATGATAAATCACTTTCTATAGTTATAACCCTAAATACAAACAGAACATTGCTAAACTACTTTTTATGCTACATCACAGGATTCAATATACTCAAATATTGTTGATATAGAAACCATGAGTTGTAATGAGTTTTTAATGCATATTACTATAGTGTTGTCAATGATAGTAGATCAAATTAAACTAAATAATGATAATTGTTCAATTCCCTTGATCGCTAGTGTTCACACTTCTCTAGACACTAGAAATTCATCGAGTTCTACTTTTCCATGTACTGTTGGATAGTTCAAATTCAAAGTATATGAAATTATGGGGGATATGTTTGATATTAACATTATATGATTTATAAATTATTAATATCAAATTACAATACAAATCATGGCACATGATATGAATTCATTTCACTTAAGATTGTTTAATTCATTTAATCTCCATAATCTCTTCATATGCTCACACATGTTTTACTGGAAGTATTATAAGCCAACAACAATTCAGTCTTTAATTTTTTTAACTTGTACTTGTCAATACTATGATAATATATCTACTATTAATGGATTTAGTAAACTTTTAGATTCATTTTATAGATATAGTTCCCCATAACATGGTTTTTACTATAAGAAAAACATGGAGAAATTTCAATCCTTAGTATTAACAAGCTCATAAGAAATTACATTTTTTTCCATATGTTATTAAAATATCTATCGGGAAAAATAATAGTTGTCCTGCTAACTAGTTATAGAAACATATAACTCATTGATTTACAAATGAATATTATATCATCACTATGTAATATGTTTTCATAAATTAATTTATTTAATATGCATATCTTATTGAAACAAATTGAAGGCACAAACCCTTTTAGTTATTCCAAGTATACATATACCCTAGAGACTACTTTTGGCCACGTGTTATAGAAATATTCTGTAAGGATTCCTATAAATTATTTTCACTAAAATACCAATAGGACAATATAATGATCATTGAAATACACTCTGATAAGTATAATTGAAAAGGGATTTTAGTCATGAAGTGAGATGAATCAGTTTTCTCATATACTGACCTATTGGTAATCAATCATGCAATACAGGTACTGTTGTATACCATCCATGTCCAGTTTCTCTTCAATACTCAGTAGCAGTTTCATGTCATAGAAACATTCAAAATATGAAATCCCTAAATTTTGGTAAAAGGAATCCATGACCTGAATTTTTAATTACTTTTCAACTATTTGAAATTAGCATTTATTTCTTCCATATAGTAAAATATAATCTAAAAGAATAATACATGTATCACCCAGTAATAACAACATAAATTACCACATTGGATATAAATTCCTACATAGTATGTTTCTTTGGAACTACCCCTCCTAATAATATCATTGGAGTCCAGTATTCTTTTTCCCACTCATGTTCATCCATATACTTAAACCGTAAAAGTTAAGGCTTCTCCCAATATCCTTAAAGATATAGGATTCATTTATGGATATATAGTCTATCTTTACTAGAAGTTAATATTATTTTTGTTTGTAGGATCATTAACTCATATTCAACATAAAGTTTTGATGTTGATTTGTAGCTAAGGATACATGTTAACAAACATATATCAAAAAATACTTTTGGAAATATTCTAATTTATTCTTATAAAATAGCATTTTATATGATATCCATTTGAAAATATAGTTGTCATATGGTTAGTTTTTCAAATTATATTTATAAAATATTTATTTAAAATAATAATGGAATATTTTCAACATATATAAGTCAATTCGTTGATCTACCTTTTACTACCATCATGGAATTGATGTATATAAGAACATTTAAGTTATGGATTACCTTTAATCCACATATATGGTAAATGATTACTTGGATAAGATATTATTTTCCAATCCATCTAAGTGATTCCTCAATATTTACCAAGTTTTCTCTTTTACTTAACTAATAATTTCAAAAATTTATTAAAGTAATCTCATGAAGTTAACTTTATTTTAGAATGTTTCATGTGGACATATTGAACCAACTCTAAAAATCTGTGTGAAGTAGCTTTATTGAAAATGGTTTCTTTCTCAAGAACATTATAAGTATTTTTTTATCCAATATCTTTAAGTCTAAATACCATTACATGTGCTCATAGATAGAAATATCAGATGACACAAAAACATGTGTAATTTCTACTGGTGGGTATGTTTTGATAATATCCCTTATTGAGATCACTATGTGTGAACATGAAGAGAAGATGACTCATCTAATAACTACTACTCACACCTAGTGACCTATATACTATGTTCCCTATCATTTTATGTTATTCAAACTTATAACTATTTTAGAGAATGTAATTATGGAATTTCAAAGTTCTCATCACAGTGGGAAACTTCTATGACCTTATCAATGAGATAGATACTCTAGGACATTATCACATCAATTTTATTAAGGCAAATAATAAATATGTGATAAGATATTTATAATTATATTAAATGAATTTAATATTTATGTAATATAGATTTTAATGTGGTTAGTTCTATGGAATCAACTCTAATAATAATCTCTAGAGTTTCATCAACTAGAAGGGGATCCTTATCATATCTTCTAGAAACATAGTTTCTCACACTCCCACTCTTGGACATAGAGAGAAAATAATCCCTAGATTCAATTATCCTTGAATCAAGCATACTATAGACACTAAAAATCAAACTAATATTTTATTTTGAAATAGTATTTATAGATGAACTTCTTGAAGCATATCATCCAAAATAAACCCTTTGGTCCCTACAATTTTTCTTTTGATAACCTTTTCTTCCTGTAATATTGGCATATGGATCAAGTCTTGAACAAATTATCTCAACTCATATCTCACTTACCTTTCATATTCTCTTGAATTTTACATGAAATATAATTCCCCATACCCTCTAAATTGGATTTATTTCTAATAGATTCATGGGTTTCCTTACCTCTAGAATTTATCACTCTAGTAACCATCATGTAATGTAAATTCAGCAACATGCATATATGGGTCAACTCTAAGTCTAATCCAATAAACATTACCCTAATGGAATCACGATATATTTCAATCACATTGAAGCCACTATAATTTTCCACCACTAAACATCCTTCCAATATTTTCTTGTTGAATAGTCTCCATATAATAAATACATTGTTTCTTTGTCTTCTTATACATGGTTGAAATTGTAGTCATCGACTTAGAAGTCTTCTCCACCAATTAGACATTTAATTACATGTTCCAAGACAAAATAATAAAAATCACCTCCAGATTATTCTAATCAATTATTTCACATTCATCTTTTTACCTCACTGATGATTTGACTCCCTTCAACAGAACCTCCATGACTCTTCAGAATATATAGTATTTAATATATATCGTATAGAATTTAAAATCTATCCTACAAAACGTGTTAATCTAAAACATACCCTCTTAAAAAACTATCAATATATAAAAAATTAACTACTAAAATATCAAAAAATTCAAAGTGATCAATGATTTCGTTGAAGAATCATCCTACAAGTCTAATCATATAATGATTCTTAACATCAAGTTCTAATCTCCAGACCATGGTCAGACCACTAGAAAATTTACAAACAATCTATAACAACACTTATTATTCCTAAAACCAATAATATGGATGTTAGCATGTAGAACTATTAAATAAGGAATAAAGTTTAAGAACTTCCAAAATAAATGAAACTTGATGTCAACAACCAAGCTCCTAAATTGGGCTCTATAATCTCCATACATAATTTCCTCAGACTCAATTCAAAATTTTAGAAGGAAAATTAATATAAATTATAGAAACATAAATGGAAAAATAAAACCTAGAATATCATGGTTCATGAATTACCATACTCCATTGGAGGAATACTACAACTTTTGGATTAATAGAGGAAACAATAGTGTTACAATAGAACAAAATAATGAAAATATACCTTAAAATAGAAGAAGACATGTAAATAGTTAAAGTACTCTATAAGTGACCCTAATTTCCATTTTATAGACAAGATAATCTAGTTACGCCAATTAAAACACAATTCAATATTTGATGTTATCCATTAATCAATCAATACAACTTCCAATAGCTCGCAAATTATACAACTCAAATTTTATTTTTTGATACACAGTGTCTTCTTTGGAACTCATCCCTCACCTTATTCAACACTTCCATAAATTTCCATTCATCAATACTATTCCCAAATTTAGGTTCCACTATATATAAATCCAAACCTTTTACACGTATTTTTATATTATTTTCTGAATAATTATCCATGAAATTTAAACAAAGAATCAATAGGGCTAGTTTCCTTGGAAGACTACATTCATAATTAGAAAAAATGAAACCAGAACAAAATATCTTTATTTATCATACATAATGATCATATAACATACTTTGAGATAATATATCATCATAGGGTAACCTAGGGAATACCTAGAAAATAGATATGATCTAAAATTCCCAGTAGGGGAATAAACATGGTAATAAAGCATAACATATGAGTTTAGAGAAATAAAATGATAACATAGAAGGTATAAATCATGAATAAACATATGGAAGAATAAAATATAGAAAATTGAATCATATTATCATTAAAATATTGAAATATTTAAGAAACATATAATAATACATAAACACCAGTCCAAGGTAACTTCCAATAGTATATCACATGGTGGACAAATCCCCATAATGGATTATGTTTACACCCTAATCTCATATAATATGTCTCAAGAGACTAAAAATTACCCAATGAATTGGAGAAATCTCTAATTTAACACATCATAACATGTTCATGCATATGTGTGAAACATAAAGATAAAAACATATGGAGTATACATAAGGGTTTCTCATGGAAATAAATGGGTTTTGTTATCATTTTAGAAGGAAAACCCAATGGGAGAATCATAATAGAATCCATTGAAGAAGGGATTAAATAATTCTTGGAAATTTATTAAATAAAAATAATAATATATCTTGAATAGTTACGACCATCTAAATTGAAAACATTAAATAGACTGGTTAAATGACATTATAAATGCCCCCTTAAGTATGGTTTTACGAAAATAATAGAGATTCGTAAAAGAGGATAAATGAATAATTGTTTTCCTAGAACCAAAAATGAAATAATATATTTTTTCATGATAAAATTATTTATATTGAAAAAAATATTTGTGGATTAAAATAATTTATGCATTGTACTTGAAAATGGTTTCGAAATGAAGAAGTTCCCTTTAATCTGGATTTCTTATCGGATGGATTTGAGAAGGGATCCTTTTAAATCATTTATTCTTCCATCCAAGAATTAGGAATTGATCTGGATACAGAAGTTTGAAACATATACATTTAATTTATAAGAATTATATAAGAATAACGGAGAAATAAATTAGGTTAATTAGAGATAATGTTTAACCCAGGTGAGAAAAATGGATGTTCGGAGATATCCCTTACCTTATGTCTGAATGCATTCCTCACTTGCACTTAATGTTTGAGATAATATAATTACATTCATTAATTACTTAATTAAGAACATATTATAAACTTTATTAATTTATTTTAATTTTATTAAATTCATTTATTGCTATTTCAGCAAGTTATAAAGTTCAATTTCGTCGTTCTGAGAGTGTTTATTTCATGGTTTCATTATCGATTCACTTTTGTATAATTATGGATGTTCTTTTCAAATGTGAATAATTCTATAAAAGTGAAACTATATGGTATTAATTAACATAAAAAGGCTTAAACAGTCCCATATATCTTTTTTTGTATGGGGATGATTCATTTGATAAAACATTGATGATAACTGTTTAATTTATTGGGGAGTTTTTTCTGACTATCAAAAACAACATTATTTTTATTTAAAACATTTTCTATAAATTAGTTCCAAAACATGTAAGAGTTATAATATACATATTAAAATATTTTTTAACCATAATAATGGCTTTAGTACTAATCTTAAAGGTGGTAATGGAAAACGAAAACTCATTATCCACTGAGATGATAAACTTCCATAATTTGGAAAACTATTTACTTTCATTGAATTAGAGTAGATTAGAGAATGGGTGGATATAATATGTTCCACTAGAAATATTAAATTATATTATTTAATTGATACTATATTTATTATTCTTTAAAGGATTTAGGAAGTGATAATACGGTATAAAAAATATGTGAAACTAAATGAGATGGTTTAAGAAAGTTACCTCTCGAATATCATCTCCTTGAAGGACCCCTTAAAGAACACAGCATTGGTATTTTATTGAGACCAATAACCTTTTGTACCTGGGGAAGAGGATTTTTAAGGGAATTTTGTAGAATATTGACAAGATAAAAGTCATAGAATGTGTGAGTATAAGGGGTGGTATATATAGGGGGAGAAGTGTGTTTTTTATTTTATTGATTAGATTATTATTTTTTGAAAAAAACTATCAATATTATTGATTCCTATTAATAAATGTAGTAAATGGTTCAAGATATTTTGAATAAATGGGTTCTTACATCATCCATGACTCAAAAAATCAGGTATTTAGCTTATAATGTTAAATACAGTAAATTACCATATTTCATTATTCCCCAAAAAATCAACTATTTTAGAAAAGTCCAAAAAGATTCATTCTAACAAATTTTAAATGTGTAGATTCCAAAAATGTAATCCATTTTATGAAAATAATTTTCTATACATGATAAATTCAATTTTTGAATAAAATCATCATTTATCCAAAAAAATATCGTCTTTAATATTATAATCTATTTTTTTGACCCTTTGAAAAATTAATTCAAGGACATAAAATTACCTTACTATTATAATAAAACAGAATATTAATTTAGGAACCTATTTTTTAAAAATAAATTTTCTTTTAAATAATTATATTAATTATAAAATTTTAAATAAACATTTACATTTTAGAAAAATACCAACACATAATTTATCATTTTTAAAAAAAATGATTTAGGTATATCTTTATATAAATATTTCATTTATTTATTTCTAAGAAACCAAAATTTTATTTTATACCTTCATAGGCAAGGCTACTCTTCTAACATCTAGATTAATATTTTTAACAGTCATGTTACTATTCTAGTCATCATATTTATGACGGTCATATATGTTCCTTAATTCCAATAAATAGTTATTATTTAATTAAAATATATATTCTCATAAGGTTATATATATACTTTTATCTTCAAAATTAATATTTTATTTATAATATAATGATTATTTCTATTTTTTTGTGAGTGGGATTATTGTAGTTGAATGGGAATATCCAAAGTTTCCCTTTTTATTATCTTATTTTCTATTTATTATCACACAGTCATATTTGGAATTCTTATTGGTTTATTTATTTACTAATTTATCATTATTATATTATGAGAATAATTTATTCATTGGTTTCTCTATGTGATGTATGTGTTTCATGAAATAATTATAAGAAGTAAATTCCATTGATGGAATTCTAGGTTGATAAATTCTTCCCCACTTTTGAAATTTCACCCGCAAAATTTTATTTTACATGCTAATGTGAAAAAAAGGTGGTTCTACTTCTCCTTCATCACTTCCTCCAATTCCAGTATTGTATCTTCGTACTTATTTTTTCTCCATAGTACCTTAATTAAGTGAGTTTCCTTTTATGTAGAACCTTGTCTCTATGGTCTAAAATCTTCATCGAGTTCTCCTTATAGGAGATATTGTCTTCTGAATGAACCACCTATGATTTCAATATATATGAGGGATCTGATATATACTCATCCAGGAGGGATATGCATAATACATCATGTACTTGATACTTTTTTTCTTGAATTGTTAGTCGATTGTCCATAGCTCTAACATGATCATGAATCTCAAGGGGGCCGATGTACCTAGTACATAGCATTCCTTTCTTCCCAAATCTCATGACTCTATTCCATATAGACATATAGAGGAATAAATTTTCAACAACCTCAAACACTATGTCTCATTAATGATTATCTACATAGATCTTATGTCGAATTTGGGAAGGCTAGATATGCTACTAGATGGTCTTCACCTATTCTTCCATTTCCTCGACCATTTAAAGTACCAACATCTTACATACATGAACATCATCCTAGCATAGAGGTGTTCTATATATTTTCCCATAAATGGATTCATATGGATCCATTTGGATTCTTGATTGGAAACTATTATTGTAAGATAAATCCACTTCTGTAAGATGTTGATCCAATACTACATTGAAGCTCGTTGATCATTCTCTAAACATCTCTTCCAATTTAAAAATAGTATGCTCATATTGGACACTAGACTAGGGGTGATAATTCATAATTAATTTCAACTTAGTATTTATAGAATGTTTGATACTTTTCCAAAACATGAAGTGAAGTCATGGATTATAATTGGATATAATTGATAAAGGTAATCCATCTAGCCTCAACACTTCTCTGATGTATATCTATACAAGTTAGTTGAGTGATAAGTCCTCTATAATTGTAATAAAGTGATTATTCTATGTAAAATAATCAATAATGAAACATATAGAATTATTTCCTCTAGATGTCTTTGGAATTCCAATAAAAAATTACATAGTGATGTTTTCCTATTTCCATGTAGGTATGGGAAAGGGTATCGTAATTCCCATAGACTTTTTCCACTCCACGTTCACTTTCTGACATACGAGGCACTTCGATGCATATTCAATGATATCCATCTTCATTTTTTCCAACCAATAGTGCTCTTGGAGATCTTGATACATATTTCTGCACCCCTAGTTAATAGATAAGATTGAGTTATGTGAATAATTAAGAATCGTTTTCTCTATCACCATATTTGATGGTACAAATAGTTATGAAAAAAATATTTTGAATCATTCCTCATTAATTGCTAAGTATTGGAATTTCCAATCTCTGATATATTCCACATTCTTTTAAATTTTCACATCATTTATTTGAGAATCCTTTATCTTCTATAAAAGTACAGTTGAGAAATCATTTTTGAAAGGAATTATGATGAAATTTCCTTTATTATTCCCAATTAAAACCTTTAATGCCTAAGAATATTGAATCCCTCTTAATTCACATCATTGATGAAGTTATAGGATCCTTTTTAAATAGAGTATCTGACACTTTATTTTATTTACCAGAGTGGTAGTGTATTTTGTAGTCATAATCCTTGATGGTCTCTAACAATATTCATTGGCTCATATTAAGTTCCATATCTGTGAATATATATTTTACTCTCTTATGATCAGTATATATCTTACACTTCTCCCCATAGATATAATTCCTCCAAATTTTCAAGGAGAATATCATAGTAGTGAACTCTAGATCATGTGTTGGATAGTTATTCTAAGGAAATTTTAGATTCCTTGAGGTATTACTGATCACTTTATCATTTTTCATCTATAAACAGCCTAATCCATTCTTTGATTCATCGATGTATACCATGAAGAGTTCCCCAATTGTTAATAGAGAAATTATTAGTGCAGTGATACGCCTCTTTTCCTACTCTTTGAAGCAGTATTCATATTCACTGGTCTAGAGAAACTTTACTCTCTTCTGAGTTATCTTTGTTGGTGGGTTTTATTATCATGAGAATATTTTCACAAATCATCAATAATACCCATATAGACCAAGAAAACTAAAGACCTCCATTACATATGTTGTCATCTCCCACTCCTTAATTCCCTTTGTTTTTTAAGGGCCAATAGATATTCCTTTAATGGTGATAACATACACCAAGAATGGTACTTCCTCTTTCCAGAATGCACATTTATTGTAATTTAAATATATTATCACATTTAAATGTCTTCAACACAGTATTCAAATGCTCCTCCTGATCCTCCTTTATCTTGTATTATTTCAAAATATCATCCATAATGACTACCACAAATTTTTGAGGTAATCTATGAAGAATATATTCATTATAAACCTTAAAATTATTAGATAAATAGTGATTCTAAAAGGCATAACTATGAAAAAATAATTTCCATACCAAGTTATAAATAAATTCTTTGGAATATCTCCCTTATTTACCATTAATTGGTGATATCCCAATAGAAGGTCCACCATATAGAATACTTGTACCGTAATTGATTATCAAACAATTCACCTATCCATGGTATGAGATACTTGTTCTTTATCATGATTTTTTTATCTCCTGATAATAAATGAAGAGGAATATTGATCCACACATCTTAATGACAAGGAGGACTATAGAACCCAATGGTAAAGAACATGAGTGTATAAAACCCCTTTCTAGATTCTCTTATAACTGATTCTTTGGTTCCTCTAACTCAATGGTGGTCATATTGTAAGGAGACTTTGAAATGGGAATAGATCCATGTATAAGATGAATTGATAACTTATCCTCTCTTACATGATGAATATAAATAAATTCTTATGGGAACACAATAGTATAGTCTCTCATAATGGGAATGTCTTCAAATATGATCCTCTCCTTTGTCTCAATCATTTGAGCTAGGTATGATTTATCATAAAGAAATAATATCCACAATTGAGACAATGATTTTGAATGATATTTTTCCTCTACCTTACACTTAAATATAATTGGGGGATTCCTCAGGATGTGAAGAGTGATCTCCCATTCCCAATAGTTTATGTTGTATTTCAATAAATATAGAAAATTCATGCCCAATATAACATAAAACTCCACTAAAGGAAATAATATGATATTTTCGTGGAGTTTCTATCCCCAAATTTTAATCAAGGAGAAGTTATATACTTTATATAAAATAATTTATCAATTCTATGATCTCAAAGATAACTCAACCTTCCTATTTTTTTGGTGGTGTTTGAATAATTCTACTAAACCTGCATGATATGAAATAATTCATAGAACCATAATAAATTGTATGTTCATTACTCTTGAATGGATAAACATTGTATCTTTCACCAGATTGTTTTCAGTTTCTACCTCATTAGTAGTGACAACATATACACTTCCTTGAAACATTGGAGGTTTTATTTTATGATTATCTCTGACAACCCTTCACTTAGGTAATTGGCTCACATAATTCCCATGTTCCTTTATGTTGAAACAATAAACTACAGGATGAGTTCTAATCTGAACCATCATTTTTTCTTCCATGTTATTAGTCTTCTTCAAAACCCTTTGATGACAATTAGACTTATTCCCCTCTCTTCCAAAATTGAATCATATCTTATTTCCCATTAAATTGTTTTTGGGATTCTTCTTCACACACTTTTTATATGTGGTTTGTTGGGTTTTATTTCCATCATGGGAATTATATGTTTATCCTACCATATTAAACACTATTTTCCCCTTTTTATCTCTAAAACCATGAGATCATTGAGAGTATCCAATATTCATCTCAACCTTTAGGTCACATCGTACAATCTCCTAATAGTTTTCAATTTCTTGAATCTAGAATCCTTTTTCTAGACTCGTCATTTATCCACTAAATAATTTATTTTCCTTAATTTTAGTGTTCTCAAAAAAACTAAAGGTGTGTCATGAAAGAATTTTAATTTTTTCCTCATATGTCCCAATTGATCCATCTTATTTTTGGTTCAACTTGAGGAACTCCCTTTCCATTTTAATGTGGAGAGTTCGGAGAAATTATTTATTGAAAATATTTTCTTGAATCCTTCCCAATTCATGGAATTAATTTCCTCCTTAGAATTTTTTTATATGTGTCCCCCACTGATCATATTCCCCTTCAAAATGATATACCATCATTATGACATTCTCATATTCAAAGTAATGAAGTAAAGATTCTATATTTTCAATTGTGTTAATCCATTATTCAATGATTAGGGGATTAGAAGACACACTAAAGATAGGAGGCATATGTCTCATAATGGATTTTACTAAAACATTCTCTTTTTTAGGAGAAGGAGGGTTTTCCACATGATTCACGTTATTATTTATAAATTGAGATACTATTATCATGAAGTTTCAGGTTCTCATTCCCATCATGTTTTGCATATCATTAGGGAACTTTTCACATTTCCTATAACATTGATTGTTGGCATATATTCTCTTATTCTATTTCATTAAATAATAAAAATTAATAAAATATAATTAGGGTTATTGAGTACATATATATTTATCATTTAAAAATAAAACTATGAACATAGAAGTAATAACATATCAATAAAATTTATATCCTAACTTCTAATTCAATAGGTTTTTAGCCAGGTTATCCATGGAGATATAATTATCCCTAGGATTCTTACTAAATTATCATAGTCCTAATCCTAAAAAATAAGTAGATTATGATATGATACCAACTATAGTGGACCAATCCTTTCACACATATTTTTACATGATTTTAAGCATAATTATCCATAAAATACAAAAGAAGGATCGAAAATTATAGTGTTTTTGGAAAACTATGTACATAATTAGAAGACATAAAACCAATATAAAATAACATTTTATTAATCTTACAGAAGGATCTCCTAACTATTTTTGACCACCTACAACTTAATAGGATAGCCTGTGGAATACATTGAGAAAAGTGATGAGCTAAATAGCCTATTAGGGGAATTAATATCAGAATAAAGCATGGAAAATGAGTTTGAAGGAATAAAATAATAAAATAAAAGTAATGGATCATTAAAAACAAATATAATAATAAAATATATAACCTGGAATCATATGATCATGAAAATATATAAATATGTTATCAACACATTACATGACCTAAACATGAGTCAAATCTAACTAAAAAGAATATATCACATGGTGGACAAACTCCCATAATGGATTAGGTTTACTCACTAATCCCATACATGATGTATCATGAGAGTAAAAATTATGAAATGAATTAGATAAATATCTGGGTGCACCCATGATAAAATGTTCATACATATGTATTCCTCAAAAGTAAACTAACGTGATAAATAAACATAAGGGTTACCCATGGAAAGAAATGGATTTCTTAATCATTTTGTGTGGAAAACCCAATATATGTATTGTAATGGAATCCATGAAATAATGTATTAAATAATTATTGGAAATTAATTAAGTTAAAAATAAAAATTTATCTTGAAAATGATGACCAACTCAATTAAAAACATGAAATAGGGTTGTTAGGTAACATTAGAAATGTCCCACTTAAGTGCGGTTTTAGGGAAAAGATTAAAGAGTATTTAAAGAGAATAAAGAAATAATTGTCTGAATAAAACTAGAAATGAAATAAGATAATTTTTCATGTTAAAATTATTAATTTTAAAAAAATTGGAGGTTTAAAATATTTTATGAAGTGTACTTGAAAATGGGTATGAAAATGGGAAGTTCCCTTTAACTAAGCTTTCATATCAGAAGGAATTGAGAAGGGAACCTTTAAAAAAATTATTTTCCCACAAAATAATGATTAATAGATATGGATAAATAATTTTGGAACATATAGAATTAATTTATAATAATTCAAAAAATAATAATTAATAAATGCATTGGGGTAAATAGAGAGAAATTTAAACACAACGGAAAAATGAATGTTTGGAGATAACCCTTACCATATATTTGAATTTGTTCTGAAATTGAAATTAATACCCTATATAATCAAATTAGATTCATTAATTATATAATTAATAACCACATATATTTTTTTATTAATTTTTATTAGATTCATTTATGTCCATTTCTATGAGTTATAATGTTCAATTTTATCATTACGGTAGCATTCATTTCATGGTTTCAGGATTGGTTCACTTGTGTATAATTATAGAAGTTCATATAAAATGGTAATAATTCTATATATGTGAAATTATATAGTATTAATGCAATTATATATTTTTAAATGGTCCCATATATCATTTTTTATATGATTATTATTTATTTGATAAAATGTTTATGATAAATGTTTAGTTTATTTTGGCGGGTTTTCTGACCACCAAAAACATGTTCAATTTTATTTAATATTATTAGAATAAATTTGTTTAAAGACATGAAACAAGTTATAATATACATATTAAAAAATATCCATAATTATGGTTTTATCACCATCCTTGAATATATTAATGGAAAATTAAAACTCATTATCCACAGAGAGGGTAAAATGCCATAATTTGGATAAAGGTTTTGTTTTTTTGAATAAGATGAGATGAGAAAAGGGGTTCATATAAGATATTAGATTTTATATATAATACTCCATTATATAAATCATTTTAAAGATATAATTATTTTATGGATGATATAGGTGAGGAGAAGGTATAAAAAAATAAATGAAATTAAAAAATATGGTTTGAGAAAGTTACCTCTTGAATATTGTCTCCTTGAATGACCTATTAAGGAACTTGGAAAAATATAATTTTTGAGAATAAATTCCCTTTGAAATTAGGAATATTCTTGGGAATGTAATTGGTAATAATATTGAAACTCTACAAGGATTATAAGGTGTGTGGATAAGGGGTGTTCGGGGATGTATTTATATGTGGAGGGGTGTTTTGTATTATTATGATCATTAGTTTATTATTTTTGATCAATACTATAAATAGTGTTTATTTATTTGACTAAATATATTAAATTTTTTAGTTGTATTTTAACCAATGGGTGATTTCATCAACCATGACTCGAAAATTCATGTATATAGCTTATATTGTTAAATACTGTAAATTACTATATTTCTCTATTCACCAAAAATTCAACTATTTTAGAGAAATCCCAAAAATTCACCCTAACCATTTTTTGATTTTTAGATTTCAAAAATGGAATAAATTTTATTAAAATTATTTTCTATGTATGAGAAATTTAATTTCTACATAAAATCATCACTTATTTAAAAAAAACACCTGGTTTAATATTATAATCGATTTTTTGAACCTTTGAAAAATTAATTAAGTTCACATAAAATTATATTCCAAATTAAATAGCCTATAATATTAATTTATGTATCTACATTTTGAAACAAAATTTTATTTTAAATAATTATATCAATTATAATATGGTAAATGAATATTTAGGTTTTACAAAAATTCCAACACACAATTTATCATTTCTAAAAACGTTATTTAATTATACCACGATATAAATATATAATTTATAATTTATAATATATCTAAATTTTATGTTATTATTTCATAGGTGATGTTATTATTCTAACAGTCAGATTACTATTCTTAATGGTCATATTACTATTCCAATGGTCAGGTTTATGATGGTCATATAGGTTCCTTAATTCATATAAATACCTCTTATTTCATTCACTAATGTAGTCTATTAAGGTTAAATATACACTATAATCTTCAAAATGGATATTTTATTATTAACATTGTGTTTCATATCTACATATTTATTTTAGAGTGTGGTTATTCAAGTGTATCAAGAATATCCAAATCTTCTCATTATTGTTATCTTATTTTCTATTAATTGTACTGCTGCAATATTTGGAATTATTATTGGTTTATTTCCTAACTAATGTATCATTCTTCATTTATGAGAATAAATTTTTTATTGTGTTCTCTATGTGATTTATGTGTTTTGTGAGAAAATTATATGAAGTAAATTCTATTGATAAAACTTCGGGTCATTACACACTGCCATTGCATCATCGACTTCCATAACAAGAGTTCTGGTACTAGTCCTTATTGAATTCAATGACTAAGATGAAAAACATGCCTTCATGTCAAGTCTAAAAATAAATTATACAATGGTACACCGACTAAATAAATACCACATGATCCTTGTAAAGTCCATGTTTTGATTTTTATAACATTAAAATATTTCTAGGAATATTTCCAAGTCTAGGAACTGGGATAGTGGGAGATTCCAAGTCATGATGTGTATTGAAATAATTTTTATGAAATATATTAACTATGTTAATATCACACGCATGGAGTTTTTATGAAAATTTGGAATAACTTTCGAATGGGGTCTCACATCAAAACTTTTAAGGCATTATTCAGTTCAAAATGTTGGTTTTACCCTAGTCATGACATAACCTTTGTCAGGGTAGGGAATTTGTGAAAAATCCATCATGGGTGTAAAATGAATTAAACAAATTAAATAAATTTATTAATTTTTTTCATTGATGTAGAAACCTAGATTTTCCTTTAAATATTATTTAATGTAAAAATCCCAAGTTTATATGCATAAATAAGGATTTTTAGAGGAGCTGTTAGAGAGCTACTGGAGGTGGTTCCCTTAGCGAACGACAACCAGATCAAATATCAACAACCAGTGTGAAACAGAAATCAAGGATCTCACCAAAAACAACCAAATAACTTAATTATTAATCATTTATCATTCCAAATCAATGTAGGATGTTTTATTTGTGTATTTATCCCAAATTTATATTCCCAAGAAGAACATAGATTAATCGACTAACTGCTTGATTTTTGGATTGATCATTTTTTCAGGTATGGTTTAAATTGCTCGATTTGGGGTGTTTATGGTTTCTGTATTCTTCAAATTTTATACCTCTTTATTTTTATTTCCCAGTAAAATGGGTCAAGTATGAAATGAAAAAATGATGATGTTCCTCCCTCACATTTATATTTTTTTATTTTCTCTCCCCATTCTATGTGTCTTCATCATTGGCATTTATTTTGGTCTACGATTTCATGAATACATGGTGAAAAATCATTGAATATTATATACAAGGTGAAAATGATAATTAATAGGGGTTAGGTATTGATATTTTAAGATTTTGTTTCGATATATGGATACAAGAGCAGAACCATTGATGGATCAAGGGAGTTCTTCCTAGTTTTGGAATAAGGTATTGATGATCAGTGATGGTGGATATTTCCCAAGCATCAGGTACAGCCGGAATCCATCCATCGATGGATAGGACGTTTATTCAACCCCTGATATGTGGTTTCTGGTTCAATTTTTGGTGTAATCGTTTTCCATAGATGATCAATTGAAGAAACAAGAAGTTTTTCCATTAGTTCTGTGAAAAAGTTGACTACACAATATTTAGTCTCATGAACACACACAGTGTAATCCCTTTTTTGTAGCACTAGGGTTTTAGTGTGAATAAAATTATCACCCACCATGTGATATGTGTCACGTTATGTGTGTCCCTTAGCTGACTAGCTCTACATGCATAAGGAGTACACACCCAAGAAGTTTGGTGGCCTTACACACCATGTGGACCAGGTCACACTCCGTGTAAAACCCGATAGTTGGCTCGATGTGTACAGTGATTACACTCCATAGAGATCAAGTATCCCCACATGGTGTGTTTGGTGGAATATATTCCAAGTAATTAGGAATTTACATTTTCATGGGAAGGCATTATCATGATTTCCAGTTCATACACCTACATGTCATGTGCCTCAAGGACATGTTGGGTATTATAGAGAAGTATATGTCATGTGAGTGAGAGACATAGGAAGTGTGAGAATTTGTGATACATTTTGTGAACCTCCAGGGACACATTGTTTACTACTTTAAGGATAGGTTGGATTCCTCATTATTCATATCTCTCCTTAATTATGAGCTTGTGTGAGCATCCCTTGACTAGATCGTTTGAGTGTGTTCCCTTGGTCCATTTCAATGAGGGTTTGGTGCAGTTCTATGCTCCCATCATAAAGGTTGAACCCACTAAATATTCATTAGATATTTTTAGTGGGCGTGAGATATGTTATCCTAGAGTGGGTTTTCTCAACCCTCTATGATAGATATCTTATCATCTTGGGGCTTGTATCCCTCCGAGAGGATCGTAGAGACCCTTGTGTTATTATTATTTCCTTAGATGGGGTTGTTGGAATTGATGTGACCAATAGTTACACAGGCGATAATCACCTATCTATAAGGATGTTTCCATTATGGTCTAGTGTCCCACCAATGATCCCTAGACATTGACCCCATATCTATGTATTATGATCCTAAACTTTCCAATGGGGTATTAATTATATGGAGTGTGTATCTCAGATGAATCCCCTCAGTAATCAGTGGGACTTTCCTTGTATCGAAACCTGATGAGTGTGACCTTAGGTGTGGAAGGGATTTGCCTTCGGCTTACCAATACCCAATGAGTGATACATCTCTGATGAATTCCACAGAGGATGGTAGGACTCGTGGTGTTTGACCTCCCAGATGAACTTTTTCTAAAACATCTTTTCTTACTCTTTTTGTGAGAATATAGATGAATGCCTAAATTGTTTTCAGTTGTTTTACATTTTATCATTTTATGGGGCTATAGATGTGCGTGTGAGTGTGTGTACATGTACATAATTATAATTCCTCACATGTGCGTGATATGCCTTCTTATTACTAGTTCATGGCCACAGACCTATTAGAGTTAGGCTTGGGGTAGTTTTGTCTCATTCCCCATTGGTTCAGGTAGTGAAAAAATTGTATCAAAAAAGTACTCATCCTAAATTTTTATGAAGCATCCTGATTTTCTGTTTGTATTTAGGATTATTTTTCTAGTAGTAAGGTTTGTTTTAGAAACTAGGTAAATAGTGTTAAAGTATTTTTAGTATATCACTCTGACCAGGGTGTCCAGTGTTGGTGTGGCGGCCGATGTATCTGTTCACTTGGACCTTGATAACATTCTTGTTGACTTGGTATATATAGAAATTTGTTGTTGGGAAAACATTGGTACATGCATCATATAGGATCGGGTTTTGGTTTCCAAGTAATTTTTTGGGCCATCTCCCAATATAAACTCATTGACCATGGAACGTATTTTCTTCTTTCAATATTTATTCATAATGATAGCGAGTGAGGATTCCATAAAAGTGTTGATAGTTTTACTCGATGAGTGATGAGGTCTCTATGAAAGGGCCTCGTCAGGATGTAGGTTTTCTTCTTGGTGGATAGCTGGTAGGTATTCCACCGATTGATTAGTGCGTAGATCCACCTTTAGTGGTTTAGGTGGATGTGGATTGTCAGACCGAGTTGTGGATAGATTTATTAGTGATGGATGATGATGCTTAAGGATCAAGTATATATCATGAACGTATGAGGTAGGGATCACCCAGGTAATAGGGTTGGTAGGAACTGCCTATGGAAGGTGGGAATCACATGTTAGAAAATAAGAGGTTTCATCGGATACCTTAGGGGATGATTAGTTTTTTGAGGAAGATACATTTATTTTCTTGTGATGAGAGAGGAAATGTCATGTTTTAGATGGATAGATTTTGGATAAACTACCTATGAAAAGGTAGGAGCTGGATTAGAGAGGTCTGTGAGGTAGATAATGTGATAGAGGAGCTGGTGGTTTGAATCTTGGACAACTATAGGCACTAAAGGGTCTTTAAAAAGGGGTTATAGGAGTCTTTCAAGGTATAATATTTTTTTCTTATACTGTTTTTGTAGTATTGTTATGCACATGTATAAGCCACTCTTTTTCCTCTTTTTCTTATGTTATTTTCTAGGGAGATATAGGAATAGATAGATCCATGTGTTGGTGATTTTTGGAATGCATTTTTTTAATAAAGAGGGGAAATTACCCCATCAATATGTTTTCTTGAGACACGATCCAAAACTTTGTGGGTGAGTCAGTGTCACCCCTACTAGCTAGTTTCATGGTGTGCCTAATGAGTTTCTCAGAATTGTGTGTTTGGGGTTGTTTGTTTTGTTGTGGTGTCAGAGAAAGCTATGGTTGTAGTAAACAGGTGGTAATGGAAAAAAATGAGTCCTAAGTAGTGAGATATCATAGAGGCTTTGAGTATGGTTTATTGTATGATGTTTGCCTTCATTACTCCAGTTATATTTTTTACACCAAGTTACAAGCCACTTTTCTTGGAGTTTACCCTAGTTTGAGTCCAATTGATACTAGTGGTGTCTTTTTCTCTTGACCCTTGTGTTTGAGGTTCCTATAGATAGGATCAGTGATTGCATTATTCTACATAAATTTTGACCTGACTCTGGGTAGAGAGAGAGACTCACATGGAAATCTTTCGGTATTGGTTATGGTACCCTATGATGTTTTTCTCAGTGTGGACTGGTTCAATACCATCCATTCCTAAATTATTTTTACCAGTGATTGTATCAATTTTTTAGTTTTTGGGATGAAATTTTACTCCTATAAAAATGAGTGATCCCCAAATAGGGAAGGATGGAATCATTGTTAGGAGGTTACATTAATTTAATAGTTCAATTCCATGTATTACCCTTGGAGTAGCAGATTATATGATTTTTTAGTTCATGTGATGGTGGGGGTATTAGGGAATACAACTTGAGTACTTTCTAGGTTTATCAAACCATCAAGAGTTTTTATCCTATAAGGACATTCAACACAGATGGACCGATATCTATGCTTTTATATCATATGACCTCAGGTAGTTGTAAGAGATGAAGGTGTAGTTATGAATTTACAGGAAAAGGGTCTTCGTAAGACCTAGTGTGTTTTATTGGGTAGCCTTGTGTTGTTCAATAGAGAGGTGGATAAGGTCTTGACATTTGATGTGAATTTTTGTCATGTGTACCATGTGACATGAGGTAAAGTATCCACCCCAAATAATTGATGGATTCTTCCAAAAATGGATGGATGTACGATGAATCATAGATTTTGACCTCAGAATGGGTAGTCACTAGCTCCAAGTTCAAGAGGTCTATGTACCGAGTGTGAATTCCTAGATCTACTTTAATTTCATAGAGTCCTTGGTGAAACCCATTGGTGAGGTGTATTCCATATCAAAATCGTGATACTCGAGTTGATAGTTATTAACCTTCTCATCTTCTGAAATCCATGGAGGTACATCTCAAGGATATCGATGGTGATATATTTTGTGAATATATATCTACTAGATATAATCTTGATGAATTTCTTGAAGTATGTAATATCATCATCTTGTTTCTATAGATGGATTGTGATTCCAGTCACGATGTTAGAAGAGGCGATAAGGATGTTGTTTTCCCATAGTTGTACATCTAGTGCAGGCAATGATGTAAAAAGATTTCCTGAAATCAGTTGTGAAAACAAGGGAGTTTCATTGAGTTTTGAGGTTAAAATTTTGTTTTATTTCCTACTTAAGGACGATGACTGACAGAGATGTGTGTAGAGTTAATGACACTGGTGCGTGCATGAGGTAGTTTGACTTTCTGGAACTCCCTTGATGATCGTTGTAGACTGTGGTGCATACTTCACATCATGATTTTGGAGAGGATAAAAGAATCCTTTCTGGTACTCACATATAGTTGGTCATAGTTTTTTAACCCAAAAAATGGCTAGCTATAATTAACTATTTAGTTTCTAGTGAACATGCTTTTAGTTTGAATGTGTGTTTTGGGCCAAAGGAGTATCATCTACCATCGGTGGGTTTTTCGTGTCATAGTGATTTCCACTCCACCACCATGGTATCACATTTTTTGAGTCCATTTATGAGATACCTTATATGACACTAGTATACTAGTTGGATCCAATGGGTAATAGATATTGGGTCCTAGTTTTTGAGCTAGTTATTGTTGAAAAGGTGACAGTTCATCTAGAGGATGATGATGAATGTTTGTTAAAAGTTATGGGTCCTCATTGGACTAATGACAGAGGACTTTTGAGTTGGAAATATATGGATGACTATTGATTTTGGTAGGTCTTCTTCAGGAATCTCAGGCCCTAACTATTTTGTATAGTGATATAGGTGGCATACTGGTTAACCTTGTGACCATAGTTTGATTTCTTTATGTTCCCCACCTATCACAGCTGAGGGGGTACGTGAATGACTTATTGTATGATATCGAACTGGTTGAGATGGGTTGTGGGAGTGAATTTTATTTTTAAAGGATCATGTAATATTGAATATTAGTAGGATAAATACCCATTATGGGGATGTTTTCTCCTTCGGTGAGTGTTTTTTGACAACATACGAAACTGCTGGGAGATCTAGCGAGAGTAGGAGACATGGTTAGTATCTCAATATCCCCACCATGTTTCTGATTTTATAAATTTCAGGATAAAAATCCTTAAAGGGGGAATAATTTAATTCATTTATTTTTACCATGTGAGACATTGTAATATTTCTCGGAATATTTTTGGGGCCAGGTGCTGAGATTGCGGGAAATTTTGAGCCCCAGTGTGCTCAAAATTAATTTATCTGAAATATGTTAACTAGGTTAATATCATGTGGATTTAGTTTTCCAAAAAAAAAAGAATAATAACTCCCAAAAAGGGGCCAATATCAAAAATATATGGGCACCATTGAGTTCAAAATGTGTTTTTTACCATAGGAATGATATATCCATTATAGTCACAAGGAATTTTTTAAAAATTAATCATATACGTAAATTTAAAAAAATGAAATAATTTATTTATTTTAATTTCCATAATGAACTTGATAATCCTTTCAATACACTATATTTTGAAAAATTATGGGGCAAGATGCATAACCATGGAGTTTATAGGAGCTGTTGGAGTAGGTTTTGATGGAAAACTATAACAACCCTGTTCTTTTTATAACATTCATACATGATTTAATGACATAAAATTACACTTAATACAACCCGAAAGATTATGAAATCTGGTGTCTTGGGAAATTAGGAACATTACTTAATAACTTAAAACTAGAAATACAACATCATTATTGAAAAATTCATTTACATGACCATAACATTCCTTCATACTTAACATTGCATGGGATAACCTAAGGAAATACATAAGAAAGGGGTGAGATATAAAGACCTGTAAGGGAATAAGAAAGGAATAACATGAGTAATATGACACATGTCAAACAATTGGAATATCAATGGAGTAAAAAAGAAACATGAACATACAAGCATGATATAGCATGATAATATTAACCTTGAAATGTGGAAACAACTTAAAACATTGCATCATAGGTCAAAGATAAACTGTCAAGAAATCATAGTGGAAAAATTCCCAAAAAGGAATCAGTTAAACCCTTATCCCAACATGGTGTATCATGATAATAAACATTACCAAATGCATTGTATTTCTATCAGGGTGAACCCTTCATAATCATTTCGATCTAAGGATTAAGTGTCCCACATAGATCATATATCGTGGATTCATTCAACATAATAATTTATTCTATGATCAAGAAATGTATAATACATAAATTAAAGTCCTCAATAAAAGGTTATATGTTCATAAAGGTGAATACCCTTGATACATGAAAGGGTACGGTATTCACTTACACAATTTTTTTGGAATGAAGATTCATGGTGCAATTTCAGAAGCTCAATCGTGTGACCTAAAAATTAATAAAAAGGGTTTATGAGAGTGGAAGAGTTCCAAAATCATATATATATATATATATATGAAATGTAATGTAATAGGGTCATATAAATACATGTCCCAAATAAAAAATTTGGAAATATAAGGCATAATATAATAAAAAAATAATGAAATAGGATAAATGGCATAACTCTTATGAAATTTTGGCATGGTAACGAGTGTATGTAAGAGGGATTAATGAGAGATAAATGGGTCTCTCATCATTAAAAAATAATAAGTGAATTATGGTGGAGGTTTTAAAACATACCCCATCATTTTTAAATGAAAATACAAGGGTGTAACAATATAAGGATACATGGATAAAAATGAGAATAAAATAAACACTTACTTGAGTGTGTGGCATCAAAATCTTGATTTGGGGATTTATGAGAGCTTGGGGTGCCTTAAAAGGATTCAAGAGAGGGGATGACAGTGTAAGGATGTGATCTAAGGATTTTAATGAAGATAAGTGGGAGATTGGGTGGGTTTATATATAAAATGAGAGGGGGTTCTTTAATATTTCACAAACGTAGGTTTTGGAATCTATATAATTAAATATTAAAAACCAAAAAGCTTTCGATTGATTTTTCACATGTTTTTTGACAAAGTATAGTAAAAAAAATTATCTGTCTAAGATTTGGAGATATTAAATTATTATCCTTTCTTATGTGGAGCTGAGTTGAATTATTAATGAAATGAATTTAAAATCATTAAATATATTATACATTTTGGAGGATTCACTAAGGCTTTAAAAAATAGTTCAAACAAATATAAAATCACATTATTTTAAATTTAAAACATATATTTGGATGAATATCCCTGTTATAGTGTTTATTACATAACTATTAGGCTATTGTGATGTCATGAAACACTCTATATATTTATATGGTATTTAATATTTACCTAATAATTTGATTGTCTTAGAAAATTATTAAAAATTCACAGTTATATTTTTGAGGTCCTAATTCCAAAAATAAAATTCATTTTATCCAAATAATTTTCAAAATGTGTAGATTTTCACTTTAAAAATAAAAAACGAACATTTATTAAAAATTGATAGGTTTTGACAAAAACTGCATTTAAACCTTAATAATAATTACATTTGGCCTCATAAAAATTATATGATCATTTATATTTAGTAAAAGTTATTTAATAATAATATTTAATTATAATTTTATTTACTAATTCATTAAAATATATTTCTTAATTCAATTGGAATATTAACCAAAAATACTACTTTTACTTTAAAAAACAATAATAAAATAATATTATATTCATTATTCTATAAAAATCTAAATAATCATAATGATAGGGTCTTGCTACATATCCCTTTATTACACCAACATATGCCCTAATAGTAAGGTGTGTGATGGTGGAGCTTTCATGGGGTCATTCGGTGAACATGGTTTGGGTCATGATCTCAATTATCTTGAACATATCTCATAAGCGATTTCACTCATGCTTAAGTTGTTGGATAACATATTGGGCATGGTCTAGGGAAAATCCCAAAAATCCTTTCTCTCTAGGAATATCTGATAAATAGAATTCATAGGGAACGATCCTACTGGTTGAGGCCATCACCTCCTTTGTCTCTCTTTAAAGGATTTGTTAAAACCATATATTTATACTAATCATGTGATCATTGTTCAATGGATATATTATCAATGGTAATGATACATAATGGTCATAATAATAAAAAAATGGAGTGCATGTGGGTTCTATATCCATTTAAAAAAATGAGAAATTTAATCAAAAAAGTAAATTTCATTTGTAAAAGTTTGGGTCGTTACAATCTTCCCCCCTCAAGAAATTTCCCCTCGAAATTTTCTTTTCCCAAAATAAAAAAGACAAGGGTAAATCTATTTCATTGCCTCCTCGGATTCCCACGTTGTGTCTCCAAACTTGTGGTTTCTCCATAACACTTTGATGAGGTTCATTTTTTTATTCCAATGAACATTATCTCTATGATCTATGATCTTCATTGGTTTCTCCTAATAAGATAGGTCATTCTCCAATGGTTCCACCTATGGATTGAGTACATGTGAGGGGTCCGGTATGTACTTTTTTTAAGAGGTATAAATGGAATACATCATGTACTTGAGATAGGTTATGTGTGAGTATTAGTCCTTAGGCCACCGATCCAATGTGATCAAGGATCCCAAAAGGGCTGATGTACCTTGAAATAAGCATCCCATTCTTCCAAAATCTCATCACATTCATCCATGGGGATATGTATAGGAACACCATGTCTCCAACATCAAAATTTAGGACTTTTTTGAGATTGTCCACATAGATTTTCAGTTAGCTCTGAGTAGCCTTGATGTGTTGTTAGATGGTCTTAACCTTCTCCACCATTTCCTTGACCATTTCAGGACCTAGAAATTTTTTCCCCATTATCATCCCATCATGCAGGTATTCTACACCTCTTCCCATTAAGGTCTTCATAGGGGGACATTTGGATGCTTATGTGGAAATTGTTATTGTAAGAGAACTCAACCAGAGTAAGTTGTTGATCCCATCCTCCTTTGAAGTCCATTAAGAATTCTCTAAAGATGTCCTCAATTGTCTGAATAGTCTTCTCAGATTGGCCATCATTTTTAGGGTGATAGGTCATTCTAATGTTTAACATAGTATTCAAATCATGATGGATACTCTTCTAGAACATAGATCTAAATCGTGGATATTGATTGGATACAATTGATAGTGGTACACCATGCGCCCTCACCACTTCGATGATGTATATCTATGCATGTTGATCTAATTAATAATTATATCGAATCACAATGAAGTTTGAAATCTTTGTAAGATGATCCACCACAACCCAGATATCATTATTTCCTCTAAATGTCTTATTAGGCCCGGTTACAATGTCCATGGTGATGTTTTCCCATTTCCAAATAGGTATGGGTAATGTGTGAATCATACCCTTATATTTTTTCCTTTACGACTTCACTTGATGACATACGATACATCTTGATGCATATTCATTGATCTCCTTCTTCATATTGTTCCTCCAATAGTGTTCCCAGAGATCTCAATACATATTTCTTATTCCAGGTTGGATAGATAGGGTTGAGCTATGTGCATCATCCAACATCTCCTTCTTTAACTCAAGATTTGTTGGTACATATTGTCTTGACTAAAATCTTACAACACCTTATTCATTAATATTGAACTCTGAGGATTTACCATTTATAATAGTTTCCACTTTCTTTTGAATCCCCGCATAACTCTTTTAATATCCTTTACCCTCTATATAAGAGATGGTAGAGTAATAATTTGTGCAAGGATTGATGATGTTCCTTTCATTATAATTCCCATGTACATCCTATTCAACTCTAAGAAGATCAAATCCTTTTCAACTCTCATCAATGAAAGAGTTATTGGATCCTTTTTAATTAGATCATCTTCCAATTTATTTTATTTCCATCAATGGTAGTGAATTTAGTAGTCATAGTCTTTGTTCAGCTCTAACCTTCTTCATTGGAATATATTCAACTCTTTCTATGTGAATATATACTTAGGGATTTTGTGATCCATAGATATTTCATAAATCTCCCCAAATAGGTAATTTAACCAAATTTTGAAAGAGAAGATCACTATAGCCAACTTCATAACATGTGTTGTATAGTTATGCTCATGAACTTTCAACTTCCATCAATAATAGAAAATGGATTTTTCATCTTTCATCAACACACAACCCAGTCCCTTCTTCAATGAATCATTGAATACTATGAAAATCTCCCCACTTGTGCATAGTATGGGCACATGTGAAATGATAAGCATACTTTTAAAATCCTTGAATCTTTCTTTTCATTCATCATTCCATGTAAACATAACTCCCTTCTGATTCATATTGGTTAGAGGGTTTGTTAATCGTGAGAAATTTCTCAAAAATGGATGATAATATCTAGCTAATCCAAAGAAACTATGGATATATATCATAGATGTTAGCCTCTTCTATCCTTCAATTGCATCAATATTTTAAGGGTCCATGGATATCATATTCCTTGTGATCATATTACCCATGAAATAAACTTCCTTAAACCAAAACTCACATTTGTTGTTATTGGCCTAAATCTTTTCCTTTCTCAAGTCCTTTAGTACAATACTTAAATTCTATTCATTATCTTTCTTACAGTTGGGGTATATTATAATATCATCAATAAGTACTACCAAATATTTGTCAAGGTAATATATAAAGACTATATTCATAATGTCTATGAATATTTCTTGATCATTAGTGAGCCCAAAAGGAATCACTATGAACATATAATGTTCGTACCTTGTACAAAAATTAGTTTTGGAGATATCCTCCTTTTTGACCCATACTTGGTAATATCCCAACCAAAGATCAAACTTGGAGAATTATTGGGCTTCACATAACTGATCAAACTAGTCATCAATTCCTGGAAAAGGATATTTGTTATTTTTCTTGATTTTGTTGATATCGTGATAATCAATTTGAAGGCTCATTGACCAATCCTTATTTTTGAAAAAGAAGACAGGTTCACCCCATGGTGAAGCACTTGGGCGTATATACCCTTTATCCAGATTCTACTATATTTTTTTCTTTATCTCCCCAAGTTCCACAACATCCATTCTATATGGAGTCTTGGATATTGTAAATTTAATAGGTATAATATCTATCATGAATTCAACATATCTTCTTGGAGTAAGATTAAGAAATTCCTTGGGAAACATATTAGAGAATTCCCTCACAATAGGCATGTCTTTAAGGATGGATCCTTCCTTAGACTCAATCATCTGGGAAAAATATGCATTCTTATATGGAAGTAAAATCTATTCTTGAGATGATGGTTCTAAAGAATATTCATCCTCCTTCTTTCACGTGTATAGAATAGGGGGTTGATTTTCCATAAGAAGAGTTATTTCCCTCTCACAGTAATTTATTTTGGCTCTATATTTGGAAATCCAATACATGCCAATAATTTCATAAATTTCACCAACGGAAGTATAATATGGTTTGTTGGTAAGTTAAATCTACAAATTGTGACAGGGGAGGAGTTATATACATGGGATGATATAATTTCCCCATTTTTCATTTTCATTGACATCTCTACTTCCATGCTTTGTGGCTGTGTTTGGATTCTTCTACAAAACATTCAGGATATAAAAAATACATTGAACCAGAATCAAAAAGTAGGTTTTTTATTATTTTATGAATAACTATAATACATGTCACCACTTCATTTCGGGGATTCAATTCTATGGTAGTTATGGAAAAATATCTCCCTTGCTACCTTGGAGGTTGTTGGTAGCCTTCAACAACCCTTGACATAGTGCATTGGTTTGATAAATTCCTTGGTTCATTGAATTTGTAGAAATGAACAATGCATTGAGGGTTTATTGGAGCATTCCTTTCCTATATCATAGTAGTGGGTTTTTCTTAACTATAATTGATGGCTTTGTTCCTTTCCTTCCCACACCTAAAGAATTTCCTCATCCCCTTTAAGCAGTTTCAAGGGTGCTTCTTTCCACACCTTTTTCTAAAGGGGTGTTGAAATTTCTTGTCACTGTTAGTCCTCTCTATCAGACTACCAAAATTTTATTCCACCATTTGATTATTTTCCTTGTGATACCCCTAATATTCTCTTATCTTGACTTAAAATTTTATGGCACATCGGAAAATTTCTTCATCGCTATCAAAGTCACAGATCTTCAGGGCTTTCTGTAGGCCATGTTTTAGCCCACCAAATAAGCGGTCAACCTTACATTCGGGCATAACAAATAATTTGGAGGTATATCATGAAATCATTGTGAAGTTTCCCACATAAACTCTGATGGATTTGTTATCTTTTTTCTAAGGGAAAAAAGTCCCATTCCATGTTATGTCGGAGGGTTTGAGGACAATATTTATCGAAAAACATATTTCAAAAATCCTTTAGTCTCATTGCCTTGATATCTTCCTCAGGATTATTATTTTTAATCAATTTCCACCATTGATAAACTTCACCCTCATGCAATAAGAAGACATAAGAACATTATATTGTTGATATAAATAAATTATGGGGAAGATCTTCTCAGTGTAGTTGATCCATTGTTCGGTGACTGAGGGATCAAATGATCAATTGAAATTAGGAGGCCTTGGTCTCATGAATTTCTCGATTGTGACTTGTTGTTTCTTAGGGGGGTTGGACATTCCTCTTGATCCAGGTTTCCATTAAAAAACTTGATTTAACTAAGATATTATCATGAAAAATTTAGTGATTCCATCTCCCATTGGATTGGGAATCTCATTAGGGAAATCATTACATTGATCTTCACATCGATTGTTAGCCAGATTCCTCATATTACTAACCATTGTCCAAAATAAAAGGAAAATTCGGGTATGTATTTTAAACTATTAAACAGATAATAAATAATCCAATGACATTAATGGGATAACTTTTAAATTAAATTTATTTCCTTAACTTATGAATTTATAGGCTTCGATCTATGTTATATGTGTTCTATTTCATAATATATATTCTTATGGGATTTTTTCCCTTAATAATGGTTCACACTAAGATTTTTAATTTACCAAAAAATATACCACATGAGTGTAAAATGAGTAGATCATTAAGGTCCATTGTTGTGAACTAGTTCTCGTTCGATTCTAACTAAAAGCGATGTTTTTTAGTTTTACCCCAAGATACATTTGTTCCAGAGCCACATCCACTTGTTCGTATCTAGACAGGGATTTATTTTCTTGAAAACCCACTTACTCAATACATTATAAGATTTAGGTATGTTTCTATTATAATTATTCTTATCCCTATGTCCTTCACTATGGTTTTCTAATCCTAATCCCAAAAATAACTAAACCTCCCTCTGATACCAATTATAACAACCCGGTTCTTTTTATTGCATTCATAAATGATTTAATGACATAAAATTACACTTAATAAAACCTGAAACATTTATTATTCTAGTTTTTTGGGAAATTAGGAACATTACATAACAAATTAAAACATTAAATATAGCATCATTATTGAAAAATTCCATTACATCACCATAATATTCCTTCGTACTTAACATTTCATAGGATAACCTGAGGACATACATAAGAAAGGGGTGAGATATAATGCTCGGTAAGGGAATAAACATGGAATAACATGATAAATACAACACATGTTAAATAATAGGAATATAAATGGAGTATAAAAATAAACCTTAACATAAACGCATGATATAGCATGATAATCATAGCATGTAAGTGTGGAAAAAACATAAAACATTACATCATAGGTCAAGGATAAATTTCCAAGACATCATACTGGAAAAATTCCCATAAATGAATTAGTTAAACCCATGTCCCAACATGTCATATCATGATAATAAATATTACCCAATTCGTTGGATCTCTATCAGGGCACACCCTTCATAATCATTCTAATATCATGCTTAAGTGATCTATATAGATCATATAACTTGGATTAATTCAAAATCATCATTTACTCCACAATCAATGAAATATTAATACATACATTAAAGTAAAATATAAAAAGTTATGTGTGTATAAAGGTGAATACCCTGATTATGGAATGGGTCGGTATTCACTTACACAATTGTTTTGGAATAAAGATTCATGGTGCAATTTCGGGATCCTAATGGCATGACATTAAAATTTATAAAAAGGGTTGATGAGAGAGAAATAGGTATCTCATAATATATTCATGAAATTTATATTAAGAGGTACATATAAATAAATTTCCATGCATAAGTAATTTGGAAATATAAGGCATAACATAATAAAGAAGCCTGAAGAAAGATGATAATTGGAATAAATCTTATGAAATTTCAACATGGTAACGAGTGTACATTGGAGGGATTAATGAGAGATAAATGGGTATTTAATCATTAAAACATAATAAGGCTAGTATGAGGGATTTTTGAAAACATACTACATCATTTTTAAATGAAAAAAGGGTTTACCAATATAAGTAATCTTGGATAAAAATGAGAATGGAAGGAACCCTTACTTGATTGTGTGACTTAAAAAGTTGAAGTGGGGATTCTTGAGAGATTTATGGACATTTTATAGATTATAGAGTGGTTATTATAGAGAAATTATGGTCTCTAAAAAGTTTTATTGAAGATAAGTGGGATATTGGGAGGGTTTATATAGGAAATGAGAGGGGAATTCTTTAAAATTTCACAAACCTGGGTTTTTTAATCTATATAATTAAATATTCTAAACTAAAAAACTTCATGTTTTTTTCCCATGGTTCTTGAAAAATATTAGTGGAAAATTATTTTATAAGCACAAGGGCCGAAGATATTAAAATATTAGCCCTGCTTATGTGGAGGTGAATCACATTTTTATAGAAATGAATTTAAAATCGTAAAATATATTATACATTTTGGAGGATTCACTATGATTTCATAAAATAGGTCAAAATAATCTAAAATATCATTATTTTAAAGGTAAAACATATATTTTTCTGAATATCCATTTTATAGTGTTTATTACATCACCATTTGGCCATTATGATGTCGTGAAACACCCTATATATGTATATGCTATTTAATTTGTACCCAAGAATTATATTATCTCAGAAAAAATAAAAAAATCACCTTTGGATAATTATTTTGTCCAAATTCAAATAATAATAATAATTTTATCCAAATAATTTTCTAAATATGTCATTTTTAACTTTTAAAATAAAAATAGACATTTATTTAAAACAGATGGGTTTTGACAAAAACATTTTTTAAACCTTAATAAAATTTACATTTTGCCTCATATAAATTTTATGATAATTTATATTTAATAAAAGTGATTTCATAATAATATTTTATTGAAATATCTTTTATTAATTAATCAAAATATATTTCTTAATTCATTTTGAATAATAACTATAAATATTTTTTGTTCTTTAAAAAAGTGTAATAAAATAAACGTATCTTCTTTATTCTATAAAAAAATAATGTACATAATCATAATGTTGGGGTATTGATATATATCCATTTGTTACACCATCATACTCCCTGTGAATAAGGAGTTTTATGGTGGTGCTTTCATGGGGTAGTTTAATGAACATGGTTTTGGTCGTAATCTCAATGATCTTGAACTTCTCTTGTAAACAGTTTCATTCATGCTCATGTTGTTGGATCTCAGCTTGGGATTGGTCTAGGTAAAATACCAAAAATGATGTCTACCTTATAATATCTGAAAAATGGACTTCATAGTGAATGATCCTACTAGTTTTTTTCGTCACCTCATTTGTCGGTGTCAAAAGGATTTTTTAAAACCCTCTATTTATACTAGTCATGTGATCAATGTTCAATGGCTATACTATCAACAGTAATGATACTTAATGATAATTATAATAAAAAAATGGAGTGCATGTATTTTCTATATAAATTTTAAAAAGTAATACATTTAATCAAAAAGGTAAATTTCATTTGTAATAGTTGAGGTTGTTACACAAACGAAAACCAAATTAAAGATCGACCACCTATTTGTGACGAAATACATGGATCTCACCAACAAAAATGATGCATATTAGTTCCTCATCAATTATTGATCCAAATAGAGGTAGGTTTTTTTATTTATATATTTATACCAGTTTTATTATCCTATGAGGAACGCAGATCAATATACTAATGCATTGATTCACAAATCGATTGTTTTTACGGGTATGGGTTAAATTGCGGGATTTGGGGATGATTATTGTTTTATTGTTCATTGAATGTTATACCACTTCTTTTGATTTAATATGAAAATGGATTTAGTTCAAAATGAAAAAAAAATTAGGTTTATTCCTCATGATTATTTGTTATGGTTTTCTCTCCCCATTCTATATGCGTTCATCATTGGTGTTTATTTTGGCTTACGATTTGATGAATACCTGGTGAACGATCGTTGCGTGTTTCATCAGTGGAGAAACATATCATTACCATGGGTTAGGAATGCATATTAAATTATTCATTTGTGGTATATGGATGTGGAAGAAGATCCATATACATATTGGTGGGTTCCTTCCTAGTTTTTTCATGCGGTGCCGATGAGACATGATAGTGGATGTTTCTCGAGCAGTAGGTATGGTCAGAATGGCCATAATCTAGCCATCGGTGGTGAGGATGTTCGGTCAACCCCAGATCTATGTTGTGTAGCATGATTTATGGAAGAATTGGTGACTGTAGAGGCTTGATCAAATATGCTTGAATTACATTGGTGAGTTCAGTGAAAACCCCGACTAAAAAATGGGTAGTCTCATGAACACGCATCATCTAATCCATTTTTGTGTGACAATGGGGTTTCATCATGGAGAAAAATATCACACACCATGTTCCATTCATAACATGTCAGGTTTCACTTAGTCAACTAGCTCAGTCTGTATAGGGCATACATGACTAGAAATCTGGGTGGCCTTACATGTGGTGTGGACCAGGCCACATGTTGTATATAACCTGACAGGTGGATCAACATGTATAGGTAGTACACAATCAGGAGATAAAATATACACACATTTCGTATGTGGTTGGATACACACCATGTATGTAGTAAATTACATGTTCATGGTCATTCTATATGTACAATTCTAGACCAGTAATCTACACACCGTGAACCTTAGGGACACAGTGTGTAATATTAAGAAGCACATTTCTTGTGAATGTGAGACACGAGCAGTGTCAGACTTAGTGAGACATGTCATGTACCTCTAGGGACACTTCTTTTACTCCTTTGAGGAAATTTTTTATTCCCATTATATTTAAATCATATTTTTTTTAGATTGTGTGAGATTTATTGGAATTGTATCAATTGAGTGTGTTCCCTAGGCCCATTTCTGTGAGGGTTCGGTGTGGCACTTGCTCCTATAATAGAGTGTGACCCCACTAAAGATTCTGAGGATCAGTGTAGTGAGGGTGATATCCCTTTCTTGGAGGGAGTTTTCTCTGCCAAATTCGGGAAATATCTCAACGTCTTGGAGAATTTGTCCCTCTAAGAGGCCTAAAGATATCCCCATATCCTTCAGGCTTCTTTATATGGGGTTTTTGGACCTTTTTTAACCAATATTTACTCAGAATTTGTTCCCCTATCTAGGAGGATGTTTCCAGTACTGTCTAGGTCACCCCAGTGTACCCCAAGAATTCACCCATATTAATGTATTGATATTTTGATCTTTCCAATGGGGTATTAGTCATATGAATTTTATCTCATATGAATACCCTTAGTATTCAGTGTGACTTTCCTTATATCAAGACCTAACGAGTGTGACCTCTATGATGGTATGGATGTTCTATAGTCTTAGAGATGCCAAATAAGTGATATTTATTGGATGAATTCCATTTTATATTGAAGTAATAATGGGGTAAGATCTCTTGTATTATCAATTTCTTGAAACCACATAGTGGAACTATAGCTGGCAGTGTTTGAGACCTTTGATACCTAGTGACTTTTATGAGTAAATATGGATATTTATTTGTATGTATCGTAATATGATTAAATTTTCTTATTATGAGTTAACCACTCATAATTATTTATTCTTATTTATTTTAGGGTGTCCTATTGGGAATTTTTATACTCACCCCTACATGGGTACTTCCCACACATGTTGTGTCTTATGTAGAAGATGGGCCTTATTACAGAGTCCATCGAATACTAGGAGAAGTTGGCACATAGTTCGGTCTTGAAATTTTATGGTGTACAATAGGGTTTCTTTTGACCATAGTACCCTACTTCTATGTAGGATAAAAATTAATTTCTATATTTGGTTAGGACTATATTTAGACCCTTTATGTTTATACTTTCTAGTACTTTTTTTCGTACTCTATTTGTGTGATTATAAATGGATTCATGAATTGTTTTTTGTTATTTTATATTTCATTAATGTATGTTATTAGATATGTGTGCATTCATACAGTTACATAATTCTAATGCCTCCCATTTGTGTGATATGCATTCTTAGTGCTAGTCACCAGCACCAGGCCTATTGGAGGCAGGCTTTGGGAAGTTGTTTATCAAGCCCTATTAGGTCGGTTCTGAAGGTTCCGGGAGTAGCAGAAGCGCGTGGGTGGATGTGCCCACTTGGATTTTTTTCATTAACAATGATCAATCTGGGATCAACATGAAGATAAACTCCAGTCTCCATGGATCGAATCATAGAAATAAACAAAGAAAAATGAATGTCTCGGAACCACAATTGTAGGATTGTTACAACTTGATTATAATTAATTTAATTATTTATAAAGAAGTAACGTTTGGGTGTTCTTTCTTCGTTGATTTTCTATATCACGTTCTGATGTGATTATTCATTGTGTCTCAAAATCCAAGTGTAGACTTCCTCTAGCGGTGATCCACACGTGCACCTTATATCTCTGGAAGTCGCCAAAGGAGTCTTCGGGTGCTAGCGTGGAGAAACCTTTGCTTGCGTTGTTCGCCTTAGATCGTCTTGATCCGATGGAAGAGGATCTCTATTGGTCTTGAGAGCATTATTGGAGGAAGAGGTTCTTTCGGCCTTGAAATAATTCTCCAGAATTGTTGTACCCAACAATTCTCTTGTGTTAGGAAATGAGTTGGGGTTGTGAGGATATTTATAATCGGGTTTGAGGTTGTAGATTTATGACAATAAAGAAACGCGTTACGCGTTGTATTTATCTCATTAAATCTTTTGAAAACCCCATGTCGAGTCATTAATTCCTTGACGTGCACCCACACTGATTATAATAAATATCATTTAATAAAATGATATTTCTTTAAAATCCCGACTGGAAAAACTACACGACGTGTATTTTTTAATACATGACGTGTACTTCTTTTTCATAAAACTACACGACATGTAATCCTTAATACACGTCATGTACTTGTTTTATATTTCCTTTCCAAATGAAAACTACATGGTGTGTAATCATTAATACTCAGTGTGTACTTGTTTTCCATGAAAAACTACACAGCCTGTAATCATTAATACACGGCGTGTATATCTTGATTTTCATTTCCTTCTTCCTCCATCATTAAAACAATTTAGGCTTCCTTGAATAATTATTAAACCACGTATAGGAATAATCCTTATTCTACATGAGACACTTGGATAAACATATTGTGTGACCCTCAAGGCCTCATTCTCATTGGCATTAGGTGGGTTTGCCTAAAGTCCAAGATTACTGTCTTGCAACGGGTCAAGGCATCCAAGGGAAACAAGTTGATGCCGCATTTACGTATCACCTCATACGAATGCTTACTGTGTAATTTAATCCCTTTTTCTCAATATCTCATCAAGCAGGTTTCATGGAAGTGTCATAAACCTATAGGCTTGATCTTTCATTCTTTGACTTCCAGAAATAAACTCGTCATTACTCCATGGCCATGGAATTTATGCGATAGTTCTATTTCAATCAAAGGGCCCGAGATATCTACTTCTATAAATATGGAAGGGAAAAATCCTTCCTTGACTTATCCATTAATAGCATGTCATTTTTGACGCACCCAATATACCATACTTCCCACCAACTGTCTACGTGACAGTTTTCGCCAGTAAATCTAAGTGCACGAGTCATGACATGAGTTAATGATAATCTTCCAGTATAAGGATTGTTACACATTCCCGCAGATAGAAATATCCGATGACACCAAGACATGAAGAATTACTACTGGCGGGTCTGTTCTCATAATCTCCTATCTTGGAGATTACCAAGTGTGAACTCCATGAGAGAGAGTCTCATCTTTTTACGAGTACTCGCACATGATGGTGTGTATACAATGTGTCTTATCATAGTATTCCATCCAACCTTAGAACTTTATTCAAGAATGTTGTTATAGCATTTCAAGGTTCTCATCATAGCGGGGATCTTCCCTGACCTTATTAATGCAACAAATATTCCAGGACATTATTATATTATAGTCATGCAGAACAATGAACAATTTATAATAAGTGTACATTCACGTAATCAAAGTACAAACAGTTGGATCTCAGGACACCAACTCTAACAAACTCCCACTTGGACTAGAGCCAAATGCCTACGACTTTTAGTCCGCTAGAACTCACATGATGATCGTGTTTCTGCTGAGTCAAGGATTTAGTCAAGGGGTCCACAACGTTGTCTTCCATGGAAATATTGCTCACTGCAACTTCACCTCTCTGAGAAAAATCCCTCAAGAGATGATACTTCTGAAGTATGTGCTTTTTCCACTGATGTGACCTTGTCTCTTTTGCAAGTGCCACCGCTGCAGTATTATCACAATACAGTGTGATAGGATCTTTACTGCTAGGTACTACATCCAGCTCTTGGATGAAGCTTTGCATCCATACTACTTCTTTAGATGCCTTAGAAGCTGTGATATACTTGGAATCTTCTGTAGAATCATCCACCACGCCTTGCTTTGAGCTCTTCCAGCTCACTGAACCTCCATTCAAACTGAAGATGTATCCAGTCTGTGACTTCATGTCATCTTGATCAGTTTGGAATGTAGCATCTACATGTCCTCTAATGACTAGTTCCTCATCTCCTCCATAAACCGGGAACATATCCTTAATACGCCTCAAATACTTAAGGATATTCCTGATTGTCATCTAATGGCGGTCTCCTGGATCAGCTTGATATCTGCCTACTGTACTTATTGCGTAAGAAACATCTAGCCTCGTACATAGCATATCATACATGACTGGCCCAATCGCGGACGCGTAAGGTATCCTTGCCATTTTCTTTCTTTCCTCATGTGTCTAAGGACTCATTTTCTTGGAAATATGAATGTCATTTGACACTCTAAACAATCCCCTCTTGGACTGTTCCATACTAAATCTCTTTAGTATCTTGTCAATGTATGTACTTTGACTCAGGCCCAACATTCTCTTGGATCTATCACAAAGGATCTTGATCCCTAGAATATATGCTGCCTCGCCCAAGTCTTTCATGGAGAAGCATTTATTTTACCATGTCTTAACTGACTGTAAGACAAGTACTACGTTTCCAATTACAAATATGTCATCAACATATACTATTAGGAAAACGATTTCACTTCCACTAAACCTTTTGTTGACACAAGGCTCACATTCGTTCTTAACAAAGCCAAATTCCGTTACGACTTCATCAAAATGAATGTTCCATGACCTTGATGCTTTCTTTAATCTATAAATAGATTTTTGCAACTTTCATACCATGTTGGCATCCTTTGGAATCACAAACCCTTCAGGTTGTGTCATGTAGACATCTTCTTGGAGGTTCCCGTTAAGGAATTTTGTTTTTACATCCATTTACCAAATTTAATAGTCATGGTAATTGGAAATGGCCAATCATATTTTGATGGATTTCAGCATTGCAATCGGTGAAAAAGATTAATCATAGTCAATTCCTTGACGTTGTCTAAAACCTTTTGCAACCAGTCGTGCCTTATAGATGATGACTTGTCACTTCATGTCCAGTTTTTTCTTGAATACCCATTTATTACAAATAGGCTTCACATCAACTGTAGGATCTACCAAAATCTAGACGTGGTTTTGGTACATGGAATCCATTTCACAATTCATGGCTTCTTGCCACTTGGAAACGTATGTGGCTTCAACTGCTTCCTTGTAGGTAATAGGATCATCATTGTCAACCAATAATGAGTCACCATCCTCTGTGACAAGAAAACCATATCGTTATGGTTCTCTCACCTCTCTCATGCTACTACGTAGTTCTTGTGTCTCTGGAATAGATTTTTCTTCCACGGGGCTTTGTGGAATCTGTTCTTGTACTAACTTCTTTGTATCTTGAGCCTCGACTTCATCGAAGTCTCTCTCGCTCCCACTATCTCTTTTGGATATGTGCTCCCTCTCAAGGAATATGGCATGTCTTTCCACTGTAACCTTTTTGTCTGAGGGGTTGTATAGGTAATATCCCCTTGTTTCCTTGGGATATCCTATAAAGATACACTTTGTGCCTAGGGGTGCAATTTTGTTACCTGAAGAGGCCTTAACAAATGCTTCACTACCCCACACATGTAAATTCGATAACATGGCATTGAGTCCACTCCATAGCTCATATGGAATACCATTTATCGATTTAGTTGGTACTTGGTTTAGTATGTGTGTTTCTGTTTGTAATTCATATCCCCAAAAGGATAATGGAAGACTCACATGACTCATCATTGATCTCACCATGTCCAACAGGGTGCGGTTCCTCCTTTCACTCACACCATTCCACTGAGGTGTGTAAGGAGGAGTGAGATGAGATAGAATCCCAAACTCCTATAAGAAATCAATGAAGTCCTGATTAAGATATTATCGTCCTCTATCTGGGCAGAGTTTCTTAATCTTATTACTAAGTTGGTTCTCAACTTCATTCTTGTATTCTTTGAACCGGTCAAAATAATCTGACTTATACCTCATTAATTAAATATATCCATATCTACTAAAATCATCAGTAAAAGTTATGAAGTATGAGAACCCACCCCTTTCCTCAACTGGAAATGGTCCACACACATCTATGTGAACTAATTCTAGAAGCTCTTTAGCTCTTTCACCTTTCCCACTAAATGGGGATTTGGTCATTTTACCTTGTAGACATGCATGACATACACCAAGTGGTTTTAGTTCAAATAAATCTAAATACCCATCTTTATGTAATTTTGTCAAACATTTCTCATTGACATGTCCTAGACGGTGATTCCAAAGTTGGGTGTGGTATGAGTCATGTGAATTAACTTTGTCATCGATTTCCATTACTTGGTTTGTGTAGTCTAACACATAAAGGCCATTACATAAATGTTCCTTACCAAAACAAATGCTATCTTTATAAAAGAAGAAATATTCGTTTCCAAATTTGAACACGAATCCATCACTATCTAATCTTGAAACTAAAATAAGGTTTTTAGTAACAGAAGCCACACAATAACAACCCTTTAACACTAAGATCATTCCAGTTGTCAATGTGAGGTGGTAGTCTCTGACAGCAACAGCTGCAAGTTTAGCTCCGTTGGCTGCTCATAGATCTACCTCCCCTCGATCAATCTTCTTGAATCTACTAGGTTAGTGTATTTGGATACATATGTGAGAACCAAAAGCAGTATCTAATACCCAATTTTTAGAAACAGATAGATTGCATTTGATGAAAAATTCACCTGATGCTTCCCCTGGATTCCTAGGTTGGGTGCAGTTTTTCTTCCAGTGGCCCTTCTTGCCACATACGAAACAAATAGCATCCTATTCTCTTGCCTCCCCTTTGATCTTTCTTTTCTTGGAAGTCCTTGAAGAATCTTTGGGCTTAAAGCTCTTCTCCATACATTTCCTTTTATTCACCATAAGGACAGAAGGCTTTTCACGCTTCATTTCATTATCTACTTGGCGAATAAGGATAAGAAGATCGGATAGAGACTTCTAAATGTTGTTCATGTTAAAATTAACAACAAAGTTTGAGAAGATATGGGGGAGTGATGCTTGAATGATATCGGTGCCCAGTTCTTCGGGGAGTTTAAACCCTAGAACCTCCAAGCGCTCAATGTAGCCATTGAGATTGATGACATGAGGCCCAGCTGGGGAACCCTCTCCAAGCTTGCTCTGAAACAGAGCCTTCGTGATCTCAAACCTTTCCTATCTTTCTCTCTCATGGTATAGACCACGGAGGTGATCGAGCATGCTATAGGCATCCATGTCTTCATGATACTTCATCATCTCACTAGACATTGATGATATCATCAAACATAGAACGTCGAGGGAATCACTCAAATGTTGATCATAGACAAGGAAATCTTCATCACTCGCCCCATGGGCAGGAGAATCAGGAAGTGAGGACTCCAGCATGTAAAACTTTCTTTAATGGAATTGGATAACCTGAAGGCGCCTAAACCAATCCTAAAAGTTACTACCTGTGAGGATATTGTCTTTATCTAGGATTGATCATCAAGAAAATGTGGTTGACGAGTTTTTCATTTTTGATTATACAAATTATAAAAGCAGATTTTTCATTACTTTCTTGATTAAAATTTATGAGAAATAATAAATTTTATTAGGTCTCCCACTATTTTATCAAGTCCCAATGACCCTTGCCATTGAACTCGGAATGTCCATTTTCTTTGACATTCTAGTGGCAAGGATCCATATTCCCCTTCGCATAACCCCAACAAGGGGTGTTCAAGCTATTAGAAGGTATTTAGGTAGGCAGGTCTTTGCCAAATGTGAGCTTACAGTTCCTTGATCTGTTGAGTGGACTCCCCAATCCTAAAATCCTGACTTGGATCTCCTCAACTCTTGCCTCCAATATTACTCAAATTCTAGCAAGGGCTACTCCTCTTCATGTAATATGGTTATGTCAACCCAAAACCTTTCATAAGGGCTTCCTTTATAAAAGTAAGTGTCCCAACAAGGGTTGGTCAAACACATAGTTTTATTGAGTCTTTCCCTTAATCATGTAATGGAAGGCTTAGTCAGACATAATATGATATTTGAGGGATTTTAATCATTTATGTGTAGTTTTTCATTATCACATGCTTGTTAATATTAAGTGATGCTTGATTAAGTGATTAACTATGTTCTGATAATGTTTACGCATAGTCCGGTTTTTATTTTATTCTATCTTTTCATGCTTGTTTACTTCATTAATTATGTGATCATGACAAAACATACATAATAAATAAACCATGCAATCAGACAGAAATAAAATAAGATAGCATGATCATGAGCTTCTATTGGTTAGCTTATCTAGCAGTTTTGATAAGCTAAACCTGACCTAGGGAAAAACACCTTAAACCCGATGGTTCGTGTTTTGTAGCTCCCACCTTTCCACCTTTGTATCTTCTAGTGTTGGTTTCACCTCAACTTCAGATTTTGAACCGTCTCCACTGTCTTGGGAGATCCTCTATTACATGGGTTTACATTAAAGAAACCATGGGCACGCAGGCCCTACATTATATTGGAATAAGGCTCGCAGGCCAACAAATTTAAATTAAACAAATTTAAATGAAATCATACACCCACAAAGGGTCTTTGGTCTAGCTCATGATCATCTATAGCATGAAATGACATTTACGCATATTTAGAATTAAAATTATTTTTAATCATTATTTTATTTAGGATAAGTCGCATTTGAATTTAATTAGTTATGATCTTACAATTAATTAATTAATTATCTTAAATTCCTTTATTAATGTCCTTGAGATTCTTCTCATCCATATTCATTGTACAGGTCTTTGTAAATTGGAGGAAACCTAGTGAAGTTCTATTTCTGGAAAGTACACGGCATGTAGTTTATATTTACACGGTGTGTATTTCTTTCACCATTTATCAAAAGTACACGTTGGGGATTTGGCGTGTTTTTCTCTACTTTGGAAATTTTGGATTACACGGCTTGTAGATTAATCTAACATGGCATGTACTTCCTTGTTACGCGGTTACCGGTCTGGCAACCCCGTGTACGCGGCCTATCGTTGTACACGGTTTCACCTGAGCCAGATCAGAATACACGGCATGTTGTTCCAACATACACGCCGTGTATTCCAGTTTCTATGTGCCGTTAAATTCTAGTCAACATGGAATAATAAATACTTAGGCATAATCAATTAACACGGTGGGGTTTGGCAGACCAGTACCAGCTTGCTAAACCTAAGAACACGGCATGTAGTTTTTCAATACACGTCGTGTATTCTCGTGTTGTACAGACAGAAAGAGCGGATCCTCCGAATGAGTTCCTCATTTTTCATTTAATCAAAATTAAAATTAAAAGATCGTTTATGTGATATGAATCAAGAAATGAAGGATGGAGAACAGATCTCGTTTATTCAGATTTGTAGACCGATTTATTTCGAATTGAATCAAATATAAATGCGTAAATTATCAATGAAAATTAAATAACTATAATAAACATTGTAACCTCTCTCTAATACCAATTGAAGGTTCTGGGCATAGTGGAACGACATGGGTGGATGTGCCCACTTGGCTTTTTGTTATTAAAAATTATCAATCTGGGATCAATACGACGATAAATTCCATTCTCCATGGATTGAATCATAGAAATAGACAAAGAGAAAGGAATGTCCTGGAACCACAATTATAGGATTTTTAAAAGTTTATTATTATTAATTTATTTAATTATAAAGAAGTACCTTGTGGGTTTTCTTTCTTAATTTATTTTCTTGATCACGTTCTGATGTGATTTGTCGTTGCGTCGTAGAAGCCAAGTGTAGACTTCCTCTAGCGGTGATCCACAAGTGCACCTTGTATCTCTGGACGTTGCCAAAGGGGTCTCCGGGTGCTAGCATGGAGAAACATTTGCTTGCATTGTCCACCTTATATTGTCTTGATCCAATGAAAGAGGATCTCTCTCAGTCTTGAGAGGGTTCTTGAAGGAAGAGGTTCTTTTGGCCTTGAAATAATTCTCCAGAATTGTTGTGCACAACGATTCTCTTATGTCAGGAAAAGATTTGGGGTTGTGAGGATATTTATAATCGGGTTTGAGGTTGTATATTTATGACAATAAATAAAAATGTTACACATTTTATTTATTTCATTAACTCATTTGAAAACCCCATGTCGATTAATTAATTCCTTGCCATGCGCCCACACTGATTATAATAAATATCATTTAATAAAACGATATTTCCTCAAAATCCCAACTGGAAAAACTACACGGTATGTATTTATTAATACACGGCGTGAACTTGTTTTTCATAAAACTACATGACGTTTAATCATTATTACACGGCATGTACTTGTTTTAAATTTCCTTTCCAAATTAAAACTACACGGCATGTAATCATTAATACACGGCGTGTACTTGTTTTCCATGAAAAACTAAAAAACATGTAATCATTAATACACAGCGTGTATATATTGTTTTTCATTTACTTATTCCTCCCTCATTAAAACAATTTAGTCTTCCTTGAATAATTATTAAACCACGTATGGGATTAATCTTTATTCTACTTGAGATACATAGATACACTTAGTGTGTGACCCTCTAGGCCTCTTTCTTGTTGGCATTAGGCGGGCTTGCCTAAAGTCCAAGATAACTATCTAGAAATGGGTCAAGGCACCCAAGAAAACGAAGTTGACGCTGCATTGACGTATCAACTCATACGAACGATTACTGTGTAATTTAATCCCTTTGTCTCAATATATCATCAAACAGGTTTCATGGCAGTGTCATAAACCTATATGCTTGATCATTCATTCTTTAACTTCCAGAAATAAACTCGTCGTTACACCATGGCCATGGAATTTATGTGACAGTTCTATTTCAATCAAAGGGACCGAGATGTCTACTTCCATAAATATGGAAGGGGAAAATCCTTCCTCGAATTATCTATTAACAGCATGTTATTCATGACTCACCCAACGTACCCTACTTCCCACCAACTGTCTACGTGACGGGTTTCGTCAGTAAATCTAAGTACGTGAGTCATGACATGAGTTAATGATAATCTTCCAGTCTAACGACCATTACACACGCTCGCAGATAGCACTATCCGATGACATCAAGACATGCAGAATTACTACTGGCAGGTCTATTCTCATAATCTCCTATCTTGGAGACTACAAAGTGAGAACTCCATGAGAGAGAGTCTTATCTTCTTACGAGTACTCACACATGACGGTCTGTATACTATGTGTTCTATCATAGTATGTCATCCAATAGTAGAACTTTATTTAAGAATATTGTTATATAATTTCAAGGTTCTCATCATAGCGGGGATCTTCCATGACCTTGTTAATGCAACAAATATTCTAGGACATTATTATATTATATTCATGAAGAACAATGAACAATATATAATAAGTGTACATTCATGTAATCAAAGTACAAAGAGTTGGATCTCAGGACACCAACTCTATCAGGTTCATGACAATTTTCTAGATAAGACATGAAAGTATATATCTTCATGAATCTCATCACTATTTATCCTTCCTCTTGCACTATAGTACTTCACGCAATGATAAAATTCGTCTCAAAATAGGTTACTTATAGTTAATTTCCATATACACTTGAATATAACATTAATTCTATCCAAAATATTTGTGTAAATGTTTCCATACCTTTTCCCCATATAAAAAACTAAACACCACTTAACCTTTTGGTATTCACATCCTATAGTTAGGAATATTTTAATTTAATATATATATCCCTTCAAATCACTCTTAGTTTTTATTTGACTAATCTTATATGCTACAAATAATGAACAAAACACATATTTTTTTTTATAATGGTGACCTATATCTTAATAAATATTCTCAATAATATTACAGACCCATATTGGTGATGGTGTTCCTAACATTATTGGTGGTGTGTGTAATATAGTAGATATAGGGGAATATTCTTATTTATGTTATATTATTACTTGTGGTAATAAAAGTTCATAGAGAAGGAATTTTTAGTGGGCCACATTATTTTTTATGTTCTCTCTATATATATGCATGATTATGATGGTTTTATTTTTTAACCTACACTTTTATCAAAATTAATATGGGGCCATAATATTAAAAAAACTTATATCACAACCTATTATTTATGTTACTCACCTAAAATAAAATATAACAATATTAAAATGTATCAAAATACATATTATGCTTTCACTGTGTAAGATATATTTATATAAAGGGTTACAATCATATGAAACCAAAATCTACACAAGAGTAATTATGGTGTGATGGGTTTCCAACTAATCTCCTTTTTGAAATAATAAAACTTTCCATGTTAGTGTTTCTTGACCCAAAGTCCCGATACACATTGATCTATACTCAAGAGAAATCTCAATTAAAATACAATCTAAACACCAAATTTTTATGATTCATAACTGACCTTTAATTTTAATATTATAATTGCAAAACAAATCATAGTATTTATTGAAATAATTTAAAATTTATGCAAGTACCTTCCATATAACATACAGTATTCATGGTATGATAATCATAAGAAACCATTTACAAATAATAAAAATTAGTCAAATAAAATGAAGAATTGAATTAGGAATTCATACTTGTGATTGATTAGTTTTTACTTGATGTTAATGAATATTAATTATTTCTAATTACTATTTCTTTTTATGATTAAAAAATCGTAATAAAACCTCATTAGTGGTATTTTATTATTAATTATTTATATTTATTATTAAATAAATATAATTAATCCTAAAAATGGACATTGTGTTTATATTTTCTCCTAATTATTCTTAATTATTACTAATTACTAATCAGTATGATTAATTATTACTAATTGTGATCAGTTAATCCTAATTAAATCACATTATTACTAATTAATTATATATTTCCTCTACTTATTATTAATTAAATAAAATTACTCATAATAATGATTAATTAATTTTTAATTTATTTTAATAACTATCAATTATTTCTAGTTATTTATAATTAATATTTTTTATTACCAATTAATATTTTTTATATCTAATTAAGAATCGTTATTATTTATTAATTATTAATTACATAAAATTAATTATAATTAATTATAATTACTCTAAATGATGATTAACTAATTATTAATTTATCCTAATTATAGTAAACTATTACTAATTACTACCAATTATGATTAATTATTACAAATTATGATTTGTTATATCTAATTAATCATCATTATTAATAGTTAATTATTAATTTCCACTAATTATTATCAACTAATTTTATTTACACCTAATGATGATTAATTAATTGTTACTTTATACAAATTACTACTAATTATGCTTAATTATTACTGATTATGGTTAGTTATATCTAATTGAACATAATTGTTAATAATTATTTGTAATGACTCATAAATTTCAAGGGAATTTCTTTTTCCTTAATTTTCTTTGGAATTCTACGAGTGCGCAGTTTCTGATGGCACCTGATTCCGAGGCCCGATGTTCCCTGAATCAATTTCCAAAGTTTAGCTCGGGTACGTTCAATAAACGAACGAGCGGGTTTTTCTAAATTTTGAACCGGTGCTCAGAATCGAAATCTGAGGGAAACGATGAAACCGCAGCGCCGGTAATTGCTTAAGAAGACCTTTACTAGAGTTTCGTTTTCTCGGGAAGAGTTGTTTAAATTTGTGGTTTACGTGTTAAGTGAAATAAAATTCTGTTACAAATTTTATTTCACTTATAAGTGGTTAAACCCTTTGTGTGGGAGTTGGGGTGGGACCCACTAAAAATTATAACTCTTATTGATAGGATTTAGTGAGGTGGGGCACACATGAGCCCCACCCCTTCAACTCCCCTAACCCCTCTTAATTTTTGGCAACCCCCATTTTATAAGTAACTCACCCACTCGCCCTCTTTATTGCATGTCAACTCTCACATTAAATAGATTGATTAAAGATATTCAATTAATTGAATTCTGAGTTTGAGTTTTTGATGATTTGAAAACGCATGGCATGTGTTAGTAAAATAAAGAAGGCCTTATTTTATTTGGGGGTTGTTTAGTTGTGTGAGGAGAATGGGAGATAATACTCAAAGTCTTGAGGATCTTCATCTTCTTCGTTGGAGAATGTGAAGAACGTCAAGACTTCGACGAACAACACCATCACCGCAAGGAGTGATCGACGTACCATTCCTCTCCTCTCCGCAACCGGTGTGAGACACCATCCACCTTAGACGTACGCTGATGCTGTTTTCCGCGATGATCATCGTTCGACAACTTCTTCAAGGTAGGAGTTGTTTCTTCGTCCAAGTTTTTATTTAATGAACTTTGTTGTTAAATAATTAGCCGCATGTTATCAATATAACAGGAGGTGGTCGGACCGCACAAACCCGGCCCACCCTCCTCCCCTTTTTATGTTGATCACAGTCGTGGTTTGGAACGGAGGTGGCATAGTGCATCGGCACCGCGCGGGAACGAGGGAACCGAGACCGGAGTGGGCCGCGACGAAGCAGCGAGGCGCCGTCGCGCCGCGCCGGTGAAACCAAAGGAGGCCGTGGCCAGGAGCGGGCCGCGGCGGTGGGGCGCAGCGCCTTCGCGCCACGCCGTAGCATCAAGGGGCCACATCCGGGGTGGGCCGCGGCGGAGCAGCAGGAGGCGTCCAGTCTGACCGGCCACTGGCACACCCTAGAGGCGGGACCCCTACGGGTCCCGCGTGGATCAACCGGCAGGCCATAATGGTCGGCCGATACCCTAAAAAACTGGGGGTTGAACCACCGGACAGCACAGCAGGGCGGACCCCTCGGGTCCACCGTTTCGAAGCAAGGGGCAGCGCTCCCCCCCCCCTCGCGCCCACTCAGTCCCGAACCGATTGCCTAGCCGAGCCGGGCCACTCGCGCTGGGTCGGGCCGCCCGCGCCGGGCCGGACCCCCGCGCCGGGCCGGGCCGCACAGACTAGGCCGGGCCGCACCAGCCGGGCTGGGCCGTGCCATCTGGGCCACGCAAACCGGGCCAGACCTGGACCCGGGTTGGGTCGACCCGGGGGGAATTTGGCCGGGTCTGACCGAGCCCAAACCCCCTGTTTCCGGACAGATCTGTTCAAATGCCAATAACATTGGCTACGGACATCCGATCGATGAACCGTCAGTTGCGTAGCGATCCTTGGATCGTTATGGTCATTTAAGTATATTACCCTCAGGGTTTTGGAGAAATTTGGGTATGGCCATATTCGTTCGAACTCGAAACCAACAGGGCCCTTGGAGCAGAAACGCTTATAACTTGATCTCCGGACGTCCGATTGACATGTCGTCAACTATTTTGGATTCCTATTAGTGAGACGGTTCTTTTGGCTTACTCTTCTCGAGTTTTGGATTCAGCGGGAGTATGTTCAGGTTTTTTTAGCTTAAAACACAACCGGGCCCCTCGGACGAAAAGGCCAATAACTCTCAGATCGGGCGTCCGATTGACGCGTCGTCTGTCGCGTTGAGTTCCTATTGACGAGAAGGAACATTGGGATACATAAACTCCGGACTACGTGTCAGTTGATGTATCGACCCCCTTGGCTCATGGAGTGGACCCACCCGGAATCGAGTATGATGTGTGCGGGAACCCTAGAGCTGGCTGCGACTGCGATGACGATGACCACTGTACTGGGATCCTCCGTGGGTTCGGCAGCGACAACAACCGTACTGGAATCCTCCGTGGGTTTGACGATGATGAATACTATTCTTGTATCCTATGTGGGTCTGGTAGTACTTGACTATTGTTCTTGTATCATATGTGGGTCCGGCAGTATATGACTCTGTACTTGTATCTTATGTGGGTCCGGCAGAGTAGCTGGTCTTGTATCCTTTGTGGGTAGACAGCTTAGATGGTCTTTTATCCTATGTGGGTCCGACAGCTTAGTGCAGTATTTGACTCTGTACTTGTATCCTATGTGGGTCTGGCAGAGTAGCTGGTCTTGTATCCTTTGTGGGTCCGACAGCTTAGCTAGTCTTGTATCCTATGTGGGTCTGACAGCTTAGATGAATCAGTGGCAACATCTGATCATCTCTACCGTCTTACGAAATGTATACCTGTGTGAGTTGAGCCTTGACTTTCAATCATTATCTTCGATGTGATTGACTTGATATCATGTGTGGATTGAGTTATGCTTTCTTATGTGGATTGTGTTGTGAATTCCTATGTGGTATGGGTTATGTTTTCCTGTGTGGACTGGGTTGTACTTGGGCTCGTGTGCTGGAGTCAAGCTGGAATTGATGACTTAGGTATATGTATGGGCATATACCTAAGTAGAGTTGGTTGTTACTTCGTGATTGTAACTTTCCTTTGTGGTTTATCCTTCGTGGATTCCGGGAGACCTTCTGGGGGTCTCGGGGTCCCTACTGAGTAGTGTATAATCACCCTGCACGGGATATGCCCGCACTACGTTGTGTTAGATGCAGAATACGGATAACGCTGATCGAGGTAGGAGCTCATGGACCTGGATGGTACCTGGAGGTGGATCACTGGACGGGATATACACGGAGTGGACTGCCAGAGCCGAGGAGCAGGAGAGACTATTTGTACCCACCCTTCAGGTGGGGTTTCCAGCTGACGGCTCGGACTCACTTCTTTACTTTCTAGTTGTTGTACTTTCATTTCAGTTGTACTTTACTTTAAGTTGGGTTTGTATTCTGGCCCATTACTTTCCAGCACTTACTTTTGTACTCAATTTACTTAGTGTTTACTTCAACTTGTGTACTCTGTGGTGTTTTTTTACATTATAAAGGCAATGCCTTCCCTATTATCGGGATTTACGCCTTTGGTGCTAGTCGCCAGCCCCTGGCCTATGGAAGGTGGGCTTGGGGTAGTCATGGCATGGGCCTCGAGGACGAGTCGTGAAAAATTGGTATCAGAGGAGTTCGGTTCTATCGCAGAACTCAGGACTCTAATCTTCTTCTATGTGAAGCAATAATGTTAAGGTTATTGAGTGTGGTTATCAGTCCAGGGAGTCCAGTGTTGGTGCAGCGGCCGACGTATCCATACACTAGAACCCTATCTTCTGATTTCCAACTCAATGCATGAAAACATTGATTGTGTGTGTGTTTCAAAAAGTTTTCTTTGTGATTAATTTGTGTCAGCTCATCAAGTATACTGTATTGACCGTGGCACAATTGATTCTTTTCTAGATGGCCCCATGATGGCAGCCAGCTAGGGTTTCGAGTGTTGTATGAGATTATAGCCCATCGAGCGATGAGGCCTCGGTGTAGGGCCCCATTACAGCGGAGGCACCAGCGGTACCTCTACCCGCAGAGCCACCGATGCCACCAGCCCCAGCAGTTGAGAGTGCACGTCGCCTGTGTGCACTGCATGAGTTTTGGCGTCAGAGACCGCCCAGGTTCAACGGGGAGATGGACACTCGGGCAGCTGAGGATTGGATGGAGGCTGTTGTTCGAGTTTTCAGGTTAGTAGGGACACCAGCTGACCTCCTTGCATCGAGTCTCCTGGACGCGGCAGCAGGTAGATGGTGGAGCCTGATGCTCCGGGTTCACGATGAGGCATCACTTCTTTGGACGGACTTTGAGAGCCTCTTCCACCCGAAGTTCATTCCAGCCACCCTCTGTGTGGTGCACATCCAGGAGCTACTAGAGCTGCGGAAGGGCAGCATGACTGTGGCCCAGTACTCGGTGAAGTTTATCGATCTCTCGCGCTACTCCACAGACATGGTATGGGACCCATTCTTCCAGGACCGGACCTTCGCGCAGGGACTGAGGCATGAGATTGGGGCTTCGATGATCTCCCTCAGCATACCGATGCAGACAGGGGTACTGGAGCAGGGCCTTCTTGTAGAGAGCATTCTAGCTGAGCCTACACCAGCAGCGAGAACTACTGTAGGGTGGCATGTAGCATAGTCTTTTGCAGCTCGCAGTCGACGGATGTCACAGGGGTCCAATCGGACCTGACCATCAGGCGGACGACCTCAGGATACTGGCTCGGAGGTGCGGGGCACACGAAAAAGATCTAGTCATATGAGAGGAAGTCTGTGCAATGAATGTGGAGGGCTGGGCCACATGGCTCGTGACTGCCCGACTCGCCATGCAGAGGAGCAGCAGACTGTCGAGGATCCACCCTGGAAGAGGCAGAGGTTCGAACGTGGAAGTCCGCAAGGAGTAGGCGGACGAGGTAGAGGATCTGGCCGAGCATAAGGTGGTGGATGACACTTCAGAGCTCTACCACCACCACCATCAGGAGGTCCACCTCGACAATAGGGAACATGTGGGCAGGGGAGAACACAGCTTCAGGTAGCTGAGGCTAACGATCATGGAGCTTCGGGAGCGGGTGGACAAGAGCGGGACTAGCTTCAGGCATGGAGGCCTTTGTCCATAATGCTTCTAGCTTCGTTGCCTTTGTTGTTAGTGTTTCTTTGTGTCTCTGTACTTTGAGTTGCAACAATAGAAGACACTTTCAATAGTGATGTTTTCTTTCTTGTCTTTTGTATGAAAATACTAAGAGGTTCCAGTTAAAAACTGTTGACTTGACCCTCACTTATGAGATTCCTACTAGAGGAGACCCAGTGACCACACACTGATGCCAACTGTGTGACTCAACCCTTGGAGGTGAGAGTAACGGTTGGATCTCTTGGTAGTAGTGTCTAGGCCTTACGACGTCATCTATGTCATGAATTACAACTGTTCATGTCAGGATTGACTATATTAGGCAAGTAATGTGGTTCGTCTAGGGGATGAGACCGGATTTCTCTTTTTAGCAAAGGAGAAATATTTGTAGCTTTGCAGAACGTTAATGAAGAAGGGGCCACCCTTCGTGTGGTTAGATAGATGTTAGCAAAGCTTCCAGGAGATGAGATGGAGATTGACCAGTGCTCCCATCTTGAGACTACCAGAGGTGGGAGTAGGATTCATAGTATACTGTGATGCATCAGGGACCAGACTCGTGTGTGTCCTGATGCAGGAGCAGGTAGTGATCGCCTATGGATCATGAAAGTTAAGGCTGCATGAGTAGAACTATGCTATCCATGACCTGGAGTTAGCAGCAGTGGTCTTAGCTCTGAAAAAGTGGTGACACTATCTGATGGGAGAGCGCTTTACAGTCTACTCTGACCACCAGAGTCTCAGGTACATCTTCTTGCAGAAGGACCTGAACCTGAGACAATGAAGATGGCTTGAGTTCCTCCTGGACTATGACTTTGAGATAGTCTATACTCCTGGGAAGGGGAACGTAGTAGCTGATGCTCTCAGTAGGAGGACGGGCATTCAGCTACTTAGAGAGGCGACAGAGTAGTTGGCCGCTTTGCAAATATCCTTCGTGGATAGAGATGGAGCAGCCTTTCTTCAGTCACTCACAGTCACTCCTCCATTTCTTCAGTGGGTCAGAGAGGCTCAGTGTGGGGATGTTGAATGTGGGACGCGACGTTCACAAATATCCTCGGGACAGACACCTGATGGATTCTCTATAGGAGGAGAGCACGTCGTCCTTTTTTGAGGATTGTCACGACACGTCCTCGGGGCCCACGCCGTGACTACCCCAAGCCCGCCTTCCATAGGCCAGGGGCTGGCGACTAGCACCAAGGCGTAAATCCCGGTAAATGGAAGGCATTGCCTTTGAAAGGAAACCACAAACACCACAGAGCAAGAAAGCAGTAGAAGTGAATACTAAGTAAAAACAGAGTACAACTGTAAGTGCGGAAAGTAAGTGGGATAGTATACAAACCCAAGCTGAAATTAATGTACAACAGGAAAGGGAAAGCAGCAACTGAAATGTAAAGTCGCTACATCAAGCTATCCACTGGAAATCCCACCTGAAGGGTGGGTACAGTTAGCCTCCACTGCTCCTCGGGTCCAGCCAACCGCTCCGAGTACGTCTCACCCAGTGGTCCACCTCCAGGTACCGTTCGGCTCTTCAAGCCTCAACTATGATCAGCGTTGTCCGTCATCGGCAACCAACACAACGTAGTGCGGGCATAGCCCGTGCAGGGGTGAGTATAAGCTACTCAGTAGGGACCCCGAGACCCCCGAAGGTCTTCCAGAATCCACAAAGGATAATCCAAAAAGGAAAGATACAATCACGAAGTAACATCTGCCACTGCTTAGGTATATGCCCATACATATACCTAAGTCATCAATTCTCATTCGGCTCCAACATCCGAGCCCAAGTACAACCCAGTCCACACAGGAAAGAAAAACGTAAATCCACACAAGATAGCACAACACAATCAACATAGGAAAGAAAAACAGGATTCAGCTCACACAGGAATACTTCTTCGTAAATCAAGATGATCAGATGTCGTCACTGATTCATCTTACTGGGACCCACGTAGGATACAAGTATTGTAGTTGTCGCCGCTGAACCCACAAAGGATTTCAGTAAAATTTTCTTCATCGTCGAACCCACATAGGATTCTAGTACGATAGTCTTCATCGTTGAACCCACATAGGATTCCAGTACGATAGTCTTCATCGTCGAACCCACATAGGATTTCAGTACGATAGTCTTCATCGTCGAACCCACATAGGATTCCAGTACGATAGTCTTCATCGTCGAACCCACATAGGATTCCAGTATGATAGTCTTCATCGTCGAACCCACATAGGATTCCAGTACGATATTCTTCATCGTCGAACCCACATAGGATTTCAATACGATAGTCTTCATCGTCGAACCCACATAGGATTCCAGTATGATAGTCTTCATCGTCGAACCCACAAAGGATTCTAGTATGATATTCTTCATCGTCGAACCCACATAGGATTCCAGTACGATAGTCTTCATCGTCAGTCGCAGCCAGCTCTAGGGTTCTCGCACACAGCAAGCTCGCTCAGGAGGGTCCGCCCCACGAGCCGAGAGGCTGATACATCAACTAACACATATTCCAGATTTGATGTATCCAAAATTTCCGTATCGCCAACAGGAACTCAACGTTGCAGATGGCGCGTCAATCGGACGCCCGGTCTGAGAGTTATTGGCTTTTTAGTCCCAGGGGCCCAGTTGGTTTTTAGGGCAAAACCAACCCCACCATACTCCACCTTCATCCAAACCTCGGGCGGAGTAAGCCAAAAGATCCATCTCACTAAGAGGAAACCAAAAAAGTCGACGGCACGTCATTCGTACGTCCGGAGCTTAAGAAATGAGTGTTTCCGCTCCGAGGGCCCGGTTGTTTCATGTACGAACCAACCCGGCCGAACTCAAAGTATTCTGAAACCTTGAGTGCGATATACCTAAACGACCGTCTCGATTCAAAGATCGCATTGCAACTGACAGTGCGTCGATCGTAGGTCCGTAGCCCAAGTTATTATCAAAAGATCGAAGACGGTCCGAAAACGGGGGTTTCGGGCCCGGACCGACCCGGCCCGAGACCCCCCCCCCCCCCCCCCGGTCGGCCCGGCCTGGGCACAGCGCGCTGGCCACCTCGGCCAAGGGGGGGGGGGCGCCTGCCCCCCTGGTGTAACCGCCCCCCCACCCAATTTATGGGGGCCGTTTTGTAGGCCGTCCAAGGGAATTGATTCCCCCGGTTTCTCTTTGTCCGGCTAGCCTGCACCGGCCGGCCGGTTCTGCCGACAAGGACTGGCGATGGCTGGTCCTTCATCCATCGCCGACACCGGTGGCCCGGAACCGGCCGCTAGTCTCCCTGCTCCGCCGCGGCTCGGAACCGGCCGCAGCTTGGTTCATCCAGCGGGGTGTGACGGCACCACGCCCCTCTGCCGCGGCCCCACTCCGGCCGCGGTGTCTTCGGTTTTCTTCGACGCGGCGCGACGGCGTCGCATCCTTGTTCATCTTCACGGCGCAGCGTGATGGCGCCGCGCATTACTTGTCGTGCGTTCCCCATGTGGTGCGACGACACCACGCCATTCCGTCCCAAACACAAAAAATCAAACAAGGATAATGGAGGAGGCTCGGCCGTGTTTGTGCAGTTCGGCCCCCTCTCGTTAACCGACATCATTTGGTCTTATAACTACGAAGAACGACAAACTAGAAATCACGAACGAAAATAATTAAATAATCCCCTACCTTGAGTGAAAGAGATGATGAACGTCGGTGTCGCGAAGCGAGGATTCGAAGACGTTGATGGAGATTTCATTGCGGAAAACCGTCGTGAAAAGAGACGTTGCGGAAGAAAAACGTCGTGGAAGAAGACGTCGCGTCGCGGGTCGGTGTCGCGGAAGACGGTCTCTGAGGGCTTGGCGCTCCACGTCGGAGATCGTTCGTTCTTCGCGTTCTTCGTCAAAGAGAAAGAAGAACTCATGAATTCCTTATCTTTTTCTCCAAAGGCTCCCAAACAACTAAACACCAACCCAATAAAATAAGTTCTTAAATTATTTAATTAACACATCAAGGCTTTTGAAATTCAAGAGTTTGAATTCCACATTAACTCACCTCATTAACTTCATAAGTTAATAAACTTAAGTTAACAAAATTAATGGTGAGTTTAGGGGGTTAGAGGATATAAAGGGGTGGGGTTCATGTGGGCCCCACCACCCTCATAACCTCCCAAGGGAGGTTGGGTAGTTACCCAACTTCCATCCAAAGGATTAAACACTTAGAGTAAAAAAAAATTGTTGTTAAATTTTTTTTTTTAACTTCCACAATTTTTATCAACTTCTCTCGTGTAAACGCAACTCCGGATTATGCGTTCCTAAGCAATTACCGGTGCTACGGTTCCATCGGTACCCTCATAATTCGATTCCGAGCACCTGTTCAAAAGATAGAAATTCACGCTCGTTCGTTCACTGAACGTACCTGAGCTAAACTTCGGATAGAAATTCCGGGCACATCGGGCCTCGGAATCAAGTGCCGTCTGAAACTGCGTTCTTCAAAAATCCCAAAGAAAATTAAGAAAAAAATTTCCTTGAATTTTACGGGTCTTTACATTACTCCCACCTCAGGGCTTTACGTCCCCGTAAAGATACATCGAAAACTAGGGAAACAAATGTGGGTACTGAGCACGCATCTCAGCCTCCCGCTCCCAGTGCTCTCCTGGAGGTTCCCGTGCTGCCATCTGATGCACACTAGAGGAATCGACCGTCCCCATAGGACCCGCTCCTGTCGATCCTCGATCTCCACTGGGACCTCCGCAAAAGTCACCCCATCATCAACGTCATGCTCCCCATGGTCATTGATATGCGTCGGGTCGTGCACGTATCTCCTCCTGAGATACATGGAAGACGATGTGCACCCGGTGCAACTGAGGTGGTAGAGCCAGGCGATAAGCCACCTCTCCATTCCTGCTGAGGACCTGGAATGGTCCGATGAAGCATGGAGAAAACTTTCCGCCTCGGCCCAATCTCCGTAATCCACGTCGAGGTGAGACACGCATGAAGACATGGTCTCCATCCTCGAACTCTAGTGGCCTCCACCTCCTGTCAGAAAAAGACTTATGCCGGCTCTGAGCTGACCTCATCCGCTCCTGGATGACTTGGACCTTTCTGGTCCTACAAGAGCTGCTGTGATTTCTTCTTTGCCGATAAGAGAAATCTGGTCTCATCCCCTGGATAAACCACGTTCTTCGCCTAATACAGTCAATCCCGACATGGATGATACTATTCCATACCAAGGATGACGTCGTAAGGCCTCGACGCTACTACCAAGAGATCCAACTGTTACTCTCGCCTCCAAGGGTTGAGTCACACTGTCGGAATTAGTGTGTGTTCACTGGGTCTCCTCCAGTAGGTATCTCAAAGTGATGGTCAAGTCAACGGTTTTTAAACCGGAACCTCTTAGTAACAACTAAAAGAGAGGCCAGGAAGGTAAACGCCACAAGAAAAGTGTCTTTCTAATTACTGCAACTCAATTTACAAAGACACAAAGAAACATCAACAGAGCTAGAAGCAACATGAACAAAAGTCTCCAGGTCTGGAGCTAGTCCCACTCCTGTCCATCTGCTCCCTGAGCTCCATGATCATAGGCCTCAGCCGCCTGAAGCTGAGCTCGTCCCTGTCCACCTGTTCCCTGCGATCGGGGTGGTCTCCTAGGTGGTGGTGGTGGTAAGGCCTCAAAGCGTCGTCCACCACCCGCTGCTCGGCCAGCTCCTCTGCCTCGCTCGCCTTCTCCCTGCGGACCGTCATGGTCAAACCTCTGCATGGAAGGTCCCTCTACCGCCAGTTGTTCATCAGCAGGACGAGTCGGGAAATCTCGAGCCACGTGACCTTGCCTGCCGCATGTGTAGCATTGCCTGCTCCTTGAGTAGCTGGCTCTCCTTCGTGTGCCCTGCACAACCGAATCATCACCCTGAGATTGCCCATCTGATGGTCTGGCCCGCTTGGACCTCTGCATCACCTGTCGACTGCCAGCTGCAGAAGACTCTGCTATGGGTCATCCTGCGGAGGGTCCTGCTGCTGGTGCCTGCTCGGCGAGGAAACTCTCCACTAAAAGGGCTCTCTCCAACACCTCTTCCTGCGTCGGAATGTTGAGGGAGATCATCGAGGCCCTGATCTCATGCCCCAGTCCCTACTCGAAGGTCCGGGCCCAGACAAACGGATCCCGTACCATATCAGTGGAGTAGCGTGAGAGATCAGTAAATCTCGTCTGTTGGTGTCCTCACTAACCGAAAAACTTGTACCACTACCTCCAGCCAGTCCTCGGCTGCCTGGGGTCCATCTCCCCGCGTAACCTGGGCAGTCAGTGGCGCTGGAACTCATGCAGTGCACTGAGGCGACGTGCATCGTCAGCGGCTGGGGCTGGAAGCATCGGTGGCTCGGCGGGTAGATCTACCACCGGTGCCACTGATGACAAAGGGCCCTGCACTGAGGCCTCGTCGCTCGGTGGGCTGTCGTCACGCTCAACTCTCGGAACCCTAGCTGGCTGCCATCGTGGGGCCATCCTGAAAAGAAATAGGTGTGCCATGGTCAAATAGTATACCTGGTGAGCTGACACAAGTAATCACAAAGAAAACTTGAAACACACATGCAATCAATGTTTTCATGCATTAAGTCGGAAATCAGAATTCAGGGTCCTGGTGTACGGATACGTCGGCCGCCGCACCAACACTGGACTCCCTGGACTGATAACCAAACCCAATACGCTAAACACTATTGCTTCACATAGGAAAATATCAGAGTCCCAAGTTCTACGGTAGAACCGAACTCCTCTGATACCAATTTTTCACGACCCGTCCTCAGGGCCCGCGCCGTGACTACCCCAAGCCCGCCTTCCATAGGCCAGGGGCTGGCGACTAGCACTAAGGCATAAATACCGGTAAAGGGAAGGCATTGCCTTTGTAAGGAAACCACAAACACCACAAAGCAAGAAAGCAGTAGAAGTAAACACTAAGTAAAAACAGAGTACAACTGTAAGTGCGGAAATTAAGTGGGCCAGTATACAAACCCAAGATGAAAGTAAAGTACAACTGGAAAGGGAAAACACCAACTGAAAAGTAAAGCCGCTACGTCGATCTGTCCACTGGAAATCCCACCTGAAGGGTGGGTACAGTTAGCCTCCACTGCTCCTCGAGTCCAGCCGACTGCTCCGAGTACATCTCACCCAGTGGTCCACCTCCAGGTACCGTCCTACTCCGCAAGCCTCAACTATGATCAGCGTTGTCCGTCGTCTGCAACCAACACAATGTAGTGCAGGCATAGCCCGTGCATGGGTGAGTATAAGCTACTCAGTAGGGACCCCGAGACCCCCGAAGGTCTTCCATAATCCAGAAAAGATAATCCAAAAATGATAGATACAATCATGAAGTAACATCTGACACTGCTTAGGTATATGCCCATACATATACCTAAGTCATCAATTCACATTCGGCTCCAACATCTGAGACCAAGTACAACCCAGTCCACATAGGAAAGCAAAACGTAAATCCACACAGGATAGCACAACACAATCCACATAGGAAAGAAAAATAGGATTCAGCTCACACAGGAATACTTCTTCGTAAAGCAAGATGATCAGATGTCGTCACTGATTCATCTTATTGGGACCCACGTAGGATAAAAGTATTGTAGTTGTCGCCGTAGAACCCACAAAGGATTTCAGTACAATTGTCTTCATCGTCGAACCCACATAGGATTCCAGTAGGATAGTCTTCATCGTCGAACCCATATAGGATTCCAGTACGATAGTCTTCATCGTCGAACCCACATAGGATTTCAGTACGATAGTCTTCATCGTCGAACCCACATAGGATTCCAGTACGATAGTCTTCATCGTCGAACCCATATAGGATTCCAGTACGATAGTCTTCATCGTCGAACCCACATAGGATTCCAGTACGATAGTCTTCATCGTCGAACCCACATAGGATTTCAGTATGATAGTCTTCATCGTCGAACCCACATAGGATTCCAGTACGATAGTCATCATCGTCGAACCCACATAGGATTCCAGTATGATAGTCTTCATCATCGAACCCACATAGGATTCCAGTACGATAGTCTTCATCATCAGTTGCAGCCAGCTCTAGGGTTCCCGCACACAGCAAGCTCGCTCAGGAGGGTCCACTCCACGAGCCGAGAGGCTGATACATCAACTAACACACAGTCCATAGTTGATGTATCCAAAAGTTCCGTATCGTCAACAGGAACTCAACGTCGCAGACGGCGCGTCAATCAAACGCCCGGTCTGAGAGTTATTGGCTTTTTCGTCCCAAGGGCCCGGTTAGTTTTTAAGGAAAAACCAACCCGACCGTACTCCACATGCGTCCAAACCTTGGGCGGAGTAAGCCAAAAGATCCGTCTCACTAAGAGGAAACCAACAAAGTCGACAGCATGTCATTCGGACGTCCGGAGATTAAGATATGAGCATTTCCGCTCCAAGGGCCCGGTTGGTTTTGTGTACGAACCAACCCGGCCGAACTCAAAGTATTCCGAAACCTTGAATGCGATATACCAGAACGATCATCTCGATTTGAGGATCGCATCGCAACAGACTGTGCGTCGATCAGAGGCCCGTATCCCAGGTTATGAGCAAAAGACCAAAGACGGTCCGAAAACGGGGGTTTCGGGCCTGGACCGACCCGGCCCGAGACCCCCCCCCCCTCGGTCGGCCCGAACCGGGTCGACCCGCCCCGGGTCCGGGTCGGCCCGGCCCAGCGCGGCCCGGCCTGGGCACAGCGCGCTGGCCAGCTCGGCCAACGGCCGAGCCGTTGGCAGGGGGGGCGCATGCCCCCTTAGTGTAACCGCACCCCCACCCATTTATGGGGACCGTTTTGTAGGCTGACCGGGGGAATTAATTCCCCCGGTTTCTCTTTTTCCGGTCGGCCTGCACTGGCCAGCCGGTTCTGCCGACAAGGACAGGCGACGACCGAACCTTCCTCCATCGCCGACACCGGCGGCCCGGAACCGGCCGCCGGTCACCCTGCTCCGCCGCGGCTCAGAACCGGTCGCGGCTTTGTTCTTCCGGTGGGGTGCGATGGCACCGCGCCCCTCCGCCGCAGCCCCGCTCCATTCGTGACGTCTTCGGTTTTCTTCGACGCAACGCGAAGGCGTCACATCCTTGTTCATCTTCACGGCGCAGCGCAACAGCGTCGCACATTACTTATCGTGCGTTTCCCGCGTGGTGCGACAACACCACGCTATTCCGTCCCAAACACAAAGAATCAAACAAGGATAAAGTAGGAGGGTCGGCCGTGTTTGTGCGGTCCGGCCCCCTCTCGTTAACCGATATCATTTGGTCGTATAACTACGAAGAACGACAAACTATAAATCACGAACGAAAATAATTAAATAATCCCCCACCTTGAGTGAAAGAGATGACGAATGTCAGCGTCGCGAAGCGAGGATTCGAAGACATTGACAGAGATTTCGTCGCGGAAAACCATCGCGAAAAGAGACGTCGTGGAAGAAAAACGTCGTGGAAGAAGACATCACGTCGCGGGTCGGTGTCGCGGAAGACAGTCTCTGAGGGCTCGACGCTCCACGTCGGATATCATTCGTTATTCGCGTTCTTCGTCAAAGAGAAAGAAGAACTCAAGACTTCCTTAGATTATTCTCCAAAGTCTCCCAAACAACTAAACACCAACCCAATCAAATAAGTTCTTAACTTATTTTATTAACACATAAAGGGTTTTGAAATTCAAGCGTTTGAATTCCACATTAACCCACCTCATTAATTTCATAAGTTAATAAACTTAAGTTAACAAAATTAATGGTGAGTTGAGGGGGTTAGAGGATATGAAGGGGTGGAGTTCGTGTGGGCCCCACCACCCTCATAACCTCCCAAGGGAGGTTGGGTAGTTACCCAACTTCCATCCAAAGGATTAAACACTTAGAGTAAAAATAAAAATTGTTGTTAAATTTTTATTTTTAACTTCCACAATTTTTATCAACTTCTCTCGTGTAAATGAAACTCCGGATTAAGAGTTCCTAAGCAATTATCGGCGCTACGGTTCCATCGGTGCCCTCAGAATTCGATTCTGAGCACCGGTTCAAAAGTAAGAAATTCACGCTCGTTCATTCACTGAACGTACCCGAGCTAAACTTCGGATATAAATTCCAGGCACACCGGGCCTCAGAATCAATTGTCGTCTGAAACTGCGTTCTTGTAAAATCACAAAGAAAATTAAGAAAAAAAATTCCTTGAATTTTACGGGTCTTTACAAGGACGTACCATCGTACCAGTTGCTTTCAGGAGGAGGTGCTGTGAGAGTTTCACACTTCCCCATTAGTGGTAAATCTAGGAGTGGTGAAGATGTACCAGGATCTCAGACGACAGCACTGGTGGCCGGGTATGAAGAAGGCTGTAGCAGAGTTCGTTTCATGATGCCTCACTTGCCAGTAGGTGAAGGCGGAGCACTAGGTACCAGCAGGCTTGGTACAACCCTTGGAGGTCCCGGAGTGGAAGTGGGATGGGATATCTATGTATTTCATGACTGGACTTCAACGTACTTCCATAGGACGTGACTCCATTTGGGTGATCGTCGACCGACTCACCAAGTTGGCCCACTTCTTACCCATCAGAGAGCAGGGCTCAGTGGAGAGCTTGGGGAATCTCTAAGTTTAGGAGATCGTACGACGTCATGGTGTTCCATCATCTATCATCTCGGATCGAGATGCTCGTTTTACTTTCCGGCTATAGAAGGGGTTTCAGGAGGCTTTTGGAACGCAGATACGTCTGAGCACCGCCATTCACCCTCAGACGGATGGTCAGACAGAGAGAACCATTCATACTCTTGAGGACATGCTTCGTGCATGTGTCCTCGACTTTGGTCGCAGCTGGGAGGATCACCTACCCTTGGTGGAGTTTTCATACAACAATAGCTACCACTCCACTATTGCGATTGCACCATACGAGGAATTGTACGGCCGACCTTGCAGATCACCTCTGTGCTGGACAGACCCTGGGGAGTCAGCACTTGTGGGACCAGAGATGGTCCTGGACACAACAGAGAAGGTCAAGGTCATCCAGGAGCGGATGAGGACAGCTCAGATATGACATAAGTCTTATGATGACAAGAGGCGGGGACCACTAGAGTTCAAGGATGGTGACCATGTTTTCTTTCGGGTCTCACCTCGACGTGGATTACAGAGATTTGGCCGAGGCGGCAAGTTATCTCCGCGCTTCTTAGGACCATTCTAGGTTTTCAGCAGGATAGGCGAGGTGGCTTATAGCCTGGCACTACCACCTCAGTTGCACCGGGAGCACGACATCTTCCATGTATCTCAGCTGAGAAGATACGTGCATGACCTGACACATATCATCGACCATGGGGAGCTAGACATCGATGATGGGGTGACTTTTGTGGAGGTCCCAGTAGAGATCGAGGATGGAAAGGAGTGGGTCCTACGTGGGTGGTCGATTCCTCTAGTGCGCATCAGGTGGTAGAACGGGAAACTTCAGGAGAGCACTCGGGAGTGGGAGGCTTAGATGTGTGCTCAGTACCCTCATTTGTTCCCCTAGTTTTTTATTTAGCTTTACTGGGATGTAAAGCCCTGAGGTGGGAGTAATGTAAAGACCCGTAAATTTCAAGGGATTTTTTTCCTTAATTTTCTTTGGAATTATACGAGTGCGCTGTTTCTGAAGGCACCTAATTCTGAGACCCGGTGTGTCTGGAATCAATTTCTGAAGTTTAGCTCGGGTACATTCAGTGAACTAATGAGTGAGTTTTTCTGACTTTTGAACTGGTGCGCAGAATCGAAATCCGAGGGAACCGATGAAACCGCGGCGCTGATAATTTCATAAGAAGACCATTACTGGAGTTGCGTTTGCTCGGGAAAAGTTTTTTTAATATGTGGTTTAAGTGTTAAGTGAAATAAAATTCTGTTACAAATTTTATTTCACTTATAAGTGGTTAAACCCTTTGTGTGGGAGTTGGGGTGGGACCCACTAAAAATTCTAACTCCTCTTGATAGGATTTCGTGAGGTGGGGCCCACACGAGCCCCACCCCTTCAATTCCCCTAACCCCCCCTCTTAATTTTTGGAAACCACCCTTTATTAAGTAACTCACCCACTCCCCCTCTTTATTGCATGTCAACTCTCACATTAAATAGATTGATTAAAGCTATTAAATTAATTTAATTTTGAGTTTTATTTTTTGAATATTTTAAAACGCTTGGCATGTGTTAATAAAATAAGGAAGGCCTTATTTTATTTGGGGGTTGTTTAGTTGTGTGAGGAGATTGGGAAAGAATAATCAAAGTCTTGAGGATCTTCATCTTCTTCATTGGAGAACGTGAAGAATGTCAAGACCTCGACGAAGAAATCTGTCACCGCAAGGATTGATCGACTTACCGTTCTTCTCCTCTCCGCAGCCGGTGTGAGACGCCATCCGCCATGGACGTACGCCGACGCCATTTTCTGTGACAATCATCGGTCAACAACTTCTTCGAGGTAGGGGTTGTTTCTTCGTTCATGTTTTTATTTAACGAACTTTGTTGTTAAATAATTAGCCGCATGTTATCAATATAATGGGAGTAGGTCAGACCGCACAAACTCGGCCGACCCTCCACCCCTTTTTATGTTGATCACCTTCATGGTTTGGAACGGAGGCGACACAGTGCATCGGCACTGCGCGGGAACGAGGTAACCGCGGCCAGAGCGGGCCGCAGCGAAGGAGTGCGGCGCTGGTGAAGCCAAAGGGGGCCGCGGCCAGGAGCGGGCTGCGGCGATGGGGCACGACGCCGTCGCACCGCACTAAGGCATCAAGGGGCATCGGTCAGGGCGGGCCACAACAGAGGGGCATGGCGCCATCACGCAGCACCGGTCGGACAAGGGCGGCGGCCTTTGGCCATGGTGGAGTAGCAGGAGGTGGCCGATATGACCGGCCACCCGCACACCATGGCAGCGGGACCCCTACAGGTCATCTGTGTATCAACCGGCCGGCAATAATGGTCGGCCGTTACCCTGAAAACCCGGGGGTTGAACCTCCGGCCAGCACAGCAGGGCGGACCCCCCGGGTCCCCCATTTCGAAGCAAGGGGCGGCGCCCCCCCCCCCCCCCCCCTCGCACCCGCTCGGTCCCGAACCGAGCACCCTGCTGAGCCGGGCCGCTCGTGCTGAGTCGGGCCGCCCGCGCTGGGCCGGACCCCCGCGCCGGGCCGGGCCGCGCCAGTCGGGCCGATCCGCGCCAAACCTGGCTAGACCCGGACCTGGGTTCTGTCGACCCGGTTCGGGCCGACCTAGGGGGTATTGGGCCGGTTCGGACAGGGCCCAAACCCCTATTTCCGGACAGATCCGTTCATACGCCCATAACTTATGCTACGGACCTCCGATTGATGCACCATCAGTTGCGTAGCGATCCCTTGATCGAGACGGTCATTTCGGTATATTACACATAGGGTTTCGGAGAACTTTGTGTATGGCCAGGTTGGTTCGACCCGAAACCAAACAGGCCCTCGGAGCGGAAACACTTATAACTTGAGCTCGAGAAGTCCGATCGACGTGCCGTCGACTTTGTTGGATTCCTCTTAGTGAGATGGTTTTTTTAGATTACTCCGCTCGAGGTTTGGACATAGTTGGAGTATAGTCGGGATGGTTTAGCTTAAAAACCAACCGGGCCCCTGGGACGAAAAAGCCAATAACTCTCAGACCGGGCGTCTGATTGACGCGTCGTCTGTCGTGTTGAGTTCCTATTGACGAGAATGAACTTTTGGATACATCAACTTCGGACTACGTGTCAGTTCATGTATCGACCACCTTGGCTCGTGGAGCGGACCCTCTGGGAATCGAGCATGCTATGTGCGGGAACCCTAGAGCTGGTTGCGACTGCGACGACGATGACGACTGTACTGGGATCCTCTGTGGGTTCGGAAGCGACGAAAACCGTAATGAAATCCTCCATGGGTTCGACGGTGATGACTACTGTTATTGTATCCTATGTGGGTCTGGCAGTACTTGACTAATGTTCTTGTATCCTATGTGGGTCCGACAGTATATGACTCTGTACTTGTATCCTATGTGGGTCCAGTAGAGTAGCTGGTCTTGTATCCTTTGTGGGTCCGACAGCTTAGCTGGTCTTGTATCCTATGTGGGTTTGAAAGCTTAGTGCATTATTTTACTCTGTACTTGTATCCTATGTGGGTCCGGCAGAGTAGTTGTTCTTGTATCCTTTGTGGTTCCGACAGCTTATCTGGTCTTGTATCCTATGTGGGTCTGACAGCTTAGATGAATCAGTGGCTACATCTGATCATCTATATCGTCTTATGAAATGTATAACTATGTGAGCTGAGTCTTGACTTTCAATCATTATCTTCGATGTGATTGACTTGATATCCTATGTGGATTGAGTTATGCTTTCTTGTGTGGATTGGGTGGTGAATTCCTATGTGGTATGGGTTATATTTTTCTTGTGTGGACTAGGTTGTACATGGGCTCGTGTGCTGGAGCCAAGCTGGAATTGATGACTTAAGTATATGTATGGGCATATACCTAAGTAGAGTTGGTTGTTACTTTGTGATTGTAACTTTCCATTGTGGTTGATCCTTCGTGGATTCTGGGAGACCTTCAGGGGGTCAAGGGGTCCCTACTGAGTAGTGTATACTCACCCATGTATGGGCTATGCCCGCACTATGTTGTGTTGGATGCAGACGAAGGACAGCGCTGATCGAGGTAGGAGCTCATGGAGCTCGACGGTACCTAGAGGTGGATCACTGGACGAGACGTACACAGAGCGGACATCCGGAGCTGAGGAGCAGGAGAGACTATCTGTACCCACCCTTCAAGTGGGGTTTCCAGAGGACATCTCGGACTCGCTGCTTTACTTTCCAGTTGTTGTACTTTCATTTCAGTTGTACTTTACTTTCATTTGGGTTTGTATTCTGGCCCATTACTTTCCAGCACTTACTTTTGTACGCAGTTTACTTAGTGTTCACTTCAGTTTGCGTACTCTGTGGTGTTTTTTTACTTTATAAAGGAAAGGCCTTCCCTATTATCGGGATTTAGGTCTTTGGTGCTAGTCTCCAGCCCCTGGCCTATGGAAGGTGGGCTTGGGGTAGTCACGGCACGGGCCCCGAGGACGGGTCATGACATTATTCATAATTATTGCTAACTAAAATTAATTACTCCAAATGATGATTAAATATTTTTTATGTCATGTTAATTATAGGTAATTATTATAAATTACTCTTAATAATAATTCATTATTACTATTATGATTAGATATATCAAATTAAAACAAATTATTTAATATTAATTACTAATCACCTTTAATGTCTTTAATTAACTATAAATACTCCTAATAATGATTAATCAATAATTAATTTATGGCAGTTGCAATTAATTACTAATAATTATGATTAATTATTACTAATTATTAATTATTATATCTAATTACACTTAATTATTACTAATTAGTTAACAATTCCCTCTAATTTTTTTAAATTATTGATAATTACTCCTATTGAGAGGTAACCCTTAGACATGCCTTGTAAACCCAATTAGTTAGTAATGTTCGTGATTAATGATATATAGACGCGATCAAAATGATGTTCCCCTATTGATCCACTCTTGTTTTTTTCATAATAAATTTTGATCTATTCCATCTAGAACATCCCTTATTCTAGGAGCCAGGAGAACCTCCATCCAGGGTCTCCAACACACCCTGTGCACCATCTCCAGTGATATTCAATCGATATCCACTTTTCCCAGCGGTCGACCGATGACGCACCCCGCTAGTTGTTCCTCCAACACTCCAACCTAGTTCCAATCTCGGCATCCCCTATAAAAAACCCTCACTTGACGTCAACACCTATACATGAAAAATATAAAAACAAATCTAAACAATATTTTTACTATAATAAGTGTTGGATGAACCTTTAATTAATTCAATTTCCATACATTCATTCTCATTAATGCATAATCCTTCCCATTAATGCATAATCCTTATCATTAATCCATAATACTTCTTGGTAATTCATAATCCTCCTCATTAATTCAAAACCCATGTTTTATCCATATTCCTTTAATCAATAGTTCATTTTTAGGGAGCTTTTGAAAATTTTCAAAACATATATTTTTTAATACAAAAACTAGAATTTTTTATTGAAATAAAAATAGTTGATATTTTCACTACACAAACACTCCCTTATTAATATTAATTAGTTAATTATTTTTTTTAAATTTATAACAAGTATTTTTTTCTTAACGAATCTTATTGAATCAAATATACATTGAAGAAGATTTCTTGTATCAATTTATTATTTTTTATATCTTTATTATGAATCCAAGTAAATAAGAAAAAAAATTATTTTCATATAACATTCAAACATAAAAACAAGAGGTTTAGATTTTACCTTCTATTTAATATAGATATTTTTTATTATTTTATAATCCCTTTTTTGTCTAGGTTTAGGACCAAGAGGCACATGACCAAAAGACCAAATAGAATCGACACCACAAGACAGGACATACCATCATTACATATATAGGTATATATATATATATCAACCTTACAACCGTTACAAGGATACACAACTATAATTTCCCTGTGCATGCACGGTGCCTGGTCTATATGGAAGAATACATAACCTCTTGTACGTCCTGCTTGGGTAGCCCTATAAAGCTGGGAGTAGTTGACTGAACTCCATCTGAACTATAGAGAAATAAATTAAATTTATTTTTTTCTTCTTTATTAATCTATTGCTCCTTCGCAATTGCTTAATGACCCTCACTGCACCTCATGACGCATGCCACATGTCGTCAACGAGACCTCCCCCACTACATCCCTATATCAACGAGCCTGACCACCCCCATTCAATACCCTCTGCCACATATGCTGGTAGAGACGGTACCCGTCACTACATCCTTTGACTATAATGACACACCCATCCCATCATCGCTAACAAAGAACTGATGACCACAAGCTACTCCCCATGTGGTCACCCTAGCAAGACTCATTTCATCTCTACACAATGCCTTCCTCTGCTATAGCACGACCCACACACTCCACCGCCCCTATAATTGGATCCCCAAATATCTCTGGTTTGATGCAGTATTAAAAGGATTCCTATTCAACTATTCCAAACCCCAACTTCCCAAAATTACCCTTCTATTTAATATAAGAATTAAAATGGGAGTTTAAATGTTCCAAATTCTATTTCAAAAATAAAAACATTCATAAGGTAATTTTTAATGATATTTCCGATTTTTTATTTTTAAATATTTGCTCAAAGGAAATTATTTTGTCATAATTCGGTGATTTTTTAATTTTAATAACTAAATAAGACCTTTCAATGTTTTGATAAAAACTTTTTTAACCAAATGAATTCATATCGACTTCTGGTCTTTTTATTTATATGTTTAACTAACTGTCATTGCATTTTGAGCATTATGTTTTATATTTTATCTGGAGAGAGGGTTATCAAGTTGTGTACTAAGTAATTTAAATTTATTATTAGATAAAATAATGAAAATATAATCACATTCATATGTCATTTAAAATTATCTATAAATTTTTTAACAAATTTACAAGTAACTATTAAATTATTTAAAAAAGTTTCCTTGCAATTGTAAATGTAATTTTATTTACAAGAAAAAATTATTTTCATTTAGTTAATTAATAAAATTATCAACTTTATTTGATATTAACTTCATAAAAAATTACTTAACACAAATTAATTTCTAGAATTAGAAAAATTAATTTGGTGCTCAAATGATGTCGTTTTTTAAACTTAGTGTTTTTAACAATAATTAATGTTAAAATCAGAAATTTTCCCAACATTTGTTCAAAATGAAGTTCGTTGTGTAGGAATAATTTTTTGTGTGGTCCTTTGTTATCATTTTTCAACAATCAAAGACTTACACACCCATTTCCATGTGGATAAAAAAATAATCCTTTAATATATTAAGGACCAACCCAAAAACACATGTTTTTAAAATAAAAAAATGAAATCTTATCATCGTAAACATTTGAAAATAAAAATATAAATGTAATGAAATTTATTTGTAAATTTATTTAAGCTAAAATTGTAAATATATGGAAAAATTTATAAATATATTTTTTATACCTATATATATTTGACCAATTATTTATTAATTAAATTATATATAATATTTATTTCTATATTTAGTAGTAATATTAGAGAGCTTAAGTGAAATTAATATAATAAGTTAGTCATTTAAGGGATTTTTTGAAATTTATGGTTCTTAATTAATTTAATATAATTGATCCTTCTTTGAGTAAAATTAATTTGGTTGTTTGGATGTTCACAAGAATGATTGTTAGTATATAAAAAACCCCACATGTTCTAAACTGTGAGATTTAACATAGATTTTTTTGTTGGGATGGAATGGCCTAGATATTTTTAAATATGTTTCAAAGTCATTGTGAAGCTTGGAAGAATCTACGAAAAATATGTTATTCTCATTGCATTTTTTCCCTATTTTCCTCCCAATGATCAAAATCCATTTTTTCACTCATTTATACTTCAGTTACAACAATGTATGAAAGATGCTTATGGTAATACTGTAACGCCCCATCCCTAGTTACCCATATTCGCTGCATTATTATATAACATTGGCATGATCACAAGAGATTAAGTCTCAAAAGACCGATTAGTTTAGAAGTATTGGAAGTACTAGATACATACATAAGTTTTATATTACATCATGAAATAATAGAAACTACATTGTGTCCCCTTTGAACACACTCATATCCCTGGCCTATCCCTATAGGTTAATCATAATATACTTCTTCACATCCTGGGAAAAAAAGAAAACATAAGAAAGGGGTGAGCTCAGATGCTCAATAAGGATAACAATATAGCGGAAACCATCATAAATAATCATAAACATTTAAGGTAATGTATAAGACTAAAACAAAAGCCTTTTAAACGCAAAATTCCAAATTATACGGCAAAGAAAAATCAGATAATTCAATTTACATATTCACATGGATATTCTACAAGTTTAATAATCACATGTAATATCAACAGCTAATTTCATAATGATGGAATGCATAATGTGATACATCATAACAAAAAATTAAAGGCCTCATTCCAAGAATTAAAATAATATTTTTTCAAGGACTTCTGCAAAGACAGTAGTTTGTATCATGAGACCTACAGATGCATCGAGGAGATATAGCGGGATCCACCCATCACTTACTATGTCCAATGCATTCCGGATATGAAAAGGTTGAAACATAACATAAACATTCATATTAAAACTAGTATATGAAATGTTAATACATTAACCATAAACCAAGAATGGTATAAAAATAACACATCCAGAGTCAAACATATCTCAAAACCATCAATACAATGTGGAACATTGTTTCATAATAAATCAACTTCAAACAATTGTAAAATCCATTAATGTATGTTTACATAAATGAAATCAAAATTATTTGAGAGAAATGTATCTTTCTATTTTGAAATAATTTAAAAGTCACATAATTATAAAATAAAACATTTATTTTAAAAATATTCTTATAATCTTGTAAGGGAATCTTTCAAGGTGTTATAACGGTGGAAAACATCTACACTCACCGTATAAGTTAAAAGAACATTATTTCTTTAATTTTTTTGAAAAGGTCATAAAGGACCTTGTTTGGAAAATGATAGAAAGATTTATTTATAAAATTTTTATAAAAAAGTAAAACAAGAGTCTAAATGAATTTAACCGACAGTCTAGGAAATATTAAAATGTTTTGAAATACATTTTTAAGAAACATAGATGTGGATGATAAAGAGGTCTCAGTAGATACTCACGTATAAACAACCTCAGATAATGAAGAGATTGTAGAATTAACCCTTACCTTGTACTCTTACTTTGTTGAGGGTATTTTAACCTCCTTTATAATAGTTAAATGATTTTTATTAAAATATAAAATAACTACATACATAAATATTATATCATATATGATCTTCTAATATTGTTTTATTATTAATATTTCAGTAGTATAATTGTTTCGGGTGTTAACTGATTAGTTTTCATTTATATGTTTTGTTACGTAAGGCATGTTTTTTATGGATAGGATATATTTGAATCATATCTATAATGATATTATGTTCTTAAGCATTATTTTTAATCGTAAAATGAAAATTACTCTTGAATGGTTACGATGAGGAATGAATCTCATCACGTTCGTGGAGACGGTAATCTGTACGTATGTGTGAGATACAATACCATTCTATTGATTGTAGAATTGTATTTAATTGGATGGTATATCATATATACATAATAATTAACATGTTATATTTATTATTTACATCAATTATAATCATTATTATGCCCATATAAATAAATAAGTGTTGAATAAAAAACTACACCATGACGTGGAGACGGTAAGTCATACGTATTCACGTATGGTGACATTTTCATTAATAGGATGGATAGAATAATGAATATTTTTGTAACATATTTTCGTATGGATACAAAAAAGAAAGTTTAAGTGGAATAAGAAAAGAACATTGAATATTGTGATGAAATAATTACCTCTTCTTCGTGTGCTTCCTTTTGATTTGATCAAAAGGGCTCCTTAGGTTGGATTCCTCTTCAAAGTAAGGACTCTAGGTTGAATTGAGGGTATTTTTTAGGATATTTTAGTAGGGGTTAGACAAGACAAATGGCTTTGGAGGTGTTGTTTTTATAGAAGGGGAAGTACCCTTTTATAAGAGATGTGAGGGTCACTTTAGGAAAAGATAGAAATATTAATGTATTAGACAATCATATTTGGTTTATAATGTCTCCAAAAACATATTAGAGGCTGAGGTGGGGTTGCGTCTAAAAACTCTCAAACAATAGGTTTTAGATAGGTTTAGGTCACCATATTAACCTTATCTTTTAGATTTAAATCTTACTTAAATAGTTTAACTTTTACCATGTCTTCTTGTATTATTATAATAAATGTTTAATAAACATACTATAAAAATACAAGATACCCAAAAGTGGTACATTATTGAAATATCTAACATTATCTATGTCATTTGGATGAACCTTATATTTTTTGGAATATTATATCATTTGGTAATATAGTATTTGATTAAAAAAACTAATTTATGTCAATTTTGACACTATTTAGTATTTTGTTTTTGTGAAAGTAAACCAAACATTATTACATAGAAAATAATAAATTAAATCAATACTAACATGTAATATTAACCTATAAAATTATTTTAATTCATTAAAAGTCTCAATTTACATTTATTTGTACATTTGTAATATCAATTATTTTAATCTTTCACTAATAAGGTAATTAGTGTATCATCATTGTCATAAATAAATTTAATTATTTAATGTATAAAAATTAGAAATAAAATAAATTTATGTAGAAAATATTTTTATATTTCTAATGAATATTTATAGTCTAATTTATCATATGTATAACACTATATTAAAAGAAATAGTTTTGAAATTTTGAATTTAACACTTTTAACTCTTCTTTAAATAAAATAATAATTAATTTCAAAATCTAATCAAAGTAGATGAAAGAGGATTATATTTTATTCCTAAGATTGATTTTGGTCTAAAAAAGGTATCCAATATAATTAGTACATGTGTTAGGGTAATTATAAAATCATTTTTACCTTTAATTACCCTATTTACTTTTAACTATGGAAAATAAAATTCAAAAGTTACTATTCACCAAAAATTATTTTCATCTTATTGAACCATATTTTACTTATTGATGTCAACCGTGTCTCTTTTATTTTTTAAGTTCAATTCATAGAAGTGCTAAAATTATGTTTTATGCAAATTTGCTAACGTGCCTAGAAGGTGGGTAAAAGACGTTAAACAATTCAATAAAATTTTATACATCTAATTTTATTATAAAATGATACCAATGAATTACATTGAACTAATATAGGTATTATGTATCAATTTTTACTTAAAATAAATTTAAATAAAATAAATAATTATTTAAATAAAAAGTCAATTTTAAAAAATAACCTCGTGTTTTTCACTTTTCATAAAAAACTGAATGTTTTCAGAAAAATACCAAAAAATCACCCTAAGATAATTTTGATATTTCGAATCCAAAAATGAATTCCATTTTGAAAAAAAAATTAAAATTTAAAAATGTGGGTATTAATATTCATAATGGCTAGTTTGATTGGTCGTGGTGTGCTTGAACTTGAAGTTGCGTACAGCGCAAGCTATTGAATTATTCAAAGAGAAACGTATTGTGGATTCTTGGGGTGTTACAAATACAATAAATTCCCTACTAATTCATTAGAAATATCCCATTATAGTTTTTTATGTGTAAAATCCTGATGCACTAGACAACAAAGGTGATGTAAAGTATGTACTACAAAGCACTATGTAAAATCTAGGATCTATTCTACGACTACTCCACTATCATCCAGTCACTAGTATGGAAGCTCCAGAGTGTTGAGATGGAGATCACCAAATCCTAGTCCTAGTATGCCATCCTATCAGTGGCACATGCTCTCCCTCATCCCTCTAACTCATGTCGCTTTTACCAACTGCATGGATTGTGAGCCATCAAGTGACTGATGTCGAACCCTGGTGCTGGTCTGGGGTTGGAGGCCATGCCTTTAGTTTTTTCATATGGTCATTGATATTCTAGTCGGTCTAATTAACATAATCATAAAAAGGTTATAAATATTAAAATGGATAAGTGATAAATTCTAGAATATAAGATCAACGTTGTTGATGTTATTTTCCTTTAAATAACCAATAAAGAACATTAAGGAGGAAACTATTCCAAAAAATTATGAAATGTTTATGAGAAGTAGTCAGGAATTCACTCTTATAAATGTATTCTTTTATCAAATATTTATTAGGGATTTTGTAATCAAATATTTATATTAATTAAGCATAATAAACTTATTTATGAAAACACACATAGATACATAAATATATATATATATATATATTGAACATAATCCCCAAACCCCTATTGTAATCCATGAACAGTGGGTATATGACCCCGAGTCACATTATGAAATATTATATATTCATATGGAAGAACTATTGCACGACAATATTCTGCTCACATAGGTGATAGATTTAAAATTTCTCGAATATTATTATAAACATCATGACCAACCAGTGAGAATCGAGCCCCAAACATCAAACAAGTTAGGGGAGCGGCCTACATATTGTAACATTACCAATAACTATACATAATAAATAATAAAATTTTATAGATATACGTATATTTATATTACATGTTTTTAAATATCAATATATATATATATATGCATTTTTTTATTTAATGATGTCCTTTAAATATGCAAAATTTTATTTTTCAAATATTATATTTAAATATAATATTCAACTAATACATCATATATTATTTTAGTAACCATATTCATTTTTTCATTTTGTTTATGATATATGTGTTTTTATGTAATTAATATAACTAATATATCATTAATAATGATTAACTAGATTAATTTTATTTATCTATACATATAATAATATATTTTACATTTATTTAATTTTCAATCTACTATATATATACACATTTAAATATATTAAACTATATTAATTAATATTTTAAAATATAATTATATATATTTTTATAAGAAACTATAGTTTCCAAAATAAAAATATTATTATTTTATACATAATTACTTAAAAATTTATTAAGAGTAAATCTTGATAAATTTAATTAACAAACGAAATATAAACATAAATAAAAAATAAAACATTGTAAACATATGTTATTTTCAATATGATAAAACTCAGTAAGTAAATATTTATTTTTATAATTTATTAAATTTATATAAATTAAATAATTATATTTTATATATAATTAATCAAAATAATAATTATTTATAATTAATTTAATTTAAAAAATATTATTAAATGTGTATTTTTTTATTTCATTAACAAAAATTGTATTATTTAAATCAATATATCAAAAAATATATTATATATTTATATAATTTAAAATATGATAAATGATATAATAAATAGATATGTATATATATATATATATATTATTCATAAAAAGTTAATAATATTCTTTATAAATAATTTTTAATAATATTATTTTAATAAAATATTTACTTAGATTCACTTTATTTATCTATGTATGAAATATTGGTTTTTAAACTTATTTTACTTTAAATATACTAGATAATATAATATATACATATAAATATTTTGAAATCTAATTATTCACAATTTAAATTAAAAATATATAAATTTCTCAAAACAATAATATTTCCCTAAATATAAATTATATTATTTTATACATAAAATTTAAATTTTGAGAACACAAAATTTAAATTTTCTAAGTCATTAAATAAAAATTCAATAATAAAAATTATAAAAAATCATATATTAATTATGTCATACAATGAATAATAATTCATACATTCACACAACCATAAATTTTTAATAAATAAATCATACAAAAAAATAAATAAAAGAATGGTAAAAATAAAAATTTTAAATATAAATTTTACCTTTTTGAGAGATTATAATTAAAATTTTAAGAGAAATATTTAGAAGAGTTTCACTGCAAAATATCATGTTGGAATAAAGGAAATAAATGGGGCAGGGAGGAGTGGAAGGCCTCCATTTATAATTTTTTTTGGTGGGAGGCATGAACTCCATTAATTCCACATGTGTATTCATTACAAAGAAAGAGTTAATGTGGTTTGTGCTTCTTGGTGAATGAAGGAAGAATGAATAGGTTTCATACCTCCCTTGACTCCTTTTTCAAAATACAAAAAACCCTATCTCATTTTTGCGAGAAAGTAAAACTAATTATAAATAAAATCTCCAGTCAGTCATATTAACGTAAGAATAACAAGGTTATGAAGATAAAAATAGATATGTGATCAACAATAAATGTAAAATTGTGAATCGAAGTTCAGCATTTGGATTTCATTTTAACTTGGAGAATGAAGATGAAGAAGAACATTAATTAGGACATTATGCCAAACATTTATGAATGGGTTCCTGGATGTAGTCATACATTCACTCGTAGAAATATTTTCTTTTGTCACATATTTATTATTTTTTTATAAGGGTTAAAAAATTGAAGTGTGTGTGCATGTGTGTGTGTGTGTGTTTGAACATAACCCCCAACCCCCTATTACAAGAAATCAACTACCTAGTTTACCCTCTAACCATGCATGCGGGTACCAGAACCCGAGTCTCATTATGTAGTCTTGTAGGTTCATTGGGAAAAAATTCCACACAACCACACACCCTTGCACATATGGATGATTTAAAAATTCTATAATATTATTATGAACTTCACAACCAACCAGAAATAATCAACCCCCAATATCCAAGAAGATAGGGGAGCGGCCTACCATTGGGGAACCCCAATGGGGTCTTTTCAAAAACATTATATAATTGTATATATATAATTAATTATATAAATATATATGTTAATATATAAATATATAAATTAAAATATTTGTATTTATGTATATTTATTTAAATATATTAGTATAACAGTGTGTGGTAGTGTAAGAAGCGGCAGTTTTACCCCGCTCTTTGCAAAACTCATTCAAGACCTGATGTCTGATACCCATCCCCAAGTTGGGGGGGGGGAGGGTTATGTTTTCGAGATCATACCTTGTATAGGAGTTTATATTGATGTTGATAAAATATATTTATATAAAAATATGCACACACATGTGTTCAATCACCATCATAAAATAATATATGGGAAATTACACACAGATGATAATAAATCAATACTAAGAGACCAAACAAGTTGTTTAAATGCTTCAATACAAGGCATAGAGGTAGAGTTCAAATCCAGCCTCACTCATAGAAAAAAATTAGTATTGTGGTTCAGGGCTAAGCGGACACATTCTAGTTATGGGGAAATTCTAGGGTAGGATATCAAGATGGTGGGAGGAGTCAATGAAGGTGATTAATGTAACACCCTGCCTTGGTCCACTTATGAGTGCCTAGACTAGAGACATCATAGGTGCTCAGGTGCACCTCCCTATACACTAAAGGTTTCTGACTAGCAGTGGGACACAAATACATAGAATGGGGAGACTAATCCTTCAACTCAGAGTCATAAAATAGTGTAAAAAATAACTAAACAATGTATAAAACGTAATCATAGTACACAAAAACAATCAAAGAGAGTTCTATACCAAATTTCCCTTGTAGATGAATATAATTCTACATAAAATGATCACTTATTGGGTTAATCTAAAATAGAAAATAAAAAAATACCCAACACACACACACTAGCCTTACTGGAACAAATTTTCATCACAAAAATTATTTCCACATATGTGTGAGTTTTGAAAACTTAATCCATGGCATGTCATGTGCTCAAATAGAAATTAGACATAAAATTCACATGTGCATTAATGTTCTCCTAGTATTTTCCGTCATCTACATGTGTGAATGGGGAATAAAATAATCTTAACACCCAACAACCTTAGACATCTTGTGCTTACCATTCCACTAGGACTCGCTGGGAATAAATTAACTTTGTACTATCCAAGTCACGGTGACACCCGATCACACATACTTTACAACCATGCCAAAATCAACCTCATCATCTCATTGATCCATTAAAACAATTATTAGCCTATACCTAATGACTCTGGGTACGGTGGCATCTGAAACCTCGACCCACTACCCACTGACACTAGTCATAGTCACACATTCATATCTCAACCCACTAAGTAATCACTCTAGGTAGGGTTAATCAGTCTCATCACGTCACCCCACAACCCAACACCAAGGTCTATCCTCGACCCAAGCTATCATAATCCAAATCATATCACCCAAACCTTCTGTAACCCAAATGGATCCTAACATGGACCTAAGGGAATTATCGATTCCCACAGGTTGTCAATAAGTTCCCTAGCATCAATGACTACCTTGGGAATGATTTGTCCGCAAAAAATCAAAATTAATTCAATGAACAAATGGAAAATTTTGGTATTCTAAAAAACATAACAACTGTAGACTGGTACAATCATTATCCAAAAAATTCGAACACGCCCAAAACAATCAAATTACTAAAACCCGAGAAAACTTTAATATGTGTGAAATGATGTCACCTCCAGAATATCACACCCTATTAATGAGAAAACACATGACCTTTCCCTTAAATACATCAGATATTACATGATCTATATAAACCAAAAGGAGTGTGAAGTGTTTCAGAAAAATATTTAATTAGGATGCCACCAATAATTTCATAAGTATACTTTATAAAAGAAACCAATTACGCAAAATAAATAAAACAAATCATGCAATAATTTTTTACATCACAAAACAAAAAATACGGATAAAAAATATGTTTCCAAATCATTTCTGTGAAACTCCATTAATTCAATTCATGGATAACCAATTAAGAAAAAAATTCCATAAATACAATCAATATCTTGTCAATATGTATCCCATGTACTTTATATTGTTAGTAGGACACTTGGTGTCCATATTACCCTTGAAAAATAAGTCTAGGGGGTAATAAGACACTCCTGAAATTGACTCCTTTTCAAAACTTATGTAACCCAATACACACATTATCCTAGAAGCAAATATGCTAGGAAAAAGAGTTCAACATTGAGGATGTCCCCCTACTTCATCATCAATCACTTTCAGGATTATAACAATAAATTCATTCAAGGTAATTTAGTCACTGAAACTGATGATCCGTTATATTGTTTTGTTTTAAAAAAAAATTGGTTTTTTTCACTAGTAATTTTTTTCCAGAATTTTTCAATAAATAAGGTGAATGTTCTTAAATTTATTTTTTAGACTGTTTCTAGAGAAGTAAATTTGTAAAAATATTGTAACTTAGGATGTTTTACATCTTTCAAAACAAATTTAGAAGATTCTTTTATGATCTTAAATTTCTCAACATTAAGAAAATCTCATGATTCAATCATTTGATAAAATAAGGGAAGTTAAAGTGTTTCGAACACATCATATCGGACATAATGGAACCTGAATAAAAATTTATAGGAAGTTTAGATGTGTAATTTTTATTAAAATAAAAATATTTTCTGATTGGATGATTCATCAGACAAACCATCAGAATAAGCTTCTCGTAAAAAGTTTATGTTTGTATAAGTTGTAATATGACAAATAAGGAGATATTTTTTCCCCGACTATGTACATCATATGAATTAGAATATACAAATTGGACACTGAATATCGATATTAGTTATTGTACACACCTGACTAGAATTAACAACGTTTTTGATTTATACAAATGGAGGTTTTGATCCTAGGAAATAGGTGAAAATCATATGACAAAGAATCTTTAAAAAATATGGAAGTTTTTATTTGTTACTGAGATCCTGTGGATTTAAAAAATATGAAAGAATTAGAATATTCATCAGATGATCTGTTATTTCCAATTCATTAGATGAGTTTTTTATTTAGATTCATCAGATGAACTTTTGATTCTAAACCATTAGAAAAGCTTTTGACACTGATTCCTTGGATAGTAAATTTCTAAAAATATATGATTTTTTTGTTTATAAGTTTCTCTAGTTTTAAAAAAAATACAAGAAATGTAGTTACAAAATAAAACACATCTTAATTCTTGATAAAAGATAAATGGGTAGGTAAAGTGTGTAATTAGACATAGAATCAGATCTATTGAATTTTATACCAAATAGAGATGGAGGAGCCACAGATGAGCCTCAGCCCAGTTGGTGAGGACTCTTTAAGTGCATCCACGAGACCCAAGATCAAATCCAAGAGGTGGAATATTTTCGAGGCACAGAAGATGTTATTGTAGCAGTTACTATTTGGTACTATTGTAGTCATTGTTCATTACTGTAGTAGTTGGAACTATTCTCCTTCAGGTCACCAATTTGGTCCTAGAGTCCTTCGGGCCACCAAGGCATTCAGTTTAGTAAGGATTTTTGGTGCCCTAAAGGCCTTTAGGATACCTCAAGGTCTTTGGGCCACCTCAAGGCCTTAGGTCCACATAATGTGTCGGCAAAACCCAAACAAATTCTATATGTAACAAGATCCATAAGTGGATTCAGAGGATACACATTCACCATAGCAGAGCTATAGGATTTGGAAGAATAAGAGGGTATGCAAATTTTCATCAATACCAGGCCAATGCATTTCTACATAAGATAGCTAGTCTAAAATCCATGCGAAGGAGGGTAGATGATCAGTATGTAGTTTTTAGGGAGTTGTAGTTTCAAGTAGTCATTTTCTACATGAATTCCTCCAAGTCCTTCATATCCTTTAATTTTATGAAGCCTACATGTCGTGTAAGGGTTCTCCTTCACCACTTAAAGGGTGTATTATCAAAATAGAATAAAAATTGAGAGACTTAGGAACCCTTATAGAGAGATAGAGCAGGAAAATGAAGTCTTTAAAAGTTTAAATAATGAAGTAAATGATTTCCACCTAGCTTGGTGAAATGGACTAAAAAAGTTTTTAATTTTTTTGTTTTGAGAGAGTTTTTTTATCTTCATTTAATAATGATCATTTAATATAGGAAGAATAATTTTGAAGTTGTGATGTTTTAAAGATCTTATTTAATAATTTCCGTGATAAAATAATTAAAAATTGTGAGTTGATAAGAATGGAGTTTTCTCTCAAACCTTATTGGACTAGTTGAGTGTGTTTTAAGTGGGTAAAGAGAACTAGACAAGTGATGATTTTTTCAAAAAACCATTTCTTGATGGAGTTTTTATGATAAACTTTGTAAAGTTTTAAATTATAATGACGTTATGTGAAAGAGCGCTGTCGTGGGCACCCTCAAATGATTAATGTGATTTTGGGGTACTTAGGTGCAGCAGAGTGGCTGACCAAGGTCGTCTCTCAAAGGAGGAAGTGAATTTAACAACTTATTAAAGGTATTCTAAAAATAAAATAAAAAGAGAATAGAATAAAAACACTACTTTAAAGGATTGGGTTGTTTTTATAGTTTATGAATCTAGAAGAAGTTTTCTGGAGGAAGATTTTATTTTTTTTGTTTTTAGTTTGGAAATGAATTTCGATTAAAATGACACAACAAGAAGATGTTTTTTTAGAAATCTATTTTAAAAGGCGTAATCAATAAAACTCTACCAATTCATTCACTTATTAATCATTATCATTTAAATCAATATCCACTTAATTATGATCCCCTAATTTGTTATCTCTCGAACCCTACGAGAGTTAACTTAACCACAAAGATGAAATTACCTAAACCCTAGGCTAGCTTCGGAACACGCAATCGCAGCACCCTGCTTTGATTGTTGTTCTAAGGATAGCTTATGGTAAGTGGATAATTAGAGCACACATCCATTATGGAAATGAAGATGAATTGTGTTTAGGGATTATATTTTATCTCTAAAAATTTATCCAGTGTGGTCTTGTATTACCGATTAAGATGAAGCTCTCACAATTTACACAAAATCCCGACCTCACGTGTTTTTGTGTTAATTGTTTAATTTCTTACTTAGTTTCATGTAATTTAAAAAAAAATTGATAGATCATATTATGTTAATTACATTAGCTCATTTATTCAAAATAATTAAATGAAGAGAGTAGAAGATAGATCGATTAGTAAAAGATTACTCTTCCATGGGTGGCGTAATCATCGTAGAAGCGTTTTTCATGTGCAAAGGTTTATAATGGGTATAACCCAATAACGCTTCTACTCAAGAATTGAAGCCCAAAGATGAAGATTAATAGACGAAGAAATTTAAACAAAACATTAGAAAAGAGAAGAAATAAAATAAAACAAAGAAGTTTATTACACAAACAAAATCATTACAACATGAAGGAGAAGAAGAAGGCTTCGTCGAAGGGATCCTTGCTTCAAGAGCTACCCTTATTGAAATGGTTGGAGAATTGGAGTGGATCCACTTCTCATCTTCCCTCAACTTCACAAAGCACTTCCCAACCATACCAAATGAGAAAACCACCAATTTATAGAGTGGTGTGGAGGCTAGGTTCAAAGTGGTTTCAAGTGTGAATGGGGAATCTCAACCAAATATTTTATTCCAAATTTCACAGCCCATTTGAACACCAAAACGCATGAATAGTCCGGCCTTCTAGAAGGATAAAATGTGAGGATTTAGGTTTTCTATCCCCCTCCAAATTTGGGCTCAATCCAGGCCCAAATAAAGGAGTTATAGTATAAATACAGAAGCTTCTCCATTCTATTGAGTCCATCCCAACTTTGACTTCATGTCCCATTTTCAACAACCAAATTAACTCTTTAGCACTAGTGTCCTGAATAAAAGTTGTACATAATTCAGTTAGAAACACGGTTACAAAATTTCAAATTACAATAATAAATATAAAAATATTTATCTTTGAAATACTACAGTGAACTATAAAGGGTAAAACAGGAATTTTCATCAAATATTCAAATGAATGATCTAATCCCAAATATTTCATAAATGAATATATTTTTCACAATGTGAGGAAATTATATCATTTATTATCAATAAAATATTCAACAAAGTAGTGTTTTATCAACTCCCCCACACTTACCCTTTTTCACTCCTGAGAAAAATCTCATATCAAGTAAACATCAATATCAAATCAAAACCAATTTTAAAACACATATCCGTGAGATCAAACAATTACACACCAAGAAACAAAAGATATCATGCCTCATAAAAACCATTATTTCAAGTTCTTAATTTATATCATTCAATATATTTCCACTTTATTTATCCTTCCATGCACAAAACACTTACCTCGCTTGAATTTTCTCTTATCACACAAATGTTAATTTTTTTGCAATGTCTTTCTCATCCAAACTCATACAAGGGTCTCCATAGGCTTGATAAATTCCTATATCGCTACCTGATGTGAGTCATGGGCATATGTTTATCATGAGGACTTTTCAGGGTTATTCTGTGGCTTTTGGTTGGTAGGATTTAGATGTGAAAAATTCCGAGTCTAAATGAGGAGGGCTTGACTATTTTTGAAGTAAAATTGCATTAATCTAATTTTCATTTAAATATGGTCTTCTCTTCAATCACCATAGTATCAATTAAGCTCCATAATCATGAAAAGTCATGAAAGGTTTACACCTTTCATCATTTTAGCATCAAAAATTTAAATCTTCTCAAACATGATTTTCTTGAAATCTCTAGATGGGCACAGCTTTCCACCTCAATTAGAAGCTCCAGAAAAGGCACAGCTTCACTTGTCATGAAAGCTCCAAATATGGCACAACTTTCAATATAATGAATTTCATCAGCAGCAAACACATCTCTTCAGAAATTAATTTTCCACCCAAAGTATCACATAATGTGGTGGCACAACACAAGATAGATTCCCCCACACTTAAGCTCAACTAGATTATGCAATTTCACATCAAGAGTTGGTTGGATAGGGAAAATTGGCTTGTAATGTGGCTAACCTAACAGGTTATGCATGGATTCTAATGGCTACAAGGATTAAATTTTCAATGTAGGCCATTATAAAAAGGGATTATTTGAAATAGGGGCTTTAATACCAAACAAATTCCTCAATAATTTAAACATAAATACCTCAAACCCTCAAGTTTTGATAGGAATAGATCAAATTCTGTTTAAATCAAGCATGGTTTGGTTCTCTCAAGAAGTTAGGTGAATGTAAAGAATATGAAAATAATGGTTTAGAAGCCTCACAGGAAAGTGGTTTCAAATATAAAGACAGTGAGATGTGGCATGGGATTCAAAATTCAAAGTACATTCCATGAAATTACTAAATATTTGAACTTGAATCAAAGTCCTTTCATCATTCATTTAAGTTTAGTTTCAAGGGATAAATCATTTCAATCATTGATATGAATTTCAAAATTGTGATGAGAATCATTTCAGCTCAAAAATTTCAAAAACACAAAGAAAATTGAAAAATAAACACACAAAATTTGAACAACGCACAATTTTTTTTGGTTTGTTTTTTTTAAACAGGAAAACAATTGAAATTACTAAACTAAAAGGTTCCCTTCCCCACACATAAAATATTGCATTTTCCTCAATGTGAACCCATGAGATGATATATGCACATGAAATGCAGAATTTTTAAATAGGACAAATAATATAAAAGTGAAAGTGTTAGGAACAGCCTGATGTGATCAAGTGATGATGGGGTCATGCAGTGTGATAAAATCCATTGCATCAGTAGGAAGTCCCTCAATGTATCTCTTCAAACGTTGCCTATTGACTGTAAAGATCCTTCCAGTGTCCTCTTGTGTGATCTCCACTGCACCATAAGGAAAAACATTAGATACAATATAAGGACCTAACCATCTGGAACACAACTTACCAGGCATCAACTTCAGTCGTGAACTGTAGAGAAGGACTTTCTCTCCAACATGAAAATCCCATTGTCGGATCATTTTTTCATGAGATTATTTTGATCTTTCCTTGTAGAGCCTTGAGTTCTCATATGTTGATAGTTGAATCTCCTCAAGCTCTTGAATTTGCAACTTCCTTTGAATTCCATCTTGGGCCAATTCCATGTTGCATTTCTTTATAGACTAATATGTCTGATGCTCGACTTCCACTGGGAGATGACATGCTTTCCCAAACATAATATAAAATGGGGACATACCAATGGGGGTCTTGTATGCTTTCCTATAAGCCCACAATGCATCATCCAAGTGCTTGCTCCAATCCTTGGCTGCATAGTTTTCTCCAAAATTTGTTTCAACTCGCGATTTGAAACCTCAGCCTGGCCATTTGTTTGGGGGCGGTATGGTGTTGATGTTTTGTGTGTCACCCCATACTTTCTAAGGAGGGAAGAAAAATTCTTATTGCAAAAGTGTGTCCCTTGGTCACTGATGATGTCCTTTGGTACTCCAAACCGGAAAAAAAATTTGTACTTTGACAAAGTCCACAACAACATTAGAATCATTAGTACTAGTGGCCTTAGCCTCCACCCATTTACTCACATAATCAACAGCAACAAAAATATACAAAAATCCAAATGAACTAGGAAAAGGACCCATAATGTTGATGCCCTATACATCAAAAATATCACAGAATAGTATGGGTTGTTGGGGCATCTCATGTCTCCTAGAAATATTCCCAGTGTGTTGGCAACGAGAGCATGACTTAAAAAACACGTGGGCATCATGGAACAAGCTATGCCAATATAATATAGAGTCCAAAACCTTCCTAGATGTCCGTTGGGGACCAAAGTGTCCACCACAAGCAAGTGTATGACAGAAATGCAAAACAGACTCAAACTCATGATCGGGAACACACCACTTAATGACTTGGTCACTACACATGCGCCAGAGGTAAGGATCATCCCAAACATAAAACCTAGACTCACTTTTTAATTTTTGGACTTGATGTTTCTTTAAATTTGCAGGGATTTCAGGGGCAACAATGTAGTTAACTAAATCTGTATACCAAGGATGTGTACCTGAGATGGAATAAAGATGCTCATCGGGGAAAGTGTCCCGAAGTGGTACCTGGTCCAAGGTGTCATCCTCTAGTGTGTGAGTAAGCCTACTCATGTGGTCTGCCACCAAATTCTCTGAACCCTTCTTGTCCTTTATCTCAATATCAAATTCTTGAAGAAGGAGCATCCATTGACTCAGCCCGGGCTTTGCATCTGGCTTCTTTAGGAGGTACCTCAAAGATGCATGGTCAGAAAAAACAACTACTTTATTGCCCAATAAATATGAACGGAATTTATCGAAAGAAAATATGACTAAAGGAAACTCCTTTTCTGTGGTAGTGTAGTTTGATTGGGCTGAATCCAGTGTCCTCGATGCATAAGCGATCACATGTGAACGTCCCTCCACCCTCTGAGATAAGACAGCTCCAACCACAAAGTTGGAGGCGTCACACATAAGATCAAAAGGAATCTCCCACCATGGGGGTTGTATGATCGGTGGAGTGGTTAGACACTTCTTTAGCTCATCAAATGATACCCTGCACGAATCATCAAAATTTAAGTCAATATCTTTTTGAAGCAGTCGAGATAAGGGTAGAGAGATCTTACTAAAATCTCTGATGAAGCGTCGATAAAATCCAGCATGTCCAAGGAATGATCGAACATCACGCACACATGTAGGATATGGAAGGTAGGAAATAACTTCTACCTTAGATTTATCAACATCAATGCCACGTTGTGAGACTATATGACCTAATACAATTCCCTTTTCGACCATGAAATGACATATATCAAAATTTTAGACCAGATCCTTCTTAATACAACGATGCAACACATCACCCAAACTAGAGAGACATTCATCAAATGAGGATCCATAAACTGTAAAATCATCCATAAATACCTCCATGCAGGTCTCAATAAAATCAGAAAAAATACTCACCATGCATCTCTGGAAGGTACATGGGGCGTTACAAAGTCCAAATGGCATCCTCCGGTAGGCAAATGTGCCAAAGGGACAGGTGAATGTAGTCTTCTCCTGATCTTCTGGAGATATAGGAACCTGAAAATATCCAGAAAATCCATCCAAGAAACAATAGTGTGTCTTCCCAGCTAGTCTCTCAAGCATCTTATCAATAAACAGGAGGGGGAAATGGTCCTTGCGCGTGGAATGATTTAGTTTCCTATAATCAATACACACACGCCAACTGTTTTGTACCCTCATTGGAACTAACTCATCTTTCTCATTTTTAACAACAGTGAAACCAGTTTTCCTAGGCACAACCTGAATTGGACTTACCCACTGAGAATCTGAAATAGGATAGATTATACTTTCCTCGAGCAATTTTGCAACTTCTTTTTTAACAACATCCAAAAGTGTTGGATTGGGTCTCCTTTGTAGTTGCCTCACCGGTTTAGACCCATCCTCCAAGAGAATCCTATGCATGCAAATGGAGGGGCTAATACCAGATATGTCAGCCAATGTCCAACCAATTTCCTTAATGTTATCTCTCAATATATTCAAAAGTTTTTCTTCATGTTCAAAAGAGAGATTGTTAGAAATGATATCAGGTAATCTATCACCACTCAGAAAGTATGCATATTTAAGATTTGGGGGCAAAGGCTTGAGTTCCAATGTAGGGGGTGATGTATGGATGGAGAAATTGATGCAATAGACATATCTACACAATGAACATCAGTATCAGAATAAAAATCATCACAATCAGAGAATAAAGCACACAATCCATCAACATACTCAATAGCCATGTCATAATCAGAGTTCACATGATCAAAATCAGAATATTATTCCATTTCAAAATCAAAACTTAGAGAGTCTTGTTCCTTAAAAACGTGTGTAGAAGTACTCTTAGACATCAAACTAGAACCAATACTCATAATCTCCCTAAGCATAGGACAATCCAATTCCATGGTGTTTTTACTTAGTGGTTCAAAATGGGAGATAACAAAAGTAAAATGGTCCTCTGAGGGGTACTTCATGGAATCCATAACATTAAATATCACAACTTCATCTCCAAATTCCATGGAAAGTGTACCCTCATTGACATTTATGATAGTTTTTGCAGTTTTGAGGAAGGGCCTACCTAAGATAATGGGGGCATGAGAACTTACCTGATCATCCTCCATGTTAATCACATTGAAGTCTGCTGGAAAGATCATGTATCTTACCCGGACAAGTACATCCTCAAGGACTCCCACTGGATATGTCGTAGCTCTATTCTCCAATTACACCACTACTCTTGTTGGCTTCAACTCACCAACCTGCAAGGAAGAGAATACAGAGTGAGGCATCACATTTATTGAAGCTCCTAAATCACAAAGAGCATCAGAGAAGTGCAACTCCCCTATGGTACATGGTATGGTGAATGTCCCGGGATCCTTGCACTTTGTGGGCATTGCTAGAGTTGGTGTAATGAGTGTCGAGACATTCCTTCCAAGGTTTATCCTCTCATTACCCTTGATCCCTCTTCGATTGGTTCAGAGTTCTTTTAAGAATTTTTCATACCTTGGGATTTGGTTAATGGCTTCAAGTAGAGGAATGTTGATCTCCACACGCTTGAATGTGTCCAAAACCTCTTTTTTCATTGCTTCTTCGGCCATCTTCTTGGATTGAACAACCCTGTTTGGAAAAGGAAGGGGTTTAGGAGGAACATCATCAATCTTTTTCTTACATTTATCTTTCTCCTTGGATTTCTCATCAGTTGGTATGGAATGTGGATTCTTTGGAGTTGAGGTGAATCCCGATGGAATGGTAGGTACATATGTATCGTTCATTTGCTTCCCACTTCTCAATGTGATGGCACTAAAATTCCCCTTTGGATTTGGAGTGGGTTGGGAGGGTAGATTTCCGGAATTCTTACTTACAAGTTCATGGAGCCCGGTGGAAATCTAGCTCATTTGAGTCTCTAACTCCCTCAGCTCCGAACATTGACTCTTTAGATCATTCTATTGATTAAGAACAATTTTTTTCAAAATATCATCAGTGTTAGAGTATACCTTGTGTTGGAGATTCCCATGTTGGTGACTCGTTTATGTTTGAGCTTCGAATATCCTTTGGGGTTGTTGGAAACCCTGTTGGTAAGGTGGAGGCTGCTGGAATTTTGGTTGAAAATGGGACCTTTTTTGTTGTCCAGAGCCATGCCTCATGCCCGACTGATCTTTCCACCCTTGGTTTCATGTTGGAGCAAATGAATCAAACTTCTTTTGGGGATATGGTTGTTGTTGCTGCTGAAATGGTCTCCCAGGGAATACTGCTGCACAATCCTCTGTCTCTTGTAGTTGTGGGAAACAGTCAGTTGGGTGGCTTGTCTCAATGCAAATGCCAAATGGCCTTCAAGGAGGGGGTTGGGATGTCTTTTGAGCCAAAGCAATCTGCCTCACCATAGTGGTCAATTCTTCCAACTTGGTATCAATCAAATGACTTTCATGAGAAGAAGGACTTACCTGATGTACTCCCCTGATATGTGGTGTACCTCTATTGCCAAATTGTTGGGAGTTTTGGGCCATATTGTCGATCAATGCATGTGCAGCTACTGGTGTATTTTCCACTAATGTTCCTCCAGCCGTAGCATCTACCATGCTTCTCTCCATAGGTGTGAGTCCTTCAAAGATGTACTGGATGAGTAATTTCTCACTGATTTGGTGATGTGGGCAGCTTTCACACAACTTCTTTAATCGCTCCCAGTACTCATACATTGACTCCCCTTGTGCTTGCTTGATCCCCGAGATCTCATTACGAATGGAAGTGGTCCTCGATGCTGGAAAAAATCTCTGCAAGAAAAGACGTTTTAAATCATTCCAACATGTTACATCTTCAGGTTGTAAATAGTAAATCCAATCCTTTGCAGCTCCATCAAGTGATAATGGGAATGCTCTTAATTTGATTTGATCTTTAGAAACATTTCATGGTTTTAAGGTTGAGAACACCACATTAATTTCCTTAAGGTGTTTGTTGGGATCCTCACCAGATAAGCCATGAAACTTTGGAAGAAGGTGAATTAATCTAGATTTTAACTCAATGTCTGATTCGAGATTAGGGTATGCAATACAATTTGGTTTGATAGTTAATATCTGGTGCAGCCAATTCTCGAATGGTTCTATTAAGTTCATTTCCATTATTTCCAGCCATTGGTTCCTCATTTATGTTTGAATTTAAATTGCTTCTAATTTCAATGTTTCTAGAATAGAGAAATTCACCAACTGGTTGAATATTGAAACATCTCGTAGATTGAGAATGTTTGATTCGTGCCCTAAGGCCGCGTTCAATCTCAGGGTCAAGATCTAAGAGATCTTCGGGATTAGTTCGTGTCATAAATAAAATAAAAATGAAAAGAAAGAAATTGGACCATAGTAAAATAAAAATGAGAAGTTTGAGTTGATGGTCCGAAAATAAGTAGAAGAAAATAAAAAAAGAAGAAGAAAAATCAGATTGGGTAAAGAAGGAAGAAAGAAGAGAGGAAGAGAATAAAATGTAAAATAAAATAAATACATCTAATTGGTTGAAATAATTACTTGCCTCCTCGGCAACGGTGCCAATTTGAAAGAGCACTGTCGTGGGCGCCCACAAATGATTAATGTGATTTTGGCGTACTTAGGTGCAGCAGAGTGGCTAACCAAGGTCATCTCTCAAAGGAGGAAGTGAATTTAACAACTTATTAAAGGTATTCTAAAAATAAAATAAAATAGAATAGAATAAAAAAACTACTTTAAAGGATTGGGGTTTTTTATAGTTTATGAATCTATAAGAATTTTTCTGGAAGAAAATTGTATATATTTTTTTGTTTTTATTTTTGAAATGAATTTCGATTAAAATGACACAACAAGAAGATGTTTTTTTAGAAATCTATTTTTAAAGGTGTAACCGATCTAACTCTACCACTTCAAAAACATATTAATAATTATCATTTAATTCAATATCCACTTAATTATGATCCCTTAATTTGTTGTCCCTCAAACCCTATGAGAGTTAACTTAACCACAAAGATGAAATTACTAAAACCCTAGGCTAGCTTCGGAACACGCAATCACAGTACCCTGCTTTGATTGTTGTTCTAAGGATATCTTATGGTCAATGGTTAATTAGAGCACATATCCATTCTAGAAATGAGGATGAATTGTGTTTAGGGATTATATTTTAACTCTACAAATTTATCCCATGTAGTCTTGTATTACCGATTAAGATTACGCTCTCACAATTTACACAAAATCCCGACCTCGCGTGTTTTTGTGTTAATTGTTCAATTGCTTTCTTAGTTTCATATAATTTAAAAACAAAATTGATAGATCATATTATGTTAATTATAGTAGCTCATTGATTCAAAATAATTAAATGAAGAGGTTAGAAGATAGATCGATTAGTAAAAGACTACTCTTCTATGGGCGGCGTAATCATCGTAGAAGCGTTTTGCATGTGCAAAGGTTTATAATGGGTATAACCCAATAACGCTTCTACTCAATAATTCCAGACCAAAGGGTAATATTAATAGAAGAAGAATTTTAAACAAAACATAAGAAAAGTGAAGAAATAAAAGAAGAACAAAGAAGTTTATTACAAAAACAAAATCATTACAACATGAAGGAGAAGAAGAAGGCTTCGTCGAAGGGATCCTTGCTTCAAGAGCTACCCTTATTGAAATGGTTGGAGAATTAGAGTGGATCCACTTATCCTCTTCACTAAACTTTCAAAATAACGTCCCAACCCCACCAAATGATAAAAACACAAATTTATAGAGTGGTGGGGAGGCTAGGTTCAAAGTGGTTTCAAGTGTGAATGGGGAATCTCGGCCAAATATTTTATGCCAAATTTAACCGCCAATTTTACCACCAAAACGCGTGAATTGGCCGGCCTTCCAGAAGGATAACATGTGAGGATATGGGTCCTATATCTCCTCTCCAAATTGGGGCTCAATCCAGGCCCAGATGAAGGAGTTATGGTCGGAATACAGAAGCTTCTCCATTTTGGCGAGTCCAGCCCAACTTTGACTTCATGTCCCATTTTCAACAACAAAATTCTCTCTTTAGCACTAGTGTCCTGAATAAATTTTGTACATAATTAAGGTAGGAACACTGTTACAAAATTTCAAATTCAAATAATAAATATTAAAATATTTATCTTCGAAATACTACAGTGAACTATAATGGGTAAAACTGGAATTTTCATCAAATATTCAAATGAATGATCTAATCCCAGATATTTCATAAATGAATATATTTAGCACAATTTGAGGAAATTATATCATTTATTATCAATAAAATATTCAGCAAAATAGTGTTTTATCACTATGTTTTTTTTATTTCAAGAAGTTTTGTATCTTTTTAAGGTAATGAAATTAGAGTGGAGTTTAAAAGATTTAAGAAGTTTGTAGGTCACACTAGAATAATTTAGAATATTCAATAATATTTTGAATGAAATTCAGATGAATGTGAAATTTGGAGTAGTGAAATTAGAGTGAGAAGAAAAAAAATTGGTTTCCCGTAATTAAATTTATTAGAGCACTTATAAATAGAGTTGCACGGTACATTTATACTTATCACTATTCATTGAGACAAAATGTTGAAATTTTGTAAAGTATTGTGTCAAAGGTGATTTTTTCCAACCAAAGTTATTTCCATGTTGAATAATTATTTCCAAATGGAGAGTTTTCATCTGAAGATCATATAATGGTATGTTCAGCCTATAGGAAAGAGTGAATCAGACTGAGGGGATTAGTATGAATTTTTATAGAAGATGTTTGAGAAGAATTATTTTTATAATCCTAATAATTATAATATTTTGTAATAGTCATAGGTGGAGAACAGGAACATCATTCTGGGGTATTAGATTTATTTCATCAGATATAGGCCATCAGATGTAGGCACCTTAGAAAGAGTTTCCAAACAGACTTTTATGGAGAATAAAGTTTCATTGTTCATTAATTTTTTGTGTGGCTCAAATTATATACAAAATATTTTTATGTATATGGGAGCTAGTATAATATTTCCTATCAGGATATAGAAGGTTTCTAATGGGATATGACACATGTTGTATTCACATCTTCATAATAGTGAATTTTCACATATCCTTGAATGTGGTTATAAGAAGGATGTAGGTTCTCACATTGTGGCTTAGCGCTGTAAATAGTGTGTGACTTGTTTATTTTTCAATTAAAAATGAATTTGAATTTACTAAAAGTTGATAATGAAGAAACTCTAACAAGTGTCATGGGTTAAGTATCCTGATGTTGAAATTTATAAAAATACAAACACTGATTCAACCCCCCTTCTCATTGATTCAACGATCCCTATGAACTGCAAGTGGTATTAGAGTGACGTTGCCCCATTGAATCCTTATCATGGATAATCTCGACTCTATCATTTGTAAATTAATTCCTAATTTTTTAGGAAAAATTATTCTAATTGTAAAAATAGAATGATTTCATATCTTCTATCATTTGACCTATAAGTTGTTGATGTTTCTAAAATTAGGTTTCAACCTATTTAAAAATATTCCCCTATGACTTTTTCTAATAAAATAAAATATAATGTTGAATAAAAATCAAGGAAATTTATTATTATATATCTATCAAAAAATTATATGAAGGTTATCAATCTCGAAATAGTAATGATTTTTGTGGGTCAGGATTGAAAGTATTTTCTAAGGAAATACAAATGTAAAGGAAGAAAAGGTACAAAAATGGAATAGAAAGTCTGTAGAAATAAGAATGTGATATGAAGAAACTATTGATGAGTACTTAGTCACAGTAAATTATATTGTTTTATATAAAATAAGTTTCAAATATGTCATATAAGATTCTAAAATTGTTAATAAACTTGTGAGAAACATTCCAGACATGTTTGATTCTAAAATCACTGCATTAGAAGATAAAGAAGATTTATCTCTTGATGAATTTATTATCATTCTTGTTACTTATGAAATGGTAAAAAATCCTACATCTAAAAATAATTTCAAATATGAAATTGAAATTGATTATATGAGAAAGATGAGAAATAAATATTCTAAAAATGTTTATCCTTGAGATTCAGAAAATAAGGACTATGATGTCTTGAATGAAAAAATAACATTTCTTATCTCTAATAACTATAAAAGAGTAAGGGTAACGTATATAGGAAAAGTTTCTCTCAAATTTTTTGATTATAGAAAAATCATGAATTTTTTAATGAATTGGAAAAAAAATAAATTGATTATATTGATGATAATTTTAAAGAAAACCCTCAGTAGAAAAAGTTGGCTAAAAACATACAAGAAATAAATAAAGTAAATTGTTGGAAAGAATATTTTTTTTTGGAAATAAAATAAGAATACAGTGTAAGAATGTAAAAACTGACTCTGAGGAGATTAGTTCATCAGAAGATGAATGTTTAAAAAGAATCAAAACCTTCTTTGAAAATTTTGGGGAAAAGTAAGATTTATCAAACTGTGAAGAAGAAGAAGGTGAAGGATCTTAGAGATATTATCAACTCATATTATAAAATTTTTCACGTCTACAGAAAAAAACTCTAAAGAAATTAATCAAATTGAGTAATAAATATTGTGAAAAAGTGATTTTGGAAAGAAAATATGTTTCTAAGTATGGAGAAGAATACATCCATGAGATCATAAGATACAAACTATGTATTGTTGTATAGGAAAAGATGTTTGAAGACCACATAAATAAGTTGGAATCTAAAGAAGATTATGTTAATAAAACTCAATCAAAACTCTTTAAGGATGAAAGTAACTTAACAATGTTGAATGAAAATTTCATAAAAACATTGAAAGTTAATGTTAAATCATCTAAAGCTAAAGATAAATATCATTCCAAGAATCAATTTAATTCTACACCTACCAAAAATAATTTTTCATTTGATTTTATAACCTTTAATGTGTTAAGAAACATGTAGGGAAATATTTGTTTGAAAAGGGATGTGAAAAATTTATCACATCAAAAAAAGTTGATGATTTCCCCGGAAGATGGTTACCACATGAACAAAGGAAAATAATATTGAGAAATTTTATAAACATTTATAATATTTTCAAATATAAATATCATAATTATATATAAAATTAGGATTTGATGGATTATTCTAGTGTTGTGTAATTTATAGACACAAAACATACAATTTTGGAAAAAAAATTCCCTGCCGAGATAAAAGAATGATCAAAGGAGAAGAAATGATTTTAAAATAATGAGAAACATTCCTAAACCATTGAAAATTTGAAAATTTAAATTTCAAGATGTAATAAGAAATACAATGGAAAACAAATTTGAATGTATAAAAGAAGTATGCGGAAGATGGGTCTAGGTTGGCCACTTTGATGAAGAATGTATGAAAACTCTTATTGTAAGGACCCCGCCTTAGACATGCCATAAAAGAGGACCTTATTCTGGTCTAGATTCTTGAAATAGATACATGTCTAAAAAATATCAGAGATACAATGAAAAACTAAACAAACTGCAAGATCATCACCGCTTTCGCACGCTATAACAGTGATGACCAATTCTGAAAACTTGTGAAAAATATTTCAAAAAAAACTTGGGGTGAGCACAAAAGATGCTCAGTAAGGGATTTAAAAACCTTCGATAAATATTCTATGAAAAACGATATATAAACATTTATAAATACCATTTTTTAAAATATCGTTTGAAATTAATTACGGTATCAAAATACTAGTTCAATTTTTAGAAGATACTTACGTTCAAAATTGCTAAAAAATACTCCAGTGTTTTTATCAAATCATTAGACAAGCTTCTGAAGACAAAATAACTAATTCTGAGACTGCTCGACTAATTAAAGGTCATGATGGGTCCATGCCCAATCCCTTCCTATCTATCACACTCAAGAGTCGGGTTTTCTGAAAACATTTTTAAGCTTGTGTTAAATATGTATACATATGCACTGATTTTTCATATATTAAAACTTGTAAACAACATTTGATACATAAGTAATTCATGTGTACGAATTTATATATACATATTCTTACACACACACACACACACATATATATTTATATACTTCTATAAGATATCATCTGCTTGTTTTTAAGTAGTCGATTTACACATCGACTTATCTATGCATGATTTGTCGTACATAATTTTCCCTTTAGCGGTTTATTCCTTTTAGAAATAATAATAACAAATTATCCATGCATATATATATATATAATGCATACAATATGAACAACTACTATCGAAACACAATTAGTGATACTGATGCGCAAGACATGTCATTAATAGGGAATAATGGTAATTACCTATATGACATTCATGAGTTAATTTATAATTCAATGAGTGTCGATGATGAGCATAAAATCATGGCCATGTATCTATGCAGATGCGTCAATCATAATGTCGATAAAACATGTTGATTTTTAATGTGTATTTTTTTTAGAATCATGATGATAAGCTGAAATAAAATTTCAGAATAATAATTGTTATTTTATCCATATGCATATATATACACATATATATATATACATGTATAACCATTTAAAATAACATAATTCGAATAATAAAAATAAAATCATAATAACATTTTCACCTTAAAATTCCACAGAATAAAAGAGAACCAAAACCAACAAATATAATTAATATTTAGATTGATTTTGAAGTACACATATAAATATTTATACATATAAATCTATATATACCAAGGTATATAAGATTAGATTATGCATAATCAAATCATAAACACTCTTTTAAATATTTTAAATGAAGGATTGAAATCTAAGTATATAAAACCACAGAAGCATAATTATGTAATAAAGGTTTGTAAAATATAGATAATTGAAAATAGACCCTTACGCAAACTAGAAAATAGAGAGTATAACTTGAAATAAATAAATAATATTCCCTTAAAAAAATATTTACAGAACTTCTCTTCTAAAAATTGGGTATGCATCACCATAAACATCTTGTGCAGATTGGGGTTCGGGTCATCTATCCATAGTGGAGGGGTTCTTTATGAACCCCTTTATAAAACAAAATTTAAAGTTCCAAGATATTATTAAGAAGCTCAATAATTTGTATTATTTTATTAATTTATTTATTTAAAAAATAAAAATAATTAAATATGTACATATTATACCTATTAATATATTATATTTATCTTTTGGTTTTGTTTCTTCTCACAAGTTGTCTCAACCCTCAAATTATTTTTATATAATATTTGTAGTTTTTTTTTTCAAAATCATTACACCCACACTTTTGTCACTTTCTCTTCAATCATGACACAACCTACCATTTAATAATGTGATATTTTATTATTATATTGATTAATAATAGGACACACTCTCTCTCTAAGCCACGCCCCTCACATAATAATATGGTATATAACATTTTAAAATATTCCATGTATCATTAATATTATAACGATTTATACATAAAATATAACGATTCATAATATATATAAATAATTATATGTAACGAGTTATAAAATATATATACAAGATGATTTATAATATAACTATTTATAATTATATATTATATATATATGTAACATTTTACAATATTTTTTTTTGGAAAGGTGACTTCTCCACATACCATAAAAACAAATAACAGTAAACACAACTTCAAAATGACAACAAGAGCAATGGAAAGCTGAAGTTTCAAATACCAAAACCTAATGGTGGTGGTCCAAGAGATAAGGATAATGGGTTTAATATTAATGCTTCTCTCGGGCGAGCATTTTCTTGAACCATTCTGCAGACATCTTTGGATATCTTCTGAGGGTTTTATAATCAACATAGACGATGCCAAATCATGAAGTGTCTTCCAATCTCCATTAAAAGTTGTCGAGAAAAGACCATGCAAAGTAACCAATGACATTAGCTCCATCATCAATCACCTTCTTTCGTTGATCCAAATAGCTTCAAAAATATTGAATCCTTCTAATATCATGCAATCCTGATTCAAGCGTGACATTTCCAGTGTCATCCATCCCATTTTCAGCCAATATCATTATAGGGTTTCTGTAGTGCTCCTTTATGTAGTTAATAGCATTGTAAAGACCCCACGGCACCTCGTAAAGCCAACTCGAATATGCATGTAGACCGATTGGAACTCCCCCATGATTATACGCAAACCCAAAATTCCAATCTTGTTGGTAGCTAATGTTTGTGGAGCTTGGTCTGTGGGGATCATACATGTAGTATGTAGCGTATTGGTTGATTCCAACAATATCAATTGAACCCTTCACCATTTTGACTTCTTCCTTTGTGAATTCTGGCAGCCTTTTCCCAAAAATCTCTACATTATTCTTAGATACTCTCCATATACTATAGGATGAATAAAACATCCAATATGAAAGTCTCTGGCTCGCTGGGCAGCATACTCAACCTCCTTTGATCTTGTAAGAGGTTCATACCAAAACAAATCCAATAGAATCCCAATCATCCTTTTCCGTGATGCATGATACTTCTCACGGTATCACTGAACCACAGCTGCATGACTTAAGATAAGATTGTGTGCTAGAATGTAGGGCTCTGTACCAGAGTTACCAGCCGTGCAGTTCCCAAAGCCCTTGGAGCACCTTACATGGGAAAAGAACCTAGTATCATACCCTAGGTCAGCCACCACTTCAGGCTAATTAAATGTAAACCAATTCTTCACTCTATCTCCGAACGTTTTGAAACAAAACTCTGCAAAATCTGCGTAGTCTTTCACTACGTCCGTGTTCAAACAACCCAAGTACCTTTCCTCGAGCACATGGGGGATGTCGTAGTGATTGAGGTTTGCATAAAGAGTGATCCCTTTGGCCAGCATGTAGTTGATCAGTATGTAGTTAGCATTTTTTTTAAATCTTATTGTTTTTTTTCTTTTTCACTCACCTCACATCACACCAAATGTTTTTTGTCAATGTACTCATTAGACTTATTATTATATTTTTTGAACATAATGAAATTACCTTTTTTTTAAGAATCGTGTACCATATATATATATATATATATATATATTCGGTATATATTAATAAAAACATATAAATTATATATATAAATCTATAAACTCGTTTTATTATTATTATTATTATTATTACTATTTTGTATTTTTTTTAAATTTTCTTATGAAAATAAATTAATAATTACTACAAATAACGTATTCAAAATCCCTAAAGTAAAAAATATAAAATGCCTTCTATTATTATTATTTATAAATAATTCATATATATAAAGTAATCGACATTAATTTTAATTTCAAAATATTAATTAGAATTTAAGTCTTATAATAATTTATTTAAAAAGGTTTTAAATATATATATATATAAGTGAAAATAATCTTTAATAATAATGTGTTAAAAAAACTATGTCTTGGAATAATAAATCAAAATAAACAAAACCTAGTTTGGATTAAATAAAATCACAATATATTTCAAAACATTTTTTTTATAATATAATACATTTATTTATAATAAAACATCATTCGTAATTATTTCATTTATTAGAAAATCGTTTTTGAAAATATATTTGACGTTTTCACGTATTAAAAACATGACATTTTTTATAAATCAAAGTATTCATAAATTTTCATTTAGAAAAAAAATCCTTCTTTCATAGTTTATTTATAACATTATTAATTTTAAATTATAATTTATTTAAACTTATTCTTTTTTTTTTGAAACTCAGGGTGTTACAACATTCCCCCCATAACATAATTGTGTCCTCGCAATTTGATCATCGGACTAAAACTAATTCTGAATTTCCGTCTTCAGAATTTAGAAAACTAAGACCGCAAGATTCATAGACACTAACATTAAACAACAACATCTATTTCCAAAGTTGTCTCGACCATTCCTATGATACCAAGTGTAAGGACCCATCCTTAGACATACCACACAAGAGGACCTTATTCCGGTCTAGATTCTGGAAATAGATACATGTCAAAAAAATATCAAAGTTACAATGAAAAACTAAACAAACTGCAAGATCATCACTGCTTCCGCGTGCTATAACAACGATGACCAATTCTAGAAACCTGTGAAAAATATTTCAAAAAAAAATTGGGGTGAGCACAAACGATGCTCAGTAAGGGGTTTAAAAACCTTTGATAAATATTCTTTTAAAAATGATATATAAACATTTAGAAATACCATTTTTTAAAATATCAATTGAAATTAATTACGGTATCAAAATACAAGTTCAATTTTTAGAAGATACTTACGTTCAAAATTGCTAAAAAATACTCTAGTGTTTTTCTCAAATCATTAGGCAAGATTCTGAAAAGAAAATAACTAATTCTGAGACTGGTCGACTAATTACAGGCCATGATGGGTCCACACCCAAACCCTTCCTGTCTACCACGCTCGAGAGTCGGGTTTTCTGAAAACATTTTTAAGCTTGCGTTAAATATGTATACATTTGCACTGGGTTTTCATATATTAAAACTCGTAAACAAGGTTTGATACATAAGTAATGCATGTGTATGAATTTATATTTACATATTCTTACACACACACTCACTCACACACACACACATATATATATACTTTTATAAGATATCATCTGCTTGTTCTGAAGTAGTCGATTTACACATCGACTTATCTATGCATGATTTGTCGTACATAATTTTCCCTTTAGCGATTTATTCCTTTTAGAAATAATACTAACAAATTATCCATGCATATATATATATATATAGTGAATACAATATGCACAACTACTATAGAAACACAATTAGTGATACAGATGCGCACGAAATGTCATTAATAAGGAATAATGGTAATTACCTATATGACATTCATGAGTTAATTTATAATTCAATGAGTGTCGATGATGATCATAATATCATGGCCATGTATCTATGCAGATGCTTCAATCATAATGTCGATAAAACATGTTGATATTTAATGAGTATTTTTTTAGAAGCATGACGATAAGCTGAAATAAAATTAAAAAATAATAATAGTTATTTTATCTATATGCATATATATATACATACATACATATATATATATATATATAAACATTTAAAATAACATAATTCGAATAATAAAAATAAAATCATAATAACATTTTCACCTTAAAATTCCACAGAATAAAAGAGAACCAAAACCAACAAATATAATTAATATTTAGGTTGCTTTTTATGTACACATATAAATATTTATACATATAAATCTGTATATACCAAGGTATGTAAGATTAGATTCTGCATAATCAAATCATAAACAATCTTTGAAATCTTTTAAATGAAGGATTGAAATCTAAGTATATAAAACGGCATAATCATAATTATGTAATAAAGCTTTGTAAAATAGAGATAATTGAAAATATACCCTTACAAAAACCAGAAAATAGAGAGTATAACTTGAAATAAATAAATAAAATGCCCTTACAAAAATATTGTCATAACTTATCTGCTTAAAATTGGGCATGCATCACCATAAACATCTTGTGCAGATTGGGGTTCGGGTCTTCTATCCATGGTGGAGGGGTTCTCTATGAACCCCTTTATAAAAACAAATTCAATGTTCCAAAAGCTTCTTAGAGAAGCTCAATAATTTGTATTATTTTATTTATTTATTTATTTTAAAAAATAAAAATAATTAAATATGTACATATTATACCTATTCATATATTGTATTTATCTATTGCTTTTGTTTCTTCTCACAAGTTGTCTCAACCCTCAAATTATTTTTATATAATATTTATACTTTTTTTCCAAAATCATTACACCCACACTTTTGTCACTTTCTCTTCAATCATGACATAACCTACCATTTAATAATGTGATATTTTATTAGTAGATTTATTAATAATAGGCCACACACTCTCTCTAATCCACGCCCCTCGCATAATAATATCATATATAACATTTTAAAATAATCTATGAATCATAAATCTTATAACGATTTATACATAAAATATAACGATTCATAATATATATAAATAATTATATGTAACGATTTATAAAATATATATACAAGACGATTTATAATATAACGATTAATAATTATATATTATATATATGTAACGATTTACAATATATATATAAATATAACGATTTAAAACATAACGATTTATAACTATATAATATATATATATGTATATAATGATTTATAATAAAACATATGCAACAGATATATATATATATATATCACGTTTTGCAATGTAAAATAATTATATATATATGTAAAAAATCTCATATATTTTCTTCTTTTTGTTTTATTATTTAATTTTTTTTATTAACGTTTTTTTATCCCAAACATATGTAACGTTTTTCATCATTTTGAATCTCATATCACTTTTTTCCCCTAATAAATATTATTATTATATTATTAAATGTCATATCATTTATTTTTTTAAGAGAACAATCCCCCTTTTTACTCAAACACATTATCTTTTCATATCTTACTTTTGACTTTTTTTAACATGCCATGATTATATTTATATTATTTTATTATATATCCACAACTTATATGTTTTTTATCTAACGTTTTAACACATCATTTTTTAACATATTAAAGTCATTGTTTGTTAAACAAATAGTGTATCTAATATGTATATATATATTTATAATACTTTTTATTTTATATTAATATAAATATATATATACGAAAAAACCTGTAAATCCTATATATATATACACGTCTTTTAATAGTAATAATTAAATTCACATTTTTTTATAGTATGTAGTTATCATTTTTTTAAATCTTATCGTTTTTTTTATTTTTCACTCACCTCACGTCACACCAAATGTTTTTGGTCAATGTAATCATTAGACATTATTATTATATTTTTTTAACGTAATGAAATTACCTTTTTTTAAGATTCGTGTACCATATATATATATATATATATTCTCTATATATTAATAAAAACATATAAATTATATATATAATTCTATAAATTCGTTTTATTATTATTATTATTACTATTTTGTATTTTTTAAAATTTTCATATGAAAATAAATTAATAATTACAACAAATAATGTATTCTAAATCCCTAAAGTAAAAATATAAACCGACTTCTATTATTATTATTTATAAATCATTCATATAAATAAAGTAACTGGCATTAATTTTAATTTCAAAATATTAATTAGAATTTAAGTCTTATAATAATTTATTTAACAAGGTTTTAAATCTATATATATATATAAGCGAAATTAATCTTTATTAATCATGTATTAAAAAAACTATGTCTTGGAATAATAAATCAAAATAAACAAAACATAGTTTGGATAAAATAAAATCACAATATATTTCATAACATTATTTTTTTAAACTATAATACATTTATATATAATAAAACATAATTCTTAATTATTTCATTTATTAGAACAATGTTTTTGAAAATATATTTGACGTTGTCGTGTATTAAAAACATGACATTTTTTATAAATCGAAGTATTCATAAATTTCCATTTAGAAAAAAACCCTTCTTTTATAGTTTATTTATAACATTATTCATTTTAAATTATAATTTATTTAAAATTATTCTTTTTTTAAACTTGGGGAATTACACTTATAGGAAACATTTATTATTCTTGAAAAGAAAAATCTAAATTAGAAAGAATAATGTTTAGTAAATATAATTTGTTGTTGATATAGTCTTACAAAAAATAAAAAGGAACAAATCATGGATTATTGATAGTGGTTGATCCTCAAAGATGGAGGGGATTTAAAAATCCTTAAAAAATTTAAAAATTGAGTTGGATGATAAGTTAAAATTGTAAATGAAAGTTTTTTAGGAATCATATGAATTAGAACATCTGAAACAGAAGCATAAAAGCTGAAACCAAAGGTAGTTTTGTCTATTGATGGTCTCAAACATAACTTACATAGTGTGAGTCAACATTGTGATAATAGAAAAAGAATGATAATCAAATAAATTCGTGTACCATAAAAAGTACAGAAGATGGTAATGTGGTAACCATGGAAGAAAGATCTAGAAGAAATATATTTTAGAGAGTAGAATATCACATCTCATGTTTCTTGAGTGCTGAAGTTGAAAACAAGTTGTGTTATCTCAAAATCGGGTATCTTGTTCTGAAAAGTATGAAATATTTTTCAAAATTTGATGTTGTTATAAAATTTAATAGATTGAAAATAAATGAGTATGATATTTGTATAACATTTTAGAATGAAAATATGTTTAGTAAAAGCCACAATAAATTATAAATTTAGTTTACTCTACTACATGAGCTTATTCCCTCAGATTTATCTGGGCCCATGATATATCTATCAAAAATGGATATTTTTAATGTATCAATTTTAATGATGATTTCACCCAGATAACAAACATTATGTCTATGAATCATAAGTCAATGTTTTTAGAAATATTTAGATTTTTCATAAGGGAAATAGAGAGAGAAATGGGTGTTTGAATAATGATGTTGAGAACTGATGGTGGAAAGAAATACACATGAAATGAATTAAAATAATATTTTAAGAAACATGGAATTAAACATCAGTACATTGGTCCATACACCCCTCAAAAAAATAGAGTTTTGGAAAGGAAAAACATAAGTTTAGTGGAAATTAGAAGAATCATTTTGGTATAATATAAGTATTCAATGTTTTCTGGAGAGAATCCACTAGCACTATTGTACATGTTCAAAAGAGATATTTTTTAAGGATGGAATCAAACATGACTTCCTATCAATTGTGGTATAAAAAACCTTCAATGAAATATTTCATGGTTTTTATAAGTCAATGTTTACTAGAAATAAAATATCCATATCTATGGGAATTTTATGAAAATGTTGAGGAAGAAACATTAATTGGATATTCAACCAACATAAGAAGTTACAAATGTTAGAATGAACATTTAAAAAATTTAGTGGATTCCTTTGAAGATAATGTTTTTGAAAATCAAAATTCCTTAACAAAGTATGTTGAAAATATTGAAGAAGATATACTGAAGATTTCTAAAAAAATTGAAAGTGAGACAAAGCAGATATATCAAGGCTTATAAGAATCATGTGATGAGGAAAGTAAATATGTAAAATAAACTTTGAAATTTCCTACCATATATAAACAAGCTAAAACTATAGTTATACTTTGAAATTATAAATCATCAATTAATAATCGTGTGATGAGGAAAGTAAATATTGTAAATTAACTTTGATATTTCCTTCCGTACATAAACAAGATGAAACTATAGTTATACTTTGTAATTATAAATAATCAATTAATACTAGAAGGAGTTTGAGATTAGAAAATCAATCATCGATTATTTATAAATTAGTAAAATTCAAATAATGGGTGAATTCAATGAATTAATATCTTGATAAAATTGAGAAAAAAGAAATGTGGAACATTATTTCATGACCAATAGATAAAAAATTTATTGGAACAAAATGGATGTATAGAAACAAGTTGAATGAACATGCACAATCTTTAAGAAACAAATCTCGACTCATTTATAAAGGTTATGCATAGTTGGATGGTGAGTATTTTGAGGAAACCTTTTCCCTCATTGAAATATTAGAAACTATTAGAATGTTTCTAGCATGGGTTTCACATAGAAGTTACAAAGTTTAATAGATGGATATGAATTCATATTTATTAAATGGTGAGATAGAAGAAGATGTGTACATTGAGAAACCTTGTGGTTTTTTACATGATAAAGATGGATGCAAGGTTTTTAAATTTATGAAATCATTGAATGGATTGAAATAGGCTCCATGTGTTTGGGGTTCCAAACATGATAATTGATTGAGAATGATGAATTTTTATAAAGGAAATGTTGAAATAAACTTATATGTGAAAAAATTAACTTCATCACTTTCATGACCTAACCCACCGGGGTCCAAAACGTTACTACCCCAAGCCCGTATCCAATTGGATAGGGGTTGGTGACCCGTGCCGAGTAGGCGTATCCAACAAATGGGAGGAATTAACCTAATGTACATGTACTCACGCACACATATCCAATCCCACACAACATTTAAATATAAAAGATCTGAAACAAATATATGAATATATCTATAATCTCACAAACGAGTAATATAATAAATTAATGAAGTGAAAAAAGTGACCAAATATGAGAAAAAAAATTATAAATATTATAACCTATTCTAGAGGTGAGTAAAATGATCAAATGAAAACTCTCAGAATAAAACTCAGTATGTCAACCTCAATATAACCCCCACTATCTCTGTGTCCTCCCAATAAACTATCAAAAGGTTCATCATCTACATAAGACATAACACATGTAGGCAGATCCCATGAAAGGGTGAGTATAACAATACCTAGTAGAAAATCCCAAAAAACACTAACCAAAAAAGAATTAGGTATATTCAGAAAAATACAACGATATAAAAATAAATTAATAATAATAGATAATACACAGATATACTTAGTAAGGACATCATTCGACTAGGTGATCATAAAAAAATTACAGCCATAGGATTATGCTCAATGAAATTTTCATTCTGGGAGAATCCACTCCAAGGGTCATGCTATCACTGGAGACACTCATCCAAGAGGTCTAGATGATTGGTCCCTAACCAAGTACCTCACTACAATTATAATACCCTGATACTCAGATAGGGGGTCACACCCATAACCACTGAAGGATATAATTAAACCAATCTAGATCAACCCACTACATGTGGGATCATATTCCAATGATAACATGAACCCTACCCATAAATCCTTCTATATGGAGGATAAACACCCTTCTCAAGGAGTTCATGTTGATTCCAAAAACACCACCTAGGGTAAAAAAATAATAAAGGATCACAATCCAGTCTCATGGTGGGACACCATGAACAATATCTGAGGATCATCCTCTAAAGGGGATCAAAATCCTATGATGTTGATGTAATTCTGCACTATACCCTTGAGGTAATGGAACAATGTAAAATAGTCAAAATATACTTGTACAGACTAAATAAATTAAGTGAACTAAACACCCTTAATGGGGGTATACATCATGTATTGAGGGTACACATCATCCCATTTATCCCCAGGTATGATCATGTGGTAATTCTTCACAGTGAATGTAAACATCAAAATTCATGGATTGTGAGTGAAACACATGTCAGGTACAAGTATCCTAGCACCTTCCTGTGTCATCTAACCATATCCATTTACACCAGACCATGTTAGTGTATTGTGGTTGTGATCATGTACTTTGTCTTCCCTTGTACCAACCCATGTATAAGTGGTTGTGTCTATGTATCAGAGCATGCTTGTGTATGTGTATCCTCTAAGATACATGTTGATACACCAATACAAGTCACACGGTATGTGATATAGTTGTATGGAATGTGATCATTTTCTCCTCCATAGTAACCATAGTACTTCACAAAGTGTCCCATGCAGTTTTTAAAATCGCATTACATGTCATGTAATGTGGGATTTTATGGAACCCATGCATGGTTCACTTGTCTTTCAGATCTTCCACCTCTTCCATTGATCTCACCCAAGAATACAAGATCTTGGGTTGATTGAGTTTTCCATCGGTTTTTTTCCTTATTTTTTCCACCAAACAGATCGAGAAAACATCAACCACCATTCTTATCATTGTGTGTCCCTTATAAATATGAAGAACTCCTAATTCAATCTCATTCTCCCTCAATATATCCACCATTTTCATTGATTCCTAAAATTCAACCTCTGTAATCATCCATACCCACAACATCATTCTATTACATTTAATAATGGTCACAAAACAACCATATATCGGATATTTTTTAAACTATTGGCCAATTAAAATACCAACCATGATCAAACAATAAAATGGGGAGAAATACATATTCCATGAAAGTGAGGAATGATCCTTGGACTTTGATCGTTCATCCATTAACTTTAGTTGCAAAAAAGTAATATCAAAGGGGAATAAAACAAAATGAACAAACATAATTCCATCAAATTAAATCTGCTGATGATGCACATATCATGTTTTTTCATGTAAACTAATCAATTTTTTTCTGGTATTATAGAATAGGATGGAAAACAAAAATCCACATACTAATTGGAGTTTTAATCGATTGTTCGTGAAGAATGTAAATGATGTCAATGATGATATCTAAGAAATAGGTTGGCATAATGATCCTCGATCCGGTTTATATTCATTATCATTCATCCGAAATAATCTCTAATGGTCGTCTAGTTCTCCATGGTTTGAGTGGACAAACATAATTAAAGTCTAATAAAAATGTATTTAAAGGAGAGTTGATCGATGTGTTGAAAAAAAATTAATTTATTTATTTTATTAATTCTGTTCCCACTATGATTTTTCACAAAATTTCTGCACCGAAAAAGGTTATATAGTGCATAGGGTAAAACCTGCATTCTAAACTCAATGATTCCCTCAATTTTTTTATCCGGGCCATAATTCAATAGTTATTCCACTTTTTCAAGAAAACTATTTTCATATGTTATTTAATACATTTAATATATTTAAAAAATTTATTCCATGCCATAGGGCCTCGGAATAATACACTATATTAGAGAAAGGTCCTGAAAATAATCCATATAAGATCAAAAAAATACAAAAAAAATATGAGTTATTATAAGAACCCTGATTTTAATTGTGTATATAGATGATATAACTTTTGTGGTACATGAAGAAAATATTTTCATAGAAATTTTTTACGAAATTAATAAGAATTTTGGATATCAATCATGGGAAAATTTTGTGTTAATTGGCATAGTAATAAAAATATTTGAGTAACATTGAGCATAGAAGAATAAGAATATGATGCAGTTACACAGTCTAGTACTCAAATATTGTTGTTGAATATTCTGTTTGATGATTATAAATTTAAAGTTTCTACACCATTGAAAATAATTTTTGAAAATTTGAGTGCAATTTATATTCCTAAAAATACTTTCCAACACTCAAGATCAAATAACATTGTTATTAAGGTTCACTTCACTGAAAAAAGTTTATGTTGGAGTTGTTTTAGTGCAATATATTTCAAAAAATTCAAATTGATGATGCTTTCAAAATATTTATGCCAAGGGATAGTTTCAAATAAATGAAAATGAAAATTCATGTTCATCCTCCAGGAAATACTTCCTTAGTACCTTAAGTAAATATTCCACCATTATTTATATTATGTTGACTATGGGGGATAATCTACACAAATTAATCCTACATGTGGTAAATTTATTAATTAAATAAATTTGATGTTTTTTTATCATAAAATGGTAAAGAGAAATAAATTTGAGAGAAAAATAAATGCAATTGGGTGATTATCCTAACTTTCATGTGTATTTTCTTGTCACTGAGGGATGTAATTCATTAAAAAACATTAATTTTTCTAGTAGTGTGGTGTTAGGAAACTCACTTTTAAAAAAGGATACATTTTTGTAAAGGTTAAAAATATGGGTTAAGAAAAATACTCGATGTTGAAAAATGAAGAGTTAGAAAAATTTGTTAACAAATGTTTTCAAAAAATTCAATAAGGGATATTGAGGATCCTTTATGATGTTTTTTTAACAAAGTTTTTTTTTGAAACTAAAATTTTTTCATGATTTTTTTTAAAACAAGTTCATGTTCTTAAATGTATTTCTCAGAAATTTTCTAGAGAATTAATTGTGAGAAAGTTTGAAAGTTGGAAATTTATATAACCATCCAAATCAAGTTAGACGATGCTTTATTGATATTATTGTTCTTAACATCATGAAAATATCCTGATTTGTGTTTTTGAAAAAATAAGGGAAGTTGAAGTGTTTTGGATGCAATGTATCAGACACAACGACACCGTATTGAAAAGATGCAGGAAGTATTGAAGTGTAAAATTGTTTGAAAAAGTAAAAATTTATCATAACACAATCCAACATAATAATAGTCATTTTAATCTTTTGGTATAAATTATATGTTTTTATAAGCTATGATTTGATAAAGAAAAATATTTTTTCCCTAAATAAATCCATCAGATAGATCATAAGAGAGGAATCAAATGAAGAAGATTGGTCTTAGTTATAGTACACACCTGATCATACTAGAGAAAATTGTGAGTTAATTAAAATGTAAGTTTTAATCCAAGGCATCTAGTGAAGATCACTAGACAAATAATTTGTGAAAAATATGGAACTTCTTTTGTTACTGATACTATGAAATTTTTAAAAATATAAAGGTAAAAGATTCATCAGAAGAGCTATTTATATTGTTTAATCAGATGAGTTGTTTATGTTGATTCATTTAATGAGATATTGATGTTGATCCATCATATGATATTTTGACAATTAATCATCAAAATGGTAATTTTTAAGAATCTATGAAGTTTTTGTTGGTATGTTTCGGCGGTTTTCAAAAATGTAATGAAAATTAGTGAATTAATAAATCAGATCTGAATTCATGAGAAAATAAAAATGGGGATATAATGTTTTTAATCAACATACTTCTCTAGAAAAATAAAGAGTCACATATATTAATGTTCAAAACAAACATAGATAAATTATGAAACTTGAGTCCTAAGAATTTTCACAAATGTAGTCAACCATTTTCATCTGGATTGGAGCTATAGACTGAGAAATGTTTTCATTGTTTGTTTTGATATAGTTTTTCAATATTCAGTTTTTTAATATAATTTAACAAATAAATAATCAAATTGAAGTTTTGAAGTTTTAAATATCTAGTTAAATAATATCCATCAGCAAAAAAATAGTTTTAAAAGTGTGAGATTAAAATAATAGAGTTTTCACTACAACCTTATTGGTATGGTTGAGTGTATTTCAAGTGGTCAGGAGGACCAAATAGATGGTAATTTTTCTAGAAATCACTTCTGGGATAATTTTTTATATGAAAAATTGTAAAGATATAAATTATGAGTATGATATGTTTTTTATTTAAAGTGGTTTTTTATCTTGTTTAAATTAAGAAAATTAGTGAAGATTTTGGAAGAATTAATAATATTATAGTTTAATGTAGAATAATTCATAATAGTAGAGAATACTTTAAATGAAATTCAAATGAATGTAAAATTTTGAGTTTTTAAATTTGAGTAATCAGGAAGAATAAATTATTTTCCCGCCATTAATATTATTGGAGAACCTATGAATAGAGGTGCACAATACATTTTTACTTATCACAATTTAGTGAGAAAAAATTACTAAATGATGAAATTTTTTTATTAGAGGTGATTTTTCCCATCCGGCATTATTTTATTGTTGAAATAAATTTTTTGGATAGAGAGTTCTAATTCAAATATTGGATAGTGGTAAGTTCATATTATCGGATAGAGAGAATCAAATTTTTTGGATATATCTGAGTTTTTTTAGTAGAAGTTTGATAAGAATAATTTTGTAAAATATGAAGATAAATATGTTTTCGAATATGATAATTTTTATAAACGTTTCATTAGACTATGACTATTGTATTGAGTTCGTAATATGGATTCTATTAGATGTAGGCGCATCAGACAAAGTTTCCAAACGTAACTTTATATGCTAAAAAGTTTCAAATATATTTACTTTTTTATAACCCAAATTTTGTAAGAAAAATTTATAAATTGATGAGAGTTAGTGTAACATTTTCTATCACAAGAAATATTTTTTCCCATGGAAGTTGACATAAGTTGTATTCACTTTGTAATAATTAATTTCTATAGAACCATGGGAGTGGTTATGGTAAAGATGTAAGTACTCAAACTGAGGCCAATCCTTGTAAATCATGTGTTCATTATTTACTTTTCTATTTCTAAAAGAATTTGAATTTACTAAAAGTTGATAAGTAAGAACATTTAATGTGTTTTAGGGGTAATGTTTCCTAAAGTTGAAATTTGAAAAAAATACAATCCCTAGTTCAACCCCCATACTTATTTATTGATCCATATGAACTTTATAAGCACACATAACATGATTTAGAAACATTGACATTAAAAATTTCAAGGATATATTCCATTTTGAAAACTATATTCAATCCCACAATTTTCTATAAAACCCATTTTTATGCCTTTTAGAAGACTTTATAAATCAATTTATAAGAGCATCCAATAAATGTATATAAGATAAATCCATGTTATGAAAACACTTTCCTTGAAACACTTTGAATAACCAAACCCAAGGGTAAAAGATAATACAAATGATTAAAGGGGCATAAAAATTGAGAAGAGATCCTAGAACATGAACCATTAATCATAAATCTCCAAAATATATTGATCTATAACAAAGAAGTCCAAAAAGGACACTTACCACCCCAATTCTCAATCAATACATTGTGAAGATTATAGATCTATCCAACCTCCCACAATTATACAAAAAATTCAAAATGAATTAATATTATAAACCCAAATAAATAATTACCAGTACATAATAATACAAACCATTGATAGAATCATGGGGAATCAAAATAAGAAGGAGATCCAAGAAAAGAACAAAGATTAACTCACCAAGAGTGGTACACGGGTTTTATTAAAACTTAAATACACCAAGGGAATTGATTCGAGAGAGGAGAGAAGACCCCAAGAGATTCTCCAAGTATAGTGGGGTGAATTTGGGTAAAATTATATTAATTTATAATTAAAATAGACGTCTTAAGTTGAATAAAAACATAACTATGCCTAATTTCATAGACCTAGAGTACTTCCACTAGCGAACTGGTGGAGTACATCAGTTGGTTGGTGGATTTTTCATAACTGTAGAGCCTATGTCATGTCCAGTAGAGCATGAGGAATTCCTACACCTTTAGTCATTCCACCAGTTGGCCAGGGGGATTCTTATATGTAGTTCCCACTACTAGTCTACCACCGGATGGCCAATGGCCTTCACTGACTAACCAGTGGTCTACCTGTAGCCCTTCAATCTATAATTCCCCCATCCACTCTAATTATAACCACTCAAGAACCACTAAGACTCTCAAATAAGAAACAAATACCCTCTCCAAACCACTATTACCAACCAAAACCAACAAAAATAATCCACATGGTCATATAAAGGAAAGAAAACATAAGATAATGAAGAGTGTAGTACCTAACAACATTAGCAGAATATTAAAACTATCCCCAACATATTTATTTATACCACCTAAAAGATAAGTTGATGAATTTTTTCCTTTAAGTAGTTGATTTCACTTATCCCACATCAAATACAACAACTCCCATGTTTTATGAGAATCAAAATAATGTGACCATAACACACAAACTTGATCTATAGAATTCTGATTTAGATCCTTAATTTGAGAATCAACGATCTAAATAAATTTCTCAATCCTGGAGAAATTAGGTTCTACATCAAGTTATTCCAAATTAATAACATAATAAGGTTCTAGTTGAAACATTTTGAGTTGGGAAACGTGGAAAACATCATGAATAAAAGAAAACTGAGGGGGTAAGGACAAGAGATAATCCATATTTCCAATCTATTATACAATCTAAAATAGTCCCACATACTCGAGAGAAATATTTACTTACTTTCTGATCCATCGATGAACTAACTAGGGAGAAACCATCAAGAACACCTGATCACCAACTAAAAACACCAATTAGATATGATATCAATTATTATATGAATTTTACCAGCTTGGATCCATCAAAAAATTCTGGTGAACGAATAGGATCTTCACTATTGTCTCCTAAACTAATCTCGGTCAAACTAAGGAAACTTTCCCAACATTAGAAAAACAAGGAGGATAAATAAAATGGAAGAAATAAAAAAGAATTTATATGTTACATTATTATGGATGTTTGTTAATTGTTTTTATAATAAAATTTAACCAGCCTCATATGTCTATCCTAATCACCATTGAGGAAAGAGACCACTCACTAATGGTATGCCTGATATATAAATAGTTCTTTATACTCCAATACTCATCATATTGGTGTTTATAAAAAATAATACTCTCAAGGAAAGAGTATTTCACATGAAATTTTTTTAAAAAATTACCAAACTTCTTCTCTCTGACTCCAAAGTGAATCTAAGAAAAAATTCCAAGAAGTATCCACTCATCCTTTTATTTGTGCAGAGACAGAGAAGGAAACTTTATACTAAGAGCATAAACCACTATGTTACCATTAGAGGTTGTATAGGAAATTTAAATGTTGAATTAATATACGTAATTGAACCTACATATCTACTAGAGGTTTAGGTATTGTTTATTAAATATGTAACCTAAAATCTTGTGGACATAGTATATGATAAACGTTTCTACAAAAAGACAATGGAACCAATTTTTTATGACACAAACCTGTATTGAAAGATCAAAATCATGAGTGGGATAATTATTCTTATGAGGTCAAATATGATGTCAGACATAATATGCTACATGACCTCCCTTTATAGGGTCACATCCCAAACCTAAACCTAAAGCATCAGAGTCAAAAACGTATCCATATCCAGTCTCTAGTAGAGTTAGAATCGATGTCAACATAAAAAATTTCTTCTTATCATCAATTGATGTTTGACACTTAGAATACCATAATAACTTCACCCCCTTCTAGGTGAGATCGTTCAAGGTAAATGCACACTTTAATAAATCCTTAACAAACCACTGATAATATCATGCCAATCTCGAAAAGATACATATCTCAAATAAGTTCTATGGTTCTTCTCATGACATAAAAAGAATCATATTTTTAAGATCAATTGATATTCCACATTTGGAGAATACATTTCCAAATAATATGACTTCATGGTTTATAATTGGAACTTTGATAATTTATTATAAATTTTTTATCCCTAATAATTCCCGAATCATGTATCAAATGACACACATGATATTATTTTGTATTATATTACATTAGGATTTCATCCATGAACACTACCAAAAAAGTTTCAGAATACTCATGGAAGACTTAGTACATCAACTCCATATATACAATGGGAGAATTGGAAAATACAAAAGAAATGACAAGGAACTCAAAATGGTCATACCAACTCCTGAAGGTAGTTTATGGAATATTCAACTCTTTAATTTTGAGTAAATAGAAACCATACTTAATATTAGTTTTAAAAAAACCACCTTAACCCATTAAACTAGTCAAAAAATCATTAACATGTGATAAGGGAAATTTTTTGTTGATCATTACTTGATTGATCTTTTAATAATCAATTCATAGGTAAAGTGTCTCATTGGACTTTGTGTAAAAAAGAAAAGTGGACACCCAAGGTGAAACACTTGGGTGTACAAATCCATTATCCCTCAATTCATCCAACTAAAGTTTCATCACCTTTAACTTATATAAATACATATAGTAAGAAAAAAACAATATTTGTTGATTTATGGGTACTAAGTCAACTGAGAACTCCACCTCCAATTCTAGTGGAAACATGAGAAGTTTTCTGAAAAATAATGGAAAATAATTGACTACTAGAGTAATGATACAATTACTAGATTACTATTTCAACTCTACAATAGAAAAAAAAACAAAAATATACAAATATCTATAAAATATTTCCCTACCTGACTGGACCTTGAATCAAATTCTCCTTAAAACACATGAGAACTCCCATCATAAGTGGTGATCAAAAACCACTAATGATAAAAATTAATCCACTCCTTTTGAGTGATCAATAAACATAACCTCACAATCACATCGAACAGGTCTATGTTGAGAACCAATAAATCCCATACCAGCTCTACATCACATATAATGCATGTTTTTAGGGACAATGAAACCCATTAACACTCATCTTTCCTAGTGGAATAACCAATTTCATAAAAAATGGAATGATTTTCCTTGTATATTTTAGAAGACCAACCACATGAGTTGAAAAAAAATAGTAATAGTCATATGTATAAAATACAGTAGTCACTATGTATAAGAAACATAAATGGTATATCTTAGAGTCGTTGGACATGAATCAACTTCTACTAGAAACTCCCCAACAGTGTGAAATTACATAATTTCATAGGCCTGTCGACATAAACCTATAGTCTGATAAGCTTCTGAATATACCATAGATTCTCTGGGAGTTGACAAGTCTGTACAATAGTGAGGAATATATAGAGATCAAGAAGACTTCTATAATTTTCCTTGACACCCCCATGAGTTGCAGACATTTAAATGCATGGGTAAAAGTAATTTTTTTCCTATATGGACACACCAATGACATATCAGGAAATTTTACATTTTTTTTATTAATGAAGAGGCCTATGAGAATCCTAACAACTTTACCAACTATAAAGTCATTTTTTTCTTTTACCCTTAAAATAACCAGTGGAGATTCTTCCCTATGAAATCGAAACTCCAAGTGATCCATTAATGATACATCTATCATGATATAAGCCTCTTGGCCAAACCTTATATTTTTAAGAATTTAATATCAATTAATAATATAATATTTGTTTTGAAAACTCTTTTATGACAATTTTGACACTATTCAATAATTGAGTTTTTAAAAAATCATAACAGAATTATCACTTCGAATAAAGTTAATTAAATAATTCATAACATGTAATATTGACCTATAAAATTAGATTAATTCATAAAACGTCTCAAATTATATTTATTTGGGTATCTAGAATATCAATCATTTTAATTTTTCAATATTATGGTAATTACTACATCACCATTGTGTCATAAATAAATTAAATTATATAATGTCTAAAAATTATAAATAAAATACCATTATGTAGTAAATCTTGTTAGATTTATAATTAATATTTATAGTTAAAAATCAAATATATATAACCCTATGTAAAAATTGTTTTTCTAAAAGATATATGCTTGTGTCATTTTTCTATTCATTTTAACTTAATTATAATAAAGTGTCCCTATCACTTACAAGTGGCACCATGGGGTCCCAAAGTAGACCCAAAGATGCCCATGGTAGGAAATGTATCAACCAATAAGGTTAAGACACGTTTTAGGGTAATTTTTTGTTATTATAATATTATTATTTAACCCTTATTTACCGGATTTACCCTTTAACCGTGGTAAATAAAATATTTACCGAAGTAATTATTCAAAATGTCTAAAAATAAAAGATTCCTATTTACACAATTTGAACATCCTGATTCCAAGTATGGAATCTATTTTTCCAAATTCAAAACACAGAAGTTTCAGAAATTAATTTAAAATTAATTCACGCAGTCAAAACAAAAAAACGTGTTTTTAAGATATAATAACTATCAAAAGATTGATACTTGTTTATGTTTGGTTTAATTGTGAAATTATGTCCAATGACTAACATTGTATTAAATGGTAAAAATATATTCTAAATATACTTTAAAACCACTCAAATTCATAATTTATCACTATAAATTAATTTGATTAAGAAAAGTTGTTTTTAATTAATATTTAGTAATTTTCACTATTCATCAAAATATTAAAGTTGTCTGAAAAGTACCAAAATTTCACCTTAGGCTAAATTCGATACTCTGAATCCAAAAATGAATTCTATTTTCAGAGATAAAATTTATATAATTTCAAAAAGTAGGTATTACTATTCATAACGGCTAGTTTGATCGGTTGTGGTGTGTATTAGAACTCGATGTTGCATACAACACACGCTATTGCATTATTCAAAGAGAAGCGTACCGTAGAAGCTTGCGGTGTTACATTAATGGTAATATTAAAGTCTATGGACCACTATACATGCTCATAGATAGTAATATTTTATGACACCAAAACATGTGGAATTTCTACTTACATGTATGTTCTCATAATCTCCCTCCTTGGATATTAACAAGTGAAAAAATCCTGAGAAGAAGCCTCATCCACTTGTGTGTACTCACGCCTGAATATATATATATACTATATACCATATCATTGTATTTTATCTGACCATAAACTATTTTAAAGAATATCATTATGGAATTTAAAGGTTCTCATCATATAAGGAAACTTATATGACCTTGTCAATGTGAAAAATATTCTAGGACATTGTCACATCAGTGTTATATAGAAGAACAAAAAATATGTGTAAGAAACCACATTTTTTATGCAGTTTTCACCATAATTTGTTTTCATTTTAACCTTAATGGACTAGTTTCATTCAGATATAGAGATCCTTTATTGGAAAAAATGACCTAATGTTCAAGGATGTATACTTGTTTGAATTAACCGAGTCTGAGTATAAATAAGTTAAGTGTTAATAATGGGTTTGGGTAAAGTTGAGAGGATTTAAAGGGAAAATGGGATAAAAATAAACTGAAGAACATTAAAACATCATGTAAGGGTATTAAAAATAATTTAGTTGTTCACCTGTTTTAAATAAATAAATATTAGGTGAAGGATTTTTTAGTGGAAAACTCTAAAAAGAATTTCATGACGTGTAATTGGACTACCTATTGTGTAAATTCTCTACCTACAGTTTTAAACACGCAGTGTGGCAGAATTATTTAATATTTTCGTCTAAATCTCTCCTCCTTATACCCTAGGATCATTTTTATGATTTTGGAGGCTCTATGATAGATCTCAACCTTTCTTAACCTCTGTTCTTGGAGAATCAAGAGGTGGATTGAAGATTTTCACCACCGAGTATGTGCTTTCTTCTCGTTGAGATCTATATCTATCTTTGAATCTTCTTTCTAGATAAAATGAGAATGTTTAACCACTAATTATATCTATAACTATATATAATATTGTTTTACTTTGATTCATTTGATCATGAATTTATTATTTTTATCTAAATTCAATTCTTTGTTGTGTTCTTCAATGATCTATGTAACAACCCGATAATTTATGAGAATTGTTCCTTTTAATTTCATTGATGTATTATGTTGTATGCAACACCAGACGGAGCTTTCACTACACACAGCCCTGACTTGGCTTACCTTACACGCAATCAAGACTTCCTTCGAAAGCGTGTGTAGTACACAATACCGAGTTTCACTAAATGAGATGTTATTATAATATTATTATGAACTAGCCGTTATGAATAGTAATACCCACTTTTTGAAATTTTATAAATTTTATATTTTAAAAGGGACTTCATTTTTGGAATCTAAATATCGAAATTATCCTAGGGTGAATTTTTGGTACTTTTCTGAAAGCATTCAATTTTTGATGAATAGTGTAAACACTGGGTTACTATTTAAAAACCAAATTTTTATTTAAATAATTATTTATTTTATTTGAATTTATTTTAGGTAAAAATTGATACATAATACCTATATAAGTTAAATGTAATTAATTGGATTCATTTTATAATAATTTTAGATATATAAAAATTTTATTGAACTTTTCACCGTATTTTACCCACCTCCTAGGAGAATTTGAAAATTTACATAAAACATAATTTTATCACTTATGTGAGTGGAATTTAAAAAATATGAGAGACACGGTTAATATCAAGGAGTAAAATGTGGTTCAATTAGATAAAAATAATTTTTGGTGAATAGTAACTTCTTACTTTTATTTACCATGGTTAAAAGTAAATAGGGCAATTAAGGGTAAAGATGATATTATTATTACCCTAAAATATGTCCTAATTCCATTGTATAAGTGTAATTAGAACAAAAATAACCTTATTAATAAAATATTATCATTTAGGTCCACTTGGATTAGATTAGGACATTTATTATTATTTTATTTAAAGAAGAGTTAAAAGAGTTAAAATCAAAGTCTAATAACTAAAACATTTTTAATATAGGGTTATAGATAATATAAATTCGACTATAAATATTCATTAGAAAGATAAAAATATTTCCTAAATAATGGTATTTTATTTATAAATTTTAGACATTAAATAATTTAATTTATTTATGACACAATGATGATGCAGTAATTACTTTATTAATGAAATATTAACATAATTGATGTTATAAATACCCAAATAAATGTAATTTGAGACTTCTTATTAATTACACTAATTTTATTGGTTACTATGACATGTTATTATTTATTTAATTAACTTTTGTCGAACTAATAATTCTTTTATGAGTTTCACAAAAATCATTTACCAAATAGTGTCAAAATTGACATAAAATAGGTTTTAAAAAAAATATTATATTATTAATTATTATTCTATTCTTAAAAATATAATTTTTGACCAAATGACTTAGATAAGGTTATATATATTAATAATTAAACACTTGGGGTTCGTTTTTCTTGTTACAGTAAGTTTATTAACCATGTAGTGTAAGAATACAATAAGACACGTTAAAAGTTAGATTATTTAACATAGAGTTAAATCTAAATTATAAGGTTAAAATAGTATCCTAAACTTTTCTAAAACCTATTTGTTGAGAGGATTTCGACCCATACCCACTTTATCTTCGAAATAAGACACTTTCTAGGCATTATAAATCGAATATTACTTTATTATAAAATAATATTCTGTGTTTTTTCTAAAGTGCCCCTCTCCTCCCTTATAAAAGGGCACCTCCTCCCTCTACTCCTCACACCACATTGAGCCTTTATGCTCGGCCAACCACTGCCCATTTCTCTTCTACACTTACCTAAAAACATTATTGTGGTTTTTTTCTTCTCAAAAGACCAACTCTAGTTCCTTAAGAGAAAGCTTAAAAGAGGTGCGTCGAAGAAGAGGTAATCTCTTCTACCGATTCTTTCAAGTTTCTTTCATCTTCAACTTCTTCTTATTTATTTGTTTCCATATAAAGTAATAACATAAGTTTCACTAATATACTGATATGTTATTATAAATATTAAATAACCCCATTTCACCTTCTATCCATCCTACGGAAAACGAAATCATTGCACGTGCCTACGTACGGAATACCGTCTCCACGCCGTGGTGTAATCTGTTTTTCCACCACCACCTTACTTGGATAGGTATAATGGTGTGAAAAATAAATATATATAGTTATTATAATATCATACTGATTCTGAGATATTATATCATCCACTCCAATTCAATTCAATAATTATGGGAATGATATCCTCGCTAGTGCATACGTACGGATTACCATCTCCACGACGTGATGAGATTCATTTTCCATGTTAACCATTCAAGAATGATTATAAAGTATATATAATGAATAATAATTGGATATATTACATAATAAGGCTAATGGATTTATGTATATATATATATATTTTTTTTTCATCTACTTACTTCCATTCAAGTCAATAAGGAAAGAAAAACAGCATTCATGTGTACGTACGGCCTACCGTCTCCATGAACGGTGTGTTTAATTTCATTTATCTATCTATTATATATATATACTGAATATATATGATATATTAATCATTTTTTACATTCTGGAAGTAAGTAAATCATGATATAAGTAATAATAATAATATCAAGAACAACAAGTCCAAACACGTACGATAAATAAAACGATTTTACCCAAAACGCTGCTTTAACATGGAATTTACAAAAGAACAGGTAATATAAATTCATACATGAACCATATATGATATCATAATAATTAATATTATTCTTTAATAATTCAATGAAATTATTTAAATTATTATAATGGAGGTTTGGATACATACGAAGCATATCAGTCCTAAGGTAAGGGATAACTTTTCCATTCTCGTTTTTACCCTAGATTGTTTATTCATAAGTATTCACTGGGGTTATATTTATCATCCATGTCCCTATTTTCAAAAAATGGTTTCATGTATGTTCAAATTTCTTTTTAACCATTTTTTACTTTCACTACAATGTATTTAAGGAATCTTTATGTTTTTTATGTTACGAGGTACTTTTTTGACTTTTCCGAGAAAAGTACGAGGAGAATGTTTTTTTAACTTATACGGCATGAATGGATTTTTACGGTTTCATAAAGCCTTTTTTTCATGAATCTTACTATACAATATTTCATGAATATTTTCAAAAAAATCATTTTATTTTAAATTTACATGGCATTTTCTGAAAAGAAAATGATTTTTAAGAAGAATGGTTATCTTCCTCAAGAATTCATTTCAAGTGTTTTACTAAAACTATTTTCCATCTAAAATGACATTATTTAATTTGTGTATGTTTCAAGTATAATGTCTCTATGATTTAAATGTTTTAACTTTTCTTATGATGAAATGATATCCATTTGTTTTATATGGATTATGTTATGAAGGGATGATGTTTATGAAACCAATTTTTTTCTTTGGGTTTTGATGAATGATTTATGTTTATGTTGTGGCACACGTAACATTGATTTAATTATGAGATGGGTGGGAACTATATCTCCCTCCAATGCATTGGGTAAATATTTATATTTCATGAGATAGACATGGCTAGAATGGTATCCTAATCTGGTTTAGTGATACAGGAATGGAATGAGGAGTGAACTCGATTCAGAAAGGGACTTTGTCCACTAAGATGGTATTGGCAGCAATGACTTGGCTACTATGGAAATTATATCATGTGCTTAATGGTTTTACACAATTACATGTTTTATTCCCATGCTATTTTATCTTGATTAATGTTCCATTATGATCTATGCCTTACGTACTGCTATGTTTTATGTCATTTCTCAAGATTTTGATATTGAAACATTATGTTAATGTTTTTAAGTTCAAATGTATATGGTTTGTTTTTTTCTCCATGCATACCCTTACTGAGAATTTGAGCTCACCCTTTTTATGTTTTCTATTCCCCTAGGATTATAAGAAAGGTTTTATGTAAGGAAGAAAAAAGGGGAAGATCGTTATGGGAGATGATGAAGATCTTTCAACATGATTAGAAGTTTATATTCCAAGTTTCCAAATACACAAAACTATTATGGTCCTTGAATGTTGGTTTTTGTTATGTATTATGTATTCCGCAAAAGTAATGTAATGTCCATGTATGTCAATCTTTGGGTCTCTAAAATATACTTCAAATTTGGGATTCTTCAATTGGATAGAGTTGTAATCAAATTGAGGTAGGTCATCTAATGTTCAAATCCCATAGTCATGATTTTGATTTTGTAAATGAAAATTTTAGAATTTCTAGATTTGTTTACCAATTCAATTTTATAATAGAATTATTTAATTTGGTAAATTAATTAATTATGAGATTGTAAAATTGTGGGATTTATGGATAATCAACTATGGAAATGGATTGAGTGATATTGATGAATTAAATGGATAATTAATTAGAAATTAATTATGAGATATTGGAATTGTGATTTTGAATAATTAATTGGTGAATTAATTTATTGAAGATTAATATTGTGAAAAGTGATTAATTAATTATTTAATTAATTAATGGATGGTTAAGGAATATGTGTAATGTTGTGTTATTATATGTGTTTGAATGGTGAAAGGTAACATGGACATCCATCCAAGTATTATGAATGGTCAAATTATCATTAAATTATATATGTGTAAATGGTGAATAGTAACATGCACATTCATACAAGAATTATGAATGGTAAAATGTTCATGCAATTATATATGTGTAACTAGTGAATGGAAACATTGAAATTTAGCCAAGTATTATGAATGGTAACATGATCATTCGATTATGTATTGTAAAATGGTGAATGTTAATGTGGATATTCAGACAAGGAATAAATAATGGTAACATGATTATTGTAATGTGTTAATTAATAAATGGTAACATGGTCATTCATTAGTGAAATAGAAAATGGTAAGATGATAATTCTAATGTGTGAATTAATGAATGGTAACATGGTCATTCATTCTGAAAATAAGAATGATAACATGGAAATTAAAACATGTGATATCCCTCAGGGATATTTCAAACTCTAGAATAGGCCAAAGAAGGTACTGAGATATGGGTGTCCAGATTAACCCGAGGTTTCTTTACTTAAATAATGATTAATTTATATTGTGAAAATTGTTACATTATGCATTGTAATTATTTATTTATAGGACTGTAAGCACTATTATTTAACTGGATGCTATTTTATACACCATTAGTGGTGGCCTACTAAGTTGTACTCACACCCAATCTGGTCATCTTGATTGGTACCCAAATAGACTTTATTGTTGTAGGGAAGGTTAGGGGAAAAGGCCCTGTGTTGGAAAACTAGATTGGGGATGGAGCTTGGATGAGTGAATCAGATGTGGTATGAGACCTGCTTTGGATTTTTTGATGTCTTGACTTTATATTTTCATTCTAGTCACTTGACACAAACTTTAGCATGGCATGATTCTATTAAAGTTGGATATTGTATTTTCTATTTTTTTATCATGAGATATTGGTATTTCTTATTGATATATATTTCCTACTCTATTGTTTATTAATTCTTTTGGTGTACTAATCTGATCAAATAGGGTTTATTCTCCCCATGAATGACTTTACAAACCCTCTCTTTTAGTCGACAGTCTCTGGAATATGGGTAGGTGTGCTTGAGATCATGTAGAGAACTAGCATTGGGCACCAACATGTGTCACCCGGGCTAGGATGTTACAAAATTATATCAGAGCCCAGATTTATTTTCTTTTTATTTTGTATTACTATTTGGGAAAGCTATACAAGATACAAGGAAGAGTATGGCCTTGGTAATGAGATCATTCATGGGAGTTTAAAACCCATGTATGGGGGGAACCCATGTACTCAGTGTGGGACTTTTGTTATTGTATTTTTGTTACATTTTAATATTATTTCACCTTTGGGGATGCACTTGTTCTGTGATGTGATAATTATTTTTGAGATTTATCTAAAAATTGACTTTTGGCCTAGAATGGTATGAGATTTGAGTCTTCATGCATCATTTTAGGCACTCTGGATTATTTTTTAAAATTAATCACTTTAGGAATGTATGAGAAAATAGGTTTTGGGTAAGTTTTTGAAATTTAACTATTTTCCTAGCATGTGAAATTGAATTGGAAATGGTGCCTAATATGAAATAAGAAATGGTAAAATGATGTAATAATGCGATTAAATTGGTGACTAAATGAGAAATGTAAACGATGAGATGTGCTTACTCTCATAACCAAGACCTAGGTATAGGATGGTTAAGGGTAGTGAGAGTGCCTTGGTTTTGATCATGTGGAGAGATGTGGGGAAGGGACTTGTTGTGACTTTTTGACATTTTTTTCCTACTATGTAAATGTGTAAATGTTATCAACTATGACCTAAGGTGCAAGTTTGGAATTGTATATTTATTATTCTATGATTATTCTTGTTGAGAGGATGACTGGAGGATATGGTATTGGATGATCCTCCAGTGGTGGAACCTGAGGCACCAACAGTTCCATGTGAGGAAGAAGGGGATCAGTTCTGAGAGAATGTCACACCCTTATTTTAATTTAGGGAAAGATACACAAGGAAGGTTATGACTCAGGGGAGCATGTCCATGATGGATTATATTGGATGTCTTACAGGCCCAAAGAACTAAGATCCATAATTGACAAGAGTTGGTAAATCTATAGAGATACACTTTCAGGATGGACTTAAGTGTGATATTAAGTCCCAAGTTAACCTTTTTCAGTCAAAGTAGCTTGTTGAGGTGGTGGATCATCCTCTCATAGATGAGGGGGACCTGAAGGGGCTTCTAGTGTAGAAAAAATAGCTACTAATAGAAGATGAGGAGGTGTGAATTCCAAGAGAAGGAAGCACCACTATGATAACTTTATTCAGAGCAGTGGATAGAAGATTACTCATAAAGGATGTTTGGTTGCACAAGACCTTATAGGAGTGATCTATTATCAGTGTGGTAGGTTGGTCCATTATCATAGGTATTGTCCTCGTTAACCATTAGAGTTCCAGTATTGCGGAAATATGGGACATATTCATATGTTTTGTAGGACTCTAAGATAGATGATCAGTGAGAGAGAAACTAGACAATGTTGTAATGTGGGAAGGTTATCTTCTACACCACATCAGGCTATAAGCTAGAGTAAAACTAGTTGAGGCAGTAAGGTAAGAGGATGTGGTTATTCTAGGAATGATCACCCATATCATTAGAGTGATGTGACTTAGGGGAGTCAGAAAATATCATAAAAGAGGGAGGTAAGATAGCTACATGTACTGAAGCCTAAACTTATGGATAGCGAGTCTAGACCATCAACACTGAGAGGTATTATTCTTATAGATTATACATTAGTTAGTGCCTTATTTGATATTGTTTCCTCTCATTCCTTTATATCTACAAAAAATGTTAATGGTTTATGTTTGGTAGTTTAGTTCATAAGTGAGTTTATAGATATAAATAGACCATTGGGAGTACGGTCCAGAGACATTTTTTTATGCAAGGGATGATCTCCGAAATTAGGGAATATCATTTTCTATGGGATCCCTATATTCTTGACATGTATGTCTTTCACCTAATTATGGGTATAGGCTGGATAGTCGCAAATCGATCCCACATAGATGGTTACCAAAATAGAGTTACCATTACATCTCCTAAGGGTGACTATCATCTTAACCAAGGGGATTAGGATATCCAGCCAGGCCAAGAAGGGCCAATTACTTGGTAACTGGAAGAGTTCACAACCTAGGTTGCTAGTTTATTAATGGATGATGGAGTAGTATAGCATAAAAAATTTCCACCCATAGTGGATAAGTTTTAGGATGTGTTTCCTAGAGACTTATCAATACTTCAACATAAGTGATATGTGGAATTCACTATTGATCTCATGTTGGGGGATGAGACGTTATCTATTCCACCATACAGAATAGAACCGATGGAGATTTAAGTACTAAAGACTCATCTAGATGAGTTGGATGATAAGGGATTTATCCATCTGGGTATGTCTCCTTGGGGACCACCCATGTTTTTTCCAAAGAATCCTGATGGAATTTTACACTTATGCATTGATTAACATAAGTTGAACTGAATGAATGTGAAAATCAGTATCCTCTCCGTGTATTGAGGATTTTTTTAACCAGTTGAAAGGAGATTGTGTGTTCTCGAAGGTCGACTTGAGATCAGTGTATCATCAGTTATGATATTGGAATCCTGATATGCCGAGGAATACTTTCCAAATAAGGTATGGCCTTTATGAGTTTTTTGTAATTTCATTCGGGGTGAAAACACACTAGAAGTGTTTTTGGACTTGATGAAAATAATCTTCCATCCATGCCTAGATCATTTTGTGTTTGTGTTTTTAGATGGAATTTTTGTCTACTCCAAGGCTCATGATGATCATTCCCATCATATTTACATTTTCCTAAGTACACTAAGAGATAATCAAATATACACTGAGCTATCTAAGTTCTAGTTTCGGATTGACCAGGTACAATTTTTGGTAGACAACATCTCAGAGGAATGTATGTCAGTGGACCTAGAGATGGTTTAGGTTTCGGTTTCGTGGGAGAATCCCAAGAATGTGTTCGATATTCACAACATTTTGGGGTTAGCAAGGTATTATTAGAGATTTATCCATGACTTTTCACATTTGTCAGTAACAATTTCATGCCTGATTAATAAGGGGATAAATCTCGAATAGATGGAACCTTGCAGAATTTATTTCGAGAGTGGAAGAAATGATTTACATCGGCACTAATCCTGATCCTACCTGATCCAATAGAGGGGTATAAAATGTAATATAATGCTTCTTGAATCAAACATGGAGCTTTGTGGATGGAGGGAGATCAAGTTGTGGCATATAGGTCTTAACAGTAGGGACCACATGAACGGAACTCCCCTACACATAAAATTGAGATAGAAACAGTGGTTTAGGCTTTTAAGTCTTGGTGTCACTATCTTTTGGGTGAATATTTTAAGTTATTTTCCAATCAAAAGATCTTAAGGTACATATTTTCACAATGATATTTCAATGTTATGAAGTAGATATGGGTGGAATATATGAAGTATTTTTATTTTGATCTATCATATAAACCTAGGAAAGAAAATTGTGTGGCTAACACTTTAAGCAGGAAGAATCATAGTCAAATAGTTTAGGAGTCTAATTCTAGGTGGAAGATAATTAATTTATTGGATGATATGTATGTGGTGGTTTAGTAAATTCAGGAGAAGATGAATCTTCATTCAGTTGCAGTGGAGTCTCTGCTACTGATTTGGATCCAAGAAAGACAGTATGAGGATCCAAAATTTTTATCTTTGAGGAAAACCCTTGAAGGTGGGGAGTCACCTTTAGATTGAATCATAAATGAAGATGATATCATCTATGTTTAGAATCAGGTTTTCGTGCCTACAAGAATACAAGAGGAGCTCATGTAGGAATTTCATGCCTCAAAGTGGGAAGTACATCTAGGTGTGGCCAAAATATACCATGATGTACAAAGATATTTTGGTGTCTAGGAATGAAAAAGAAGATAGCATGGTTTGTAAAATGATATTACATATGTCAGTAGGTAAATTCATAGCATTAAAGACCTGTATGTTTTCTTCAGTCGCTATCCATTCTGGGGTGGAAGTGGGATGATGTAACAATGGATCTTATGGTGGGTCTTTATAAGACACCCAAGAATAATGAAACTAGATTTTTTATTGTGGATCGACTAAAAAAATCATCACATTTCTTACCCATAAAAGATGATTTCACTATAGAGAATCATGGAGTTTTGTATGTATGGTAAATAGTCTATTTGCATTGGGTACAACAGACTATAGTATCAGATCATGACTCAGGTTACACATCATTGTCATGGATGGTATTTCAGAAATAACATCATACACGGGTATTATTAAGAATTAATTTCCACCCACTAATAGATGGGCAGTCAATGTTTATAATATAGGTACCTGAGGATATGTTGTAACTGTGTTTTCTTGAGTTTGGATGATCTTGGGGGAAGCACTTGTCTTTGGTGGAGTTATCCTTTAAAAATTTTATCAGTAAATTTTACAGATGGAACCCTAAAAGTCTCTTTATGGTAGTACATGAAGATCACTACTATGCTATATTGATGTTGGAGAGTCATAGTTGCTGGGACGGTGTCTCATGTAGGAGACATCAGAGCAGGTTCAGCTAATTTGGAAATGAATGGCTATGGATCAGAGTAAGTAGAAGCAATATGCTAATAAATAGATACAAAACCTAGAGTTTATAGAGTGTGATCTTCTATTCCTTCAGGTGTCACTTAGGTTGGGTCATCATAAAAAATGGAAGTCGATCAAGTTGGCACCCAGTTTCGTTAGATTGTTTGAGGTAGTGGGGAGAATGTGTTCGGTGGAATACTGTTTGTCTCTTCCATACAAATATAGGTCTATGCATGTTTTTTTCATGTATCACAACTTCAGAAGTGTCATCCCAACCCTTCTCATGTGATCAAGTTAGAGGATGTTGATCTTGATATAGATGCAACCTTTTTGGATTATATGATGCATGTGTTAGATCAAAGTGAGAAATTTTTGTATGGAAGGACTATGCTGATAGTTCATGTATTTTGGAATCATGGACATGTGCAGGTGGAAATAGGGGAATGAGAAGTCTATATGTGGCCTAAGTGGCCGAAACTTTTTGACTCGTAATCCTATATATTCTGGGATGAGTGACTCAAGGAAGGGCTATTATAAGGTGGGGAGATTGTATGATCATGTCTTTTCAGGTACTTTTCACCTTATGTTTTTTTCATTCGAACCATAATGGAATATCCTTGTTTATATTAAAAGATCATTTTGGGAGAAAATTACATAATTTTTAGGGATGTATTCTTGTTTTAATTAATTGTGTTCAAATATAAATGAGTTAAGTGTAAAAATGGGGTTTGGGTGAGTTGAGTGGATTTAAAGGGAAAATGGGATAAAACACAACTGTAGAATAATTACACATCATGTAAGGGTATTAAATGTCTTGTAATTATTCATGGGTTTTAAATAAATAAATCTGAGGTGTTGTATTTTTCGGTGGAAAATATTAAAAATAATTTCATGACGTGTAACTGGATTACACACTGTGTAAATTTCGGACATGTAATATTAAACATTAATTACGGATAAATTATTGAATATTTTTAGATACATCCCTCCACTTTTGACCATAGACACTTTTTTATTATTTTAGAGGCTCTCAGATAGAACCTAACATTTCCCAACCGCAGTTATTTGATAATAAAGAGGCATATTAAATATTTTTACCACTGAGTATTTTCTTTCTTCTCATTGAGATTTATATCTATCTTTAACTCCTATCTTAGGATAAAATGAGGATGATCAAAAATTTATTGGATCTATAACTAGATCTAATATTATTATACTTTGATTCATTTGATCTTAATGTTATTATTTTGATCAATATTTTGTCCTTCTTTGTGATCTTGACTGATCCATTTCAAATTGGGGATTCTTCTGTTGGTGGGCGTTGTCAACAAATTGAGGTAGGTGTCCTAATGTTCAAATCCCATAGTCATTATTTTGATTTATTACAAGAAAATTTTAGAATTTCTAGATTTTTTTAGCTCTCTAATTTCTTGAAAAAATTAATTAATTTGGTAAATTAATTAATTTTCAGATTGTGAAATTTTGGGATTTGGGGATAATCAACTATGGAAATAAATTTTTTGATATTGATGAGTGAATTGGGTTATTAATTGGGAATTAATTATGAGATTTCCAAAATTTTATTTTGATTAATTAATTGGATAATTATTTTATTGAATCTTAATGTTGTGAAAAGGGATTAATTAATTATTGAATTAATTAATGGATGGTTAAGAAATAGGTGTAATGTTGTATTATTATATATGGGTGAATTATTAATGCTAACATGTACATTCATTCATGTATTATGAATGGTAACATGATCATTCAATTATATATGTGTAAATGGTGAATGGTAACATGGAAGTTCGGCCAAGTATTTTGAATGATAACATTATCATTCAATTATATATGTGTAAATGGGTAATGGTAATATGGTAATTCATCCAAGGTTTATGAATGGTAACATTCTCATTCGATTATGTACTGTAAAATGGTGAATGGTAACATGGAAATTCCGCCAAGGAATAAAGAATAATTACATGGTCATTCTAATGTGTGAATTAATGAATGGTTATATAGTCATTCATTTATGAAATAGAGAATGGTAACACAGTCATTCCAATATTTTAATTAATGAATGGTGACATGGTCATTCATTGTGAAAATAAGAATGGTAACATGGACACTCAAACATGAGATATCCCTCATGGATAGTTCAGACTGTGGAATGGGGAAAAGAAGGTATTGAGATATGGGTGTATATGGGAACCTGAGGTTTATGTGGTTAAATAAAGATTAATTGATAATATGATAACTATTTAATTGTGAATTTTTATTATTTCTATATAGGACTCCATGTACTATTATCTGACTGGATTTTGTTCCAGACACCATTAGTGGTTCCCAATTGTGTTTAATTCACACCCTATTCGAGTCACCTGATCGGTACCTATATAGAATTTATTTTTTTAGGACATGTTAAGAGAAAAGACCTTGTGTTGGATAGATAGATTGGGTTTGGATCTTGGATTAGGGAACAAGATGTGGTTTGGGACCCTCTTTGGATTTTTTGGTGTCTTTATTTTCTATATTCATTCTAAACACTCAACACACACTTTAGAATGGAATACTTCTATTTTTGTTGGATATTATATTTCCTATTTTTTTATAATGAGATCTAGGTATTTATTACTCATATATATTTCATCTACTGTTGTTTGTTACTTTCGCTGGTGTATTACTGTGATAAAATATGGTATAGTCTCCCAATGAATGAATTATCAGACCCTCACTACTAGTCGATATCCTCTAGCATATGTGGAGGTGCGTTTGAGGTCATGTGGTGTACCGGCTTAGGGTACCAACATGTGGTACCAAGGTTGGTACATTACAATATGTGACAAGATATTTATACTAATATTTACTCCTTTGAATATTCATGCAATATAAAGTATAAAATAGTCAGTTCCATGGAACCAACTCCAACAATAATCTTAGGAGTTTCATTATCTACAAGGTTATCCCTATTATATCTTTTTGAAACATAGTTTCTCATACTACCCCTCTTAGAAATATAGTGAAATGAATCCTTGCAATCAATTAACATTTAATCAAGAAGACTAGAAACACTAAAGACCAAACTAATCATTTATTTTGATATAGGATTTATTTACGAACTTCCTAAAGAATATATTCCATAAAAATCCTTTAGTAACAACACTATTTTTTTATATTCCCTTTATTACTAAAATTCCAAAATACGGATCAGGGATCGAAAAAATTACCTCAACCTTTCTCTAAATTCACTTACTCCTTATATTGAATATTCAATGAAATATAGTACCCCATACCCACTATACTACCTGATTTTTTGATAGAATTTTGGGTCTCTATACCTCAAGAATTTCTTACTATAATAACCCTGATGTCCCATAAATTCATCAATAATGATAGAAGGATCAACTCCCGCACTAATCCAATATACATTACCCTCAATGGATTCAATATATATTTTAGTCACATTGAAATCATTTTCATGATCCACCATTAACTTCCTTCCAATATTCTCATGTTGAACAATCTCCATATTAGAAACACTTTTTTCATTTGGCCTCTAATACATGTTGGAAATTGGAATGATAAAAATAGAAGTAATATCCACCTATTAGAAATGTAAGTCCACATTATGATCCAACATAATAAAATCACTTCAATTTTTTCTGATCAACCATTCTCCACTCATATTTTGACATCAATTATGGTCTGACTCCATTTAGTAGAACCTCCAGATATATTTGGAACACAGAGTCTTCAATATATATCTTCTAGAATATAAAATATATCCTATAAAAATATAAATATAGAAATTACAAAAATAAAGAAATATACTTTATGAATAAATTAACTCTCTATAAATTCAAAAAATTTAAAGGGATCAGTAATTTTATAGTAGAATTATCCTAAAAGTCGAAGAATATAATGATGCCTGACACTGAGCTCCAAACTCCTTACTAGGGTATGATCACTAGAAACTATACAACTGGGACCTACCACAACTTATTATTCTTGAAACATATAATATTGATGTTATCCTCTAGAACCCTCAAATAAGGGACAATGATTCAGAACTTCCAATACAAATGAAACTCAATGTTAAGGACCAATATCCTATACTAGGATCCATAATCTCCATACCATATTGCCTCAGAATCAAATAAGATCATGAGAAACAAAATGAATACAAAGAAAAAGTAAATAAATGGAACAAAAACACCTAGAATAACATGGTTCAAAAATTACCCTACTCCATGGGGGGAATACTGTAACCATTGGATTCTTAAAGGAAACAGTAGTGTTACAACACACCAACATACTAGAAATATACATAGAAGTATAAAATGTCTTATAAATTGTTTAAAAATTATACAAGTGACCCCACATTCTATTTATAAAGGATCTCATCTGGTCACACCAATTGATACAATATTCAATCTTTTCAATCAACCATAAATCAATCAAGACAAGTGTCAACTTCTTACTGATTATACCAACTCAACTTGTAGTTTCTAATGTGTAATGTATGCTTTGGAACTCATCCCTCATCTTCTTCAAAACATCCAAAAATTTCCATTCATCATCACTATTTCATAATATAGGTTCCACTACCCCTACATCATCATGTTCTATAACTTGAGTTATAGAAACACTCCTTTTTTAATTCAATAACTTAGTAGTAAAATAGGAATCTATAGTCAAGTCATACAATACATTGTCGAATTGTGCACCAACAAACTAAATACCACATCTCCTCTAGATCAGATGTGAAAATATATATCATGGTGAATCCCATCATTAGTTTTCTTTACTCTTTCAACCTAGTACTTCAGACAATGAAAAAATGTCTTTTAAACTAGGTTAATTATACGTAATTTCTACAGCCCCTTGAAGATGTAATTGATTCACTCCACAATATTTCTTTTCATTTTTCCATATCTTTACCCCAGATCAAAATCTAAATAACACTTAATCTTTTTGTATTCACGTCATACAGTTTAAAATATCTAAATTTACTATAAATATCACTTCTAATCACCCCTTAAACCTTCTCTGACCAGGCTTATTTTCTACGACACAATGAACCAAATACATAAGGATTTTTGTAATGGTGGCCTTATCATAATAAATATGAACATTAAGATTACTTACTCACTATGTTGATGGTTTTCCTGACATTTCTAGTGATATGTGCAATATAGTAGATGTAGATGGACATTCTTATTTATTTGATATTATTACTTGTGTTAATAAAATGTTCATAGATAAGGAATTTTTAGTTGACCACTTTATCATTTTTATGTTATCTCTATATGTATGCATGATTCTAACGGTTTAAATTTTTAGCCTATAATTTCAACCAAATTAATATGGTGCAAGCATATTAATTTATAACTTATATCAAAAATCATGATTTAAATTACACACCAAAAATAAAAGATAGTAATATTCACAAATATCCAAATACATGTTATCCATTCGGTGCATAAAACCCTTTCATATAAAGGGTTAGAATCATATTAAACCAAAATCTATGAAAGATTAATTATTTTGTGATAGGTTTCCAAATAATCTCCTTTTTGAAGTAATCTAACACCACATGTTAGTGTAGCCAAACCCAAAGTCCCACTACCCATAGATCAATACTCTAGAGTGATCTCAATTCCAATAAAATCCAAAAACCAACTTTTTATGAATCATAACCAATCATTATTTTTAAACATATAAATGGAAGAAAAAAACATAGTCTGGATTGAAAGATTATAAATATTATGAAAGTACCTTGCATATAATTCTCAATATGTGAGGCATGATAATGATAAGAATCAATTTATAAACAATATAAAGTAGTCACATTAAATGAAGAATTGAATTAGAAATCCGTACATATAATTGATTATTCTTTACATGATGTTAACGAATATTAATTCTTATTAATTACAATTTTTAATTATTATTAGAAAGTCATAATCACTCCCAATTAGTAATAACTGATTATTAATTATTTATAATAATTATTGAATAACTGTAACTAATCCTAACAATGATTAATTTATTGTTAATAATTACTAATTACTACTAGGTAGGATTAATAACTACTAGTTATGATCTGCTAATCATAAATAAACCTATTTATTACAAATCAATTATTAATTACCACTAATTATTGTTATATAAATATAATTAATCATGATAATGGTTAATTAATTTTAAATTTATTTTAATAACTATTAATTATTTATAATTATTGATAATTAATTTTAATTATAACTAATTAATATTATTTATATATAATTAAACATTGCTCTTACTAATTAATTATTAATTACATTTAATTAATGATAATTAATTCTGATTACTCAAAATGATGATTAATTAATTATTAGTTTGTTCAAATTATAATATATTATTTCTAACCACTATTAATTATCATTAATTATTTCTAATTATGATCAGTTATATCTAATTAAACATCAATATTAACAATAAATTATTAATTACCTCCAATTATTATCAATTAATTGTAATTACTCCTAATGTTGATTAACTAATTGTTAGTTTATACTAATTAATATTAATTATTGTTAATTTATACTAATTATGGTTAATTTTTACCGATTATAATTAGCTCTTTCTAATTGAATCTGAACCTATAACACTGAAGGTATTTTTAAATTTTTTATAAAAGATCTAATGATTGTTTGTTGTAAACACTAAAAGTGGTATTTACTTATATGACTAGAAATTAGAAAAAATTATCAATAAATTTTTTATTGTCTTCATTTGGTGATTGTTATATAGTTGTTAAAAAACATTTTTGAGAGTGTGTTTATACTCTCTTTTTTGTCATTGATCGATATTTTATTCAAGAAAGTAAATATTTTATTTAAAAATTCATATAAGTCTCTTTGAAAATATAAATAAATCATACAAATTTTTGTATGTTTGGATTTCTCATTAATTTTATTTATTGAATAACACACACTTATAATTACTTTAAATCATATATGAATTGCAAGAAAGTAATTGATATAATTATTTTAATAAAATAAGACAGAACATTTAATCCATTATCATTCAGTCGGTTTTTTTGATCTTGTTCTTAATAAAAAAATATGTAGTTTTTAGTTAATAAATACATCCTCAAAATTAAGTAAATTTTTTGAAAAAATTGAATAAGCTTCGAAATGAAAGCTTCACAGAAAAAAAAATAATTATCCAAAATAGTGGAAAATATGAAAACAGATATAAACAATATTATGACTCAAATATGGTTATAGGGACCATTAATTAATGAAATTTCCAAAAATTATTTATCATTAATTCATAATCCTTTTCGTTAAACCAAACTTCTCATTGTTAGTTTTAATGATTTTTTATCCATATTCCTTTAATTAATAGATCATTATTAAGATGTTTTTCGAAATTTTCAAAACATATATTTTTTAATAAAAAAACAAGATTCTATTTTTATTGAAGTAAAAAAATAGACATTATTCCATTCACTACACATAAAATATATTTTTGGATTATTTATTTATCACATTTTTTTAAAATATATCCCAATCATTTTTTTCATCACAACTCTTCTTAGATAAAATAAGAATTGACAAAAATTCCTGGTATCAATTTAGTATTTTTATTAATTTTATTATATATCCTTGAAAATATGAGCCAAAATTATCATAATATAACAATAAAACATATAAAAAATCCATATTTTCCCTTATATTTAATATTAGTTTTAAAATATGAGTTTAAAATTTGGACATTCTATTTCAAAAACAAAAATGGTCATAAAGAAAATTTTAATGATTTAGTTGATTTTTTAGATTTTAATCATTGTTCATTAGGAAATTTTTCTATCATCATTTGTTGGTTTTGTAATTTTAATAAAAAAAAATTAAATTTTCAATGTTTTTATTCGCAATTTTTTAATCATAATGAATTTATGTCTTTTTTGTTCTTATTATTTATTATATTAATATGGTTTTTTTTTTGTTTTGAGCATTACTGTCTCTATTGTTTCACGTGATAGGGTAATAAATTTATGCATTGTCTTTTGTGATTTGGTGGACATGATGAGGTGTTGGTTGATTTGGTCCCCAAATCATTGAGGAATTTTTAATTCAAGGATATCTTCTTATTTCATTACAAAAACAATAATTGTTTCCATATTTATCAAAAGGATTTTTATTGTTTAAAAAACTCAAAACATACATTATAAAAATTTCATACTTCCATTGGCTTTAGTAATTTGTCAGCATTTTTAATTTCTAAAAATAATCTAATGTCTTTTCATTCCACCATCCATGATACAAATATACATCACTATTATTATATAATCTAACAAAATTACCAGAATTTTCCTAGAGGTTTGTACTATTCATCAATGAAACACAACAAAAAAACCCTATGAATCAACAAAATAAATATCATCGATATCAATGTATATTACACAAAAATAATCAATCCTTTTAGGTGAAAAAAAATAAAGTATATCCATTTCTAGCTTTTTATTATATATTTCTGTTAGTATAAAAATTTAAAAGAAAAATATAAAAAGACCACATAAAGGGAAAATAAATTTAAACTACCACATAAACAAATGAATTATATAAAATGATACATAATTTAAATAATAAAGAAATTTACTAAAAATTTTAAATTAGTTAATTTTTAATACCAAAAATTTATATTTAGAAGTGATTTTGAACATATTTTTTATTAAGAAATTTAAATTTATTATTATATAAAATCATAAATATATCATTAAAGTCATAATTAATTTAAAATTGACTATAAATTTGTTAAAATGTTTTCAAGTAACCATTAAATTATTTACAAAAATTTAATTAAAATTTCAAATAAAATTGTATTTATATGAAAAAAATTATTTTCATTTAGTTGATTAACAAGATTAATGATGTTATGTGACATTAACATCATAAATTGGTACTTAAAACAAATTAATTTCCACAATTTAAAAAAATCTTCTTAAATGATATCATTTTTCAAATTTGGTGTCATTAACAATAATTAATGTTAAAATCAAACATTTTTCCATCATTTTTCAAATTGGAGTCCCCTGTGTAGTATTAGTTTTTTTGTATGGTCATTTTTTATCATTTTTTAATAATCAAAGACTTAAACTCGCATTCCCATGCGGATAAAACAATAATAAACTTTTCATATATTAAGTACCAACCCAAATACACATGTTCAAATAATAAGAATAAAAGGATATCATATTATCACAAAAATATGAAAATAAAATTATAAATGCAATTAAATCTATTTGTAAATTGATTTAAGGTAAAATTTAAAATGTGTTGAAAAATTTATAAATAAATTTATATATATATATATCTAGTTTTCCAATGATTTATAAATTAAATTATATATAGTATTTATTTTTATTTAGTGGTAGTTTTTGAATCCTTAAGTGAAATTAATTTAATGAGTTGTTCATTTGAAGAAATTTTCAAAAAAAATTCCTTGTTTTATTTATAAACAGTGATCATTTTTTAAATAGAATTAATTTGGTTATTTGGATGTACACAAGAATGTTTGTTAGTAGACAAAATTCAAACACATGAGTTCTAAACAGTGAGGTTTAACATATATCTTGTTGTTGGACAGGAAATGCTTGGTTATTTGTAAATATGTTTCTAGGTAATTGTGCATATTCCAAGCATGTAAAAATAAGATGTGATTCTCATTTCAATTTATGTCCCTATTTTCATCCCAAGGATAAACATAGATTTGATTTCTTTCATCGAATCATCAGTTCCAACAATGTTTGAAAGACACTTAGGGTGATATAATAAATCATAAACTCATTCCACAGACATATCTCTTTATAGTTTTTTATGAAGAAAATCTTAAATCACTTTAGAATGGAGGTGATGTGAATTTTGTACAACTAAGTATTGTGCCGAATAAAGGATCTAGTCTACAATTGTTATGCCATCATCTAGTCATTGTTTCAAATGATCTAGAGTGTGGAGATGGAGATCGCCAAAGCCTAGGCCATGCTGGCCATCCTATCGGTGGCACTCGAACTCCCTCATCCCTCTACCTCCTATCACTTCCACCACCCATTGGGATTCTGATCCATCATGGGACCAATACCGAACCCTGGTGTTGGCCAAGCACTGGAGGGCACACCATTGGTCTGGCCATCGGACTAGTCATCTTTCATTATGTGGTCTTGTAAATTCATTGGGTAAAACTATTTTATGACAATTCTCCCCATGTACAACTGAGAGATTTAAATTTCTCTAATTTTATTAGAAACCTCATGACCAACCACTGAGAATCGAACCCCTGACATCCTAGAATTCTGGGGAGCGACCTAATAATTATACCTTTACTAATAATTATATCTTATAAATAATAAATTTGTTTATATATAAATCAATTAATATTATATTTCTTGGAATATTAATATATATATATATATATGAATTTTTATTTTTAATGATTCTTTTAAATATGTATAATATTGATTTTCAATTATTATATTTAAATATTATATTCAAATAATATAGCATAAATTATCTCAGAAACAATATTCATTTTTCATTTAATTTATGATATACGTGTTTGTATATAATGATTATTACTAATATGTTTTTTAAAAATAATTAACTAGAATAGTTTTATTTATCAATGCATCCAATAATATATTGTACATTTATTTAATTTTTAATTTACTATATATGTACATAATTAAATATATTATACTATACTTATTAATATTTTAAAATATAATTATATATTATTTTGTAAGAAACTATAGTTTCATAAATACAAATATTAATATTTTATACATAATTACTCAAAATATTACTAATAGTGAATTTGGTTAAATTTAAATAACAAAATAAATCTACACTTAAATAAAAAACAAAATATTATAAACTTATGTTATTTCAATATAATAAAATTATATAAGTATAAGTACATTTTTATAATTAATTAAATTTCTAAATTTTAAATAATTATATTATATAAATAATTACTCAAAATAAAAATTATTTATAATTAATATAATTTAAAAAATATTATTATCTGTAGATTTTTTTTTGTTTCATTAAAAACTAATATTATTTACATCTATATATCAAATAATATATTTTATATTTAAATAAATTAAAATATGACATATAATATAAATATATATATTATTGTACTGAAACAAAATTTAATAATATTTTTTATAAATAATTACTAATGATAAAATTTTAATAAAATATTTAGCTAGATCAACTTTATTTATCTATATATAAAATATTATATTTTAAATTTATTTTAGTTTAAATATACGATATAATATAATATATACATATAAATATATTCGAATATATTTATTCATATTTTAAATTACAAATATATACCTTTTTCTAAATAATAATATTTCCCAACATATAAATTATAAAACTTTATACATAAAACTTATATCATGAATAAGCCATATTTAAATATGATAAATCAATCAATATAAATTAAATCATACAAAGTACAATAATTCACATATAAATTAAAGCATACAAAGAACATTCATTGATACATTTATAAAACAATACAATTTAAATAAATAAATCACACACAAAAAAAAAATAAAGAAACTCGATAAGTAAAATTTTAAATAGAAATTTTACCTTTTTGAAATACAAAAATTAATATTTTAATCTAATTATTAGTAAGAGATTCATTGTAAAATATCAAGTTCATATAAAAGAAATAGAGGGTGCGTGGAGGGGGTGGGAGGCCTCCATTTATAATTTTTTTGGTTGGGAGGCATAAACTTTGTTAATTCCTCTTGTATATTCATTACAAAGAAAGCGTGAATATGGTTTATGCTTCTTGTTGAATGAGGAAAGAAGTAATAACATTAATGTGGCCATTATGCCCAACATTTATGAAAAGGTTCCTAGAAGTAGTCTCACATTCACTATTTAAAAGATATTATTTTATAAAATATTTATTATTGTTTTCATAAGGGTAACATAAATTAAGTGTGTGTGTGTGTGTGTTTGTATATATATATGTGTGTGTGTGTGTGTGTGTGTGTGTGTGTATTTGAACAGAAACCCCAACCCCCTATTACAAGCCATGAACATCCCAGTTTGACCCTCCATCCACGGTTGTGAGTACCAGACCCTGGGTCTTTTTATGTAGTCCTAGAGGTTCACTATGTAAAAATTATGTATGACCACACAACCTTACATAGATATAATATTTAAAATTTAGATAATATCATTACTAACCTCATGACTAACCAGTGATAATCGAACCCCTTTCATCTACGAATCTAGGGATGAGATCTACCATTATGGAACCCTGAAGGGAGATTTTCAAAAACATTATATAATTCTATATATAAAATTATTTATATAAAAATAAATTTGAATATACAAGTATATATATTTATGTATATTTATTTAAATATATTAGAATTACTGTGTATGGTAGAATGATAATAGATAGTTTTACCCCACTCTTTGTAAGATACATTCAAGTCCCGAGGTTTGATACCCATTCTCTAGTTGGAGTCATAATTAGAATATTACCTATCACACAACAGATTGGGCCATTCAGTGGAATTTTATTGGTGTGGGATGGAGAAGTTTCCTCTGAAGCTATTTGTGGATGTAGGAGGCAGTGATCAAGGTCTGGGAACTATTTCCAGTGAAGATCTAATGAATAAGTTGGATGCACCTATGAATCCAAACAAGGAGAAACATTCTCTTAGTATTTCTCAGGCTGGAAACACAATGGTGGAAGACATCTTCAAATGCTTATGGACATATTTGGATGACCCAAAACCTATTGTATAGGTTACTTCAGATCCATGGGTTTTGGGGAGTCTGCTTCCCCTGGTATCTTGATAACATCTATTGGAAATTCATCTAAGTAATTATATGCAGGGGTGGTGAAACATTGTACTGGTTCTACCATAGTTGAGATGGTTCAATTTCTAAATTAAGGAGGCCTTAGGTGCTACACTAGGTGGGAGAAACATTTTAAAATTTCATAAGAGTGTGTGGATGTTAGAAAGGGATCCAATCTAAGGTGGACGTCATCCTGATTGAATATAAGAAACAACTTTCAAATTCTAGGAGAAGAAATTCAGGCAGAGAACTCCAATTCAAGGGCATAGTTGGGGGAGTGACAAAAATGTCCTGGATGACAGTTCTAATGAAGGGATCGGTAGAGGCCTACACATCCCAAGAAGGAATAAGGGGTATATAGGACTCAGGGATACGGGGATCTGCATTGTAAGTAAGAGTAAGATATCCAAGGGGTGTAAAGATTATTCTTATACACCCAAACCAATGGAGACTATGTCAGCAAAGAAAAATGTGTCCAAGATGATTGAAAATGTTTATTATGATAAGGAGTATGTGAAGGAGAGAATCCAAAATCCATTCATTGCTAATTAAATGGACAAGGATGGTGGTTTTAAGGTCCATCCCATTGCACAGGGGATTCCTGGAAATATGGTGGTCAAAGATGATGAATCCTTGGAACATTCAACTTGATCACAGTGGAAAGAAGGCAAAGAGGAACTGGAAAAGTGGTAAATTGTCTTCATTTAGATGAAGAAATGTTAAAGGATGCATTGATTATTTGTGCCTCTGACAAGGATGAAATCGGTATGGGATATTGACCAATTCAGGTGAGTACAAATCAGGAGTAGATCAACTAGAAAGATAAGCAATATCTAATCTTGGTAAGAGGATTTAATGAAGAAAAGTTATTGGTGGAGGAATTCTTACAATCACTGGACAAGTTAGCTTACACCTTCGAGGTTATTATAAAAGATGAGACAGAATAAAAGGTAAATAATTTTTCTAAAAGCTCTATAGGGATTCTTCTGCTAATAGGTTCAAGATTTCTTTTAATATTTTTGTCATATTTTATCCCTCATGATGTTTTTTTGGGACGTACTTGTATAGTTTCTCGTGATTTCCCCCAAAAAAAGAAAAAAAAATTAATTTTTTGTTAGTATAGGGGGTTGATATTGATGTTGAAAAAATATATTTATATAAAAATATGAACACACATGTTCACATACACCTTCACACACACACACAGACACACACACATATATATATATATATTTAAATTACAAAAACGTGATAATAAATCAAGATTGAGAGTACAAAAAAATAGTTTCAATGAATCACTATAAGGAATTTGGGTGGAGTTCAAATCCAAACATGCTCATAGAAAAAAATCAGTCGTGTTGGTCGGGGCTAAGAGGGAACATTTTAGTTTTGGGAAAATTCCAAGGTAGGATATCAAGATGGTGGGTGCAGTCAATATATATGATTAATGTAATACCCACCTATGGCCACTTATCAATTCCTAGGAAATAGACATCATAGGAACTCATGTGTGCCTCCTTATACCCCAGAGGTTACTGACTAGAAATGTGACCCTAATCCATACAATGGGGAGACTATACCTTAAACATGGAGTAACACAATAGTGAAAAAAATAACTAGAACATCTAGAACATATAAACAAGGTACACAAAAATAGACAAAAAAATTTATACATAAAATTTCCAATGACTAATCATTCACGTTTACCTACACTTATCTCTTATTGGTAAAATATGAAATAAAAAATAAATCAAAACATAATGCATGAACTCTAAACCTATTTTTACCCCAGTCCCTCGCACACCCTATCTCCTCATACAATTTGGATTTGAAAAATAAATTAATGGAATTTCCAATTCTCAACATAAAATCATACATTAAATTTCCATGTGAATTGGTGTTCCCTTATTATACACAATCTTGTAATTTTATGCATGAGGAGTAAAATAAATAGGACATCCAATCACCGTATACATTGTGTGATTACCATGACACCATGACTGTCTAAGCGCCAAGTAACTTTGTGCTAACCAATCCATTATGATACCCAATCATACAAGATCCAAAAACAATCCATAATCTACCTCATCATCTCATCATGCCACTTCAGTTTTTCTCAGCATATACCTGATGACTTGATGTAGGGTGGCACACAAAACCTCAACCCACTACCCACTAACACCGGGCATAATAACACATTTGTATCTTGACCCACTGCCTAATATCTCTTGGTAGTTTCAATAAATCTCATCATTTCACCCCACAACCCAACACCTAGGGAGACCCTCGATCCAATATATCACAAACTAACTCTGATTACCGAAACAATATGTAACCTAAAAGGGTTATGACATGGTCTGAAGGGCATTCCTGATCTCCATGGGGTGCCGAAAAGTTCCTGAGAATCAAGAACTACCATTGGAAATGATATATCCATAAAAACCATGAAGCATGTTGATGAATAATCGTAATATGTCAGTATTCAAAAAAATATGACAATAATATATATGTAAAATCATCAAGTAAAACAAGTTTCAATAAATTAAAAACAATCAATATACAAAAAAATTATAGAACCAAACTCTGTGTGAAAATTTGTCACCTCCATACTCTCACACACTATAAATAAGAAAACCTACTACCTTACCATTACCTATATCTCATATAAAAAGATCTATATAGACCCAAAGGATTATGGCGGGTGTGATAAAAGAGACCATTTTTATCCCACTAAGCATTTCATAATAATAATTTATAAATTAAACCAATTGTACACAAATAAATAAAAAGGGAATGTGATAAAATTTTACATAAATCATTAAATAAACACCTTTTTCACAAAATAATAAATCATGATATGAAATAGGTTTCCAAATAATTTTAGTACACAAACCAATAAAGGATTTCAATGATAACAAACTATGAAATCAATCCCATTTATAAAATTAATATCATGTCAATGAGGATCCTATTTACTTAATAGTATTAGTATCCCACCTAATTTGCACATTAACCAGGAAAAATAGGTCTTGGGGGAAATAATAAACTCCTGAGAGTGACTCCTTTTCACGGATTTTTCAAACTAATACACATATTTACCCTAACATAATATGTGTACGACGAAAGAGTTCAACTCTATAGATGTATCCCTACTTCATCGTTGATCAATTTCAATTCTATGACAAAAACTTAAATCAATGTAATTTCATATTTGAAACTGATTATATATTAATTTTCTCTACATATTTAAAATATAGTGGTTAAATCTCTCTGTAATGGAAGGGAAGATAAAGTGTTTTGGACATAATATATCAGACACATCGTCATCGAGAGCGAAAGTTATTGGAAGGGTGGAAGTGCCAATTTTTTCAAAAAGGTAAAATTTTTGTGATTGGAATATCCTCCTAAATTCATTGGATTTTATATTGTTTTCTTCCAAGTAGTTTTGAAATTTTTTTAATGTAAGGAAATTATATAGGATTTTATAAGATTTGTAAAGATTCTTATTTACGCTATAATTCTTGATAAGAGTTAAGAAGATATTGATTGAAATTCAAATGAACATGAAATTTGGAGTTATTAAATTTGAGAGAGAGGGAAAAATAAATTGGTTTCCATCCCATACCTTTATTAGAGAACCTATTAAAAGTGGTGCACAATACAATTGTACTTTTCACTATTCATAGAGATAAATGGATGAAATTATGAAAGGTTTTTTTTAAAGGTGATTTATCCCAACTGATGTTACTTTCATGTTAAAGAAATTTTTTGGATATATATTTCTGATCATAAGATCAATCAGAGGTAAGTTCATACTACTAGACAGTGAGAATCAGACTTAGAATATTGATATAAATTTTTTCGTTAGAATTATGAGAAGAAAAATTTTGCTAAACGGGTATATAAGAATGTTTTGGGACAGTCATAGGTTGATCAAAGGTACACCAGACTAGGGATATCGTGCTGATTTCATAGGGAAGAGGCAATCTAATTCATGAACATCAGAAAAATATTCTAAACATAACTTTTTACATAATAAAGTTTCAAATATCTTTACTTTTTTGTCACTAAGATTTTTTAAGAAAAATTAGTAAACTTATGGTAGTATGTATAATCATTATTATTGGGAGATAAAAGGTGTATAATGTGATTTAACAAAAGTAGTACTTAACTCTTAATAATAGTGAATTTATATAGACCCATAAAAGTGGATATAACAAGGTTGTAGGATCTACCACTCATCCAAAACCATGTAAATCATGTCTACATTGTTTAATTTTCTATTTTTTCATGCATTTCAATTTACTAAAAGTTTATAATGAAAAAACTATAACATGTTTCGGTGATTAAGTTTAAGTTTAAATTTGTAAATATACAATCACTGATTCAACCCCCCCCCCCTGTGATTCAACAACCCATATGATATTAAAGTGGTTCCAGAGTGAGGATAAATGATTGAATCCTTATCATGGATAATATTAATTCTATCAATAGTAGATTAATTCATACTTTTAATGAAAAAAATATTATTATGGGTGTAAAAATATAATAATTCCCTATCTTCTGTCACTTTCCATGGACGTTATTTATGCTTTCAAAATTGGGTTTCCACCCATTGATAAAGATGACCCAATGAATTTTTATGGCTTGAGAAACATTTAAGTTGATGTAAAATATTGAAATTATTTTATTATCTCTCTATCAAAAAAATAATATAAATTTTATGGTTTTCAAAACATAAAATATTATGTGGGACAATCTTGAAATTATTTTTGAAGGAAATTATAAACTGAAGGAAGTGAAGACAAAAATATGGTGTATTATATTTTAAGACATAATAATGAGAGATGAAGAAACTATTGATTAGTACTTCACTAGATTAAATGAATTTTCTTCAATACCTATGTTTTTAGAGATATCTGGGAAGATTATAAAATTGTTAATAAAATCATGAAAAACGTTCTCGATATTTTTTATTCTAAAATATATTCTTAAATGATAAAGAAGATTTATATATTGACTATTTTCATAATTTTATTATTTCAAATTACATAAAAAAGAATCCATCATTCAAAAATATTATTAAATATGAAATTCATTTTGATGATATCAGAAAGATAAAGGTTTAAGATGCTAAATATGATAATCCTTGTGATTCTAAAGATAACAAGGATGATGAGTTGAATGAAAAAATCATATCTCATATCACCAAGAAGAATAGAGTGTAAGGGGAAAGTATATAAGAAAAATTACTTTCAAATGTTTTGAGTGTGGTAGAATCAGTCATTTTTCAATGAATTGCCCCAAAATGATAATTGGTGATGTTGAAGATCATTCTGAAGAAAAACCTTGGTGTAAGAAGTCTTATATAACTTCCAATAAATAAAGTAAGAAAACTGGTGGAAAGAAGATGTTTTATATAAAGGGAAGAAGCATATTGAGTGTGAAATTCGAATATGACTTAGATGAGATTGATTCATCAGAAGATGAAAGTTTAGAAAGAATAATAAATTTCTTTGAAATTTTTTTTAAAAAAAGAAGATTTTTTAAATAGTGAAAAAGAATGAGGTGAAGAATCTTAGAGAGAGTATAAGGTTATATCAAAATTGATATCATTTCTTTATAAAAATATATCTCTTTGTAAAGAAATATGAATTATTATGAAATACTGTGTAAAAGTTATTTAAGGAGGAAAATATATTACTAATAAAGAAGAATAATACAACCCTGAGATCTTTGGCTAGAAACTAAGAACTATTGAACCTGGAAAGATAGTTCAAGACCTTAGTAAGAAGTTGAAAACTAAGTAATATGATGTTAATAAAACTTAATTAAAACCCTTTGAGGATGAAATTTCCCTAAGAAAGTTGAATGAAAATTTAAATAAGGATTCGAAAGTAAAATATAAATCATATAATGTCATATAAAAATTTCATTACAAGAATTTGGTAAATACTACTCCTTCCAAAATTAATGTTTCATCTCATTTTTCTAATATTTGTATTTCCACCTTTTCTTCCACTTTTTTCATACCTTCTTATGATAAGTGAAAAATAATGACAAAAATTTTAATCCATGTGTCCACAAACTCCAAAACACTAACAAAATCCCTAAAATCTTGGAATTATATGGATGGATGACCTTTTTATCTAATAATATTATATAGGTTCATAACATTTTTCAATATTAGCATCATCTAGGTGTGTGGAAACCCTATTATAAGGGTAATTTTTAACATTTGTTGATGTGACATATTTTTCACATCCCTTATCAATCCAATATTTCCCAAAACGTCTCTTAACACTTGAAAATTAACTTTATGAAAACATAGAATGTTGGAAAAGTTGAATCTCAAGATGTTTAAGAAATTTCAAAAGAAAACGTATTTGAACGTATGAAAGTAGTATATGGAATAAGTGACCAAGCTGACCACCATGAAAAACAATGTATAAAAACTCTTATAGGGAAAATTTATTATGCTATAAAAGAAAAGAAAAGTATAAATAAGAATGTTGAGTAAATATAATTTTCTTTTGAGAAAATTGAAAAGGAAACAAAAAAGGAACAAAACTCATGTTACTTAACTTCTAATGTTCAAACAAGTTGTGGAATCATAGACTTGGTAATCTTGATTATAAGAGTATGAACAAAAATTAAAATTTTTATTCTATTATAAACATTCCTACATTGAAAAGAAAGGAATATGATGTTTCTAAAACTTTCCATAAAGGAAATCTGTTTAGTAAAATAAATAAAAAAGTATAAATCTAGTCTACTCAACCACTTGAGATTATCCATTCTAATTAATGATGGATGATGAGACATAAATAAAAAATAGATTTTTAATTTATCACTAACTTCAATTATGTAACATATATTACCAAAATTATGTTTATGAATCATAATTATGTGGTAGTAGAAATGTTCAAATTTTTTATAAGGGAATCTGAGAGAGAAATGAGTGTTTATATAATGATGTTGGGAACTTATAATGGAAACCAATACACAATCAATGTCTTAAAATAATATTTGAATATACATGGAATTAAACCCTTTTACACTGATCAATACACCCCTCAAAAATATAGAGTTACATAAAGGAAATACTGAAGTTTAGTGGAAATGGGAATAATAATTTTAGCAAAACATAAAATTTATTTTTTTAGGAGAGAAGTTGTTATCACTGTTAAACAAGTGAAAAATAGAATTTATTTAAGTCTGGAATCAAAATATACTCCTTATAAGATGTTTTATAACAAAAAAAATTATTGAAATATTTCAAGGTGTTTAGAAGTTCATGTTTACTAAATATCAAAAATCTAGATCTTTGGAAATTTGATGAAAATGTTTATAACGGAGATTTTGTGGGATATTCACACAATTGAATAAGTTATAAATGTAGGAACAAACATTTACAAAAAAAATTGGATTCCTATGATGAAAAATTTATTGAAAGTCCAAATTCCCTAATAATAAATGTTGAAAATGTTGAATAATAAAAACTAAATATTACTAGTCAAAGAAAAAGTGAGACAAAATAGATATATCAAGACTAAAAATAATTGTGTCTTGATGAAATTAATGATAATTTTTTTTTGAAATTTAAAACCTTATAGAAATAGGTGGAAAATTAACATATACTTAGAAATCAGAAACCAATGATTCAGGCAAGAATAAGGTTTAGATTAGAAAATAATACATTACTCATTTCACAAATGAAACCAAAATCCATTTTTGATGTTGTAAAACACAAATAATGGTTGAATAAAATGAATAATGAGTCAGATCAAATTGAGAAAAATAACACCTGGTAACTTTTTCCATGACTAGTATATAAAACATTAATTGAAAAAATATGGGTTTATATAAAAAATTTGAATAAAAAAATCGAAGTTTCATGAAATAGAGAAATAATTGCTTTTAAAGGATATGCTAAGGTGGAAGGTGTGGATTTTGATGAAACATTTTCCCTAATTTCAAGATTAGAAACTATTAGAATGTTTCTAGTAGTGGTTTAACAACTAAGTTACAATGTTTACCAAATATATGTACATTCATCATTCTTAGATGGTTATATTTAGGAAGAAGTGTACATTGGGTCACCATGTGGATTTCTACTTAATGAAAATGGAATCAATTTTTGTATATTGAAGAAATCCTTTTATTTGTTGAAATAAGGCCAATGTTCTAGGTATTAAAAACTTGATAATTGTTTAATAATGTTAAATTTTTCTAAAGTAAAGGTTGGTAGAAACTTATATGTGAAAGAAGACAACTCCCACACCATGACTGTAATTCTGTATGTAGATGATATATTTTTTGTAGGAGATAAAAATGTTTTCAAACAATTTTCTATGGAAATGAATAAGATTTTTGATATGTAAATATTAGGATAATGTTGTGAGATTTTTCATAGTATGAAACATAGTTCATTATCTTTTATAATAGCCAAATCAAAATATTTTGTAGCTACATGGGTTTTCAATAAAATTTTGTGGATGAAAGTTCAGTTGGATGATTTGAAAGTTGAAGTTTCTACCCAATTGAAGATACATTGAGATATTCACAATGGATTTGTTCTTTCTAAAAATATTATCTAACACTCATGATCAAATCATTTTGATAATATGTTTCACTTCATCAAATAAAAATTTGTTAATGGAGATGTTTTAATGGGATATATTTCATAAAACATTCAAATTGTGGATGTTTTCACAAAATCTATGCTAATGGAGATATTTGAATAATTGAGGTTATAACTTCATGTTCATGATCCACCAAAGACTTACTAAAAAACTTGAGTAAATCTCCCACCATACTTTGGATCATGTTGAAAAATGTAGAGAACATATATAACATTATCCAATAATGGTTAATTTTCATACATAAATGAATTTGGAGTTGTGGTTATCCTAAAATGGTGGAGGTAAAGAAAAGTGAGAGAAAAATAAAATTGAGTGGGAGATAATATTAACATTGATGAATATTTTTTTATAACTAAGGGATTTAATTCATTCAAAAGCGATACATTATCTATTATTGTGGCATCAAGACACTCACTTTTGAGAAAGGATTTGTTTTGGTAAAAGTAAAAAATAAGATTTGTGGAAAAGTATGAGTGTTGAAAAATGAGGAGTTGAAAAAAAATATAATTGGGGTTGTCAACAAATCCAAATGTGGATATTTAATATCCTTTATGATAATTTTTATACAATTTTGATTTTGAAAAAAAAAACTTTTTTTCAAGAATATTTTTGGAAAATAGGTGAATGTTCTTAAATGTGTTTGTTAAAAAGTTACTGGAGAAGTAAATTTGATAATGTTAGTAAGTTGGAAGGTTATAGGACATTCCAAAACAATTTATATGATTCTTTTATGATCTTAATGTTATCAACATCATGAAAATATCATGATTAAATATTTTTATAAAATAAGGGAAGTTGAAGTGTTACAGATGCAGCATGTCGGACACAATGGTACTAGAGTGAAAAGTTGTAGCAATTCTGAAAGTGTAAATTTTTTGGAGAATTTAAAATTATTCTAATCAGATGATCCATTAATGAAGCTTATGGTATAAATTCTAAGTATGTATAAGTCATGGTTTGAAAATAAATGAGATGAAATTTCCTTGACTCTATCCATCGGATGGATAGAAAGAGTGGAATCCGACACTGAATATTGTTCTTGCATACAGTATAGACTAAATAGGATTAGTGATTGTTACTATGTTTAGACAAAGAAAAGTTTTGATCCAATGTTTCATATAAATATTACTTAATAAATAATTTGTTGAAAATATGGAATTGTTTTGGTTGCTGAGATCATTTGGTTTTTAAAAATATGAAATAATTGGAAGATTCATTAGATGAGTTGTTTATGTCGATTCATCATACCAGTTATTTATTCCAATTAATCATAAAAGTTTTTAATGTCAATCCACTGGATGATATTTTGAAACTAATTCATTGGACATAGAATGTTTAATAATATCTAAAGTAGCTGTTTCTGACTTTTTGATATTTTGAAAAATGTGGAAGAAATGCAGTGACTCATGAAATATGATCTAAATTCTTGAGTAAAGACAAAGGGGAGATCATGTTTTAAATTATATATATTTTTTAGGATAAATAATGTTTCTGATCTATTGAAGTTTCTACAACACTGGGATGGAGAAGGAAACTGAAGTCTTTATATGTTACAACAATGTAGTCAACCATTATCCTCTTCCTTGGAGTAATGGACTTTGAAATACTTTTATTGATTATTTTTAGGTAGTTATTTTATATTTAGTGGCTCAATATAATTTACCAGGGGAAGAATCATTTCTATGATGGGATGTTTTAAATATCGAGTTATATAATGTCTATCAGAAAAAAATTCAAATTTTCAGTTAAGAATAATGGATTTTTCATTGGAACCATATTTTTGTAGTTGAGTATGTTTAAAGGGGGTAATAGGACCAAACATATGATGAATTTTCTAGAAAATCATTTCAAGATAGAAGTATTTTAAGAAAAATTTTAAATTTCTAATTTCTGACAATGCAATGTTATGTTCTTTGAAGTGGTTTTGTATCTTGTTTAAACAATGTAAATTATATAAGAGTTTAGAAGATTAAATAAGATTGTAGCTTACCCTAAAATAATTTAGTAGATTTGATAAAAGTTAAAATAAATTCAATTAAACATGAAATTTATGGTTATGAAATTTTAGTGAGTGCTGAAAGGAAATTGGTTTCCTACCCCTACCTTTATTAGAGCACCTATAAATAGAGGTTCAAAGTAAATTTGTACATTCCTCTATTCATAAAAAAAATGAAACATTAAAAAAAATTATCAGAGGTGAGTTTTCCCAACTGATTTTATTTTTATGATAAAGAATTATTTTTTATAGTGGGTTTTGATTAGAATATCGGAATGAGGTAAGTTCATATTACCATACAAAGAAAATTAGATAGAGCATATCAATTTGTGTTTATAGAAAAAATTTGAGAATCATTTTTTGTTAAACATGATGATCAGAAAGGATTGGAATAGGCACAGAATGAGAAAAGGTGCATCAAACTGGGGAAATCATACTGGGTTCATTAGATGGAGGCCATTAAATGTAGGAGAATCATACATAGTTTTCGAACATACCCCTATAGAGAAAAAAGATTCATTGTTTTTTAATTTTTAGTGGCTCAAATTTTTCTGAGGAAAATTTTCAAACTAACTAGAGTTTCTATAATATTTAATATCATGATATAGATTGTGTCCAATGTGAGTTTGTAAAAGTTATACACACTTATTAATTATAGTGAATTTCCATAGACCCACTGGAGTGGAAATGGAAACGATGTTGTTTCTCATGCTGAGGATAAACCTTTTAAATCATGTGTAAATTTTTTATATTTCAATTTATATATGAATCTGAATTTATTAAAATATGATAAGGAATAAACTCAAACATTTTTTAGGGGTTGAGTTCTACAATTTGAAATTTTTAAAAATATAATCACTGATTCAACCCCCCTTCTCTAAAATTCAATGATCCTTATGAACTTTATAAATCACACAAAACATTCTTTAAAAAATCTTCCATAAAAAACAACAAGGAGATATTCTATTTTAAAAACCATATTCACAACCACCATTTTCATTAAAAATAATTTTTATTCATTTTAGGAATATATAGGAATCAATTTATAAGGGAAAGAAATAACGATCCATGGGATAAAGCCAAGTTATGAAACCACTTAACTTGAAACACTTTGAATAACCATGCCCATGGGAAAAAGATTATTCTAGATGATCATATGGCCATAGGAATTGGGAACTTATCCTAAAACATGAACCCTCAATCATAAATCTCCAAATTTACCAGATCTAGAACAAATAAGGTCGAAGATAACTTACCATCAAAAATCTAGATCAAAACACCATGAGGATTCTAAATCCATACAACCTCACTAAATTCCACAACAAATAAAAAATGAATTAATATTGGGAACCCAGATCAAAAATCCCCGCTATGGAATAATCAAAACCATTGATAGAAACATGGGGAATTAGAAGAATAAGGAGATCAAAGACAAGAACAAAGATTAACTCACCAACAGTGGTACATGGTTTCTATAAATAATTCAACACACCAAGAGAATTGAGTTCATAGATAAAATAAAATACCAAGAGAGTATCCATGTTAAATGGGATGAATTAGGGTCAAATAGGATTAATTTATAATTAAAATAGGGGTCTCAGGTAGTGGAAATACATTATTCTTACAAACTTCACTGGCCCAGAATGTCGCCACTGGTGAGCCGGTGGAGTCCATTAGTAGGATGGTGGATTATGCAGATCTGAAAAGACTATGGGATAAATGATGGTTTAGGTAGACTTACTACAACTCTAGAAACCCCATCTTCTAGTAAGTAGGTTTATTTTTGGTAATTCCCTTTGGAAACTTACCATCAGTTGGTCTATGGACTTCCCCATCCATCTAATGGACTACATATAGACCTTCCAACTGTAGGTCCTCATCCACTCCTTTTCTATCCACCAGAGAATCACTTGAACACTTAAATAAAAAATAAAAAACCCTCCCCTTGAACCCAATTACCAACCAAAACAAACAAAAAATTTTGAAGAATCTAGATTGGAAAAGAAATGAATGAAAAATTAGATCATGAATAGTGTATTACCTAAAAACATCAGTGGGATTTTATAATTATCCCCATCATATTTATTTTTATTTTTAGAAAGCTATTTTTAATAAAGTTTTCTTTTAAAGTGATGAGGCCATTGTACCCTCATCAAAGTCTCTCACTCCCTTATTTCATGGGAATCGGAACCATGATACCAAAAGACACAAACCATAGGTATAGAATACTCATGTATAATATTTATTTGAGAATCAATGATCTAAATCCATTACACTACCATAGAAAAATCAGGATCTAAATCAAGGTATTCCTAATTATTAACCTATGAAGGGTCTAATTGAAAATTTATGAGTTATGAAACATGGAAAACATGATGAATAAAAGACAATGTAGGTGGTAAGGAAATGTGTTAATCCACCTATCCAATCCATTCAATGTCCTTAAAATGTCCCACATACCTAAGAGCATGATTTATATGATTTGGATCCATCATTGACTCAATAGGGGAGACACTTTTAAGAACACCCAATCACCAAATAAAAACTCCGAGAGGAAATGATATCGATCTTCATATGACTTTTATAACTCCAATACATTACAGAATACTGGTGAATACACAAGATCATCATTTTTCCCCCTTAACTAAACACTATCTAACCTAGGAAGATTCCCCAACCTCATACCAAAAAAGTGGAGAACTAAAAGGTTAGACATAAAAATACTTGAAAGAATCAATTTTGATGTATGAATAGTAACTGTTATTATAAGAAAATTTACCCAGCCTCCTAAGTCTTTCTGAAACACCACTAATGTTCAAGACACAGGAATTGGACATATATTTTGAATTCTAATTTTCCCTTTATATCTTCATATTTTTGTGAGGATGATATGATGCACTCAATTTGACATTATTATTAATTTCCCTTTAGAGACCCTTCCAAAACTATGAGTTAAAACAAGGTTACCATTCCGAGAAAATAGAAATTGGAACTCCATGAATCCTTAAAATATTCTAGATGTACAAATTTACGATGTATTCAACTTTAGTGGTTTTATAGATCGACATGAAATGAAAATAATTATTCAACTGATCAATCACCACCAAGATGGAATTCTTACCTCTGGGATTTTGAGGTTACCCAACATGAAATCCACCAAAATTATATTCCTCTTCCAATTTTGAATGACAAGAGGTTTAATCATCCTAGAAGGCTTCTAATGCTTAGCCTTAATCTATTTAAAAGTATTATAATGAGATACAAAGTGAGATGTGTCTCATTTCATAATAGTCTACCAAAAATGATGTTTCATGTAATAGAATCTCTTTTTTTTCCAGGATAGATAGCCCACAATAAAAATTGAAAATCTCCCAAAATGGCCTTCCTTGCATATAAAGGGATAACATACCGAATTATGAATACAATTATGACCTCTAAGGGAATATACCACTCGATAATGGTCTTACCAGCATTTAAAGAGTTCTTGATGCTCTAAAACTCATCATATTTTTGTTTCTCATGAAGAATGATATCAAGGAGAGAGAATGTCAGATAAACATTTTCTATAACATTATCCAATTCCTCTTACCTGAATCCGAAATCAATCTTAGAAAAAAAATACCATCAAGACCCACCCATTATTTACTTCCTACAGATACTAATAATGAAACTTTATACTAAGAGAATCTACCACCTTGTTACCTTTCTTAGGTGTATAGTAATTGTTGAATTCGAATGACAATAGGTAATTGTCCTAATATCTATATCGGAGGATTAATCCTTTTTGAGAAAATATTTATCCCATACTTTTGCAGACATAATATAAGATAAAATTATCCCCAAAAGGAAATGATACCAATTTTTTAAGGAATACACCACTATATAATGATCCAAATCATGAGTGGGGTAATAATTCTTGTGACGATAAAGCTTTTATGGGCCATAATACACTATGTGATATACCTACATAGGGACACATCCCAAACCAAAACCTAAAGAATCATAGTAAACAAGGTGGACTTATCCATCCTCTTGTAAAGTCAGAATCGATTTTGTGGTCAAATTTATCCTCTTATCTTCAATTAGTTCCTGACACTTAAAATTATATTAGAACATCACCCCATTTTGGGTGAGGGTGGTCAAGGGAGATAAAAGCCTCAATAATTCATTAAAACCCACTGATAATATACTTCCAATCCCAATAATCTGCATATATCAAAGATATTCTCTAGTTCTTTACAAGACATTGAAAATGTCATATTTTTATGATCAAAGTAACTTCTAAATCTAGAGATTACATGACCCATGAATTTGACTTCATGGATATAGAATTATCACATTGATAATTTAGCATAATGTTGTTGCTTCCTCAAAATTCCAAAACCATGTCTCAGATGACACACATGATCTTCTTTAGTCTAAGAATACACTAGGATTTAATCCATGAAAACTAACCCAAAATTTTAAAAATAATAATGGAAGATTCCGTTTGTCAACTCTATAATGTTAACATGATAAATTTAAAATACAAAAGGTATGACAAGGAACTAAAAATAGAAATACCTTATTGTGAAGTCTATGCAAAGAATATTTGACTCTTTTATTCTTTGTTGATGGTAGCTGAACTGAATATTTTTTTATAAAACCTAATTTCCCTATTCAACTATTTGAATAAATCATTAATGTGTGAGAAGATATATTTTTTCTTGTTTGTTACTCAATTGAGATTCTAATAATTGGTGCATAGGTGAAGAGTCCCATCAAAAAAATTGTAAAAAAGAATAAAGGATACCCAAAGTGAAACTCTTGGGTGTAAAAATACATTGGACCTGAAATAATCCAACTTAATTTTCATATCCTTCAACTCAATTGGATCCATGATGTAATACAACATTGATATCTGTTTACTTTGGGGTACTAATTCAATTGAGAAATCAATCACCCCCTCTAGGGGGAAAATCAAGAAGTTATCTAGAAACACATATTGAAACTCATTGACTATTAGAGGAAGGAAACCATGACTATATTAATATTCCAATAGTAATATAGACAAAAAAATTACTATGCACTAGAAAATACTTCCCCACCTAACTAGACCTTGGATCTCATTCTCAGTGAAACATGTGAGAGATCCCACTAGAAGTAGTGAATAAAAACCACTTATGATAACAATTAATCTGATTCTTTTGAGTGATTAATCAATAAATCCAGATAATAACATCTAAGAGTTCTACTTCAAGAACCCAAAAATCCCATACCATCTCAACATCATACATAAAGAAAGAGCATGAGGAAAAATGAAACCCTTGGTCCCTCTTCTTTCTTAGAGTCGTTGCCAATTTCATTAAAAATGGCATGAGTTCCCCTATATATTTTAGAATATCATCCATGTGAGTTTAAAAAAAATGAATAAGATGAACCTATATAAATTAGAGAAATCTCTTAGGTTGAATAAATATAAATGGAACCTCTCATAGTTGCAGGACCCGTATCAACATCTACTAGAAACTTTTCAATTGTGGTAAGTACATTATTCAGAGGCCTATGGTTGGAACACTATAGTATTTATTGCATCTGACTACACCATATATCCTCTAGTTATTGATGAGGCTATACTATATATATGAACATATAGAGATAAAAAAAATATTTTAATGTTTCCAAAACGCCCATATGAGTTGCAGACAGTTAGAGGCATGGGGAAAACCATTTCCTGTGTCCCTTTTAGACACACCGATAATATATCGATCCATTTTCTACTAATGAGGGGGAATGAAAAGACCCATGGGAATCACAAACACTTTTTCCCATAAATAATCTCCCCTCTTCCTTTTACCCTTAAAATAATTGTTGGAGCTACCACTAAAGGAAAAAAACCTCTGATCAATCTTATCTTAGCATCCAGGCGAAGCTCTACTATCAAGGCCTTATCCACCACTTCGTAATAGGTAGTTATCATCAACATAAATACCTTATACTAGATAATATCTTAAATATCCATTTGGAATATTTAAACCTTTATATTCTCATTAAACAAAAACTTAAAATTAAACATGGATATATTTAGGAAACGATTTGTTACTCTATCACAGAATGATCTCCTTGCTCAAGTGTGAGAAACAAAATGGATTTTCTATGGTCATAGATTTTAGGAAGAACTAATTGGTGAAAATTTCCTTGGATTCGTTCCACTACATAACCTCAATCTTCTTTTCTAGGACTACTGAGTACCACTACATTCTACTCGAACCTTCTATATTAAATATGTTTCATGTTACATTGACTGAGTCAGAAGTCTCTAGAAACTTTAAAATCCTCTTGATATTTCAAAATTAATCCTTCACCTCTTGAGGAAAATTATCCCTTGTAAGGATGATGGATTTAGTTAAATAAATTTCTGAGTTTGAGTTCTTCCATCATCCCTTTGAGGTTCCACCTCACTAACAAGAAAAGGGGTAGGTGCCACACATTTTTCTATAGATCATACCATGTTCACCAAAACATTGATCAGTTTATGATCAAATGGTAGGGTTACCTATCAAGGTTCATCGATAACACCCTCTGGAGGAATCGTTGTATGTATTTTGGGAGGCATGACACTACACATCAACATACGGAGATTTATAATAATATATGATCAATGAATAAATTCAAGAATAGAATATCATAAAAAATAGAAATATGAAGAAAATTTAAAAATATACACTAGGCCTAAAACTCTCTAAATCTGAAAAGACATAATTCCCAACAACCAATGAAAACTCAAGCCTATTTACAATGAGATATGGAAAGACACACACTCCATACTTACCATGTATGTTCCAACATTACAATTTACCATCTACCAAGACTTACCAAAGATTCATATCAGTAATGAATGATAAAATCCTTGCACTTCATACAAATTTTACATGAACCAACCAAGATTACCCAAATAATATGTAACATGAATGGGTCTTGATAAGGCTTGAAGGTTGTTCATAATCCCCATAGGCAAGAGGAAAGTGATTGGGAATCAATAACTACCATTGGTAATTATTTAATCATAATAAACTTGACGAAAGATTATGAATAAAAAAGAATATATTGATATTAAAAAAATAAGACAATAATATTTAGGTACAATCAATAGGAAAGGAAATTTATAACACATCGTAAACAAATGAAGTATTAAAATGGTGAAAAAAAACTCCATGTGGCATGATATCATATCTAGACTCTCACACCAAAATAATGAATAAAGACGTTTCATCCCTATAACACCTTTCCCTTACCTTCATCAGATATAGAAAGATCTATATGCACCCAAAGGTTTATGAATAATGTGAGTAAAATATCCTAGTATGATCCCACCTTGTTTTTTATAATAAAAATTCATAAAATAAACCAATTATGATAAAAAAAATCATGTAATAGAGTTTTAAATAAATCATGTAATAAACACACTTTTCAAAAAACAAAAAGTATGATAAGAAACTGGTTTCCAAATAATTTTGGTAAACACAACAATAAATAATTTTAGGGATCACCAATTAATAAGGAAATCGAATATATGCACTCATTTTTAGATCAATTAGTATCTTATTTACTTTATAGAGATCATTAGGCCGCATAGTGTGAACATTACCCTAAAAGAATTATTCTAAGCAGTAAGAAGACTCTTCCGAGAGTGAATTATTTCCACAACATAGGAAACATAGTGCACACATTACCCTAAGAGAGGAAGTCTAGGGGGGAAGAGACCATCATCAAGGATGGTCCCCGCCTCATCATTTATCACTTTTGAGTTTGTCACAACATTTTAATTCAATGATATTTCATCTTTGAAACCATAAAAACATGTTATAAAACCTTTTTTATTAAAAAACCAAAGATAATATTTCATTTTTAAAATAATATTCAAAACCACCAATTTCTATGAAACCCATATTGATTAATTTCATATATCTTTAAAAATAAATTTATAAGAACAAGAAATAAAGGTCCACATGATAAATTCATGATACCAAATATAATACCTTAGAACACTTGGAATAATCATGTCCATGGAAAATGATATGCCAAGGTGATCTAAGGACCTTAAGAATCAATAATATATATGAGAATATAAACTCTCAATAATAAATCTCTAAATTTGCAAGATCTAGAAAAAAAGGAACAAAGAGAACACTTACCTCCCCAATTCTTGATCAACCCTATATGAGGATTTGAGATCCTACCAACATCCTTCAATTCCATAACAAATATAAAAGGAATTAATATTTAAAAAAATAGTTCCCACTTATAAAAAAACCTATCCATTTAGAGAAACAAGGGTAATTTTATGAAGAAGGATTTCGAAGCCAAAAACAAAGATCAACCCACCATGAGAGGTACATGGGTTTGATCTTCACTTAGATCCACCTTGTGAATTTATTTGAGAGATATAGAAACACCCTAAAAGAGTATATAAGTTGAATAGGAGGAATTATGATGTTTGGGTGATGATATCTATAGTTGATCCTATGACTAGTTTATTCCCATATTGTCTCTATAAGTTATATTATATCATGTATGCTTTGTGATTTCATGTTCTTCCTCTCCCATGATTGTTATGGTGACTAAAACCAAGTAAAATTTGGGAAGGTGTTTTACCCGACATCTAGGTGGTGAGGATTGATGGATGAATATCCTCCTTGGCCCTTCTTCCTTCTCTTGGTAGTATTATGTATCATTATTCATGGTGGTTAGTTTTCCCCATATATGTGTGTAGAGGGTTTTAATGGATTATGGTTATTTCAAACCTGTGTAGCTATGGATATAGTATTAAATTTATTATTATAGTTATGATGTGTATATGTTTCTATGTCTTCAGTTACCTTTCTCGGTGCATGGGATTTGATGGATTGAGGTAAAATACCCAATTTCTAATACACATCATACATGTTGTGGTGGCTATCAAAAACTACTTGGTTACTATGTAGATATGTGATATGGGGTGATAAGATAATGTGATGCACAAGAATAATGTTTTGATATGTATACTATGTGTTTATGGATTGGATTACTTTGGATATTGATGTATTGGGACGTATGAAGTTGGGGTAGAGTGGAAAAAAGTGGGGAAGTTAGTGAGGGGATCCCTTGTCAATTCATTACTATAATATAGGATATCTTATATGAGATACATGGTGATAGAAATATATGGTGGGGCTAGGAATTTAGTATATTTATGTGACATGTTAGTTTCAATTATACCTCACTGGGCTTTAGTATTATTTATTTATCTTTTTCTCGAGAGGCTCTAAGAAGGATCCTATTGAGTATGTTGTTATTCTAATGCCACGTATTTACAAAAGAAATTAGGTTAGTAGGAACAGGTTGGATATTGAGAAGGATATTACTAGATCATGCTTTTTCAAGTAGTGATTGGAAAATGTGGTCTCTTATGAGTTTATATTTTGGTACTTAGTGTCCCTTATTAGATGTCTTAGTTTTGTATGATATTAAATGTTTTCACTTGAGATTTATTTTATCTATCTAAGTGGGAGTTGATTGGTGTATATTTCTTGTCTCTCTCTTCAGTATGTTAACATAGAGGATAAAAAATTCCATTTGTATTTTTATTATACCCTCAGTGCAAGTCACCAGCCCAAGGCCTATTGGAGATAGAACTCATGTGTCATTATCTCTATTCTTTCATTCTAATGCAGAAGTGGTACCTTTGGGGGGTATGGATTGTTACATTATTATTAATTAAATACACAATCAAAATTAAGTAACTTTTTTACACTATGTTAATATGCTCCAAAATGATAACTTCAAGCCAAATAAATAAATATCCAAAATAATAGGACATTAAAAAAAATACAAATAATATCTTCATTAAAAGAAGTGTTTATGGAAATTATAATTAAAGACTATTTTCATTCATTCATTTTCATTAATGAATAATCCTTGTCAAAAAATCCATATACATTATCTTTAGTTTTACTGATTTTGTTTTATCCATATACCTTTTATTAATGTAACATTTTTAAGAATTTTTTGAAAATTTTCCAAATATATATTCATTAATAAAAAAAAATTCTGTTATTTTTTTTTGATATAAAAATTTCTTTTATTCTATCCACTACACATACTCCCATTTTTTCGATCAATAAGTTGACACATTTTTATAAAATATATCCCAAGAAATTTTTTTATGGTTCTTATTTGGTAAAATATTCATTAAATAAAATTTTAGGAATCAATTTAGTATTTTTCTTATTTTTATTATAAATTCAAGAATGTAAGAGCCAAACTTGTTATCATATAAAAATCAATCTTACAAAAAAAACATTTACTTTTTCCATTCAATTTAAAATAATTTCTAAAATAGTATTTTAAAGGTTTCAAATTTCATTTCAAATAAAAAATGGTCATAAGGAAATTTTTTGTGACTTTTTTCTGATATTTTAGTTTTAAAACATATTTAATTAGGAAATTTCTTTGTAATATTTTGGTGATTTTGTACCATTAATAGATAATTACGAGTTCTTATAGGTTTTTATTCGTCTTTTTTTAACATAAGGAATTTATGTCTTATTTTATTATCATTACTAGTCAGATTAATAGACAATTGGTGTGTTTTGATCATTGTAGATTCAATTGTTTCAAGATAGATAGAGATAATTGTGTCCATTATCCTGTGTGATATTATGGAATTTGATAAGGTGTTGGTTTATTTTTTCACTACTTCATTACAATCATTTTTATTGAAGGAAATTTTCTTGTTTGGTTAAGAAAATATTGATTTTTTCCATATTAATAAGAACACATTTTCAGTGGTTTTCAAAACACAAAACATAGTTTATACAAACATCATATTGTAATAATATTTTTTAATATTTTAAAATTTTAAATTTTTAAAGAAAAAGTCTTGTTTTCATTCATTCCATTATCAATGATGTAAATATGATTCCCAATTATTCTATAGATGAACAAAATTATCAAAAATTTCCTAGAGGACTGTACAATTAATCAACAAAATTCTATAAAAATCCTACCAATCAATAAAATCAATCCCATGGATTATCATGTGTATTACACAAAAAAATCAATCTTGTTGGCTAAAATAAAATATCATGTATAACCATTTCAACTTTACATTATATAATTCTATTAGTATATATATTTAAATGGAAAATATAAAAAAACCATATAAACAAAAAATAATATTAAATTACCACATAAACATAGGAATTATATATAATGAAATTTAATATTAATAATAATAAAAACTAATAAGTTTTTGAAATTAATTAATTTAAAATACATTAAATTTAAAACTTGTAAGTGATTATGACCACAATGTCACTTAGAGAATTTAATTTTTTTTAGATAAAATAATTTATATCTACAAAAACACATATAATTATTTCAATAAGTCATTTAAAATTAACTATTAATTTTTTAAAACTTTTTCAAGTAACTATTAAATTATTTACAAACATTTCCTTACATTTACAAATGAAATTTTATTTATTAGAAAATTATTTTAATTTTATGGATTAATAAAATTATATACCTTATGTGATATTATCTTCAAAATCAAGTACTTAACACAAATTAATTTCTATAATTAAAAAAATTAAGCTTCTTAAAGTATGTTAGTTTTCAAATTTAGTGTCCTCAACAAAAATTAATGTTAAAATCAAACATTTTCCAAACATTTTCCAAATTAAAGGCCCTTATGTAGATTAATATGTTTTTACAGTTCATTATTATCCTTTTTAAATATTCTAATACTTAAACTCGCATTTCCTTATGGATAATACCTGAATCATCCTCTCATATATTGAGCAATAACCCACATTTTTAATTAAGTTATAAAATATATTTCTTAAATATAAATACATATTGTTAAGAAATATCAACTATTAAACCTAAAATATCTATTTCATATATTTTTGAATATTCTCAAAAAAAATTATATATGTATATTCATAACACAAAACCCTTTTACATCAAATTTAAATAAAATAAAAATAAAAAAAAAGAATTTTCCAGGATGATGGGTTGACAAGTATATATCAAGGCTGATAAGCATAAATATATGTTACTTTTCATCCAGATTCATTTTAATTCATCTAAAATTTGGAATATTATTTCTAGTTAATATTTGTCTCAAAAATATGGTGAATTATACTATAGTTATATGTTATCGTGACCCATTTAAGACCCCTCATGGTTTGAAAAAACCTTCTCCCAAGTGGATGTTTTTAAAATTTTCTGAAATATATATTCTTGAGGGGAAAAAACTTTTCACTATAATTCAATGAAAAATAACATTTATCCATTAGATCCAATAGGACAAAAAGTTCAAGAAAATCTCCATGATCGAGTAAAAAAAATAATTCTAAATAAGGACCTTATATTTTAAAAACTATAAAAATTTGATCAAAATTTTAAAATACTTTCAATTAAAAATATAAAATCAATGAAATCATGGGTACCAAACATTTCTTATATATATGGATTCCATTTTTAATTTCATGGATTTAAAATATTCATCATAATTAGAACACTCCATGGCCCCTCAGTGGGTAGTAGGCTCAGAACATTATTTAATCCTCATTAACCTCAAGAAATCCATATATCACAAGCTCTTAATGAATACCACCTAACCTACAAGGTTTATATGTAACTTTATTAGTTTCTTTCTCAATAAATATTTGTGGAACTGGATCTACCACCATATTAGGAACACTTCCTATTTACTATTTTTTAACTTCTTAATATTAAAATTTCCTTCTACTAACTACTTGATCCATGAATTTTCTCTCAAGTAAAATACCATCTTGAGCCACAATGACTTTGTGTTAAATATATTTATAAAAATAATATCCATTAGTTTCAATGGGATATCCAACAAATAATATTTTTCCTAACTTGGATCCTATCTTGATAGAAGACAATTGTCTTATGAGTTCTTTTCAACCCAAAATAATCAAAAAAATATATAATTGGATGTTTCCTTGTCTATATCTCATATATTGTCTTTAAGATTTCTTTAGAAAGAATATGGTTCAGTAAGAATGAAAAATTATTTGAAACATAACCCCGAAATGTAATAGAAATATCACACTAATTCATCATTGATCATTCTATGACCAAAAAGGAATGATTCATCTTCTGAGACACACTATTCCACTATGTTTTTTCAAGAGAAGTGATATGTGGAATAAGTCCACAATATCATATATGCTTAGAGAATTCTAGGAATAGTTATTCACTACCCTGATTTTATTAGAGGATAGTAATAATCTTTCCCCATTGATTTTTTACCTAATTTTGAAACTCTTTGAAATTTTTAAAAATTTAATAATTATGTATCATTAGAGACACAAATAAATATTGATTAAAATCAGCAGTAAAAGTATAGAATTATTTAAAACCAAAATTTTTTTCAGTACTATTTGGTCTAAAAACATCACTATATATGAGATCCAACATTCTACTAGCCATTTAACCTTTTCCACTAAAAGGTTATATGGTCATCTTTCTTAGTAAACAAGATTAAAAATTATCAAATAATTCATAATAAAATGGTTCCAATAATTCAACTCGATAGAGTATTTATGTGTTTCATGTTTATATATCCATGGAGACAATTCCAATGATAAGAGGGTTTAGAATCAACTTTGTCATTATTATTTTGAATGTTAAAAATAGGATTATCCATATCTAGAATATGTAATTCATTTATCATATTCCCAATGCCATTAAAAATTTCTATTAATATATATAGAAAATAATATTTATTAACAATGAATGAAAATCCCTTCTTCTACAAACAAGATATAAAAAAAATTTATGGTTGGATCGTAACAAAAAATTTATAATTCAAGAATTAATCCAATTGGTAAAATAATATCATAAGTTCCGACTTATACAAAAAATATTTCCCTATTTTGACATGATGATCCCCTTCACCCTTTTTTAATTACCTCATTTCTTTGAGTTTTTGTTTGTCAGTACAAATGTGTGATTCACACCTTGTATCCAATATTCAAGAGTCAGAGTTAGTAATATTTTATTATATATCATTCACATTGAGATGCTTAGAATGATTTTATTTTAGAACACTTATCAAACTTAGGGAGTAAATTTGAATTGTATTATAGGTTATACCTCTATGTGATATAAAAATGTTTATCATGAAGTAAGTCATTATTATAATGGGTGAGTTTCATTTTTTATATCATTTCACCAAGGACTTTTAATGAATGTACTCCCACTAAAAATAATTTTCTTATACATTATAACTATATAGTGATCTAAGATCTATATTTCATTTATAAATGACCCTAATTTAGTGTGAAACTCATCACTTAGTTATTTAATTAAAAAAATACCAATCACAAAAGTTTTCATTCTTGGATAGTTGAGCGGGAAGCTCTTGGTACATATTATTCATATAGATAATAAAATCAACTACATTCCTCTGGTATACAAACCATTAGGGTTTCATATTTAAGCATCACTCAAACCCTATAACATGATGTGGTTGCCTAACCATTTGGTTTAACCACACCCACCATGCCTAACATATGATAATCCATGGACATCCCAATTTGGTGTGAACAAAACAAGTTAGATGGTCTAGTTTTTGACATGTTATTTAATTATAAATAAACTAACCATTAAAATTTGAGGGATCTTCTTTAAAGGATTAAATAGTTTAACATATATAAAATCCATGTAAAAAACATTGCATATCATGGAATATTTATTCTCTCATGTTTTTATTATTTTATGTATACATGATTTTAATGATTTAGTTTTGAATCCCTATTTCATTAACCAAATTAATGTGTTCATTCCATATTAATGTGTAACACTTTACACAACTCACAAGTTTGTGTTCCTCACCAAAACATCAAATCCCAAAAAAAAATCCAAATGCATCTCAGGAAATAGGTATATGAAATATCCATGAGTATTCATAGGGTGATATTTATCTAACACCTCACCTTTATAGAGCAATGCATAAGCCTCTAGGACAGCGGCTAGTCTGACCCCAAATCCCTCTCTCTAGGGAGACTTTACATAAGAAAAAAACAATTAATGTTATATTTAAAACTATATATACACAAAATAAATTCAACAAGTATGTTGAATCTCATATCCCTAAAAAAATTAAGGTCATGATAAATGAAAACTAAATATTATGACATTACACTTAGAATATAATGTCAAAAACTATCTCTTAGAAGAAATTTATCACATATATATAGTAGAAACAATATCTATATTCAACTAAAACTTTATAAGACTGAATATAAAATAGTGATAAACTAATAAATAAAAAATTATTTATTTTAAAAAAACATGAAATTTTTTTTTGAAACTTTAATGTTTTATTTATATATGAAAAAGATGCCATTTTATGATTCCTAAGACTTATAATGTATAAATCATAAGTAAAAATATAAAAATAACATTTTTTAAGCATGTAATATTTTAACACTAATAATCTTATTATGATTCATAAAATATGGTTGATACATAGAAACAGTCTATGAGCCAATCATATTCCATGATATAACTTCAATTTTATGCTTTGATTGAATCATTTAATATGATTGGATCAATCATCAAGCTCTCATTATATTTTATGATATATATGGTATTGTATTTACATCCTAATCCCATGTTTCCATGAAAACCCTAGATTGAGTCATATTTTACGATATCATTTATCATTTTATATGAGAAAATTCAAATCCTCGAGATTATTTTATATTGTACTTTTCAATATAATTCATTCATACTCCAAAACTAGCCAAAATAGAAAAACAAATATATAACATATCAGATTTTATGATATATCCAAGATTTTTTACAATAAAAATTTCATTGAAAAACCAGTAGATTAACATATTGAAGCATGTTAGAACCTAGATTTGATACCATTGATTAGTTTTATGGGATCATCATATGATCATAGGTAGCAAAAAAACCCATATATGGATAGAACTATCTTCAAAGACTCATTATACATGGAATATAAAGAACACAACACACTAGAAAGATAGTCACATTATCCCCCGTGTTCTTCTTTTATGGAGAAATTTTTATGATGATCATCAAATCAGAAAACAAAGGATTACAACCTATTAGGGGAAACAATAGCCTCGGCTCAAATATTATATCTTGAGGTTTTCATAATACTTAAGGGGTAATAGGACAATCATTTTGTAACAAACAGAGTTTTTTGAAGAAGATAGCTTTGACCTACTTTACATGAAATGAGTGACCCCATTATGAGGGAACACTTCCATTATATAGAACTTATTGATACTCTTAATTTAATGAAGATCATTAACCATATTAGACAAATCAGGTTCCATATCATTGAACCCATAAATTACCAATCGATGGATTTTTCTTCATTTAACACTTCAATAAAGTTGTGTCATGTGATAAATAATTCATTTCATTGATTATAATCTAATGAACGATGCAGAAGGTTGATACCAAATGCATTCACTCACATGGAAATCATATCATAATCTTGATAAAACTTAATGATATTACTACTAGAATCATATCAAGATTCTATATTAATATATACATTTTGTAATACATTATATGCATATCATGAATATAATACCATATAATCTTAGGATTTCAAAAGATACTAATAACCAATTTTAAGTGAATATATTTCACATTCCACATGCCATTTTCAAATATACTATAGAAACTCATTTTGAAGAACTTTTCGATCATGATTGGGATCCTTATAACCCCTATATGTGTCACACACCATCAACCTCCAACATGCATTTGTTTGAAGTTTTTATGAAAACATCTTGCTTTCCCATTACTGTAGGTTATGGTCATAGCCAAATCACCTTTTGGGGCATGAAATTAAAAATTATTTTAATTTAGAGTTTCCTGAAACCTTAAGAGATTATATTTAATATTAAATATATATTTAGTTTATTTATGATTAGAAGAACAGACTACATAATCGGAGGATCATTTCTTCGATGATGTTATTGATCTTTCAAAATCCTTTTTAGATTACCATCATTTAACTATAATTATTCATGTGTATAATACCTCTAGATATTATCCATATGTGCTATATTGATCTCTAAGCAATGAAAATTTATTTCTGTGTGCTATCATAGAAAATCATTTGTAATACATTTTTTTCTTGGATCGCTCCAAGATCCTTTGGGATTTAAGGAGTTCATCTCTTTCTTAAGAGGAAGTGAGGATAAATTTGATCGAGAGAGAGAAGTCTATTGTGCACAATTATTCTCTATTCTCAATTTTCATTTAATTCTACAAAATAGATAGAAACATCTATTTATAGAGCCTGGGTTTTGGTTAAAATATTATTTAATCAAGTACTATCCTTTAAATAATAATATAATATTTTAACAAACCTCAAGCCATATATTATTATTATTATTATTATTATTTGGAACATGCTTACTTCTGCACATAAAAATATTATTTTTCCATCAGGTAAATTAATATACATCATCGGATTCAATTTTGGTCCACTCGAACTCCTCATAATTTATTGAATAACCAAATAAATATTTTATTCACTTAAATAAATAGTTTATTAACAATCTAGTGAATAAATATTTATTAAATATTCAAAAAATAAAATAAATATTTTATTCACAAATAATTGAATAACTATTCATTATATATTCACGTAATTAAAAAATTATTTATTAATTTATATGTAATAATTTATTACATTATGAATTTTAGTGATCAATTAAACTTAAATAAAATTAATCCTTAGTATTTAGAATAATATTTATTTCATTAATTAAATTAAAATATAATTTAACTGATATAAAAAAGAAAAAATTGTTGAGTGATCCTCTAGGATTCTTTGTCGTTGGCATTAGGAGGGTACACCTAAATTCCATGATTACTATCCAGCAATGGGTTAAGTAACTCAAGAGAAATAACTTAATTTAAAAACATCGACAACCACAAAGAAACACTTATTGTGTAATATAGTCCATTTGTCTCAATATCTCATCAAGAAATTTTCCAATTTGTCTCATTAACCAATCTTCTTGGTACATATTTCTTTGACTATCTAAAATAAAGGTTGTTGCACCATGGCCATACAATTTTTTCAATATTCAAATTTAAATCAAAGGTATAAGACATCAATTATCATAAAGTTATAAGGGAAAATCCTTCCTCGACTTATCCATTAATAACATGTCATTCATGATCCATACAACAAAACCTATTTTTGGACAATATATAGGATGACAATTTTTGTTAATAAATATAAGTGTGTGAGTCATGACATGAAATAATGATAATATTATATTCCAAGAACCATTACACATGCTCATGGATATGAAGATCCAATGACACGAAAACATGTTGAATTCCAATGGGAAGGTTTCTTTTTAAAATCTCTCATATTAGATATTACCATGTATGAACTTCATGAGAAGAATACTCATATTCTTATCAGTACCCACACCTAACTATATATATAATATGTTCCCTATCATAGTATCTTATCCAATAATATCACTATTTTCAATAATATCATCATGGAATTTAAATATTCACATCATAAAGGGGAATTACTACGACTTTATTAATGTGAAATATACTCTTGGACTTTATTACGTCAATTTTATGAAGAATAACAATCAATATTTGATATGATATTTATATTAATATTCCATTCTTTAAATATTCATGTAATCTAAAGTACAATGTAGTTGTTTCTAAGGTGATAACTTCAGAAAACAACCACTTTCTCTAGAGACAACTGTTAATGACCAGTAAGTCCTCACATGAAAAACAGGCTTCTAATGAATATGGATACAAGTTCTAGGACTAACACATTTTTGTGTCTAGGGTTATAAAATCCATTTTTCTTTGCTTTAAATATTTTTACTACAAAATTACTCTCTTGAGAAAATCACTCAAGTAGACATATAACTGAGTATCCACCTATTATTCCCAAATCTGAATCCTGGCATCTAGACTAAATCCATTGTCTAAACGTTTCATAAAATAATAAATAAACTTCTTTAGGTATAACCCAAAATCATAATAATACATTTCTAAACTTATTTTTAAGTTGAATTATAAGCCACAATATACTCAGATATTGTAGATATGGAAACCAAAATCTGTAAAAAAAATATAATGTATATTATTATAGACTTATCAATGATATTAGATCAAATTGAACTAAATATGGATAATTGTTTAATTCCCTTGATCACTGGTATTCCCACATATCTAGACACTAGGAAGTCATCTAGTTATACTTTTCCATGTATTTTCTGATATTTATAACTATAATTATATAAAATTATGTTGGATATATTTGATATTAACCTGTTATGATTTATTAATTAGTAATATCAAACATAAATTAATATCATGGAACATGAGATGACTTCCTAGAACTTAATATTGTGAAATTCTCTTAATCTCCATAATCTCTTCCTATGCACATACATGATCTACTGGAAGGATTATACACAAAAAAAAATCAATATTGACCTACTTCATCTTTTATTTTTAAATACTATGTTATTATATATACTATGATTGGGTTGAGAAAACTCATATGTTCATTTTATAGATCTACTTCAGTAAAACATGATTGTAACTTTAAGTCAACCATGGAGAAATTTCATTCCTTAGACTTAACAAGCTGTTAAGGCATAACATTTGTTTTTCATATGTTATTAACATATCTATATTGAAAACTAATAGTTCTACCATACACCAATTCCAAAAACATTTCACTCATTCATTTCCAAATTAATATTCTATTATAACTTTGCATGATTTATTCATAATTGAGTTTATATAATATGCATTTCATATCGACATTTATTGATTTCAGTGACCCTTTTAGTTATTCCTGGTAGATATATACCATCAAGTATCCTTTTGGTCATTTCATATAGACATCTTCTATAAGGATTCCTATAAATGATGTTCCCTTGACTTTAAATAGCCCAATATGATGATCATATAATATTCTTTGACAAATAGAATTAAAAAATGATTTAATTCATGATGAGTGATGAATAATTTTTGTCATAAACTAAACACTAAATAATATATCATGCTATATTGGTACTACCTTTTACCATCCTTTTCATGTTTCTATTCAATAATCAGTAGCAGTTTGAAGTCATAAAAACATTCGAAATTCAAAATCCCTGAATTTTGATACATGGAATTCTTCACTTGAATTTATACATAATTGAATACTTTATCATATTACCATTTTCTATTTATTTATAGGAATATTTATTCTTAAATAATAATATATTTATCACCCACCATGTTGAATATAAAAACCCTCTTTAGTTATGAATTCCTACAAAATATGTTTATGTGGAAATACACCTCCCACTAATCTCAGTGGAGTCTAGTATTCTTATGCCAACTCAAATGCATCCAGATCCTTAAAATATATAATTTTACTCTTCTCCCAGAATTTTTAATGATATATACTTCCTTTTATGTAAAAATATTTTATATTGACTAAATGTTAATATCCTTAGTGTTTCTAGGATCATTAACACATATGCACCTTAGTGTTTTAATGTTTGTTTGTAGCTAAGGCTAGATTTTAACAAATTTTTTACAAAAACAACTTAAGGTAGAGTAATAATTGATTCTTATCATATCAAATATTGTATTATATCCATTAGAAAATATTATAGTAATATGGTTATTTGTTTTACTTCTATTTATAAAATATTTCTTGAAGGAAAAATGAAATATTTTGAATATATATAAGACCCATCATTAATCTTCATTTTACTACCATCATGAAATTTATTTATATAATAAAATTTGAGTTGGGGATAAAATTTAATCCACATATATTATCAATGTTTAATTAGATAAGATATTATCTGATAAGCTAGATAAATGATTCCTCAATTTTTTCCAAGTTCACTTTTTTACTTCTATGAAAATTCCTAAAAATTTAAAGAAATATCATGAAGTTAACATTATTTTAGAGCATTCCATGTGGAAATGTTGAACCAACTATAAAAATCATTGTGAACTACCTTTTTTTAAAAAGACTTATTTCCTTAAAACCTGATAAGTAGTTTGTTTGTATATCCACCATCTTAGCTCAATTACGACTAAACAACTTGTATGGGTTCAAATTAGTCAACTATTTTTAGTTTTATTTGATAAATAATTATCTTGTCACAATAAGGTAATAGTCTTATATTTTATACTAATCATTCACTATAATTGATGATTTTTAAAAAAGAGTTATGATCCCTTAGTTTTGTATTTATTTACCATAAAATTATTTATTCTGAAATGAAATAATGTCTCATTGTGTGTAGCTAGACACTAAGATAATTTTTTTTGATAACACTTATTAAAAAATTGAATAAATAATATCTGGAAATGAGAAATAGTGAGCTCCCCTTAGTTGACATAGGAAGCACCCTTTCTCAAATCCTTTTGAGTTCACTTTATAACCTTTTTCTTAAATTCATTGTAATTTCTTTTCCAGTGTACACTCTTTAAACATAAGAAGAAAATAGCCTCATGTTTATTCTTATGACTTTGAATCTTTTATCTATTTGAAGGGTTCAAAAAATTATCTTTGGTATTTAGATTATCTATGGGATTTTCAGACATTTATTTTAAACAATTCATCACAAGGGGTGCAGAAATAGGTTTCAACCAATTCTGGTCATCATGGTGAAGTATAAATAAAACTTTCCTGGGCGATTATCCATTTTTTTTATTTGGGATTTGAAAATATGAATAATATTTGTGGTGTGGATAATAAAATAATATTAATTGATAATTATTTATCCAAGTGGAAGTCCAATTTTAATAACATAGCAATATACCCATAATTTTGAGAGAATAATCATCTTTTAGACTACCTTCTTCTAGTTTACACTGACATAGTGCATTGATAATATTATTTATTTCTGACCTTTCCTTCTCTTTCTTAGGAGAATTTAAATTAGATATTATGGTGTAAGAATCCTTGTATTTATGATGTATCATCACCTCTCCTTGAATAGTTTATAAATAACAGAAAGGTAGTAGGAAGAATCCTCAACATATCTATATTAGGCATCCCTTTCACCTTTTCTCACTTACTAGGGTGGAAAAACATGATTTTTGGATTCCAACACATAATAAAATATTTTCGATAATGAAAAATCACTTAAATTAATGTACCATATCTCTAAATTTTTATTGTTAAGGACATACCTTGATTTAATGAATTATCACCCTATTCTTATAGTTTTTCCTTCCATTTTTTACTATAATTAAAACATATGATTAGTACTTTACCTAATTAAAAATTACGTGAGAAATAAAAATAAGTAATTTATTAATTATTCCACTAATTTATCAAATCTCAATATCCCTCAAGATTGAATTTTTAATGTCTAACTGCAAGGACATTCTGGTGCCAAGGATCTATAATACCCTTCACATTAACCCAATGGGGGTTGGTCAAGCTAATTTAAGGTATTTAGTTAGGTAGGTCTTTCCCAACTCTGGTTTTTAGTTCCATGATTCGTCTATTGGACTCCCCTATTATGAAATAATGATTTATATTTTCTCATCCCTTGGCCCCAAGTTACATCAAGCCTAGTGAGTGCTACTTCTCTTGATGCGAGATGGTTAAGTCAACCCATAAAATCATAGGAACTCCATGTTAAAAAAAAGTGTCCCAATGAGGGTTGTTCAAACACGTATTTCTAAGGATTTCATTCCTAATAAAGTAATGGAAGTCTAGGTATGAGATTATATTTATTTGATGGATTTAAATTTATCATGCATAAATTTTATCTTGTTTTATTCTTTATATGACCTATAAATGTTAAATGGATTTTACTTAATTAATTAACCATGGTGGATAAAACATTTATGCATAATCTATTTATTTTAATTTCATATTTTAATGTTAATTCATTTATTTTTGATATTTTGGTCTTGAATCCATAATTTAAATAATCCATAGATATAAATAAATAAATAATAAATGACCCAAAAGTGATCATATCTAATGGTTTATTTTTGGAGCAGAAAATAAACCAGCCTATGACCTAGTGGAAAACTCCTTATGGTATTCTTGGTGTGATTTGTAACACTCCACCTATCCATTTTTGTATCAACTAGGTTAGAATCATTATGGTTTCATCTTTAACCACCTCCAAATTCCTTGAGATAGTACATTAATTACATGTATTTATAAATAACCGACAAGTAAGGGTAACCAAAGGATTGGTTAAAGGGAATTATATAAACCACCATGGAAATGTAGGTCCTATATAAAAATGGAGGGAGGGATGACTTGAAGGCCCCCAAATTTAATTTAATATTAAATAATTGGAAACCCATGCAATAAATTACATTCAATAAATCCAACACATATATGGGTCTTGGTCAGGCTCCTGAAAGATCAGACACATGAAACAAATGCTAAAAAGTATAACCGGTTAACATTAATTTTTATTCACTCTTAGTTATTAAGATAAATTCACATGAATTAATTGATTTATTTATTAATTATATTTTATCTTAATGACCATCTATATTCATGTGTAGATAGCCATAATTAAAGTAATTCATGGAAAATAATCAGTAGAACCCATAATCACAGAGTATTACAAAAACATTAATTGAAAATTTAATAATTATTTAAAACCTTTATTGAATTTTTAAACACATCATGTATGAAACTTAATAAAATATAATTTTAAGGATTTAATTTAACAATTTAATTTAATTTAATTCTATAATTTTTTGGGAGACTACACATCATGTACTTGCAGATACATGTTGTGCACCTCGATTTTCATGTACCCTAGATACATGCCTAGGGCTTTAGTGTGTACCTTGGAAGGACCAAATGGAATCTATAATCCAAAAACACGCCTTATATCACTATTTTCATGTGTTTTTTTGACCTGTCGAAAGACTCATCATGTTCATCTTACATTGAATCACATGACGTGCATGCTAACTACACTTCGTTTATTCCACTTAACGTGTTCCTTCTTGACAAACCAAATATCTTTTCATTCATTTAAAACTTGGGAAATAATTAACCACATAGTGTGTACAAGATATCTAGACACCATGTATTTCATTATTACTCTAGGATGCAAGTCTCACATTGTTTTGACCAGGTTTTTTACCACATGGGATATATGAATTTCACCACTAAACTATGTATACTACATGATGTGTACGCCAACTACATGTCATGTAAACTAATAAGATTTTTATCAGGTCGTCCTAGACTACATGTGGAGTGAAACAAATGAACCAAGTATAGTTACTATTTTTCATGTCTTGTATCCCATGACACATCTATATACAGTTCACTTGGTTACACAACATGCTCTCTGGATACACATTGTGTAACCTAGTATTACCATCCAAAAATCTTGGCACTTTTTGATGGTATCTATGGTCATTCTCAATATCTTCTTAGAACATTGAGAAAATTAAAGCATGTATGCATAATAACCTAGATTACTATCTAGCAATGGGCCATAGAACCCAAGAGAATGAATTTAATTTCTCATTGTCCACAACCACATATGAATGTTCACTATGTAATATAATACTGATATCTCAATATCTCATCAAGAAGGTTTTGCATTAGTGTCATCAACCTATATTCTTGATACCTATTTTTTGAGTTTTTGATATAAATATTGTTTAACAATGGAAATTTATTTTAAAAAAAGTAATATTTTAGTAAAGTAATAATACATAAACTTCTATAAATATGGAAGGTGCAAATTCTTCCTTGACTTATCCATTAATAACATTTCATTTGTGACTCCTCCAATGTACCATACTTCCCACTAACCTATGGAATGAAAGTTTTTTTCTGTAAATCAAATTCCTAAGGCATGACATGCATTTATGATAATATTAAATCCTGAGGAATATTACACATGTTCATAAATAAGAATATTTGATGAAAAAAACAAGAGAGAATCTTATTGGTGGGTATGTTATCATAAACTCCCATCGGGGAAATTACCAAGTAAGAACATCATGACAAGATGCCTCATCTAATTATGAGTAGACGCACCAAGTGATATATATATACTATGTTCCCCATTGTTGTGCATTATCCAACCCTAAAAATATTTAAAGGAATATCATTATGGAATTTCACGGTTCTCATCGTGGTTGGAAACTTCTATGACCTTATCAATCCGACATATATTATAATAAATTATCACATCAATGTTATATAGAAGAATATTTTATATGTGATATGATACTTATATTAATTTCCACTCCTTTTAATATTCATTTAATACAAAGTAGAAGGAAGTTGGTTCTAAGGAACGAAAACCAACCATAATCTGGAGAGATTCATAATCTATATGTTTATCCCTATCAAATCTTCTACATACATAATTTCTAATACTCCCCCTCTTGTACATAGAAAGAAAATAATCCCTAGATTCAATTATCCTTGAATCGGGAAGACTAGAGACAGTCAACACCAAACTAATCTTTTCTTTTGAAATACGATTTATGGATAAACTTCCTAAAGCATACCTTCCAGAATAAACCCTTCAGTGCCTAAATTTTTTCTTCATATTCCCTTTCTTTCTACAATGAAATCATATGGATCATGTCTTGACCAAAGTACCTCAACATTTCTCTCACTTATCTTTCTTAAGCTCTATAATTTTCCATGAAGTATAATACCCTATACCATCTACACGAGATTCTTTTCTGATAGAATCCTGGGTTTCCTTACCTATAGATTTTCTCACTACAGTAACCATCATGTCCTATAAATATAGAAATGATGATAGATGGATAAATTCCTACACTAATCCAATAAAATTTAAAAAATGGACCCAAGATATATCTAAATAAAATTGATTTAATTTTCATAATAAACCACTAACCTTCCTCCCAATATTTTCATTTTAAACTACCTCTATACCAGGAAAAAAATCATTTGGATTCTCATACATGTTGGAATGTTTAGTCATAAACTTAGTAGATTTATACACCTCTTAGATATTGAAATACACATTCTTAACCAACATAATAAAAATCAACTCCATTGATTTTGGATTAATCATTTCCCATTAATATTTTGGCATCACTTCTTATTTGAATCCCTATAACATAACCACAAGATCTCCTCAGAATATATAGTCTTTAATCTATATCATCTAGAATCTGAAATATATCCTATTGAATTTATCAATGTAGAATATACCCAATTATAAAACTATCATTCTAGAATAAATTAACTCCCACTAATTTCAGAAAATTTAGATGGATCATTATATTCTTAGAAGAAATATCCTAAAGTCCAAGAATAGAAATATGTTTGACACTAAGTTATAGACTTTTGATAGGGTATGACCACTAGAAACTCTACAACCATGATATAAAACCACTTATTATTCCTAAAACATATAATATGGATGTTATCCCTTATAACCCTCATATAATTAACAAAGGTTCAAAACATAAAAAATAAATGGCATTTGATGTCAACAACCAAGCTGATAAATTGGGCTCTATAATCTACAAACCAAATTGACTCAGACTCAAATAAGAACATGAGGAAGAAAAAAAATAGAAATAAAAAATAAATAAATGGAAAAAACACCTAAAATAACATGTTTCGTGAATTACTACACTCTATGGTAGGAATAATGCAACCTATGGAGTAAGAGAGAAAACATTGATGTAACAACATAAAAAATGGAAATATAATTATAAATAGAATAATCCTTATAAAGTTCAAGTATTGTAGAAGTGACCCCACATGACATTTTATAGATGATTTCATCCAATTACCCCAATTAAAACACTATTTTATCTTTGCAATCAAACATCAATCGATCAAGACAACTGCAAATATCCATCTGAATATACCAACTCAACTTTGTGTTTCTGATTTTTAATGTATGCTTTGGAACTCATACCTAAACTTCTTCCACACTTAAAAAAAATTACATTCATTACCACATTTTAATACTTTATGTTCCATTGCCTATGCATCATCTATTTTCATAACTGGAGTTCTTTAACCACACCATATTGAGTTAATTAACTTAGATAAAAATGGGCCTCTATAGTCAAGTCTAAAAATACATTATAGAATGGTACACTGACTAACTAAATATCAAATGACCCACTAGATTGGATATGAAAATATATATCTTGGTGAATCCCATAATTATTTTTCATTCCTATTTCAACATAGTAATTTGCACAATGATAAAATGTCTCTTAATCTATGTTCATTATAGGAAATTTCCATAGACCCTGGAAGATTACATTGATACACTCCACAATATTTGTGTTCATGTTTCCAAGCATTTTCCCTATACCATAATCTAAATACCACTTAACCATTTTTTATTCACATCATATAGTTGAAAAAATCTTAATTTACCATAGTAAACTCCTCTAATCACTCCTAAAACCTTCTCTGACCAGGCTTATATTCTACAAAAAAAATTAACCAAATACAAAATTATTTTTTGATGATGAATTGTCACAAAAAATATGCACATTAAGATTACTTACCCATATTGGTAATGGTTTTCCTGACATTGTTGGTGGTGCATGTAATATATTAAATGTAGGGAAACATTCTTAATTATGTGATATTATTACTTGTAGTGATAAAAATTTCAAATAAGATGATTTTTTAGTAGACTAAATTATATTTTTATACATTATCTCTATATGTATTCATGATTATAGTTGTTTAATCATTTTAACCTATAATTTAAACCAAATTAATGTGGTGTAATCATATTAATTGATAACTTATACTACTACTTTTTATTTTTTTCTACTCACCCAAAATAAAAGATAATAATATCCACACATATCCAAATTCATATTATGCATTGGGTGTATAAAACCCATTCATATAAAGGGTTAGAATCATATGAAAGTAATATCTACACAAGAGTAATTATTGTGTTATCATTTTCAAACTAAACTGAATTTTGAAATAATTTAACTCCCCATATTAGTTTAGAAAGACCAAAAGTTCCACTACCCATAGATATATACTCGAGAGCGATCTCATTTCCAATACAATCAAAACACCAAATTTGTATGAATAGTAAATAACCTTTAATCTTAAACATATAATTGGAAAAAAATCATGGTATTGATTGAAAGAATCAAAATATTATGCAAGTAACTTGTAAATAACTTCCAATATGTATAGTATGACAATGAAAAGAAACAATATAAAAATAATAAAAATTTATCACATTAAATAAAGAGTTGAATTAGGAATCCATACTTATGGTTGATTAGTTTTGACATGATGTTAATGAATATTAATTATTATTAATTAATATTTCTAATTATGATTAGAAATTCATAAGCACTCCTCATTAGTATTAATTGATTACTAATTATTTATAATTATTACTAAATAATTATAACTAATCCTAAAAATGAATAATTTATTATTAATTTATGCTACTTATTGTTAATTATTACTAATTACTAATAAGTATGATTTATAGTTAGTATTTATGACTAGTTGATCCAAATTAAACCTCATTATTACAAATTAATTAAAAATTACCTCTAAATGTTTTTAATTAAATATAATTACTCATTATAATGATTAATTATTTTTTAATTTATTTCCCAAAATGTAAATTATTTATAATTATTGATAATTAATATTAATTTTTACTAATTAAGTTTAGTTATATCTAATTAATCATTATTATTACTAATAAGTTATTAATTACATATAATTATTCATATTAATTTTAATTACTCTAAATGAGGATTAATTAATTATTAAGTTATGCTAATTATAGTAAACTATAACTAATTACTACTAATTATGATTAATTAGGGCTAATTAAGATTAGTTATATCTAATTAAAAATCATTATTAACAATTGATTATTAATTTACCTCAGTTATTATCAATTAATTAAAATTACTCGTAATTATGATTAATTAATTGTTAGTATATCTTAATTACTATTAATTATTCGTAATTACTACTAATTATGCTTAATTATTTCTAATCATGGTTATTTATATCTAATTAAACCTGATTGATAACAATTAATTAATAATTACCCCTAATTGTTGCTAAATGAATATAATTACTCCAAATGGTGATTAATTGTTATTTAGTTCATGCTAATTATAGATAATTATTACTGACTATTATTAATAGTAATCAATTATTACTATTATGATTAGTTATATCCAATTAAACATAATTATTTATAATTAATTATTATTTACCACTATATATAATTAATCAATCATAATTAATCCTAATAATGAGTAATCAATAATTAATTTATGTTAGTTACATTTAATTACTACAAATTATTATTAATTATTACAAATTATGATTTTCTATATCTAATTATATAAATTTCTTACTAACTACTCATTAATTACCCCTAATTATAAATAATTAATGATAATTACTCTTGTTGACAAGAAACCCTTAAAAATTTCCTGAAAGCCCGATCTGGAGGCAACATGACGAGAAGACCCAAACACATGGGTAAATTTTTTATCTACATCCATCCCACACATCCCTTGCGCCATGTTCCATAGAAATCACCATCCAGGGATGACCCCACAAGCAGTGTGTTGTCACCAGTGATATTTCATTTCACTCCCTCCTGAATAGGTCATGTGGCCTCCAATTTTCACACGGTAAAAACACACCCAAATAAACACCTATATGTGGGCATGTGTGGAATATAACCTTCGTGTCATGCTGTATAGAGGGTACCCTGACCACATTCCCAGTATCATGACTCCATATTCTCTATTAATGAAATATCCTACAATATAATTCCTTAAAAATATAATAATTTATTACTCCTAATTACGTAATAATTAAACTAAAATTATATTAAAACTTATTAATATTGAATAAAATAAATACAAGTAATTACATAAATATTTAAAACTATAAAATATAAAAACCTCGTAAGGAAAACTTCAATGGTATTGAGATGCTTGCCAAATTGAATCACTTGAATTCACAATAATTTGGAGGAATATCCACCCTATGTGGGAGGAATTTCATAGTGGGTGAGAGAAAAGTGGGATGTGGAAATAGGAGGGGGTCTATAATTATAGCGTTAGTGCAAAAAGTGGTTAACCTGAAAATTCATTTCGCATTAATTAAAATGAATTCCCCTATTTTTTATAATAAATTTAATTTTAGAATTCCAGAAACGTGTTACCAACCTTAACACCTTTTAACACCACTGATTCTGGGAAAATACATTAAGGGAGACAATGCATTTCAATAAAATAATATGTGTGTTTCCTCTTCCAATGAATTTTTAAAGAAATTTTAAAAGAAACTAAACTAAATATGTTTTAGTATATAAAAACCCAATAAAAAAATTGGGTTCAATTTATTTAATGAAAAATTCATAGAAATACTTATGACTTTGGATATCTGTTTTCAATATTATTTGGAATTTTGGAAATATTTGTTAAATTTTTATTTTTATTTTTATTTTTATTTTTATTTTTATTTTTATTTTTATTTTTATTTGTTGTATTTTTCTTTTTATTTTTATTTTTTAAAATGTTGAAATTCGTTCTATGACACTAAAGGTATTTGAAAATTTAAAAGAAAAGAGATTCAATGATTTTTAATGGTATATGATAAAAGAAGTATATATTATTGTGACTAGTTGTTAGAAAACATTATTAGTAAACTTTTTATTATCTTAATTTGGTGATTGTTATACAGTTATTAAAAACATAGGTGATAGTTTTTTTATACTCTATCTTTTTTGTCATTGATTTATATTATATTCATAAAATTAAATATTTTCATTCAAAGTCCATATTAGTCTCTTTGAATATGGAAATAAATCATACTAAGTTTTGAATTTTTGGATTTCTCAATAATATTATTTTTTAATGACATGCACTTATAATTAAGTTAAATCATATATTAATTGGAATAATGTAATTAAGATAAATGTTTATACTAACATAATAAACAATATTCAATACATTTTTATACAGTCATTTTTTTAATGCTCATGTTATATTAGCTTGTTCATAATGGAAGTTTTTTGAGTTTTTAATCATTAAATAATTCCGAAAAATTAATTAACTTTTTTTCCAAAGTGAATAAGATCCTAAATGATATATTCATACTAAATAAATAATTATCAAAAATAGTGGAATGTATAAAAACAAATCTAAATGATATTTTGACTTTAATAAGGATCAGAAGGACCTTTAAGTAACAAAATTTCCTTACAAAACTTATCATTATTGCATAATCCTAATCAATAATCTATATTAATTTTCATTATTTTTAATAGTTTTCTTTTATCTATACTTCTTTAATTAATTAATCAACTTTAAGAAGTTTTTGAAATTTTTTAAAATTTATAATTTTTAATACAAAATCTATTCATTGTTTTTATTGAAATAAAAATATTTTTTATTCCATTAAATACACATAAACTCCCTTTTTTATATTATTTAGTTAACACATTTTTTTAAAATCTCTCCCAATAATTTTTTTATTTATGGCTCTTCATGGATCAAACAAGAATTGAAGAATATTTCATGTATAAAGTTAGTATTTTTCTTATTTTTATTATATAATAAATCAAATAATATCCAAACTTATTATCATATAAAAATAAAACACAAAAATAAAACATTCATATTTTCCCTAATATTTAATATAAGATTTAAAATTGAAGTTTAAAACTTGTGCCTTCTATTTAATGAACAAAAATGGTCATAATTAAAAAATTTAGGTTTTTGGTAATTATTTTTTTTTAAATCTTCGGCAATTAAGAAATTTGTTTGTCATAATTTTTTAATTCTGTAATTTCAATTAATAGAGAGGTGTTTTTCTAGGTTTTATTTCTTTATTTTTTACCATAATGAATTTATTAATTCTTTTGGTCTTATTATTTATGGGACTAACTAAAATTCAATGAGTTTTGAGAATTATGGTTTCTCTTTTTTCAGGTTAGTGGATAATTAAGATGTTCATTATCCTGTTTTCTTTGGTGGACTCAACATGGTGCTTGTTGACTTTTTCCCTATATAATTGAAAACTTTTTTATTGAAGGATATTTTCTATTTTGGTTAAAAAGACATTTATTTTCCTATATTTATCAGAAGACAATGTCATTGGTTTTCAAAATAAAAAACATGCTTCCTGAAAAGTTAATATTTTCATAATCATTAGTAATTTTTCAACATTTTCAATTTCTAAAAAATATATTTTCTTCTTTCATTCCACCATCCATGATTATAATATTCTTCTATATTATTATATAATCCAACAAAATTATCATCATTTTCATAGAGTTTTTTATAATTCATCAATAAAACACTATAAAAACCCTAGGAATCAATAAAAATAAACTCATTCATTACAATGTATATTCCACAAAAAATAATCAATCTTATTGGCTGAAAAAAATATATAAAGTATAACCATTTTCTACTTTATATTATATCATTCTATTTTTATATAAATTCAATAGAAAAATATAAAGAGGCCTTATAAAGGGAAAATAACATTAAAGTATAATATAAAAATGAATTTTCTAAAATGAAATTTCATTTTAAGAATAATCAAAATTACTAAAATTTTGAAATTAATTAATTTTAAATTTCCAAAAATTAAAATTTATATATGATTTTGAACTTAATATCAATTAAATAATTTAAATTTATTATTAGATAAAATTATAAACATAAAATTACTTTAATAAGTCATTTAAAATTAGCTATATATTTGTAATCATATTATCATGTAACTATTAAATTATTTAAAAACATTTCATTACAATTGAAAATGAAATTTTATTTACAAGATAAAATTGTTTTAATATAGTTAATTAACAAAATTATGTACCTTAAGTGATATTAACTTCCTAAAAAAGTCCTTAAAAAAATTAATTCCCATAATTACAAACATGTAAGTGCTTAAATGGTATAATTTTCAAATTTAGTGTCATTAACAAGATTTAATGTTTGAATCAGACATTTTTTAAACATTTTACAATATAAAGGCACATGCGTTGGATTAATCTTGTTGTATGGTCCTTTGTTATTAGTTTTCAATAATCATATACATACCCTCACATTTTAGTGAAAAAAACACAAGAATCATCATTTAATATATTAATAACCAACCCAATTACCCATGTTCTAAAAATAATTATGAAATGATATATTCTTATCATAAAAAATTGAAAATAAAATTCTAAATGTAATGAAATTTATTTTTAAATTTAATTAAGGGACAATTTTAAATGTGTTAAAAAATTTATAAATATTTTTTTTTCTATACCAAGTTGTAGAATTACCTCTGGGTGTAGCTAAGTGGTAGTTTCCCTTATGGGTCTCAGTGAGGTCTCTTGTTTGAACCTCACTGAGTACTTCCCTACATTTTTATATTGCATGATTTTATTTATATTTTTTACCCTTTCTTCGCATCAATATAAATATATCTAGTTATTAAATGATTTAAAAATTAAATTACATGTATCATATATTTATATATAGTATAAATTTGTGAATCTTTAGGTGAAATTAATTTAAAGAGTTATCAATTTAAATAATTTTTTGAAATTTTTCTTCCTTAATTAATTTTAAAAAATTAAACCTTTTTAGTATAATTAATTTGGTTATATTTATATGATCATGAATGATTTTTATTATATAAAAATCAATCACCCCACTTATTAAATGAACTATGATGTTTAATATATTTTTTTTATGGGAAGGTAGGGCTTAGATATTTGTAAATATGTTTCTAGTTTATTTTATAGCATGAAATAATCTGCGAAGAAGATGTTATTATCCTTTCATTTTATGTCCCTATTTTCATCCCAACACTCTAAAAATATTTTATTATGTTCATAGATTCTTTGGTGCCAAAAATTTTGTAAATACATTGAGGTTAATAAAATAAATCATCAACTCATTCCCAGGACGTATCCCTTTATGATTTCGTATGAAGAAAATCCCAGTGCGCTTGAGAGTAGAGGAAATAGAAAGTATATACTATGAGGAACTATACCAGATCCAGGATCCAATCAAAGGTTACTCCATTATCATCCATTAACTTATTTAGCATATCATGAGTGTGGAGATGGAGATCACCAAATCCCAAGTTCATTTGGTCATCATATTGGTGACACCCTCTCTCTCTTATCCATCCATATCCTCTCCATTCCTACATCCACATGTATAGTGAGCCATCAGGGGACTGATGTCAAACACTTATACTTTCCAGATGTCAAAGGTTGCACAATTGGTTTGTATTTATGGCCTCCCTTCTTCCAGGTGAACATAAATATATAAGTTTATGAAGATGAAAATGGACAAGTGATAAACATAGGAATGGAATATCATCGCTATTGATGTTATTTTCCATTAGAGAACCAAAAAATAAAATTAAGTAGGAAACTACACACAACATTTAGGCAAGGGTTCAAGGAAGTATTAATACATTCACTCTTAGATATATATTCTTTTATTAAATATTTATTAGTTTTTTTGTAAACAAATTTGTGTTCACATTTTTATAAATATTAAGCATAATAAAATTATTTCATGTAGTGTTTGCGCCAGGGTGAAATTCCAAGGGAATTTGAACTTTTGCATTTACTGGAAGGTCTATGTTTAAAACTGAGCTTCAAAGCATTATTATGATAGTTATAACACTTTAGGTGGTTGTTTTTAGACTTTGGTGAAGGCCTGAGAGGTTCCTTGGGTGTCTTGTAAAGTTTCAGAAGCATCGGGCCCTATAAATAAAAGGTTTGGAAGGTTTGTAGAGGTTTCACGGTTTGTCTGAAATTGTGAAGGTCACAATAGCAAACCCTATGACCTATGGAGATGAGAATAAGTTCCCAATACAGTCTTTTATTGGTTTTCCCAAATTATGTTTTTAGACCACATGGTTAGCTCCACTTGGGAAGTACATAATCACTATTCATTGCACAGTTAGGGTAACCGTGTAGGAAAAATTGTATGAGGTGATTCCTCAAGTAAGGGGTGTTGCATAGTTGGTGCATGGTTTATCCAAACCATGTTTCCAAACCATGCGACATAGGTTTGGGGGTGAAATTAAGTTTTCCCCTTAATGAAAACTTTTATCCCCTTTTATTGTTTCCTTATTCTTCCTCCAGGAGGTTATTCATCCTCCTTATGCATTATGGGTCTCTCCAAAGCCTAACCTAGGCTTTCATGGTTCTCCTCCATCCGTTATATGAATCAAGTTTCATCGGTATCTATGGATCTGTATCTATAAGCTCTTAAGTTATTTTGAATATTTCTTCATTTATTCTTCTCTCGTCTATGCTATTTAGGTGTGGGATCATTTTTTCAATATGCAAGGTGCATGTATATTTCTTATATTTATTCTAAACCTTATTGAATTAGATCTCAATATTGGATGATTGAAATGCCCAAATTACAAGGTAGGTGGTCTATAGTTTTTTCTAAATTTTTCCATCATTTTTAATATGTTTATTACACCGTATATCATCTTTTATTGCACGTTACTTTATAATTGAGTTATTCATATTAAATTGTTCAAGATACCTTGTATTATACCCGTTGATATTTTTTTAGTAATTAGAGGGTGTAAAACTCAATCAAGGACAACCCTTGGGTGTGTTGGCAAGAATTTTCCTTTTATAATTAATTTTTTAAATGCCGGAAACACATTCTATGGATTTGGATTGTACTATAAATGGTTTTTACCTTGTATATAATTGTCTAAATGGAAATGGTGACTTCTTAATTCCATATGAACCTTTATGATTTGAATTTCCTTGTTGTTAGTTAATTTAAAATGATTCTTTTGATGAATTAAAACATTACTTAGAACTTATTTTTAAACATTCTAAATGAATTTTTTGAATAAAAATGTCATAATTTTATAATAAACCCCATCAGTTGAGGTGTGTTTCCTTCTAGGTTAAAAAGTATTAATTATTTTATTATATCATGATTGGCTTATGTTATTGTTTTTCTCTATGATTTTATGTCATTTTTTGGTATATATAATGTTTGAGAGAAGGACTTTATAAAAGTTATAAAATTAATTTCTCTCCTTCTATAAATATTTAATAGAACCATTGTACCTTCTAAGTGTGCGACTTTTCCCAACCCGTAAAGGGGCATTACCAATGTAGTTAATTTCCTAAATTAAAATATCACCCTTTAATTGAATCTTTGATATTCATGATTTAATTTTCTTGTTTTGTTAAATAAATGACATGTATCGTTCTGAATAGCTTGATCATGATGGCTTTTATTCCATGAACGCAATAAATGGTGTAAGTTAAATGGAAATAAATGTAAATTCTAGAAATGCCACACCATTTGTTCATGTGAGGTTAAATTACTTAATAAAAATGTTATTTCTTGATAAAAATGGGTTATTTAAATATAAATAATGAGAGGTATTAACTCATGTGTTGCATTATAAATATGATGGTGCCTTTATATGTGCTTGATAAATATAAGTCATGAGAGGTATTGCCTCATGGACATTTATTATAAATGATTATGCCTTATACATAGGCTATGGAATGATGGTAAGGGTTCTATTGAGCATTGATCATCACAATCCCTTATATCGAGACTTCAGTATGAAATCTCACACCTGTTATACTCTAGGGGAAATGGTCTTTACACGCCATGTTCCACGATTAGAGTATTTCCATGGTGGATAACTCATTATCCCTAGTGACGTAGCATGAAGTATCTCACTCTATAGGGATGTATGGAATATACCCTATTTCATGAACTATTAGGATCATTAGACTCTTCATGGTTTTCTGAGTTACACCCCAGTCTAGCCAGCAACTAGTATTCTAGGTATATGGTCATTAGGCTTCTATACAAACTTGGTTTATATAGGTGGATGAAATATATAACCAATATATATATATATAGTTACTGGTCATACATATTTATTTCAGTCGTGAGTCGAAGTAGGTAGAGCCTCCGAGTGTTCTTTAGTTACTTGGGATGGCGGGTTTATTTATTATTTTAGTACTATTCATTTATTCTTTATTACAAGCACTACCTTACTTTATACACATCCTATTTAAAGTTGTAGACACCATGGGTGGGAACCTATAGGGATTATAATCTTACACCCTGCTCAGGCCGCTATTACATGGGGGTACCCGAGTAGACCTTAAGCTTGCTGGACCATGGTTGATTTCTTGTATTGTTTTGTGACTACCTGGGAGTTAAGAGCATAGGACCAAGCTGGATCTTGGGATTCTCATGAAGATTTCCCTGGGGGATTCCCTTTTTTTATTTATTTATCGTGTATTTTACTATATAACTACCTATTTTATGTCTTTTAATTATATTATATATTATCATCGGGAATTGAAAGAATCTATTTTATAATTGTGTTTGACCATCTTCTATTATATTCAGTTGATTATTATTATTATTCTACTACAGTATCATTCATTATTACTACTTTCACTATTAGTTGTTATTTATTTTTTTTATATTGTTTTGATACTCTAATTTGAGGGTATAGTCTCCCCAATACCACCTCCTAAGACCCTTGCTACTAGTTGACAGCCTCTATCATACGGGGAGGAGCGCATGGGTCCATGTGAACCACCTGTCCAAAAAACGTCTTAGTCATTAGTCAGGCCGGTATTTTAAAAAGTGTTATACTATCCTTATTTTTTCGTTAACTTACTGTTTTGGGGTAGTAGATGGGAAACTAGGAGTGTTTTGGTGCTTGGTAAATAGACATGTCTGGGACTGATCACCCCACCCATGGGGAAATTACCAAGTGACTAAGGATGGGATTATTGTTTATGATTTTTGTTGTTTCAGTTTATACGATTTCACCTTGAGTTAATAGTATACCTTCCACAACTTATTAATTTATGTAATTTTTTTATTTTACCCTTGGCCTAATATGGAAAGGCTGAAGCATTAAATGCATCATACTAGGCACATAGAAATTAACATGCCATGCATATTCCATGCCATATAGATGAATTTATAGGCTTTACTATTTATTTTGACTATGTTCCTTCAGTGTTATACCATGATTCTGATTATTAGAATGCGTATTATATGACATGTAAGGTGTTTAATTCCATTCATAGTTTTGTACCATGTTTAGCTATTTATTAGCATGCCTTTATTGATTATACGCCATGTTGTTTGATTTATTAGCATGCCTTGCCTATGTTTGGTGTTTTTTTCTTGTTATCATGCTCTCTGCGTTTACTTATTATTATAGAATTATATTTTTTGTATTTAAATTGTTGTGTGGTCTAAAATTATTGGTAGTGATTAAATGGGAATCAATTTTTAATTTTAAGGTTTATGGGTGTCTTATAATTGGGAAAAGTTACCCCATATACACAAACCATATTTGATATTTATACATGTTTAGAAACTATTTTTTAAATGAAAGGCTATTACCGTTCAAATGAAAAAGGGTATTGGTTAGTAAATGGGATCCAAATTCAAAACTATAAACTGTATGGACGTTTTATAAGTTGGTAGATGGCCACCCATGTAACTAGACCATTTTATATGATCATGGTGTATTTGAAATGCTTTTAAATGAAAAACTTCATGAGTTAAAATGTTAAAGTGAATTGGTAGCGATCAGTGGGAGAAAATTTTAAATTGATAAAGTGTATGGGAACTTTAGGGATTGGGATATGGAAACCCAAATAATTTAAACTTTGTATAGTGACCTGATATAATTTTAAATGTTTATAAATGTGAAATTTGATTAAACTTTTAACTCTCATGTGTTGGTTAACTTATAAAATGCAAAAATGGACCCAAGTAGCTCAATTGGGGGATGTTTTTATGAGATGGCCTGCTACGGATATTTTAAAACCCTGATAATTTAAGTAACTGCTAATGGGTATCATTTTTATTAACCTAGTTTGGATTATCGGGACCCATGTAGGTTTCCTTATATGTAAAAAAGATAATTTATATGATAAATTTTCTAATTATGATGGGGTGTCAATAAATTGTAATGTTTAAAAAGGACATTTTATAAGACATTCCTATTTTTCTTTGAGAAAATAATTAAATATAGTACCAAGTCTTTTAGATTTGTAAGTGGTACTTTATGCTCATTTTCTAAATCCTTTAAATGATTAAAGGTTGAATTTTAATTAATTTAATGACTTAAAAGAGGAACCTTAACTTGTTACAATAATTTAAACCCTCATGTTCAGGTAATTTGAAAAAAAATTGAGTTTCCTTGGAATAGAATCATAGGAGTATTTATAATCTTTCTCCTTTCTAGTATTGTATTAAATAGTTGGATCTTGATACTAGTGACTTTATTTTTTTCATTGACTAGTTAAGGGTTGATGCTTATGATTTTATAAGGGTGTAGCCCATGGTAGGTAGTACTCTTATAACTTAGATGCCTTTATAAATTCTATGGGATTTATTTCAATTTGTTCCATTCAGGTTTTTTTGTCCATTATAGGACTATTAGCTTTTAATGACACCCTTGTTCAAATGGGTGGTCATGTTAATCTTGGATTTTTTATGGGTGTGAGCATCGAGTAATTCCAAATTTCAATAGGTTATACATTCCAATGTAATGGTCTGCCGCTTAGTAGGTATTATAACACTTGTCACTTTCATTGGTTGAATCGAGAGGTCTTCATTATGTTTTACAATCATATGGGATAATGTTCTTTTGAGAAAGTTTTCTATGTGATCCATACAATACATGAATGCATAGGGTGGATAATCCTATGGGTAATATCTAGTATGTGTCATTTTGTCTTCCAATTTCAGGGTAGTATGTGTTGACATACGTGGTACCTGTTATTTTTCTAGATGTTGTAATGAACCTGTTATCCTTGGTGGGATCATTGATCCTTGAGATGTTGAGCTTGTTCTTGTGTAATCTCTATAGTAGAGTTACCTATGTGTTAAAGGAATCAAGATCATCCCAATTCTCATGATGACTTCCCTGAGGATCAGGTGTTTTGAAACAACGGTCAGTTTGGTTTTGGATTTCATTCCTAATGTTATATCATATGTTATCATGGATCATAAGATCCTCATGTGTGCATCTAATGTGAATATAATCTACATCTATTATGAGTGGATGGTATGTATCTTCTTTCAATGACTAGTTCACTGCTATGGTGGGGAGCTTCATGTCAGTTCTAGTCAATGTGTTTCCTTTCTAATAGAAGGAACATTACTGAAAAGGTCCATGGGGAAGTGGTTGGTCTCACTTGAATGCCTTTGAGGATTAAAAGTTTCAAATCATGTAAGTTCTTTTATGGAAGTATGATGTTAATGTGGTAGGCTGTGTATACAACCCATAAGAAAAACCATTTTTCTTGGTTGGGATTTGGTGGAGAATCTTGAACGATCATGGAATTCCTCGGTTGATATGGGTTTGTGTTTAGTTAATTTTATTACATCAGTAGGTGAAGGCAAGATTCTTTAAATAGCTCGACCAATAGAGGCTTGACTTATCTTCTTGAAATTATTCAATAACCTCTTAGTTTACTCTTCTGAAATAGATAACCATGCCCTTATCTAGATACCACCCTCAAAACATAACAGAGAATCAGTATTATGCTACGCTAAGGTATTAACGTTTTTGGGATTGAGATGTAATCTCTATTTATGTCTCATGCTGGATCTATGGTTTTATTTTAGGTTTGGTTAGTTCTAAGTGAACCTAGGATTCCCATGTAGGAATGCCTTGGACTGACTCTTAGACACCAGCCATTTCCTTTGACTTGACCGCCGAACGGTTCCTACTTTGGGCTCAGTCAATGTTCAGATGTGTATGTATTGGATTATACCACCATCTCACTTATAAATTTGGATTTTGACTACCTTGGGTTAGTTCTGTAGACTCTAATTTCAATGAATCTGAGATTATCCTAAACTTATTATCACGCTCGGAGGTGATGTTTTAAAAAGAGTGATGATTTCGGTGGGCTGGATCTGAGTTAACCCTTATTCATGATGAGTCATGGTAGTTTAAAATGAAACATATGGTTTTACTAAGGAATGTCACTGGATGTTAGTTATGGGCTTCAGTGAGTGTGTCTTCTGTAAACATACGGTGCCTTAGAGGATGGCATTGCAGTCCAGTTTGAATTACATCAGTCATCTAAGCTGGGAGATGTGGGAACAGTCAGCTGGAGGTAGATTGATTCATGATTCCCCTTGTTCAATGAATTTGGTTGATGAGGAACCATTTAAAACATGCCTCCAGGTTAAGGCAGGTGTGGTTTAAAAGGTCAACTAAGTCTTTTGAAGAATGATCATGCGACCAGTTTCAGTTAGGTTGATTATGATTTGACTGTTTTTTCATGATGAGGACCTTGTTATGACCTCGGATGTAATTGTGCTTTCCATATTTCATAAACCATGCTAGGATCATTGTTATAATGCTAATAGGCGTGATTTTTATGGAAATTCAGATGGTGGAGGTACTATGGCTAGAAATTATCCCCTTCTATGTTAAAGCATAAGGTGTGGAGCACCTTTGTCCAAATGTTTAAGGGTACAATGATGTGATTGTGTTTCTTGATAAACAAGCTCATGTAAGCTATGTTTCAGTGTTTCAATCAGAAAATTAGTATTGGCACAGCTTTTGACAGCTTAAGCACCATATGCTTAAAAACATATAAAGGGTGTGTTGGGCGTTTGGAAAGACATTGTAGCCATTTCAATGGGACTTAATGACTGTAGTATTTTAGGTGATTTTTTCTCTATTCTTGAAGAATTCTTGGTGATGATAAGTTCTAAGGTGGGGAGGTTGTAGCAACTTGTGTTTTGATACAGGGTTAAATTCCAAGGGAATCTGAAGTTTCTCATTTAATGGAAGGTCCATTTTTAAAATAGAGATTTATAATGTAATTATGAGATTTGGAACACATTAAGGTGTTTTTTTAGACATGGTTGAAGGATTGAAAGGTTCCCTAGGTGTCTCGTCAAGTTCTGGGATCTCCGGGTCCCATAAATCAAAGTTTTGGAGGGTCTGCAGATGTCACATGGTTTTTTTGAAATCATGCGGCACACAGCAGAAAATTGTATTGCCTATGGAGAGGAGAAAAATTCCCCCACATGGGATTCACACATTTTTTCCAAATCGTGCACCTGGACCACATGGTTAGTGAAACTTAAGAAGTACCTAATCACTACTCATCTCACAGTTTCTGCATGGTTAGGCTAACTATGCGGGAAAAATCATGCAAGGTGATTCCTTAAGAAGGGGGTGTCACACGGTGGGCACATGGTTTGAACCAATCATGCGGCCAAACCATTAGACCCAGGTTTCTGGGTGAAATTGTGTTTTTCACTTAATGAAACCATTTATCCTCTTTTATTTTTCCTTCTTATTCCTCCAAAAAATTTCTCCTCCTCTTCGCACATCATCAGTCTCTCCAAATCCCAACCTAGGCATTAAGGGTTATCCTCTATCATTCATTTGAATCAAGTGTCATCAATATCTATTGATCTGCATTGGTAAGGTCTTGAGTCCTTCTTAATCTTTCTTTGTTTAATGTCCTCTCATCTATTCTATTTGTGTGTGATCTCATTTACCCGATTTTTAGGGTGAATGTTTGTTTCTTAGATTTCTTCCAAACCTGATCGAATCGGACCTCAATATTGAATGAGTGGAACTTCCAAATCATGAGGTAGGTGGTATACATATTTTTCCAAAAAAATCCATCATTTTTTAATAGTGTCATTACACAACACTCCTACCTTTTCCTTACATTGATTTAAATGAAATGGTGGGTATAAGGAGGGTTGGGAGGCCTCTATTTATATTTTTCTGGTGGGAGGCATGAACTATGTTAATTCCTATTATGTATTCATTACAAAGAAAGTGTGAATGGGGTTCATTCTTCTTAGTGAATGGTGGATGCATGAATAGGGTTCATAGCTAACCCGACCCCTTTTTCAAAATACATAAACCCTATCCAATTTTTTAAATATAACAAAACCAATTATAAAAAAACTCTCTAGTTGTTCAGATTCACATGTGTGTGATAATGTTATGAATATGAAAATAGAGAAGTGATCACCGAGGAATGGAAAAATGGGAATATAAGATCAAAAATTGGATTTAATTTTCATTAGGAGAACCAAGATGAATAAATAACATTTAGGAGGCCATTATTCCTAACATTTATGAAAGGTTTATAGAAGTAGTCATACATTCACTCTTAGAAATATATTCTTGTATCGAGTATTTATTAGAATTTTTGTAAGGGTAACATAAATGAAGTGTGTGTGTGTGTCAGTGTCTATATATATATATATATATCTTTGGGAAAAAACCAACCCCTTATTAAAAGCCATGAATTTCCCAGTTTAACCCTTCATACAAAACTACGGATACTAGAACCCATGTCTCATTATGTGGTCATGTAGGTTCACTATGTAAAACTTCTACATGACCAAACACCCCTGCACGGATGAGGATTTAAAATTTATAGAATATAATTAATGGTTTATATACTTATTTTGTTCCAACATATCTTAGTTTTTAAGTGTTTTTATTATTCACAAAAACCCTATTTTATTCAAATTATTTTATCTTAAGTGTTTCATATTATACTTTTATCAATTAAATTTATCTTATGATGACTATAATTGTTCATCTTATAATGAATTGATTATTAAATCAATGGAAAAGTATATTATCTTACAATAATTGAAGTTTTCAAAGAAAATATTTCATCTACTCAGAATCAAAATACACCATGTTGGAAGTTTTTTTTATAATGTAAGATATTTTATTATGAAGAGAATGATCGATCTTCATCCTATTCAAAGTCAGATATTTCATATGAAGTGTAAATATAAGAAGTATTTATCTTAAAAATGGATATCACAAAGTATTATATTATGATAATTAGAAGGTGTTGTGAAATTTAAGTATCACACTTTAGTAACATATTTATCCTACTCTAAATAATTATCCTATGTAATGATGAAGTTATTTTACCTTATGCACAGTATAAGTTAAATATTTATTTTATCTTATGATGCCTCTTGGGAAGTTGTCTTATGAGATTAGTACTACTATTTATATATATTATGAATAATCTCCCTCTATCAAGAGTCTCATAATTACATTCATAATCTATTGATAAGTCGCATCATTCTTTTTAGCGTATTAGAAAATGGATGGTCAATTTATAGAATGATTGATTTCTAAAAATGATTGTTTTTTCAAGAATTGAAAGATATGAAGAATAATATATCTTAAATTATCATTGGAGAAGATTATTTCATATTTTTAAAATAATGGATATGTTCATTTAAAATCCTATCTTATCAAATTTTCAATGGATTATCAACTCAACTATTGTGATTATCCTGCTGCTTAAGTTCAAAACCAAAAGGGAAAGAAAAAAAGAAGAGTAATTTGTTTCATGTAGGGGTAAACACTAATAGTCACAAATATTCACACATACTCTGATAATGGTAAAAAATAATTCTTTTATATATACAAGATCATGTACAAAACTCATCTGATACACTTTCAAGCATATCAGGGCAATCCAATATCATCTGGATCTGATATTTGTATATTGTAATCTTCTCAATACATATCTTCATCTATTGTTAGTTTCTTCTTGATACTTTGTGATGAAATAGTTATTTAAAAATTTTTATTCATGTATTTGTGTTTACACTCATTGTAAGATAGTTTGTTAATGATGTGGATATGTCTTATAAAGGGTTATCCTAGTTGAAATCTCGTGTACCTTTGTGATAAGTAATAGCTTCTTGTACTTAGTTGGGAGCCCCCGAAAGAGGGTTCTCATAGATAAAATCACCAAAATCATGGAGTAGAGTTTTGGTGGGGTTGAGTATGGGATTTATATTCCCCAAACCACTATAAATCTATTGTATTAAATCTCTTTCCATTAATATTAATCATTTCCACTCCCTGATTTTATTAAAGAAAAATATTTGAACATGCATACCTCTAAGATGATGGTTTAAAGTAAATAATTTTTGTAAGAACACAATTCCCCCCCCCCTATTTATTTTTCATTTTTCTATACTCTGGGGAAAAATTGGTATGATAAATCGTGAATCTTGATTTCACAACTATCAAATGTTGATTTGAAAATATCTATTTTCAAATTGTTTCTCTAGATGATAACTAACAAGGTATGTTAGTGGTCATAGATATCTACTTTAATAGTGAACATTATGGTTTTTGGAAGGATTTTATGACCATATATTTAAAAAATATTATCTTAAAATTTTAACTTAAATTAGTTAAACCCTATGTAATACCAAATATAGAACATGAAATGTGGTATGCTAAAACCAAAGAACACTTGATATGAATTCTAAGTCCATGAACGTTATAATCTATATATTAGGAATATATGAGTTCAATAGAGTTTATTAGTTTCAAATAGATCATTAAATTTGTAATACTATAGTAGTTTCTTATGAAGGTAAAGACAATGTGAAGGCTCTATGATATGATAATACCAAAATTAAGTATGATAAATTAAAAATGGATATAAGAGAAATCATTAATCCATTAAATGGAACATGGATTTAGATTCGGAATAATTTTTATTCTATTGTAAATCTATAGGGGTATAGAATTTCAAAATAAAAGTTCTTATTGGAACTATTATGATGTATGAAGATGAAATGGAATCTGAATATGGAGAATATAAAATTTTAAATAAATAAAATAATGCACTTAATGTTTTTACTTCTAAGGATTATAAGAATAAAAAAGGAATTTATATCTCTGAAACATATAAAGAATAAGTTTCCTCAAGCTATTTTAGATCTAACGATGAACTTTCATAGTTTTCTCAAAAGTTCAAAAAATTATTTAACAAAATAATAGGTTTCATAAGATCCTTCAACAAGTATAAGAAGTGTGGTGACAACTATAAGTAAAATTTTATGAGAGAAAAAATCTATGACACATCAAGCAAGAATTATTGCAATTTTCTAAAAATAATAAGGGTGAAAAAAATTTCTTAAATAAGGTTAGATATAATAAGAAACCAAATAAAGTTATGAAGGCCACATTTGGTGATTCTGATGATTCTAGCGAATGTACATCCCCTAAATAAAAACATGGAGCTCTTTATCCAAATGTAAATGTATTCTTTAGGGAACATTTGGATGAGGTATATTATTACTACTCTACTAAGAATGAGTTTGAATAAAAAAATGAAAATTTATTATATGAATAATTAAATTAATATTATTACATTTTCGTAACTAATTATGAAATATTAAAGAAGGAAAAAATCTATTGATAGCTCCTATAATAAAATTTTCAATATAGATGAGGACTTAAAAAATTTAGATTTAAAAGACCAGATGGAAAAGTATACAATATTATGTACCGAAGAGGGAAACACAACAAAGAAACTACAGAATGAAGTTCAAAACATTAAAGATTCCATGGGTGTTTTCACTGAAGGGGGAGATTATCTAATCAAAATTCATGGTAAAAAACAACTCAGAAAGGAAAAATTTGGATTAGGAAGTTAGGGGGAAAGACCCAAACATTACTAAAATTATTTTGTGCCTAGTTTTAAAAATAAAAACCTTTAAAATGTTACCTATTTTCATTGTATAGAAATAACACATTATTCTAACATTTGTACCCTAAAATATCCTCAATCTTTTAGAATCAAAAATTTTTATCTTACAAGTTATGTTTCAAAATATGTTGAAAATTTTAGTGGAAAACACAAATAGATTTTGATCCCCATGTATTTTATATCTAATTTTGTTGGACTCATGAGAATTTGGATACCAAAAAATCATGTTTTCTTATTTGTCATTACAGGGAACAAACCACATTAACAACAATTCAAAATGGTTTATGGATAGTGGTTTTTCAAGACATATAAGTGGATATTTATCAAACTATCACTCACTATACAAGATTGATTGAGGCTTTGGGATATTTGGTGACAATGAAATATGAATAATTTTTGTTATTGCAAAAATTTAAAATTCATAATCAATTCTCATCAACAAATTTATTTATGTTAAAAGATTAAATAACAAACAGATAATTATTTCATAACATTTCGATAATGGTTATTCTGTTGATTTTTCTAACAATTCATATTTAGTTTTAAAAGATAAATATCTCATGTTTAGATAACCAAGATCTGGTAATTTCTATACATTTGATTTTATTTATCATTTTATAAAAAATGTAAATTTTTTAAATGGTTATATTTATGAATCATGGATTTGGTATAGAAGGCTTAGTTATTTTAATCTTCATTACCAAAAAAATTGTAGAAGAAATTATATTTCTTACTTTCCTAACCATAAATTAGATAAAAAGAAATGATGTGATGCATCTCAAATGGGAAGGAAACACAAGTCATATTTTAAAATAATTAAATAGGTTTCCATATCTAGACCTCTAGAACATATTCACATGGATATATTTTAACCTAATAAAACCGCATGTCTTGGTAGTAAATCATTTTTATATGTGTTAGTTAATTATTTTTGATGATTTACATTAGCTTAATTTTTAATAAATTAGAGTGAAGCTTGTTATACTTTTATTAATTTATGTAAATTGGCACAAAATTAGAAAGATTACAAAATTATGAATTTGAGAAGTGATCATGGAGGCAAATTTTATAATCACGAATTTAATTAATAATTCTGAAAACATGGTATTAAACATAATTTCTCTACCCCCAAGACACCTCAAAATAATGGTTTTCCTGAAAGGATGAATGAGAATTTATAAGAAATTTCTAGGATGATGTTATATGAATATAATATGCCCATTCATTTTTGGGTTTAGGCACTTAAGAAAACATTAATTTCATTAACAGAGTTCTAATAATTCGTATATTAAACAAATTACCATATGAGTTGTAGAATAATAGAAAACCAAAGGTATGATACTTAGAAGTATTTGGATGTAAGGTTTACATCTAGAGCACTAATGATAATCTTGGAGTGTTTGATAAAAAAGATAATGAAAGTATTTTCCTTGGTTATTCTACTACTTCTAAGGATTATAATTTCTTCGATAAAAATTCAAGGATTGTTGAAGGATCAATTAATGTGAAGTTTGATGAAAGTGATCCTTTTGATCACAAAATGAAAAAAACTAATGAACTGAATGATTACCTAAAAAATGATACCTAAAACTATATTTAATAACAACAAGGATACTTTTTTAGAAATTATTTATCTTGAAACAAATCTTGTAATGGTTGATGATAGTGGACAAGAAAGTGTTATTCATAAATTACCTAGAAATATTAGGGACCATTATTTATAAATAGTTATAATAATATTAGATGATGGAGTCAGAACAAGAATAAATATTGGGATCCTAGTAGAATTCTATGTCTTTTTATCTCAAATAGAACTTAAAACAGTAGAAGAATATTTAGCTGATGAAATTTGTTTTTTAGCTAAGAAAGATGATTTAAATCAGTTAATAAGGATCAAAGTATGGGAATATGTTGATAGAAACTTTTATTATCCTATTATTGGAAAAAATGTGCATTTATAAACAAGTAATATGATTAAGGTTTAATCACTAGAAATAAAGATAGATTAGTTTCAAATGGTTTCAATCCAGAAAAATGAATAGATTGTGAAGAAACCTTTGCACCTATAGCTAGACTAGGTGAAATTATATTACTCCTAGCATATGTATCTTATATATAGCAGCAGGGAGTTTTTGTGGACAAGTGATGTGGATGAAAAACATTCCAATGGATTTTGGATTCAATTTTATTTTTTTTCCAATCAAATGTAATAACACAAGTTCTATAAACATTTAAAATAATATAATTAACCATTATAGAATAAATTATATTTATTTAAGACATCAATTATTAAGAGATCATGAAAAAAGAAAAATATCTATTTATAATTTTTTTTCATAGATAATCAATTTGTATAAATTTTTACTATTCCATTACCTACTGAAAGGTTTGAATTTATCAAATCCAAATTATTAATATTTAATTTTATTTATTTTTATTTTATTAAGTATAATGATTTTTTAGATGGAAAAATATTTTATTTACTCTATTTGTGATTTAGAATCTCTATTTTAAATCAAAGTCACATCATAATTGGACACATCACCTAATTTTTGTAATGATTACTTTGAACATCATTGAGTGACCCTTCAATTTTCACTAAACAAAATAAAGTGCACTAAATATATGCACAAAACCATTTCAAACCTTCAAAACCACTTCTCTCTCCTATATAAATCTTATTTCCCTAGCCCATCAATCTTCCAAACCATGTTGATAATGGAAAAAACCAAGAGAACTGATTACTCTTCCTTAAGAAGGTCCAAGATTCCAATGATCTCAAAGAATGTTTTAAGTAGATAAGTGATAGATTCTACTTTGCTAGATGGAATATGCACGTTTCTCAAGAAATTTATAAACCATTAGGGATGGAATTTTATTTTTTATGAATAATGAACCAATTTTTATTTTGGTAAATAAGTTTGTGAGTGTTAAAAGATATTAGTTTTTCATTTTGTTGATAATGAAAAATTGGTCCCTGTGATGGTGAACCAGAAAACTTTACCAATAACATCCTTGAAAATTGCTTAAGTTTTTAAGTGTCCTCACAAACTCTACACTATCTTGAGTACTTATTTGGCTTCCATAGATGATTTCATACTATTGAAAATAATGAAGTCTTTGTTTGGATTAGCATATGTTGAGTAAAAGATCATGAATAACTTGGAACCAGAAAGGAATGTTCTCATAAAGTTCACCCAGTATTCCATCACACAATGCAGTGTTGGGTATGAAAAAGATGTTTTTTCGATATATTACTTTATTATATCTATTTATGATTGAGAATCCTATAAATTTAACATGATACATTATGAGATATATGTTCCATGTCTAGAATAAGTCGGAAAATATTTATCCACATGGAAGGTTGTTAACTTTTGTTTTTTATAATGTTGGTGTTTCTCTGGATAAAAATAATTCAATTCATTATCATAGTCTAACAAAATTGAGTGAAAATATCTAAAGTAATAGTTTCTTTTTTAATTTTTCTATAAAAAATATTTTTCCTATATGTTTTGAAGAATATATTGATGTAAATCCCACTTCAACTCAGGGGGAGTCATCATAAGAGACAATTTCTAATGATGATGTTTATGTAACTCTTATAGTTATACCAATTTTAGTAGAAATACGAGTAATAAATATTAATTTAAGTGATGTTATCAATTATGAAACTATTATTAATAGGTGTAAAAGAGTAAGAGATTTTGTTTAGTCTAGAGAGGAAACTACTTCTCAAGTCAATTCACATACTACTACTATGTTAGTTCAGCCAGATGTTATACATATTTCTTTTGTTAGAGAAGGGTTGGAATTGACCACTACTAGGTTGGAAAGTTTTTTTCAAGGTAGGTCCATATCAACTGTGTCAGGTGTGATTCCTCTTGTTGAACTTTTATGTTAGAGAATAATATAAATTAGAACTAAATATATTAACTTGGTTAATTATAATGTTTTCAGTGAAGAAGAACAATAAAAAGAGAATGTGGCTTGGTTAGTTGTAAATAAAAGAGCAACATAATAATTTTGATGACCATACTGAGTGGAAGAGATACCTAATATTGATGTAAACCAACAAGGTTATGACAAAAGAAGTATAAAGGTACATAAAGATACTATTTCTCTGATTCACCTACAATATAGAAGTTCATAAATTCTTATAGTAGAGCTAAATATTGCTAATGAGAGAGCTCATGAAAGAAACACAAAGTTGATGTCTTATGTAGAATCACTAAAAGTTCAATTGTTTGATTCAAGATGTGAAATTAGGACTCTTCATGATCATGTATTCTCCAAGGATAATTTCAATTAAGTAAAGTTTTTGGTTATTCAGTGTCCGAAATGTGTTCAAGGGAACCTTCTAGAGAATCCAGAAATCAAGTAGAAGTACTTTTAAGATTTAAAGGGGTGTCCATGTTAATATATATTATGAATTATAAAATTTATTTAATGAAATGTGAACTTATCTAAAAAAATGGTTCAAGACATACAAAGAGATGTAATTTCTAAATTCATTAGATTGGATTAATTTCCTCAAAGGTTGAATGTATTAATTGATTAAACTCAAATGGAAATAAAATACTTGTCAAATGATAAGGTAATAGATATTCAAGATCAATCGTTTCACATAAAAAGTATGTATAATTTATTATTATAGGTTTTTAAAAAACAATTGGGATTTTAGAAAATAATTTTTAAATTATAGAATGAAATTTAAATATCTGTATCAGTTATACGCAAGTAGTGTAAAGTCAAAATCTTTTAAAGAAGAAGAAGAAGAGTCTGATACTTTTTAACCTTAGTCATTTCAAGTGTCTAAAAAAAAATTTGTTAATCATCCAGTTAGTATTTCATTTAATCAGTGTTATGTGATGAATAATTTTTTCATTGGTTTCACTAAGAGGGAGATGTACAAAATTTGTTTTTATATTTTTTACAACGGTTCTAAAATGGGTTCACAACTCTCAATGATTATTAGAAGAATAAAATGGTGATGATAATTGGTAATTGTATAGATTATATTTTTCAAATTCAAGAAATATGTCTTCTACGACCTCCTGTTGTTGATAACTGTTTCTTTACCTTTCAATGTCTTTAGGATATCATTAACTCTGTCAATGTTTTCATTATATAAAATTTCTAGTTTTCTGAAGAAGTCTCTTAACCTTTACGTAGACAAAATTATAATATATAATTTATATCTCTAGATAATTTTGATACGGTGAGAGCTCAATAGGTTTCTCTCAACATCCAATCCACCGTTTTAAGGATCAATTTATGTGATCAAATAGCACTTTGAGTGTCTTTACTGATGTTGGGTGATCTTGTTGGAGATACAACAGATGATACATTATGTACATACTCTCTACCATCTATTCAACTACATTCTTTCAAAAAACTACTTCTAAAAAATCATTTCATGTTCCAAAGCTGATACACCTTGATAATTTTTGTTCCTGGTTTCCTAGTTGAGTGGGAATTTTAAGAACATTTGAATCCTATTTGAAGAAAACATTTTAATGCTTTCATACTTATTTTTTATGTTTTTAAATCATAAATTTCTTTATTTCATTCATATTATACTTTTTTATGAATATGTTTATATATATTGTCAATATTTTTTACTTCATTATTAGTTTTTATTAATTATTATTATTTTTGTTTAATTTTATTTAATTATTTAATTATTTTTTTTGGTTATTGTTTTTAATAAAACATCAATCCAAATTCTATTCACATTTTGTAGCAATAAATATTTACACTTGTTCATGTTCAATATTGATTATATTATTTTTTCTCATTGTTCTACTTCCTTTTATGTCACAAATAAGGGGATAAGAAAAAGAATAATATAAAATTTTAAAGATTTAAAATTTAATTTGGGGATAATAAAAAGGAAGAATAAAAAATTTAAAAGTTTTATTTTATGGGGAAAAGAAATAAAAAATTAAAATCTATTTTAAAGCTCCTTTTGTAAAAAAAAATCTATTCACTGAGTTTTGTAACCATCAAAAAATTGTTGATTATTAGACAAACATATGTAGTTCCAAAATTTATCAATTATTATATTTTTAGATGATTCAAAAAATCTTTATTTTTATTTCAATTATTTCATCTTAAGTGATTCTAATTATACTATTATCAAATGAATTTGTTATAGGATGAATATATGTGTTTATCTTACACCAAGTGGAGTATTCAATCTATATAAAGGTATTTTATCTTACAAGAATATAAGTTTTGAAAGAGTATCTTCCATATACTCAAAATTAGAAGACTTCATGTTGGATGTTTATCTTAATATATAAGATATTTTCCTATAAAGAGAATGATTGAGTTGATGCATGTTCATAGTTGGATATTTCAGAAAAAGTATAATTATAATAAGGAATTTTCTTTAAAAAAATGATATTCACAAAGGATTATCTTATGAGTATAAGAAGAAGTTTTAAAAGATAAGTATCACACTTCTATCGCATATTTTTCTTACACTGAAAAAATATCCTATGCAATGTTGAATTCTGTTTATCTTATGCATAATATAAGATAAATATTTTTTATCTTATGAAGCCTCTCATGAAATTATTTTATGATAACAGTAATACTTATTGGATATATTATGAAGAGTTAGTTGTTATGTATATTTCAATGATTACTTTCCTAATCTCTTGATAAGTTTCTTCATGTTTTTTATAATATCAGAAAGGGGATTGTCCATTTAAGGAAAGAATGATTTGTGTAAATCATCATTTTTTATGGAATGGAAAGTTACAAAGAATAAGATCTCTAACATCATTGATACAGAAGAATATTAAATATTTGGAAATAATGGATGCATTCCATTATTATACTATATTGTAAACTTTTGAATAGATTATCAGCATGACGGTTGAGATAATCTCACTACTTAAGTTCAAAATCAAATATGAGATATAAAAGGAAGAGTTATTAATTCCATGGATGGGTACGCACTAATAGTCACAAACATTCACACGTACTTTAATAATTGTAATAAACAATGATTTTACATAATAAATATCATATGAAACACTCTTGTTCTATGATTTCAAGAATATTAGTGCTATCAAAGATCATCTAGAGCTGATCTTTGAAGATTATCATCTTATATTCATCAACTTTCATATTCTTCTTGCAATTTTTTCTGAAATAGTTATTCAAAAGTTTATTCATATATTTGTGTTTACACTCATTGTAAGTGAGATTGTTATGGTCATGGATATGTCTTGTAAAGGGAGAACCTAGTTGAAAGATCTTGTACCATTGTAATAAGTAGCAGATTTTTACACTTAGTGGGTGCCCCAATAAAAAGGGGTTCCAAAGTGAAAAGCACCAAAATCATGGATTAGAGTATTGTTTTATTGTACTATGGGATTGTTTTCCCAAAACAACTATAAATATCATTTGTTCAGTCTATTTCCATTAATTTTTTAGATTTTAGCTTCTGGTTTTTATTAAGGAAAATGATTTGAACTGACTTACCTCAAATATGGTTGTTTAAAGTATATAAATTTTTAATGAACCAAATTCTACAACTCATGATTTTTTATCTCACCATACACTAGGATAAAAATTATGAACCTCATAAACAACTAGAGAGAATAAAATATCCATCATCCAAGAAGGCATGGGAGAGGCCTACCACTCGGTCACCCCAACATGGGATTTTCAAAAACATTATATAATTGTATCTATAAAATTCATTATATAAATATATAAGTGAATATATAATTATATAAATCAAAATCTTTGTATTTATGTATATTTATTTAAATATATTAGTATGATAGTTCATGTTATCATGATAAGTGCTAGTTTTACCCTACTCTTTATAAGACACATTCAAGACCTGAAGTCTGATACCCATTCTCTAACAGGGGAGGGTTATGTTCTGCAAATCATACATTGTATAGGGGTTGATATTGATGTTCGAAAAATATATTTATATAAAAATATTCAAAAAAATGTGTTTATTTTCCCACACACACACATATATGTTAAATTACACACACATGATAATAAATAAATATTAAGAGTCTAAAGAAGTGGTTTGAATGCTTCATTACAAGTCACAGGGGAAATGTTCAAATCCATCCTCGTTCACTGAAAAAAAAATCAATGGCATGGTTTAGGGATAAGTGAACCCATTTTATTTTTCTGGAAATACCAAGGTAGGATATCAAGATGGTGGGTAAAGCCAATTCATATATTTATTGTAACACACCACCTGTGGAAACTTATGAGTGCCTAGATAGGAGACATCATCTGACCTTAGGTTTTCATCCCTATACACTAGACGTTGATGACTAACAGTGAAACCCTAATCTATACAATGGAGATACTACACCAATATCGTAGAATCACACAATAGTGGAAAATATAACTAAAACATCTACAACACATAATTATAGTACATATAAATAAATAAATAGAGTGTTATATCAAATGTCCCATGAATAACCATACAATTTTATATACACTGTTATCTTATTGGGATGATCCGAAATAAAAAATATAACAAAACCTAACACACAAAAATAGGCCTTACTACCACCCATACGCCTCACACACCCTCTCTCTACATACGAGAAAACAATTCCAACTCAATTCATAACATGTCCAGTGATCAACCTGAAAGAAGACATAACATTAAAATATGCACAGAGTTACCTCTAGTATATTACATAATGTACATGTATTCATGAGGAATAAAATAAAAATGACACCCAAGATCTTAGACTTCATGTGTTTATCAGGCCACCATGAATCCCTGAGCATTAAGTAACATTGTTCTAACCAAGACATTATGATACCCAATCCTACTAACTTCAATTCTTTACCATAATCCACCTTGTCATCTCATTGATCTATTATACCAATTCTCAGCATATATATGAAGACTCAGGGTAAGGTGGCTCCCAAAACCTCAACCCACTACTCGTTGACACTGGGAAAAGTAACATGTTCATATCACGACCTACTACCTAGTCACTCTAGGCGGGGTCAATCAGTCTCATCACTTCACCTCATAAACCAACACCCAATGTAGGCCTCGACAAAAGATATCATAGACCAACTTGTATTAACCGATCATCTTTAACAAGAATGGGTCCTCACATGAACTTAAGGTCATTCTAGATCCCTGTGAGGTGGAAAAAAGCACCCATACATCAAGAAGTACCTTTGTGAATGATTTATCCCCAAAGAACCTGAATAAATTTTAGGAATATATAGAATATCTTGGTAATCCAAAAAACATGAAAACAACAGATAGGTACAATCATCAGGTAAAACATGTTCCAATACATTGAAAATAATCAAATTACTAAAAAACAAAAACAAAATAAACTCCATCTGACATGATGCCACCTATAGAATATCACACCCTTCTAATGATAAAACTAAACAACTTTCCCTTACCTTCATCAGATATAACATGATATAAAATACCCCAAGGTATATATTATGAGTGAAAAAAATATCCCATTATGATCCCAACAAGTATTTCATAAGAATACTTTAAAAAATAAAATAATTTTGCACAAATAAATGGAACAAGTAATGTGATACATTTTTAAATAAATCATGGAATAAAAACCCTTCTCACAAAACCATAAATTATGATAAGAATCATGTTTCCAAATCATTTCAGTACACACAATATAAAATAATTTCAAGGTTAGCCAATTTAGAAAATAATTCCACATATACATTCAATATTAGGTCAATAAGGATCCTCTTTACTTCTTAGAGTTAGTAGGACACTTGGTGTGAACAATACGCTTGAAAAATATGTCAAGGGGGTAAGATGACACTTATGTGAGTGAATTATTGTGAAAAATTATAAAACCTGTTACTCACATTGCCCAAGCAGAAAAGGTTCAAGGGAAAAGAGTACAACCCTAAGGATGGCTCCCTTCTTCATCGTTGGTCACTTTTGGTTTTTTTGAAAACAATGTCACTCAAGGTAATTTCATCTTTCAAATTAAATATCCTTTTTGATCTTTATTTTTTAACAATGTTTTTTTTAAAAATTAATTTTGGTCAAAATTGTTTTTGTAAAACAGCTGAAATTTGTTAAATTTGTTTATTATGAAGTTATTGGAGAAGTAAATTTGTGAAATTTATTAAGTTGGAAAGTTTTAGAAATTTTTAAATCAATTTTGATAATTAATTTCTCATAATAAAGTTATAAAAATCATTAAAATGTTGTGATTCATGATTTAAATAAAAAAAGGGAAGTTTAGGTGTTTCAGACATAGCATATTTGACACAGCAGCACCGAATGGAAAAGTTGCAGGAAGGTTAGTTGTGTAAATGTATTTTAAAAAAGTGAAATTTTCTTGATTATATGATCCATAAAATGAACCATTGGATGAATATAATAGTAGAAATTATGATTTTTTATAATTGATTATTTGAAAAAGATGGAGATGTTATTTCCTTGAACTTTTAAATCAGACAGAACAGAAGAGAGGCATCATATGTTAAAGATCTATCTTAACTATTATATATACCTTATTAGATTAGAGATACTTGTTGAGTTTATATAAAGGTAAGTTTTTATCGATGGCATTATATTGAGATCATCGGAAAAATAATTTTTTAAGAATATGAATGTTCAGTGGTTTTTTAGATCATGTGGTTTAGAAAAATATAAAATAAGTATAAAATTACTTGAATAAGATCATTATGGGGATTCATCGGAAGAGTTCTTAATGTCGATTTCTCAGATGAGCTATTTATGCTTATCCAAAAGAAAATATTTTGGAAAAAATTCATCAGGGAATAATTTTTTAAGATTATTTTTTGTTGTTGTGGTATAGTTTCTGTGGTTTTTCAAAATACAGAAGAAATACAGTGACTCAAGAATTCATATATGAATTCCTGAGAAAATATAAAGGGGGTATTAAGTTTGTAATCATACACAGTTCTCCATATAAAGAATGAGTCAAATATATTTAGGTCTCCATTAGAAAAATATGAAGTAGGAAACTAAAGTCTTTATAAGTTATAACAATGAAGTAAACCATTCCAGGCTAGCTTAGAGAAACAAATTGAGAAAATTATTCATTTTTTGTTTTTAGATATTATTTTTTATCTTCATTAGGTTAAGAGAATTTATCATAGGAAGGGTGATTTTGAAGTTGGGAAGTTTTAAATATATTTTTTATAAATTTCCATCAGACATGAATTTCCTTACATAGTGTGAGCTAAGAAGAATAGATTTTTCATTGAAACCTTATTGTTTTTGTAGAAATGTGATGAGGTTTTTGAACAATCATTTCTGAATTTATTTTTTGTAAGAAACTTTATAATGTTCTAAATTATGAAGATAATATATATTATTCTTTCAAATGGTTTTGTATCTTATTTAATGTAAGTAAATTCAAGAAGATTTTATAAGATTTAATAAGATTATAGTTTACTCAAGAATACATAAGAAGAGTCAAGAAGAGTTATAATGAATTTGAAATGAACTCTAAATTTAGAGTTATGAAATTTGAGTGAGTAATAAAAATAAATCTATTTCATACCTATATATTAATTGGATAACCTATAAATAGAGGCGAAAAATACATTTGTACTTGTTAGAATTCTGAGAGTCAAAAGGTTAAAAATGGAAAAAAACTTGTTAGAGGTGATTTTTTCCAACCAAATTTATTTTAATGTTGAATAATGTTTTCCAGATAGATGGTTTGGGCCAAAATATGAGATAGATGAAATTTTAAACTACCGCACATAGAGAATCAGACTAAGTGGATAAGTTTGATTTTTTCATAGCATAATTTTAATAATTTTAGTCCTATTAAATAAGAAGATCATAAAGTTTTGGAATATGTGCAATTTTTTCAAAGGTAGATCAAAATAGGGTTATCGAATATAGTTCATTGATGGTGTCTACCTGATTCAGGCACATCAGACAGAGTTTCCAAACATAATTTTTTAGAGAAAAAAGTTTCAAAGTTCTTTAATTTTATTTTGGAACAATTTTTTTAAGATAAATTTTCAAAATGATGTGAAATAGTATAATCTTTCCTTTTAGGATATAGAAGGATTCAAATGGGAGTTTACATAAGTTGTTTTCACTTATTCATAATAGTAAATGTCCACAGACCCATGGGAGTGATGCTAATAAGGGTGTGGGTTATCACACTAATTCTAAACCATGTAAATCATGTGGGTATTGTTTAATTTTCTATTTATGCATGCATTTATATTTAGTAAAATTTAATAAGGAATAATCTTTAATCAGTTTAAGGGGTTTTGTTTCTTTAATTATAAATTTTTAAACAAAAAATCACATATTTAACCCCAACCTCCTTCCTAATGATTTAGCGATCCTTAAAATTTTCAATTGGTATTAAAGTGAGGTTTCCCTGTTGAATAATTATCAGGTATAATCTCAATTATTTAAATCTTATATCGATTCATACTTTTTATTTCAAAAATTATTTTAGATGGAAAAATAGAATGAGTCTCTATCTTCTATCAGTTGTCCTAGAAGTTCTTGACGCTTCCACAATTGGGTTTCCACCCATTGATAAATACTACCCTGTAAATTTTCATGCAAAGATTAATATTTAAGGTGATGGAAAATATGGAAATTCTATTCTAATTTCTCTATCATAAAATTTTTATATGAATTTGATGGGTATAAAAACAGTAAATATTATGTGGGAAAATCGTGAAAATATTTTATAAGAAAATACTGAAGTGATGGAGGTGAATCAAAAAATCTAGAATAAAATATTTTAATACATAAGAATGAGATATGAATGAATAATTGATGATTAATTCACCTATATAATTGATTTTTTACAAATCCAAAGGTTTCAGGGATTTCTTGGAAGGTTCTACAATTGTTAAGAAACTCATGAAAAAAAATCCATATAGGTTTGATTCTAAAATATCTATATTATAAGATAAAGAATATTTATCTATTGATGAATTGAATAACATTACAATTGACTGTGAAATATTAATATATCTACAATTCAAAAATAATATCAAAGATAAAATGAATTTTGAATCGATGAGAATGATCACAATTCAAGATGTTGAAGATATTGATCCTTGAGATTCTAAAGATAAGATGTATGGTCAGTTAAATGAAAAAATATTGCCCCTTATCTCCAAAAAATATCAAATATGAATTGGAAAGTATAGAGTAAAACATCCCATCGAATATTTTGAGTGTGGTGGAATCAATAATTTTTTTATAAATTTCCCGAAAAAGAAAATTTATGATGTTTAAGATCATTCTAAATAAAAAAAATGGTGGATGATGTTTGATAAACCTTCCAATAAATAAAGTAAGTTCACTGGTGAAATGAATAATTTTTTCAGAAATAGGAGAAGCTTGCTGAGTAAGAAAATTGAATCTAAATTAGATGATATTGATTCATCAGGGAAATATCAGAAAGAATCAGAACCTTCTTTGAAAACATTAAGAAAAATAAAGATTCATCAAAGAGTAAATAAGAAGTGTGTGAAGAATATTTCAAACAGTGTCATCACAAATCAAAAAAAAATTCATATCTTGATCAAAAAAACATTTAAGAAATAAATCGTAATAATGAAGAAAGATAGTGGGGAAGTGATTTAAGGAACAAAATATGTTACTAAGTTTGAAGAAGAATACATCCATGAGATCTTAGGTTGCAAACTAATAATTTTTGAACAGGGAAATATGGTTGAAGACCTGAGTAAGAAGTTGGTATCTAAGGATGATGAAGTTAATAAAACTCATTAAAAACTCCATCAGTTTGAAATTACCTTAAGAAATTTGAATGAAAATTTCATAAAGGCTTAAAAATTAAGATCTAAATCGCCTACAGCTACAAAAAAAGATCATTTCAATAATCAGGTGAATTTTACCTCATCAAAAAATAAAGTTTCATCTGATTTTTCTAACATTTTAGGTGCTAATAAAATTTTTGGGAAATATTGGGTTATGAAGGGAAGTAAAAAATATATCAAATCAAAAAAATTTGAATATTACCCCAAGAATAAGGTTTCTACACACCTAGAGGAAACTAATATTGAAAAATATTATAAAGCTTGACAATATTATTACATATAATGATCATATGTCCATAGAAAACCATGATTTTATAGATTATATTCATGTTATGAAATCTATGTAAACAGAGCTAATAATTTTTTGGATTAATTTTTCACTTCCTAGAATAAGGTGTGTTTAAAGAGGAAGAAATGGTGGAAACGAAATGTGTAACTTTTGAAAGTCACATAAAGTTGGAAAATTGAAATCTCAATATGTTAGAATAATTCCAATGGAAATTGTTTTTCAATTTTTGAAAGAAGTATATTGAATATGGGGAATATTTTGTCCCCATACCGAAGAATTTATGGAAACTCTTCTAGGGAAAATCTCTTATTCCGGAAAATAAAAGGAATCTGGAAGGAATAAATTTTAGGAAAGAGAATTTATTTTTGATACAACCTTAAAAGTAATCAAAAGAAAAAACTATGGATTATTGATTATGTTTTTTCTTCAAAATTGATGTGAAATTTTAAATAATTGAAAGATATTGAAAATTGAGATGGAGGAGCAATTACCTCTGGAATGATAGTTCTTTAAAAATCAATGGAATTTGAATAGGTGAAATTGAAGCCAAAAAGTTAAAATCTAAGGAATTTCTATTTCATAATGGGATTAGTCATAACTTAATTATTATGAGTCTCTTTTTATTATGGAAGATAAGTGATATTTCTAAAGTATTCATGTATATTCAAAATAATGGAATATAGTATAATTGTAACTATGGGTGAAAGAACCTATGGAAATCTATTTCAAATAGGAGAACATTACGACTCCTATTACTTGAGTTTTCAAGTTAAAAAAAAGTTATGGAATCATAGAAATATAAAACTTGGTTATAAAACTAGGGATAGACTTTCGAAATTTGATTTTATTATAATCATCCCTACATTAAAAATAAATAAATATGATGTTTGTATAACTTTTCAAAATGAAAAGTTTGTTAGTAAAAGAAACATGAAATTAGAAATTCAATCTACTCAACCTATTAATATTATTCACATAGAATTATGTTGGTTGATGGGACATAAATCCCAATAAAAAGATTTCAAATTTATAACTTTTATTTATTATTTCACCTATATGAAAAAAATCATATTTATGAAGCATAATTCAAAATAAGTACATGTGTTTAGGGTTTTTAGAGTGGAAGTTGAGAGGGAAATGGGTGTCTATATAATGAAGTTTAGAACTAACAATGTAAATGTATACACATAAAATTCCTTAAAATCATATTTCAGGAAACTTGGAGTTAAACCTCAATATAGTTCTCCATGAACCCATCAAAAAAATAGAGTTTTAAAAAGGAAAAAAATTTAGTATAAATGGGAAGAAGCATGTTGGTAGAATATAAACATTATGAGTTTTTATGGAGATATTCCATTATAACTATTGTACAATTGTAAAATAGAAGATTCTTAAGGCCTAGATCAAACAAGACTTCCTATGAAATGTGGAATAACAAAAGGATGTCGGTGAAATAGTTCAAGGCTTTTGGAAGTCCCTGATTACAAAAAATTAAAAATATAGATATTGGGAAGTTTTATGAAAAATAGTATGAAGGAAAATTCAAGGGATATTAACCAAATGGTATAAGTTAAAAAAATTGGAACAAGTTTTTACAAAATTTGGTGGATTCCTTTGATGATAAAGTTATTGAAAATCTAAATTCCTTAAAAAGGGATGTTGAAAATGTTTAAGAATTCAAACTGAACATTTCCAATAAAAGTGAAAAAAATCAAAAATAAATATATTGTGGCGTAAAAGAATTGTGTGATGTGAAAAGTAAATAAGTAAAAGAAACTTTGAAACACCATACCTTGAATAAATAGGTTGAAACTGAAAATATTCATGGAAATTAGAAATCACCGATTCAGAATCGAATAAGGTTGACATTAGAAAATCTAACGTTACCCATTTCACAAAATGAACCAAAATAATTTTATAAAGTATTAAAACACAAATAATGGGTGAATTTAATGAATGAAAATTGGGATCAAATTGAGAAAAATTAAATTTGGGAACTTGTTCCATGACCACGAGATAAAAATGTTATCGGAATAAAATTGGTGTATATAAACAAGTTGAATGAACATGGTTAAATTTCAAGAAATATATCAATACATTTTTATAAAGGTTATTCACAGGTGGAAGGTGTGGATTTTTAAGAATCGTTTTCCCCCATTTCAAGATGATAAATTATTAAATTGTTTCAAGTAGTGGATAAAAATAAAAGTTAAAAAAATTACCAAATGGATTTAAATTCATCTTTTTTAAATAGAAATATTAAGGATAAAGTGTACATTAAGAAACCTTGTGTCTTTATACTTGATGAGGATGGAATCAAGGTTTGTAAATGGAAGAAATACATGTATCGGTGGAAACAATTCTCACTTTCTTGGGATTCCAAACTTGATAATTTTCTAAGAATATGGAATTTTTTTAAAGGAAATGTTGGTATAAACTTATATGTGAAAGAATTTAACTCCATCAACATGATTATAATTGGTTACGTAGAAGATATAACTTTTTGTAGAGATAAATAAAAAGTTTCTAAATAATGTTTTTATAAAATAAAGAATAATTTTGAGATGTCAATATTGGGAGAATTTTGTGAGAGTTAACATTGTAAAAAATAGAGTTCAGTAACTTAGAGCACAAAAAAATCAGAATATATTGCAGCTAAAAAATATTGTACTCAAATGTGGTGGATGAATGTTCTATTGGAAGATTTTTAATATTGAATTTTCTACACCATTTATGATACTTTATGATAATAAAATTATAATTGATATTTCTAAAAAAATTCTAACAGTGAAGATCAAATCACATTCATATTAAGTTTCATTTCATCAAAGAAATTTTTTGTGGAGGTGTTTTATTTGAATTTATTTCAAAAAAATATAAAATTGATAATGTTTTTAAAATGACATTCCAATGGATAGATTTGAAAATTTTAGGCTCCAACTTAAGGTTTAGCATCCACTAAAGACTTCCTCAATTCCTTAAGTAAATACCCCCACCATTCTTTATATTATGTTGAAAAAGAGGAGAGTTTTTCGTGACATTATCGTATATGGGGGACTTTTCTTACTTAATTTAATATGAAGTTGTGGTCATCATAAAATTGTACATAGAAATAAAAGTGATATAAAATTAAAAGTGAGTGTGGGAGGAACTATCTTAACATGGAATAATTTTTTCAACAAGGGATAGAAGTCCTTAAAAAACATTACTTTATCCAGTAGTGTGGTGTCAGGAAAATATATTTTAAGAAAGTTTGTGTTTTTTTAAAGGTTGAAAATATGAGTTGTGAAAAATTATGATTTTTTAAAAATGATGTGTTGAAAAAAAAATAGTGAGAGTTCTCAAAAAATATGAAGGGGGTATTAAAGATACATTATGATTTTTTTTAACAAAGGTTTGTTTTTGTTGAAAACTAAATTTCTGTCAATAATTTCTTTGTAAAATAGGTGGATGTTCATAAATTAATTTTTTATAATGTTTCTAGAGAATTAAATGTGAGAAATTTTGTAAGTTAGGAAGTTTTAGAACTTTCATAATCAATTCAAATGATTCTTTGCTGATCTTAAAGATTAAAGTTCTCAACATCATGAACATATCATGAATCTAGAATTTGATAAAATAATGGATGTTGAAGTGTTCTAGAAGCAACATATCAAAAATAGAGGAACAAAAAGAAAAGTTAAAATAAGTTTATAAGTATAAATGTTTCCAAAAAAGTACAATTTTTCTGATCGAATCATCCATCATATGAACTATAGGATGAAGCTTCTGGTAGAAATTATGTGTTTATGTAAGTCTTGATTTGACAAATAAGGGGATGTTGTTTCCCTAAATCTATCTTTTGTATGGATTAAAATAGAAGTATCGGATGCTAAAGACTAGTATAAGTTAATGTATAGACTATATCAGATAGGACATAGTTTTTGAGTTTATACAAAGGGATTTTTTGATCAAATTCATCATATGAAAATCATCGGATGAAGAATTTTTCAAAAAACTATAAGTGTTGTGGTTTTAGAGATCATTCAGTTTTGAAAAATATAAAATAAGAAGAAGAATAATTAATAATATGTTGATGTTGATTCATCAAATGATCTATTGATGTCAATTCATCAGATGATTTGTTGATGTCGATCCATTGCATGAGATTTTAGGACCGATTCATTGGGTGAATAATTTTTAAGAATCTATGAAGTTTTTTTGCTATATTTCTATGGTTTTTAAAAAATGTGGAAGAAATGAAATGAATCAAGAAATGTGATCTAAATTTATAATCAAATATAAAGGGGGGTATCATGTTTTTAATCAGACACAGTTCTCCAAAAAAAGAAAGGGTCATGCCTATTGAATTTTCTACCAGATAGAGATTGATTTGGAAACTAACCTCTTTAGAGGTTGCAACAATGTAGTCAACCATTTTCAGACAGTTTGGAGAACCGGGATGATAAATTTTTTATTGGTTTTGGGAAAAAAATATCTTTAGTGGTTTAAGATAATTTAATAGAGTAATATTAATTTTGAAGTTATGAAGTACTAAAGATCTAGTTAAATAATGTTCATTGTATAAAATTTTTTCTACAAACTGAGAGACAGGAATAATGGGGTTTTCACTGGAACTTAGTCAGTCTGGTTGAGTGTGTTTCAAGTGGTTAAAGAGGAATATATTGATGGTTATTTTAAGAAAAATAATTTTTGGACTGAAATTTTGTAATAAACTTTGTAAAGTTCTAAATTATGAAAATGATAGTTTTTTATTATTTCAATTAGTTTTGTATCTTATTTAAAGAATGTAAATTATAGAATATTTTATAAGATTTAAGAAGATTCTAGTTCACTCTAGATTACTTGAGAAGATTCGAGAATATTTTGAATGAAATTAAAATGAATGTAAAATTCATAGTTATGAAATTCGATTGAGAGGAAAAAACAAATTAGTTTCCCACCCTTTCCATTATTGGACCACCTATAAATAGAGGTGCACAGTACATTTTTACATGTCACTATTCAGACATGCAATAGGATGAAGTGCTGAAAATATTTACATAAGTGGTTATTCTTCCTAGATGAATTTATTTTCATGTGGAATAAAGTATTATACATAGATAGTTCTGATCAGAGGACTGGAAAGAGGTAATCTTAGATTACTAGATAGAGAGAATCACACTGAGAGGATCAGTAAAAGTTTTTTTGATAAGTTTGAGAAGAAAAAATTTATTAAATAAGTAGATCATAATGTTTTGGAATAGGAATGGTATGAGAAATTGTGTATCATATTTGGGCTGTCATATTGAGTTCATCAAACGAAGACCATTAGACACAGTCACATCGTACATAATTTCTAAACATACCTTCATGGAGAAAATAAATCAAATTTATTTACTTATTTATGGCTAAACTATGGAAGAAAAATTTTCAAACTGATGGGAGTTAGTATAATCTTCCCTATTTGGAGATAGAATGTGTCTAGAAGGAGTTGACACAAGTTTTATTCACTTTTTCATAATATTTATTTTCCATAGAACCATGATAGTGGATATGACAGTGATGTAGGTTTTTGCACTCAGTCTGAAACTTGTAAATCATGTGTTCTTTATTTACCTTTCTGTTTTTCATGCATTTTAATTTATTAAATTTTTATAAAGAAAAAACTATAACATGTTCCAAGGGTTAATTTTCTTGAAGTTTATATTTGTAAAAATATAATCAACTATTAACCCCCCCCCCCCCTCTCTTAGTGATTCAATGACCCTTAGGAACATCAGAAACCACAAAAAACATTCTTTAAAACCATTTCCATTAAAAAAATAAAGGAAATATTCCATTTTCAAAAAAATATTAAAGACCATCTTTTTCCATAAAACCATTTTTATAGACTTTTAAGAAACATTAGAATTCAATTTAGAATAGAAATCAATCAATGTCAATAAGATAAATCCATATTATGAAATCACCTACATTGAAACACATTGAATAACCATTACCATGGGTAAAATATAATCCAAGATGAGAATATGGCCTTAGGAGTTTAGAATATATCCTTGAACATGAACCCTCAATCATAAATCTCCAAATTTGCATGATCTAGAACAGAGAAATCCAAATACAACACTTACCATCCTAATTCCTAATCAACACACTGTGAAGATTCTATATCCATACAACCTCCATCAATTTTTCAAAAAAAACTAAAGGAATTATGATTAGAAACCCAAATCAAAAATTATCATTTTTGAATAATTCGAACCATTTATTGAAACATGGGGAATCAGTAGAAGAAGGAGATCTAAGATAGAAACAATGATCAACTCCCCATGACTGGTATATGGGTTCTATAAACGTTTCAAAACACCAATGGAATTTTGTTAAGGGAGATAAAGACACCCAAAGAGATTCTCCTAGTTTAATGGCACGAATTTGGGTCAAATGAAATTAATTTATAATTAAAAAAGATGTATTGGGTGAAAAAAATCTATAATTTTTCTTAAATTTTCAGACCAGGAACACCACCATCTTCTAGTCAGTAGAGTCCATCAGTTGGCCAGTGGAATTTTCATATATGTAGAGCCTATTGGATGTAAACTGATGTAGGTATAATTAATACACCCCTAGAAACCCCGCTGAATAGCTGGTGGGAATCTTTTCAGCAATCCCCTCTTCCAGCCTACCACCAGCTGTCCAATGGGCTTCACTAGCTATCAAGTGGACTAACTATAGGCCTTCTAGTTATAGGTCCTCATCTACTCCTATGAAAACCACCCAAACACCACTATAACTCTCATATAAGAGAAAAAAACCTTACCTAAACCCCTATTACTAACCAAAACCAATAAAAATGTGGAAGAATCCAATGAGACAAAGGAAGGAAATAAAACAAAAGATATTGAAAAGTGTAGTGCCAAAAAACATTGGCAGGATATTACAATTCTCCCCAGCATATTTATTTCTACCACTAGAAAGTTAATTAGAATAATTTTTACTTAAAATAGATAAGTCCACCACCCCCTCATCAAACACTCCCACACCAATGTTTCATGAGAATCAGAACCATGCTTTCACAATACACGAACCAAAGGTATAGACTTCTCATGTAGAACCTCCAAATGATAAACATTGATCAAAATTGATTTCTCAATCGTAGAAAAATAAATCTCTATATAGAGGTATTCTCATTCAAGAACATGATAAGGGTATGATTGATACTTTTTTATTTGTGTAACATGGAAAGAATCATGAATTAAAGACAAATTAGTTGGTATGGAAAAGTTATAATCCACCTTTTCATGCCATTACATGATCTCAAATGGCCTCATATACTTGAGGGAAAGCTTTAATTTCTTTCTAATATATCAGTGACCCAATATGGAAAATAATTTCAAGAATAAACAATCACTAATTGAAAACTACAAGGGGTGATGATGTTGATCCACATATGACGTGTAGTAGCTATGATCCATCACAAAATGCCGGAAAACAAACTGAATATTCACCGTTGTATCCTGAACTAAACTCATCCAACCAAGTAAGTTTCCCCAACCCCAGACCATAAAAGGGGTGAACTATTAGGGTAGAATAAAAAACCTCAGAATTTGACATTCTAACATCTTACTGGTAACTATTATGATAAGAAAACTCATCCATCTTCATATGTCTACCCCAAACGCCACTAAAGTCCAAGACACGGTCATATGGAATTTCTTCTGAAATATTATTTTCCCCTTAAATATATATATATATATATATATATATATCCATATAATGATGATATATTTGTCTCAATCTAACCTGAGTACTTATTGCCTCTTGGATACCCTTCTAAATTTGTGAGGTAAAATGAGGATCCCTATATGATATAATGGCCATAAGAACTCCATGCATCCTTACAATCTCTAGAATTTACAACATTCCCATGTATTCTATATTAGTGGTGTCACATATTGACATGAAATGAAAATATTTAGTCAAATTATTGATCAACACCCATATTGAATTCTTACCTTGAGGATTTCTAAGTAACCCCACAATGAAATCAATTGAAATTACATTTCTCTTCAAAGTTGGCATGATATGAGGTTTAAGTAACCCATAAGGCTTATAATTCTCATCCTTAATCTATTGGAAATTATAAAAATGAAATGAAAATTCAAAAAAAATTAATTCATACCAATACACAATAAATTATATTTCATGTCATATAAATTTTTTGGGTGCCAAGGTGGATAACCCACAAGGAATAATGACAATCTCTTAGAATGGACTTCATTTCATATGAAGGTACAATAGACCAAATTTTGAATCAAAATATACCCTTTGGGAAAAGAGATAACTCACTGATGGTCTCCCCATCATATAAAGAATTCTTGATACTCTAAAACTCATCCCATTTTCATTTCTCCTAAATAATAATATCAAAGTGAGAGGATTTCACATGGAAATTTTCCAAAACATTAACAAACTCATTCTCCCTAACTCAAAAGTGAATTTGAGAAAAATATCATCGGTATATACTCATCCTTCACTTCCATCAATGACTAATAATAAAAATTTATACTAATATAATAAACCAATAAGTTACCTTTCCTCGGAGTATAGGTAATGTTGATGTTGAATGACTGCATGTAATTGAACCAACATCTCTACCCAAGGTTTAATAATTTTTTAGTAAAGTTGTAACCAGACTTTTTTGTCATAGTATATGATAAAAGTTTCCCCATGTAGTCAATTAAACCAATTTTTTATGGAATTTACCATTGTATACATATCCTAATCATGATTGGGATAATTATTCTCGTGAGGCCAAAGCTGACGTGACCATAATCCACTATATAATCTTTATATATAAGGACACACACCAAACCTAATATTTAAGAATAATAGTGAAAATGGTATCCCTATCTAGGCTATAGTAAATCTAGAATTGATGCTGATGTCAAATGTTTCTTCTTCTCATCAATGGATGCCTAAATCTTTGAATACTATAAGAACATCACCCCCTTCTGGGTGAGATCATTCAAGGTAGATGCAATGTTTGAGAATTCATTAACAACCCATTGATAATATCCCTCCAATCCAAAAGATATGTTTCTCAATGATTTTTGTGGTTCTTACCATGAAATGATAACCATTATATTTTTAGGATAAAATGGAATCCCACATTGGTAGATTACATGTCCTAAGAATTTGAATTCATGGATTTATAATTGTCACTTTGATAATTTATCATAAAGGTGGTGATGCCTAATAATTACCAAATCATGACTTAGATAACGCACATTATATTATTAGGTATTAAATTACACCATGATTTTATCCATGAACACTACCACAAATGTTTCAGAATACACAGAAGATTCAATTCATCAACTCTATAAACACAACATGAGCATTGAACATTCCGAAAGGCATGAAAATGAACTCAAAACGGACATACCTTCTCCAGAAGGTAGTACAATGAATATTCAAAACATTGATTCTTATTTGATGGTAATATGATTGAATATCAGTTTTAGAAAACCAATTTTCCCATTTCAACTATTTGAACAAATCATCAACATGTGAGTAGGGATATTTTTTCTTCATCTCTACTTGATTGAGCTTCTAATAATTGACACATAGGTGAAGACTCCAATCATAATTCTTGTAAAAAAATAAGGGCCTACCAAGGTGATACAATTGGGTTTATAGATCCATTGGCACTCAAATCATCCAACATAATTTTCAAATACTTCAACTCAGCTAGAGTAATGTAATAATACAACAATGATATTATTTGATTTTTGGGTACTGAGTCAAAAGAGAACTCTACCCCCAGCTCTGGTGGAAAACATGATAAGTTTTCAAAAACACTTATGGAAACTAATTGACCACTAGAGGAAGGATACCATGACTATATTTCTATTCCAACACTACTATATAAAAAACAAAAACTTATTATGCTCTAGAAAATATATCCCCTCCCAACCAGAAATTAGAACCAATTATCCCAAAAACACACAAGAGCTCCCATCAGAATCATTGAATAAAATCAACTAATAATAATCATATATTTTTTCCTTTTGAGTGACCAATAAATCCATCATAATAATCACATCAAAGGGGTCCAAGTCTAGAATCAAGAAATATCATACTATTTCTACATAACACATAAAGAAAGTGCATAGATACTATGAAATCCCTACTCCCTCTTATTTCCTAGAGGTGTCTCCAATTCAATAAACAATTGTGAGTTCTATTTTATATTTTATAAGATCAACAACATTATTTGAAAAAAAATAGTCAAAGGAACCTATATAATATAGATATGTCATTAAGGTAGAAGAAACATAAATGGTACCTATCATATTCATAGGACTCATATTAACTTCGAATAGAAAAAACAAAAATCTATGAATCTCCTAAATTTTAGAGGCCTTTGGATAGAACCCTATAGTATATGAAGCATATGACAGCACCAAATATCCCCTAGGTGTTGACGAGGATGTACTAGAGTGACGAATAGATATACTTCAAAAAAAATCTATAGGTTTCCATGACACCCACATGAGTTTCATACCTTTTAAGGAATGGGTAAAAAGAATTTTGAGTGTCCCGTCTGGACACACTAAAAACATATCAAGCCATTTTCCACTGATGATGGAGAAGTAACACATGTATGAGATTCACAACAACTTTTTCCTCTACAAAAATCATTTCTATTCATTTTACCCTTAAAATAACCACTAGGCATGCCACTAGAGGAAATAGAAACTTCATTCAATCCTTTCTTACCTTCTAGGTGAAGCTCTACCCTCAAGGCCCTATCCACCACTTCAGTACAATAGGTCATATTAAAAATTGAATATGTGATACTAGATATTAGCTTGAATATCCATTTTAAATATCTAAGTATTTATATTCTCATTAGACATCACCTCAAAATAAAACATGGAGAGCACTGCAAAAAGATTAGCATACTCCATCATAGAATCGTCCCCTTGCTCAATCTTGAGAAACTCAATGGATTTTTACATGGTCAATAATTTTAGGAAGAACTTATTGGTGGAAATAGCCTTGAATTCCTTCCTCTCAAAGAACTCATGCTTATTATCTAGTAAAAATTATTCCTGCCACATTCTACATAGAAATTCCATCTTAAATATGAATCATGTTACCTTGACTGAGTCATGATTATATAGATATTTGAACATCCTCTCAAGATTTATCTACTAATCCTTCACCTCTTGAGTATTATTCATCCCTTGAAAGGATCATGGATCCATGTGAAGAAATTTATGATTTTGAATCTTTTCCTCATTACTTTGATGTTATTCCTTTCTAACATGAATAGGGGTAGGTGCCACACCTTGTTCTATATCTCACAATATGTGAACTACCACATTGATCAATTTATGATTAACTAGAGGGTATCCCTATCATTTTTCACTGACAACACCCTCTAGATGAATCATTCAAATTCTTCTAGGGGACATGATACTATACATCAACAGACAGATAGATATAAAAATATAAGATCAAAGAATAAATTCCATTTTAAAATATCATAAAAAAACTATAATTACCATGAAATTATAAAAATAAATACTAGTATTAAAACTCAAGTATCGAAATACACAATTCCCAAAAACCCATGGAAACTCAAGGCTCATCAAGATGAAATATGGTAGGATACTTTCTCAAAACATACCACTTAAGTTCCTGAATTCCTATTTCCCATCTTCCAATACATCCCAAACATGTATATAAAAAATAAAAAATAAACTTCTTTCTTTTTCATCCAATTTTTATTGAACCAACCCAGATTACCCAAAATAATTTGTAACCCGAATGGGTCTTGACAAGGATAAAAAGTTTTTCCCAATCTCCATGGGATGGTGACAAGAACTTGGGATTCAATAACTACTTTTGGGAATTATTTATTAATAAATAACTTGAATAAAGTTTATTAATAAATAGAATATATTGATATGAAAAAAAACAAGACAATAACAGATAGGTACAATGATCAAAAAAAAAGATCAAATATATAAAAAAACAAATTAAGTACAAAAAAGAAAAAAAAACAAACTCCATGTGACATTATTTAATCTCTAGACTCTCACACCCTACTAATGAATAAAATAATTTCCCACCGAATATTATTTTCTCTTACCCTTGTTAGATGTAGTTAGATCTATATATACACAAATGTGTATGCAGGGTGTGACTAATAGATCCCAATAGGATCCCTACATGTGTTTCATAAGAAAACATTATAAAATAAACTAATTATGATCAAATAAATAAAATCAAGTAATGTGATACTATTTTTCATAAATCATAGAATAAACACCCCTTTTCACAAAAAAATAAAGTAGGGTAGGAAAAAGTATTCCTGAGAATTTCATGGCACACATCAACAAATGATTTCAGATATAACCAATTAACAAAAAAAATCCCATAAATAAAATTATTTTTACATCAATTAGGATCATATTTACTTCATAGTTATTAGTAGTACACCTGGTGAGCACACTACCATGGAAGAATAGGTCTAGGGGTAATATGACACTCTCAAGAGTGACTCTTTTCTACAACTTAGGAAACCTAGTGCACACATTACCCTAATATAAAATTTCTATGGGAAAGATTTTTTCCCCAAGTATAGATCCATGCCTCATCCATCACTTTCAGGTTTATCACAATAATATCATTCATGTTTATTTCATATTTCAAACCACACAAAACATGATTCAAATCCTTTTCTATTAAAAACACTAATGGTTAATTCCATTTTTAAAATAATATTCAAAACCACAATTATCTATGAAAATAATTTTCAGACCATTTATCCAAATTTAGAAATAAATTTAGAAGAGAATGAAATCAAGGTACACAATATAAATCTGAGATACAAAACCACTTTCCTTGAAACACTTGGAAAATCCATACCCATGTAAAAATTATTTTCCATGTTGGGAAGATGGCCTTATGAATCAAGAAGATATCCTATAATATAAACCCGCAATCCTAAATCTCCAAATTGACGTTATTTAGAATAAATAATTCAAAAAATATCACATTCCACCCCAATTCTTGACCAACACATCGTGATGATTCTAGAACCGACTAATGTCCCACAATTACATAAAAAATATAAAAGGGTTTTATATTAGAAACCCAGATCAATAGTTCCCACTATTGAAAAAACCAAAACATGGAGAGAGAGATGTGGAACTGGATGAATAAGAAGATCCAAGACAAGAAAAAATATATACTCACCAAGATAGGTACATGGGTTCAATAAAGAATTTGATCCACTAAGGGAATTCATTTGAGAGAGATAAGAACACCCAAAGATAGTCTCCAAGTTTAATGGGATGAATTAGGGTGTCTGAGTGATGATAGCTATAGTTGATCATTATAATAGGTTAAGCTTATGGTGTGATTGTGAGATATATTATATCATGTATGTTTTGTGATTTCATATGCTAGATCACCCATTTTTTTAGGGTGACTTACACACATTGTAATTTTTTAGGGTGTTTTCTCCAACATCTAGATACTAAGGATAGATGGATGACTACTCCAACTATCCCTGATCTTTTCTCTTGGTAGAATTATGTACTATTATTCATAGTGGTTAGTTTTCCCTGTATATGTATATAGAGGGTTGTAATGGATTGTGGTTATTTCACACATGTGTACCTATGGATATAGTATACAAAAGATAATTATAGGTATTTGATGTAAAATTTTTGATGGATTAAGGTACCTTATTGAATGTATGGGTTTTGATGGATTGAGGTATAATTTCCAATGTATGATACACATCATACGTGTTGTGGTTGCTCTTAAAAACTACTTGGTTACTATAAGGATATGTAATATGGGATGATGAGATAATGTGATGCACGATATTCATGTTGTGATGTGTAGCCTAGGTGTTTATGGGTAGGATTACTTTTCGAGTGTGATGGATTAGAACATATGACGTTGGGGTAGAGCATAGAAATAGTGGGGAATTAGTTTTGGGGTACCCTTGTTAGTTCATTATTGTAATATAGGATATCCTATATGCAATACATGGTGAGAGATATCAATGGTGAGGTTGGGAATATAGTATACCAACTTAGGTGAAAAGTTAGTTTCACTTTTTTTCAATGGGATTTAGTATGATTTCATTATCTTTCGCATGAGAGGTTCAATAGAGTTTCCTATGGGGTATATATCATTCTTATCCCACATATTTGTAAAAAATTTTCTAGGTTAGCAGGAGTAGGGTGGAGATCGGGAAGGATATTACTATCACATGGTTTTTCAAGAGGTTTTTGGGAATTTTTCTTTCTTATGAGTTCATCTTTAAGTACTTATAGTTCATTTTCACTTGCATTAGTTTTTTATGATATTACATGTATAAACTTGGAAATTATTTTATCTATCTGAGCAGGATTTGATTGGTTTATCTATATCATCTCTCTCATTTTCATGTTCTCTTATTGGGTAATGAATCCCATTTGTATTATCATTATACCCTCGATGCTAGTCACCATCCATAGTCCTATTGGAGGCATGAATCAGATGTCATTATCACCCATCCTTCATTTCCATCACAGAAGGGGTACCTTTGGGTGGAGGGGATGTGAAATTTTTCATCATTAAGTACACCATAAAAATTAAATAGTTTTTTTAAGAAAAAAATTAATAATATCTTAAATGATAGCTTCATGCCAAATAAAAAATTATCCAAAATAGTGGGAAATAAAAAACCAAATCTAAATGATATTTTGAAAAGAATATCTGTTAAATGGATTTATAATTAATGAAAGTTTCATAAATTTATTATCATTAATGAATAATACTTATCATTAATCCATATTCATTATCATTAGTTTTAATGATTTTGTTTTATTTATATACATTTTATTAATATATTATTTTTAATAATTTTTTTAAAATTTTCAAAAAAATATTTTTTAATAAAAAATCGAACCATTATTTTTTTTTTGAAATAAAAATTGTTGTTATTCGCTCTGCTAAATATAAACTCCCTTTTTAGATTGTTAAGTTAAAAAAAATAAAAATATCTCCCCTTCATTTTCTTTTTAACGGTTCTTTTTAGATAAATTAGATATTAAAGAAAATTTTAGGTGTCAATTTCGTACTTTTCTTATATTTATTACACATCCAAAAATATAAGAACCAAACTTAATAACATATAAAAATAAAACATATAAATAAAACATTAATATTTTATATTGTATTTAAAATATGTTTTAAAATAGTAGTTTAAAGGTTGTACATTTTATTTCAATTAAAAAATGGTCATACGGAAACTTTTGAGGAATTTTTTCAATTTTTAGTTTTAAAAATTTAGTCATTATGAAATTTAGTTGTCGTCATTTGATGATTTTGTACCTTTAATATATTAATATAAGTTTTTCTAGGTTTTTATTCAAATTTTTTATCATATGGAATTTATGCCTTATTTTTTTATATTTTTGATGATATTAACTGACTATCGGTGTGTTTTGAGCATTGTAGTTTCTATTTTTTTCATGATAGATTTTGATTAAGTTGTGCATTATCTTGTGCACTTTTGTAGACTCGAGAAGGTGTTGGTTGATTTTTTACCTATTTCATTACAGTCATTTTTATTAAATGATATTTTTCTATTTGGTTAAAAATATTGATTTTTTCATATTTACTAGAACACATTTTCAGTGGTTTTCAGAATGAAAATCATACTTCTTACAAACTTCATATTGTCATAATCTTTTGTAATTTTTCAAAATTTTCATTTTCTAAAGAAAAAATCTAGTTTTCATTTATTCCACGATCAATGATTGGAATACGTTTCTCTATTATTCTATAATTAAAAAAAATATGTAAATTTTTCTAGTGGATTATATAATTCATCGATGAAACACTACAAACAAAACCCTAACAATCAATAAAAGCAATCTCAAGGATTATAATTTATATTACAAAACAAATAATCAATCTAGTTGGATGAAAAACAATTCAAGTATAACCATTTCAAATTTATATTATATCATTCTATTAGTATATATATATAATGAAAATATTAAAAGACCATATAAAGGGAAAATAATATTAAAGTAAGAAATAAGAAAATGAAATCTATAAAATATAATATAATTTTAATAATAAAAAAACAACTAAAATTTTGAAATTAATTATTTTTATTTTTATTAAATTTAAAATTTGTAAATGATTAGAAATTTAATATAAATTAAGAAATTTAAATTTATTATTAGATAAAATCATATAATTATACATATATTAAAGTAATTATTGAAATAATTCATTTAAAATTAACTATAAATTTGTTAACACTTTTTCAAGTAACTATTAATTTATTTACAAACATTTTATTAAATTTAAAAAAGAAATTTTATTCAAAAGAAAAATTATTTTATTTTTTTTGATTATTAAAATTATGGACCTTATAAGATAATAACTTTAAACAAAATTCCTCAACACAAATTAAATTCAAGAATTTAAAAAAAATTACGATTCTTAAATGATTTCAATTCTAAAATTAAGTGTTCTTAAAAAGAATTAATGTTAAAATTAAATATTTTTTCAACATTTTTCAAATTAAAGGCCCATGTGTAGTATTAATTCGTTTTTATAGTCCACTGTTATCATTTTTCAATATTCTGAGACCCAAACTCACATTTTCATGTTCATAAGATGAGAATGAGCCTCTCATATATTGATTATCAACCAACATTTCATTAAAGAAATGAATTTCTTAAAAAAATACATATTGTTAACAAATATCAACTATTAAACCTAGAATAATTATTGCATAAATTTTTTCATATTCACTAAATTTAAATATATATATATATATATATTCTTACCTCGAAATTATTTTACATAAAATTGAAATAACATTAAAATGAAAATGAAAAAAATATATTTTTCTCAGATGTTAGGTTGACTAATATATATCAAGACCAATTAGCTTAAATATATGTGCATTTTAATTATAATTAATTTTAATCTATTTAAAATGTGGAATGTTATATCTAGTTAAGATTTATATCATAATTATGGTGATTTAATTTATATTTCAATGGAACCATCACCCATTATTACCCTTCATGGTTAGAAAAAAAACTTACATGTTGATGCTTTTATAATTTCAAAAAATATAAAAACTTTTGGGGAAAAACTTTCCACTCTCATTCAAGGAACAAAAAAAATTCAATTTGATCAAATAGAACAACACATTCAATAAAATCTCTATGGTCAAGTAATAAAATTAATTATGAATAAGGAAATTAAATTTATAGAAAAATAAAAAATTCATCTAAATTTTAAAATAATTTAAATTAATAATATCAAATTGAAAAAATAATAGGGACCAAACATGGTTTGTGTACATGATTTATATTTTAAATTCCATGTATTTGAACCATTCCTCATAATTATAACACCCTTTTTCTCCTTGGTGGGTAGTAGGTTCATAATTTATAAACATTACTTCATCATCATTATCTATGAGAAATCCATATCTCTATGAATCTCTAGGAATACCACATGAACTTCAATATTCATATGTAACATTAGTAATTTCTTCCTCCAAAACTATTTGTGGAACCAGATCAACCTCTATCTTAGGAAAACTTCCAAATTACCGGTTTTAAATTCTTCAAGTTTGAATTTCCTTCCACTAACTACATGATTCATGTAATTTATCCCAAGGAAAATATCATCTCGAGCCAAAAACACTTTGTGTTCAATAGGGTTATGGAAATAATAACCATTAATTTCATTGGGATAACCAATAAATAATAATATTTCTAAATTGGATCTTATCTTGTTGGAATAAAATCATCGTATGAGTTCTTTTCAACCCCAAATAATCATAAAATACATAATAGGATGTTTCCTTGACTATATCTCATATGGTGTCTTTATTATTTCTTTAGATGGAATGTGGTTCAATAATAATGAAAAAAGATTGGTAAAATAACCCCATAATGTAATAGGATGGTCAAATTAATTCATCATCGATCATATTATTCCCAAAAATGATTGATTCTACCTCACAAACACACTATTCCACTATGGTGTTCTGTGTGGAGTGATTTGTGGAAAAATCAAAAATATCCTAAATTCTCATGGAATTCTTGGAAAAAGTATTCACCACTCCAATTTGATCATGGGATCCTAACACATCTTCCCTATTGATTATTTACCTTTATCTGAAACTCTCTGAAATTTTCAAAATTTTCATAATTTTGTCTCATTAGAGACAAACATCCATATTGATTAAAATCATCAGTAAAATTAAAGAATAATCTACAATCAAAAAATTCTTGAGTACTTATTGGTCTAAAACATCACTAAATATGAGATCCAACATTCCACTATCCCTTTCACGTTTTTTATTAAATGTTTCTTTGGTAATATTTCCTAGTAAACATTATTCACAGTTATCAAATTGTTCATAATCGAATTGTTCGAATATTTCATCTCTATGGAGTCTCTAGATGTGTTTATTGTTTATATATCCATGGTGATAATTCCAAGGATATGTAGGATTAGGATCAACCCTAACTATATTATTATGAATGTTATAAATATGATTATCTATATCTAGAATAGATAATCCATTTTTTATATTCCCAATACCATAAGAAATTTTATTCATATATATATAAGTCTTTTTATTAATAGTGAATTAAAATCCCTTCTTGTAAAAACATGATATAGAAATCAAGTTTTTGGTTATGGAAGGAACATACTAAAAAATATCTACCTATAAAATTAATAAACATGGTAAAGTTATATCATAAGTGCTAACTTATGCTGAAAATCCTTCTATATTATATTCATGAAGATCCCTTTCACCCTTTTTCAATTCCCCATATCATTGTGCTTGTGTTTTTCAGTACAAATTTTTGATTTACACCTTGTATACAATACCCAATAGTCATATTTAGAGAAATTTTACTCTATAACATTCACATTTAGATTCTCATAATGCCTCCCTTTGATAACACTTCACAACCTTAGGGAGAAAATTTTAATTATATTATAGGTTATACCTATAAGTGAACAAAAAATCTTTATCCTGAAGTAATTTTTTACCTATATGGGTGGGTGTCATGTTTTATATCATTTAATCATGGACTTTTTATGAATTTACACCCAATAAAAATTATTCTCATTTACATCATATCTATATAGTGAGACATGATCATGATTTCGTATAGAAATGACCCTAACATAGAATGAAACTCATCAATTATTTATTTAGGTTAAAAATAAAAATAATTGTAACACTTTTGATTCTTTTATAGTAGAGTGGGAAACTCTTTGTTCATATTAATCATATAGATAATAAACTCAAAAATATTCTTTTAGAATACAGACCATTATGCTTTCCAGTTAAGTGTTACCCAAATCTCACAATAGGATGTAGTTACGTAACCGTTAGGATTAACCATGAAGAGTATTCCTTACTTAAGATAAGCCATGGTCACCCCTAGTTTGGGGTGAACTTACCAAGTTGGATGATTGAGTTTATGAAATGTGCATGAATTAGAAGGAAAAAATTGATTAATATTTTATGGATTTTATTTTAAAAGTATCAGTAGTTTAATATATATCACATGCATATAAAACCCATTGCATATCAAGGAATATTTATTATATCATGTTTTTAATCATTTGTGTATACATTATTTTAATGATTTAGTTCTAAAATCCCTATTTCATTAACCAAATTAATGCATGCAGACCATATTAATTTTTAACTCTTTACCTAAATCACAATTTCATGTTACTTGCCCAAAAATAAATCCCAAAAAAATTCTACAAATCCAAATGAATCTCTGGAATAAGTTATATGAACTATTCATGATTAATATTGGAGTGATAGTTATTCAACCCCTCACCATTATAGTAATAGTAATAAGACACTTTAATAGGGGATAGTTTTACTCCAAATCCTTATCTCTAGGGAGACTTTACATATCATAAAGTTCAATTCATTATATCTCTAAAACTAAATATGCACAAACTACATTCAACAATTATCCTCATTCTCATAGCTCTAAAAAAATGAAGATCATGGTAGATGAAAACCAAATCTTATCATATCACATATAGCACATAATGTCGAACACTATCTCCTAGAAGAAATTTATCATCTAAATTTATCATATACAATATTTATATTCCAAAAACACTTTTCAACATGAATATAATAACTAAAAAACTCATAAATAAACACTATCTATTTTTCAAAAATATGAAAAATAATTATTATCATTTAATGTTTTATTTAGATATCAAAAATAGAATTTTATTATTCCTAACACATATAATTTAAAATCCATAACTAAAAATATCAAAAAAAAATAATATCATTTTTTAGTCATGTAGTATTTTGTGGATGATAACATTATTATCAGTCATAAAATATGGATGAAAGGTAGAAGAAAAATTGTCTATAAACCAATAATATTCTATAATATAACCTCAATTATATTCTATGATTGAATAATTTAATATGATCAATTCTATCATAAATATCCTATTATATTTTAAGATATATATGCTATCATATTTATGTCTTAATCTCATGTTTCCATGAAAACCCTGGATAATGTCATATTTTAAGATATCAAGTATCATATGATATGATATAATTCAAATCTATATGATTATTTTATATCGTTCCTTTCAATATAATTCATTCATACACTGTAACTAACCAAAATATAAAAAATATAACATATCATATTTTATGTATAGTTAAAATGTTTTACAGTATTACTTTCATTGAAAACCTAGTAGATTAAATTATTGAATCCATTGAGAACCTAGATTTAATACCATTTATGGATTTTAGGGTATCATAATATGATATTTAGAAGAAAAAACAAACCCATATATGGCCAGATATATCTTTAAAGATTCAGCATACATGGAAAATGAAGAACACAACACTGTATGTTATCCCGACATAGAAGTATTTTAAAGAATATATTTGTGTAATTTAAATAATCTCATCATATAGGGTAACTAGTATGAAATTATCAATGTGATAGATACTCATAGAATTTATCACATAAATGTTATGAAGAAGAAAAATCAATATGTGATAAGATATTTACAATAATATTCACACATTTTAATATTCATTTTATATAAATTAAAAAGTAGTTATTTATAGGGAACAAAATCCAAAAAACTCCCTATTTCTCTAGAGATAATATATAATGACCTGTTGTTCCTCACATGAAAAAACATTCTTATGCATAGTGTGGCTATAACTGCTAGTCCAACCACATTTCAGTGACTAGGGTTAGTAAACCCACATGTATATTTAGTGAATCTTTTTACTGAAACATTACTATCTTGAGAAAACAACTCAAGTAGACATATAATTGAGGATCCACATCTTGTTCCCATGTTATAATCCTAACATCCTGGATAAATCCATAGTCAATTATTATCATAAAATGATAAATCAATTTTTTTCTATAACCCAAAATCATAGCAGGATGCTGCTAAACAACTTTTTAAGCTATATCAAAAGTTGAAACGTACTCAGAAATTGTAGATATGGAAGCCACTAACTGTAATAAGTTATTATTGTAAATTACTATAGACTTATCAGTGATTCTATATCAAATTGAACTCGATAAATATTATTGTTCAATTACCTTGATCACTAGTATTCCCTCTTCTCCAGACATTAAGAACTCCTTCAGTTATACTTTTCCAAGTACTTTCAGATAGTTCAAACTATAATTTTATGAAATTATGTTTCATATTTTTTATATTAATATAATATATTTTTTTAATTATTAATATAAAATTTAAATTTATATCATGGAACATGAGAGGAATTCCTAGCACTTAATATTGTGAAATTTGTTTAAAATCCATAATCTATTCCCATGCCCATACATCTTTTAATGAAAGTATTATATTCCAAAAACAATTCGATCTTGAATTATTTCAATTTTTATTTTTCAATATTATTTTAATATTTTTCCTATTACTCGATTAGAAAAATCATAAATTCATTTTATAGATCTAGTTCCCTAGAACATGGTTTCTACTATAAGTCAAACAAGGATAAATTTCATTCCTTAGTCATAAAAATCTAGTAATATATAACATTGGTTTTCCATATGTTTCATATCTATCTTGAAAACTAATAGAACCCCCACTAACTAGTTTAAGACAAATTTCACTCATTAATTTCTAAATTAATATTCTATGATCAATATGCATGATTTATTTATAAATTAATTTATGTAATCTGTAAATATTATTGAGTTTTTTCAATATCACGAACCCTTTTAGTTATTCCTCATAGACATGTACCATAGTTCTCCTTTTGTTCATTTCATATAGACATATTTTGTAAGGATTACTCTAAATGGCAAGGCCACAACTATCAATAACCCAATAATATGATCATACAAATATTCTTTGACAAGTATAATTGAAAAAGGATTGTATTCAGGATGATAGGTGAATAAGTTCTGAAATAGACAAAACTCTTAATAATATATCATGCTATGTTGGTACCATCTTGTACCATCCATGTTTAGTTTCTCTTGAATGCTGACTAGAAATATCATGTCTTAGAAACATTCAAAATATGGAATACCTGAATTTTGATATATAGACTCTATCACTTGAATTTATACATTATTTTAAATTGTATCATATTACCATTTACTAGTTATTTAAAGGATTATTTATTCTAAAATAATAATATATGTATCACCCATGATGATGAATATAAACTACCTCTTTTGTTATGAGTTCCTATACAGTATGTTTCTTTGGAACTACTCCTCCCAATAATCTCAGTGGATTCCAGTATTCCCATGCCAAATCAAGTGCATCCAGAGCCTTAAACCATAGAAGTTAATTATTCTCCTACTATCTCTAAATATATATTCTTACATTATGGAAGTATAGTTTATCTTAACTAGATGTTAATATCATTAGTGGTTGTAAGATAATTAACTCAAATTCACCTTAGTGTTTGGATGTTATTTTGTATCTACTAATAGAATTTAGCAAAAAAATTAAAAAATACTTTTGGTTGTGTTTTAATTGATTCTTATCATATTTCAATTTAAATTATATCCATTAGAAAATATATTTGTCATATAGTTAGTTGTTTCAATTCTATTTACAAAATATTTCTTAAAAGAAATAATGTAATATTTGTAATATATATAAGACTCATCAATGATCTTCCTTTTACAACAATCATGACATTCATGTATATAAGAAAATGTGACTTAGTTATAACCTTTACTCTATATATAGGATCAATGATTACTTATATAATATATTATCTAACAAGCCATCTCGAAGATTCCTCAATCTCTCCCAAGTTCAATATTTTACTTCGCTGATAATTTCTAAAATTTCACAATGGAATCTCATGATGTTACCTTTATTTTATAATTTTTCATGTTTCAATGTTGAACCAAAACTAAAAATATTTGTGGTGTACCTTTATTTAAAAATATTTCATTATCTAAAACATGACAAATAGTTTGTTCCTATATCTAGTATCTTACCTCAATTGAGACTAAAATAGTTGTATGGGTATAAATAGGTCAACTAATTTTTGTTATATTTGATAAATAATTATCTTGTCACAATGAGGTAAGATACTTATATTTTATATTCATCATTCACTAAAATGGATGTTTGTTATTGAAGAGTTACTGAACTAATGGTTTAGTATTTGAGTACTATAACAACATTTATTCTGAAATGAAATAATATTTGTTTGTGTCTCGATAGACTCTGAGGTAAATGTTTGGTAACACTTATTAAAAACATGAATCAACCAAATATGTCAATGAGAAATAGTGATCTCCCCTAGGCTGAAATAGGAATCACCATTTCTCAGCTTCTTTTGAGTTCACTTTATAACCATTCTATTCTTTCTCATTTCCTGTATTAAAATAAATTTATGTTGTAAGAAAATTGTATTTAATTCAAAATAAACTAATAAAAACATGATAAATAAACCTAAGTTGTATGAAACTTTTTTCTTATTTGATTCATGTCAATTTATTTTAGATTGTCCATTCTTCCAACATAAGAAGAAAATTACATCATGTTCATTATAATGCTTTTGAATCTTTTGCCTCTATGAAGGATGTTGTAAATGATATTTTGGCTTTATATTATCTATGTGAAATCCATCCATGTCTTTCAAACTTTTCCCATAAATTTGTGGACAAATAGGTTTCATTCAATACTTATCAATAATGTGAGGTATGGATAAAATATTATTATGAGAATTATCCTTTATTTATTTGGGATTGGAAAAATAAGGATAATATTGCTGGTAGGTACAATAAGAAAAGATTAATGGATAATTTATTATCCATGTTGAAGCCCAATTTTGGTAATTTATCAATATACCCTAGAATTTTGAAATCATTATCAATAGAAATATTTTTTGTCTTCCATTTTACACTGATACAGTATTAACATTCTTATTTATTTTTATCCTTTACTTCTTCATATCAAGAGAATAGATATGTGAAATTATGGTGAAATAATTCTTGTTTTATATTGTATCATCAACACTCCAAAAATAGTTGATAAATAATTAAATATACATAGGAAACATACTAAACATATCTATGGTAAGAATCATTTTCCCCTTCACTCACCAACTGGGGTTTCGGAACAGGAATTGGGGATTCCAAAAATCGATAAAAACTTTCCAATAATAATTCATCACATAAACTATTATACCGTATACATAAATTTGTATTTGTAAGGACATAACTTGGTTTAAATAATTATCACACTATATTTGTGGTTTTACTTTCCATTTTATACAATAATTAAAACAAATTATTAGTATTTTACATGATTAAAAATTATGTGAGAAATAATAATAATTAATTTCCTTTATTCTACCACTTTTTTGTCAAGTCACAATATCCCTCACCATTGAACTTAAAATGTCTAGTTTCAATGAAATTCTAGTGGAAAGGATCCATATTTCCCTTCACATAACCCCAATGAGGGTTTTTATAACTGCTTCAAAGTATCAAGGTATGTAGGTCATTCCCAACTGCATGTTTTTAGATCCATTATGTGTTGAGTGGACTCCCCAATCCTAAAATCCTAACTTTGATTTCCTAAACCCCTACCTTAAAGTTACATCAATCCTAGAAAGGGATGCTTATCTTAATTCAATATGGTTAATTCAACCCATAACCTTCATAATAACTCCACATTAAAAGTAATTTTCTGAAAGAGTGTTGTTCAAACACTTAGTTCTAAGGTTTTCATTCATAATCATGTAATGTAAGGAAAAGTCTAACATGATATTTCATTGAGGTATTTTATTTTATTAACCATAAATTGTATCTTATTTTATACTTTACATGACTGGTAAATATTAAGGGGATTTTACAGAATTATTTATCCATTTTGGACAAGAAAATTATTCATAATCTATTTATTTAAATTCCTTATTTGAACATTAATTCACATAATTATGTGATCATGGTCTTGTATCGATAATTTAAATAATACATATATAGAAATAAATAAATTAATAAATAACTCGATCGTGTTTTTATCTAATGATTGATTTATTGAGTGGATACTAAATCAACCTATGACCTAGGGTAATAACTCCTTCTGTCGATATTTTAATGAGTTATAGAATTCCACATGTCCAAATGTATATCCCCAGGGTTGGAATCAATATGGTTACATCTTTAACCACCTCCAGATGCCTTGCGATAATACATTAATTAAATGTATTTATAAATAACACATATTTTAGGGGATCCAAAGGATTTGTTAAGGGGAATTACATAAATAAACATGGACTTCTAGGTCCTACATAATAATGGAGGGTGGGATGACTTAAAGACCATAATATTTAATTTAATATTATATAATTAGAAACCATTGAAATAAATTAAGTTAAATAAAGCCAACACATACACAGGTCATGGTGAATCTCATTAGTGGTCAAGAACATGCAACAAATATGGAAAAGAATAACATTTTATTATTAATTTCAATTAATTGTTTATTTTTAAGATAAATGTTCTTGTATTAATTAATTAATTAATTCCCCTTTATCTTAATGACCATCCAAATTCACTTGGAGAGACCCATTATTAATGGACTTCATGGAAAATAAATAGCATAACCAATAATTGTAGATTATTGCAATAAATTAATTTAACATTTAATATTTCTTTAAAAAAATATTAAATTTTCAAACATAGCATGTATTCCATTCCATAAAATTTCATTTTAATGAAAAATTTTAAATTTTAAATTTAATTTAATGCTTTCATTTATTAAGAGGTTGTATCTCATGTACTTACGAGATACACGTTGTGTACATAGATTATTATGTACCCTAAAAAACATGTCTGGGGATTCAGTGTGTACCTCATAAGGGTTACATATCATTTACAATCTAGCTACACATCGTGTATCACTCTGGTCATGTGTTCTTTTGACTCACAGAAAGACTAGACGTTTTCTTCATACATTGAATCACATGACCTGTATGCCAACTACACACTATGTGTTCTTCTTTTCATGTGTCTTCTTGACACATCAAATAGATTGAAGTGTATTTTAGAGGATATAAATAATGAACCACATGGCATGTAAAATCCAGCTACAAGCCATGCATGTCATTATTACTCTAGTTTATCTGCATTACGTGGTTTTGATGAAGTTTATGACCATACAAAATATATGAATTTCACCACTAAACTACGTAGACTACATGATGTGTATGCTAGCTACATGACGTTAAATTTGAAAAGATGTGTTCCAGGTTGTCCTGGTCTACATGTAGAGTTCATTAAATGCACTATGTATAGTTACTGTTTGGCATGTCATGTATCCCACACCAGGTTTAGAAATAGTTCACTTGGGTACACTATATGTACTGTGGATACACATTGTGTAACCCAGTATTACCATAAAAAATCCTAGAAATTTCCAATGGCATCTTGGATTGTTCTTAGTCTATTCTAAAATATTTAAGAAAATTAAATCATGAATAATCACAATTAAAATACCAATAACATGTTAATTTAAATCAGATTAAATGATGAATAATATAGAAATGATATATCTATAATCTAATTCATATATATATCAACAATTAAATAAATAATTTTAAATGTGAAATGTGACCACTCTAAGCCACTTTTATGTTTTGGGTGCTGCGAAAGCGCCTTTGGTGGCCATGAAATTAAAATTTCTTTTAATTTAGAGTTTTCCAAAACCCCGAGATAGGATATTTCAGGTAAAGTTTATAATTAGTTTATTTATAATTGGAATAAATGATTCCCTCATCTTAATATCCTATGATTGATGAATGTTTTTATCTTCTTAAAACCCTTTCAGGTTAATGTTAGTGCACTTTATGGATTTAAGTGTAGAATCCCTCAAGAATGGATCCATACATGCTCAATTTATCTCTAAGAAACTCCAATTGATTTTTATAATCTAGTGTGGAAAAAAAATTCTTTAACAATCCATCATGATCTCTACAATATCCTTTAGTCTATAGGGAGTTATTCTCATTCTTGAGAGGAAGAGAGGAGGAATTTGATAGAGGGTGGGCGATAACTTTTTTGTTCACAATAATTATTTATTCTCAATTTTTTATTATAACTACACAGTAGACATAAACATCTATTTATAGTGTTGGGTTTTAGAATAATATATTATTTAATTTTATACCAACCCTGATATAATATTACAATGTTTTAAAAAAACCTCATTCCATATAATAATAATATTATTATTTTGTGGTGTGCGCTAACTTTTATGTAGAAAAATATTATTTTATCAACATATAGATTAATATTCATTATCAGATTAAATCGTGGTCCCCTAAAACTCATCATCATTTATTTAATACCTAAATAAATATTTTATTCACTTAAATAAATATTTTATTCACAATATAGTGAGTAAATATTTATTAAATATTCAATAAATAAAATAAATATTTTATTCAAAAACTAGAAAATAAATAAGTATTATATATTCACGTAATCAAATAAATATTTATTACTTTTTGAATATTATCGATCAATAATACTAGAATAAAATTATTCCTCAGTCTTAAGAAAAATATTTATTCCATTAATTAAAATAAAATAAAATATAATTGATATTTATAGAAAGACATTATATGTGACCCTCTAGGATTCATTCTTATTTCCATTATGTGGGTTTGCATAAAGTCCAAGATTACTTTCTAGAAATGTGTCAAAGAACCTAATAGAAAGAACTTATTTTTTTCATGTCGAAAACCACATAAGAACACTCTGTAGGTAATATAATCCTTTTGTATCAATATCTCATCAAGTTGGTTTCACATCTATGTTATAAACCCATATACATGATATTTCTTTCATTTAAAATCTAAAATAAATGTTTTTATACCATGTTTATAGAATTTATATTATAGTTATATTTCAAACAAATGGCCGAGGCATTATCTTTTATAAATATGTAAGTGATAAATCCTTCAATGACTTATCCATTAATACCATTTCATTTTTGATGCACCCAAGGTACCAAACTTCCCGTTAACATATGCTGTGATGATTTTTGTTAGTAGAACTAAGTACATGAGTCATGAAATGAATTAATGATATTATTAAAGTTTAAGGACCATTACACTTGCTCATAGGTAGGAATATCCTATGACACCAAAACATGTATAATTCAAACTAGAGGGTATATTATCATAATCTCCCATATTATAGATTACCAAGTGGGAGCTTAATGAGAAGAATCCTCATCCTCTTATGTGTAATCACACAAGATGATCTATATACTATGTTCCCTATCATTGAATGTTATCCAAACGTATAACTATTTTAAATAATATCGTTATAGAATTTCAAGGTTCTCATCATAGTTATAAACTTATATGACCTTATCAATGCGAAATATACTCTTGGACATTATCACATCAATGGTACTATAAATAACAATAAATTTTGGATAAGATATTTATATTAATATTAACTCCTTTTAATATTCATGAAATCTAAATTAGAAAGTATTTGTATCTATGGAACAAAATCCAAAAATAATCTCAAGAGATTCATCATCTACAAGGTGATATGTATCATTTCTTCTAGAAACATAGTTTCTCATACTCCCATTCTTGTAAATAGAGTGAGAATAATCTAGGGATTCAATTATACTTGAATAAATCAGACAAGAGATGATCAACACAAAACTACCCTTTTCTTTTGAAATATGATTTATAGATGAACTTTCTAAATAATATCTTCCAAAATTAACCCTAGAGTCCCTAAAATATTACATCGGATACCCTTTATTATTGAAATTGTAACTTATGGTTTAAGTCTCAACAAAATTACCTCGTCTCATATCTCACTTTCCTTTCCCCTTCTCTTGAATTTTTTGTGAAATATAATACCTCATACCCACTACATTGGGTTCTTTCCAGATAGAAGCATGGTTTCCCTTGCCTCTAGAATTTCTCACTACAGAAACCATCATTTCCAATAAATTCAGAAAAAATGATAGAAGGATCAACTTCGTCACTAATACAAAAAACATTACCCCAATCGGATCTAGATATATTTGAGTAACATTAAAGTCTTTATCATGATCCACCACTATCCTTCCAATGTTTTCTTGTTGAATAGTCTCCATATTAGAAACACTTTGTTTATCTAGCTTCTATTACATATTGGAAAGTGTATCTAGGAACATAGAAGTAGTCTCCACCTCTTAGATATTTAAGTCCATTTTATGATCCAACATAATCAAAATCACTTCTAATGATTTATGATCAATCCTTTCCCATTCATCATTTGACATCACTTTTGGTTTGACCCCCTTCACCAGAACCTCTCGATCTATTCAAAATAGATAGTCTTAAATCTATATCCTCTAGAATCTAAGTTATGTCCTATAGAATTTTTCAATTTGGAAATTACCCACTTACAACACTATCCTTTTTAAATAAAATAACTCCCACTAAATTCAAAAAATGTAAAGGGATCAGTAATTGCTTAGTAGAATTATTCTACAAGGCCAGGCATGGAATGATGCTCAACACTGATTTCTGAGCTCTTGACCAAGGTCTAACCACAAGAAACTCCACAACCAATATATGACAACACTTATTTTTCTTGAAACCTATAATATGTATTTTATACTTTAGAACCCTCAAATAAGGAAAAAAGTTTCAGTACTTTCAAAATAAGTAACACTCGATGTCAACAACCAATCTTCTAAACTAGGATCCATTCTCTATACCAAATTTCCTTAGACTTAAATAATAACTTGAGAAATAAAATGAATAGAAATAAAAAAGAAATAAATCGAAAAACAACACCTAGAATAAGAAGGTTTGAGGATTACCCAAACCCATGGGAGAAATACTTCAACCTTTGAATTAAGATTGAAAACATTAGTAACACAATAGAACAAAATAAAAAAAATCTACTCAGAAATAGAAAAAGAATTATAAATAGTTGAATTATTGTAAAAGTGACCCCACCTACCATTTTATATATTATCTCATCTAATTAAACTAATTGAAACATTGTTTGATCTTTTCAGTCAACCTACAATCAATCAAGACATTGAAAATGAAATTTATAAACTCAACAATAATTGTGTTCATGTTTCCACATCTTTTCCCCAGATGAAAGTCTAAATACCACTTAACCTTTTCGTATTCACATCATGTAGTTTAAAATATATTAATTTACTATAAATATCTCTTCTAGTAACTTCTTAAACCTTATTTGACCAAAATTATATGCTACAACACAAAGAACTATATATATAATCATTTTTTTATGATGGAATTCTCAAAATAAATATGAACATTTAAATTACGTATCCATCTTGGTGATTATTTCCCTAAAATTACTAGTGATGTGTGTAATATAGTATATATAGGTGGTAAGAAAAATTTCATAGAGAATGAATTTTTAGTGGAAAATGTTATCTTTTTTTATATTCTCTCTATAGTATCCATGATTCAAATGGTTTAATTTTTAACCTATTATTTCAACTGAATTAATATTGTGAAAGCATATTAATGTATAACATATATCACAACTTATGATTTGTGTTACTCACTAAAAATAAAATATGATAATATTCATAAATATCCAGATCCATATTATGCATTGGGTGCATAAAACCTAGTCATATAAAGGGTTAGAATAATATAAAACCAAATCAATGCAAGAGTAATTATGGGGAGATAGGTTTCCAACTAATATCCTTTTTGAAGGAATTGAACTACTTGTATTAGTGAAGAATGAACCAACTTCCTGGTAGCAATATATCTATACTCAAGGGAAATCTAAATTCCAATACAATCCAAAAAACCAAATTTTTATGAATCATAACTTATCTTTAATTTTAAACATATAATTGGAAAAAAAGTATTTATTGAAAGAATATAAATATTATACAAGTACCTTTCATATAACTTCCAATATGGATGATATGATAATGATAGGAAACAATTTTCAAAAAATAAAAATGAGTCACATTAAATAAAGAATTGAATTTGGAATTCATACTTATGATTGATTAGTTTTTACTTGATTTTAAAAAATATTATTTATTACTAATTATTGTTTATAATTATGATTAGAAATCCATAATAACTCCGCATTAGTACTAATTTATTATTAATTTATTATAATTATTATTAAATAATTGTAAATAATTCAATAAATGAGTAATTTATTATTAATTTATGCAAATTATTTTTAATTGTTACTAATTAACAATAAATATTATTAATAATTACAAACTATGATTAGTTAATACTAATTAAATTCTATTATTACTGATTAATTAAAAATTAACTCTAATTATTGTTAATTAAATATAATTACTCCTAATAATGATTAATTTATTTTTAATCCATTTTAATAACTATTAATTATTTTTTATTATTGATAATTAATATTAATTTTCACCAATTAAGATTAGTTATATTTAATTAAACATTTTTATTAATAATTGATTATTAATTACATAAAATTATTTCTATTTAATAGTAATAGCTCCAAATGATGATAAATTAATTTTTAGTTTATGCTAATTGTAGTAAAATATAACTAATTACTACCAATTAGGATTAATTATTAATAATTAAGATTAGTTCTATCTAATTACACATAATTATTAACAATTAATCATTAATTACCTCCAATTATTATCAATAAATTGTAATTACACCTAATGATGATTAATTAATTGTTAGTTTATCCTAATTACTATTAGTTATTACTAATTTCTACTAATTATGGTCAATTAATTACCGATTATGGTTAGTTATATCTAATTAAACCTTATTTTTAATAATTAATTAATAATTACTCCTAATTCTTGTTAATTGATTTTAATTACTGACAATGATGATTAATTATTTTTTAGTTTATTCTAATTATAGGTAATTATTACTAATTTATAATAGTAATAATTAATTTTTTCTATTATGATTAATTATATCCAATTAAACCTCGTTATTACTATTATAATTAGTTATATCTAATTAAACCTCATTATTTCTAATTACTACTAATGATGATTAAACAGTAATTAATTTATGTTGATTGTGCATCCCTTGTGCTAAGTGCCATTAGTACCACCATATAGGGTTGCCCTCATACCCCATATAACATTTCATCTAATATGTGGTTTGTCTCCCTCCCAAATCACTCCTACGGCCTCTTCTTTTCCTAGTCGTCCAACCAATGTCACACCTCGCCTACGTCCTTCTAGTTACATCATCCCACCAAAATCCATCTATCCCATCGCCAGTCATGTGAAAAAAAAAGTATGTACTATGAGGCACTATACCAAATCTAAGATCTACTCTATGTCATCTCTTCCATCATCCAGCAGCTGCTCCAACAGATCCAGAGTGTGAAGATGGAGATCGACAATATAGCGACCCGGCCTTTTATTACATTACTATTACATCATTTCAGAGATAAACAACATAATAGTATTACACATGGAGGATACATAGGTTTAGTGTCTTGGGAAAACTAGGACTACACATAACAAGTACAACATCAAGCATAAAAATTCATTTAATCTCTTCTTGTATAGCTTCTTAGTAGCACTTGTCCTCTCCTTAGTACATGTAGCCACCTGAGGATATACATCAAAAGGGGTGAGCTAAAAGCCCAGTAAGAGGATAGATAAGAACAATATAGCATGGGGTGAGCATAATCATGACATAGGAAGAAGATCTTGAACATGAGAGGAGCATAAACAATAAACTTGAAATGTGGCAAAGCATAAAAATGTAACATCATGTCTTAGTGGTTAACTACCACACAAAATTGTGAACAAAGCTAGCATCATGTTCACGCATAATTTCACATTTACTCATGAGATTCATCACTTTACCCAATGCATTGGAGCGCTATATAATTCCGGGCGCACCCGTCACATTTAAACATTCATATTGCGCTATATAATTCCGGGCGCACCCGTCACATCATAACATTATCATTATCATGATTTCCACATAGAACACATATCAAACATGTAAATAAATAACCCATGGAAAGGAATGGGTTTCATCTCATAATAACACATTCATAAGCTTTGGGTTCCCAAAATAAATAGGGAACAACATACTTGATATAAGAATCATCAACCTTGAATGAGAGGCAAAATGTGAGATCTTGAAAGAAGAGTTCTTTTGGAAAACATTTTGATGGACATAAAAACCAGTGACAAACATGTATATCCCATAAAATTAAAGTAAATGATGAACAAATTATCTTTGAGGAGTAACCATATCAAAAATGGAGTGAAAGAGGGAGAACCCGAAGGAAGAAAATTGGGTTCGAGATTTCCCCTTACCTTGTTCTTGAATGCCTCCTTCTCTTTAATGTCCTGTATAATGACATTATATTCATTAATTAGATATTCAAAAACCTTGTATACATTAATAGGGTTCATTCTGGTTTCATTATTTCATATTATGTTCCGTTGGATGACTTATAGAGTTTAAAAACATTGATCGGGGATGTTCTTTTTCATGGTTTTCTTGAGCGGTCCACTTGTATTCTTAATTTTATGTTTGGGTGGATCATGATTAAACATCCAGAACTGATATTACATGTAATTAATGATATTACAGAATCTTGGATGATTTTATAATGAGTTATATTAGATCCATGTGGCCGAATTATTAGATAAGAATTAAATGAAGATTATTTGGGCTAATTTGAGCGGTTTTTGGATCACAACCAACTCATTTTAACTTTTCACTTAGTAGTACGGCCATAGGTTATTTCCAGAACATAAAATAGAACATAATACATATAAAACATTCTGGTTCAACCATAAAAATGGTTTCATGACCATATTGAAGGTATAAATGGAAGAAGAGAGCATGTTGTTTTTGAAGGTGATAAATTTTCACCACATGAACAACATTCTCTTTAATAAAATAAAAGGAAGAGGGAAAGGGTGTGGGGTGATATAATAAAACATTATAATAATAATATTACATTATACATATACTACTAGATTTACAGAACAATATGGATGAAGATATGTTGGGAGAGATCAAGAAAGGAACTTGAACTTGAAAGGAAATTAAAGGAGAAGAGGGAGAGAAATCACCTTTTGGATCCTCCTCTTCAGAACCTCCTTAAGGGCCTAAGCTTGGTCTTTTGAAGAGAACAGAAGCTCTTGGACGTGGGGGAGAGGCTAGGGAAGATGATTGGGCAGAGCTTAGACAATTCTTGAAGCTTGAGAGGAGTGGTTTGTCAAGTGGAGGGGGAGGGCTTATTTATACATGAGGTGGGAGGTGTTTTTGGCATAAAATATTAAATAAAATAATATATCATAAGTTAGACATGTAATAGTAGTTTTTTGACATCCTAAATAATATATTAATATAATAAAATTAGTTTTAGGCTTTAACTCCTCTTTATAATTCGAATTCATTAATTTATTAAAAGGAATGTGAAGGAAAGAGAAAACGATACTTTAAGAAATCACTTTTTGACTTTAGGGTTTGGAAAGTTCATTTTAGGTTTGAGAATTGGATTTATTGTGTTTTAAGAAACCATTTATGAAATTTAATATGTTTTGGCCGAAACTAAAGTTCTAGAATGTTTATGTCATCATTACATCATTAATGATGCAATTTAGTGTACACCGATTATGCGAAAAACTGTATTTTTTTACTATTCACCCGAAAATTGAAGTATTTCAGAATAAACCCAAAACTTTACCCCTACCATTTTTCGACGTGTAGAATCCAAAAATGATGTCCATTTTTCCAAAATAATTTTCTAAATATTATTAATTTAATATTTAATTAAAATCATAATTTACTTTAAAAAAACAGTTTTTAAAATTAAAACTGATTTGGCAGTTCTTTCAAAAATTACTTAGGGTCTAATAAAATTATCTAAAGTCTATTAGACATTGAATCAATAATTTATGAATATATTTCAGGAAAATAAATATTCTTTTAAATTAATTAATTAATTATAATTAATAATTTATGACTTATAAAATACCAAAAACGTTTACTAAGGTCAAATTATCACTTTCTAAGATGTCTAAATTTTATTTTATTATTCAGAGGTAATGTTACTCCTATTTACTATTCATAAGGGTCATATTACTATTCCTAAGGGTAGGTTACTATTCATAAGGGTAGGTTACTATTCACCCAAAAATTATTTTTGTTTCATTGGACTCCAAAAACTATCTTGAACACAACCGTGAATGTTGGATTTTTAAAATTCCAAACATAGGGGTGACAAAATTATGTTTAAAGGTCACTTATCACTTAGTAGTTCGTTATTTTGTGTTTTTATGTCATAGATATAAAAATGGAATTTTCTATTGAAAAACTTTGGGTCGTTACATTCTTCCCCCCTTAAGAAATTTCGCCCCCGAAATTTCACTTTACACAAACAGGTGAGGGTACTTCTCCTTCATTGCCTCTTCCGGTTCCCAAGTTGCTTCCTCAAACTTTTTGTTCCTCCACAACACTTTGACAAGGCGGGTTGTCTTGTTACGTAGAACCTTATCACTTCGCTCCAGAATTTTTACCGGCTGCTCCTCATATGAGAGATCATCCTCCAACTGTACCACCTCTGAGTTTAGTACATGTGAGGGGTCTGGAATGTACTTCCTCAGTAGTGATACGTGAAACACATCATGGACTTGAGCCATATTCGGTGGAAGTTCCAGACGATAGGCCACGACTCCTATACGATCAAGGATCTCGAAGGGGCCAATGTACCTTGGGCTTAGCTTCCCTTTCTTCCCGAACCGCATGACTCTCTTCCATGGAGATATTCGGAGGAAGACTTTATCTCCAACGTCGAACTCCAAGTCCCTTCGACGATTGTCAGCATATCTCTTTTGCCGACTTTGAGCAGCTTTGATATGTTTCTGGATGACTTGAACCTTCTCTGTCATCTCTTGAACAAGATCGGGACCAAGTAGTTTTCGTTCTCCAACTTCATCCCAACAGGTTGGAGTTCTACATCGCTTCCCATAAAGAGCTTCATACGGAGCCATCTGAATACTTGAGTGGAAGCTATTGTTGTATGAGAACTCCACCAATGGAAGGTGTTGATCCCATCCACCTTTGAATTCAAGAGAGCATGATCTTAGCATATCTTCAATTGTCTGAATAGTCCTTTCAGACTGGCCATCAGTTTGGGGGTGATAGGTCGTGCTGAAATTTAATTCAGTACTCAAAGCATGTTGAAGGCTCCTCCAGAATTTAGAAGTGAACCTTGGATCACGGTCAGAGACAATCGAGAGTGGAACACCGTGCAACCTCACTACTTCCTTCACATATATCCTTGCAAGTTTTTCAAGTGAGAGGTCTTCCCGAATAGCGATAAAATGGGAAGACTTGGTGAGTCGGTCAACCACAACCCATATCGCATTATTTCCTCCTGACGTTTTTGGGAGACCCATGACAAAGTCCATAGTGACATTTTCCCATTTCCACATGGGTATAGGAAATGGCTGCATCATACCTTTGGACTTTTTCCACTCAACTTTAACTTGCTGACACACCAAGCACCTTGATATATATTCCGCAATCTCCTTCTTCATGTTATCCCACCAGAAGTGTTCTCGGAGATCACGATACATCTTGGTACTTCCAGGATGAATAGAGAAAGTTGAGCTATGTGCATTATCCAATAGCTCCTTCTTTATTCCGGGTGATGAAGGCACACAAAGCCGCGTTCCAAACCGAATCACACCATCATCGTCGATATGGAACTCTTGCAGCTTTCCTTCCTTTACTGCATTCACCCTCTTTTGTATCTCCACATCATCCCTTTGTGCTTCCTTGATCTTCTGTTGGATGGATGGTTGTGCAATCATTTGGGCAAGGTAGGATGTATCACCTTCCCTTACGATTCCCAAATCCATCCTTTGCATATCCAAGAAGATAGGGTCTTTCTCAATCCTCAACATGGATAGAGTAGCAGGTTCTTTCCTGCTTAGAGCATCAGCTACCTTGTTCGCCTTTCCAGGATGATAGTGAATAGAGAAATCGTAATCCTTGATTAGCTCTAACCATCTCCTTTGACGCATGTTGAGCTCCTTTTGTGTGAATATATACTTTAGGCTCTTGTGGTCGGTGTATATGTCACACTTCTCACCATAAAGGTAGTGTCGCCAGATTTTCAAGGCAAAAATCACGGCTGCCAGCTCTAGATCATGCGTCGGGTAGTTCTGCTCATGGATCTTCAACTGTCGTGAGGCGTAGGCTATCACATTATCATTTTGCATGAGTACACAACCCAAGCCTTTCTTTGAAGCATCACTGTATATCACAAATATTTCTCCACTTTTCGGTAGTGTGAGTACAGGTGCAGTGATCAGCCTTCTCTTTAGCTCCTTGAAGCTTCCCTCACATTCTTCTATCCATACATACTTTACCCCTTTCCTTGTTAACTTAGTTAGCAGGCTTGACAATCGTGAGAAGTTTCTCACAAAACGTCGGTAGTACCCAGCTAATCCAAGAAAACTACGGATTTCTGTGACACTAGAGGGCCTGGGCCATTCTTCAATCGCCTTTGTCTTTGAAGGGTCCACAGAAATTCCCTTGCTTGTGATCATATGTCCCAAGAATGTGACTTGATTCATCCAAAAGTCACACTTGCTGAACTTGGCGTACAACTTCTCCTTTCTTAATGTCTCCAACACAAGTCTTAGATGTTCTTCATGTTCCTCCTTACTCTTCGAGTAAATGAGAATATCATCGATAAACACTACCACAAATTTGTCGAGATAATGTATAAAGACTCTATTCATCAAATCCATGAAGATTGCAGGGGAATTAGTAAGTCCTAAGGGCATTACCAAAAACTCATAGTGCCCATACCTTGTACGGAAGGCAGTCTTCTGAATATCTTCCTTCTTCACCTTTACTTGATGATATCCAGAACGAAGATCCACCTTTGAGAAGTATTGAGCTCCTCTTAACTGGTCGAACAAGTCATCAATCCTTGGGAGAGGATACTTGTTCTTTATGGTGATATTGTTGAGTTCCAGATAATCGATACACAGCCGTATTGTACCATCCTTCTTCTTCACAAAGAGCACTGGTGCACCCCAAGGTGATGCACTAGGGCGTATGAACCCTTTGTCCAGATGCTCTTGCAGCTGCTTCTTTAACTCCTCCAATTCGATAGGAGCCATCCTATTGGGGCACTTTGAGATAGGAGTAGCTCCGGGTATGAGTTCAATTGAGAACTCTACCTCACGATCCGGGGGAATTCCGGGTAACTCTTCGGGAAATACATCGCCGTATTCCCTTACGATGGGCATTTCCTCAAGGTTGGAACTTTCCTTCGACTCAAACATTTGGGCGAGGTATGCTTCTTCATAGGGAATCATCACCCACACCATTGAAGGATTTCTCAAAGGAGATTCATGATCTTCCTTTCATTTGTAGAGGAGCATGGGATGGTTTGGAATATGAAAATATATTTCCTTTTCCCGACAATTGATATGTGCTCTATATAACGAGATCCAATCCATTCCCATTATAGCGTCGAATTCCACCAAGGGAAGTATTACGAGATTTGCCGGAAGAATCTTCCACATACGTCAACAGGAGAAGAATCAAACACTTGGGTTGCAATGATTGCACCACTTGGTGTTTTTACAGATATCTCTACTTCAAGGTTTCGGGGCTTCGATTCTATAGTTCTAGCAAACTTGCAAGATATAAAGGAATGCGTAGAACCAGAATCAAATAAGACTTTTGCCATTCTTGAGTGAATAGGAAGTGTACCTTGTACGACTTCATTATCATGTTCCACCTCCGCAGTAGTGATGGCATAAGCCTTCCCTTTTTCCTTTGGCTTTGGTGGTTGTTGGCGCTGATTACCCTCGAAAGATCGAGGTTTAGTGCACTGGTTTGAATAGTGCCCTAGCTCCTTACAGTTGAAGCATTGAACCACGAGTGGTTCTCTCCTTTCATCGGCTACATTATCCTTCCTTCTCATGTCTCTTCGACACTCGTGAGCTAGGTGTCCATCTTTCCCACACTTGAAGCATTTCCCCGTCCCTTTGAGGCAGTTCCCATTGTGCAACTTCCCACATTTTCGGCAAGTGGGTCGTTGTGTTTTCTTCCCATCTTTATCACTAGATCCACCAGCTTGAAACTCCATCTTTCTTTTCTTATCACCATATCCATGGGACCATTCTCCAAACTCCATCTCCACTTTGAGAGCACACCGAACAACTTCTTCATAACTCCCAAAGTCTCGAATTGCAAGAGCTTTTCGAAGATGTGGTTTTAATCCACTAAAGAATCTATCAATTTTGCTATCATTGTTGATAACAAAACCTGAAGCATACCTTGCGAGCCTTGTGAAATTTTCTTCATAGGTTGTGACAGATTCTCCTTCTTTTTGCTTGAGCTCTATGAATTCTCTCTCCATCTTCGTGCGAAGAGTTCGTGGGAAGTACTTATTAAGAAACATTATCTTAAAGTCTTCCCATTCCATCTCTTCAATTTCATCCCTTGGCTTGGTGTTCTTAATCAAAGCCCACCATTGATCAGCTTCTCCATCTAGACGATAAACGGCTAGAGTCACCTTCTCGGTCTCGGAACAGTGAAGAACAGAAAAGATCTTCTCCATGGAGTTGACCCACTGTTCCGCAACTAGTGGATCGGAAGATCCACAAAACGTCGGTGGTCGTTGCCGCATAAAACTTTCGATAGCTAGTTGCTCCCTCTTTGGTGAAGGAGGACGTTCCCCATTATTATGGTTATTATTCATAACCCGGGATAATTGGGTAATCATCTCCATGATGTTTTGAACTCCACCTCCAAAATCATTGGGGATGTCGTTCGGGCAATCATTGCATTGGCCTTCGCAAGAGTTGTTGGCCTGATTTCTCCTGGTTCCCACCATTTTCTAAAATAGAAAAGGTTAGAACAAAACATAAGTAAACAAGTCATGAATAACTTATCCTTTTAAACAATTATACCAAAAACATAACATATGGGATCCCTAGGTAAATATCCTTGTGTGCATGTTTGTACTTAGTCTCATGCTAGAGGTTTTCTTTTAGGGTTCACTAATCCAAATTCCCAAATTAACTAAACCTTTCCTTTGATACCAACTATAGCGACCCGGCCTTTTCATACATTACTATTACATCATTTCAGAGATAAAAAACATAATAGTATTACACATGGAGGATACATAGGTTTAGTGTCTTGGGCAAACTAGGACTACACATAACAAGTACAACATCAAGCATAAAAATTCATTTAATCTCTTCTTGTATAGCTTCTTAGTAGCACTTGTCCTCTCCTTAGTACATGTAGCCACCTGAGGATATAAATCAAAAGGGGTGAGCTAAAAGCCCAGTAAGAGGATAGATAAGAACAATATAGCATGGGGTGAGCATAATCATGACATAGGAAGAAGATCTTGAACATGAGAGGAGCATAAACAATAAACTTGAAATGTGGCAAAGCATAAAAATGTAACATCATGTCTTAGTGGTTAACTACCACACATAATTGTGAACAAAGCTAGAATCATGTTCACGCATAATTTCACATTTACTCATGAGATTCATCACTTTACCCAATGCATTGGAGCGCTATATAATTCCGGGCGCACCCGAAACATTTAAACATTCATATTGCTCTATATAATTCCGGGCGCACCCGTCACATCATAACATTATCATTATCATGCTTGCCACATAGAACACATATCAAACATGTACATAAATAACCCATGGAAAGGAATGGGTTTCATCTCATAATAACACATTCATAAGCTTTGGGTTCCCAAAATAAATAGGGAACAACATACTTGATATAAGAATCATCAACCTTGAATGAGAGGCAAAATGTGAGATCTTGAAAGAAGAGTTCTTTTGGAAAACATTTTGATGGACATAAAAACCAGTGAAAAACATTTATATCCCAGAAAAGTAAAGTAAATGATGAAAAAATGATCTTTGAGGAGTAACCATATCAAAAATGGAGTGAAAGAGGGAGAACCCGAAGGAAGAAAATTGGGTTCGAGATTTCCCCTTACCTTGTACTTGAATGCCTCCTTCTCTTTAATGTCCTGTATAATGACATTATATTCATTAATTAGATATTCAAAAACCTTGTATACATTAATAGGGTTCATTCTAGATTCATTATTTCATATTATGTTTCTTTGGATGACTTATAGAGTTTAAAAACATTGATTGGGGATGTTCTTTTTCATGGTTTTCTTGAGCGGTCCACTTGTATTCTTAATTTTATGTTTGGGTGGATCATGGTTAAACATCCAGAACTGATATTACATGTAATTAATGATATTACATAAGCATGGATGATTTTATAATGAGTTATATTAGATCCATGTGGCCAAATTATTAGATAAGAATTAAATGAAGATTATTTGGGCTAATTTGAGCGGTTTTTGGATCACAACCAACTCATTTTAACTTTTCACTTAGTAGTACGGCCATAGGTTATTTCTAGAACTTAAAATAGAACATAATACATATAAAACATTCTGGTTCAACCATAAAAATGGTTTCATGACCAGATTGAAGGTATAAATGGAAGAAGAGAGCATGTTGTTTTTGAAGGTGATAAATTATCACCACATGAACAACATTCTCTTTAATAAAATAAAAGGAAGAGGGAAAGGGTGTGGGGTGATATAATAAAACATTAGAATCATAATATTACATTATACATATACTACTATATTTACAGAACAATATGGATGAAGATAGGTTGGGAGAGATCAAGAAAGGAACTTGAACTTGAAAGGAAATTAAAGGAGAAGAGGGAGAGAAATCACCTTTTGGATCCTCCTCTTGAGAACCTCCTTAAGGGCCTAAGCTTGGTCTTTTGATGAGACCAGAAGCTCTTGGACGTGGGGGAGAGGCTAGGGAAGATGATTGGGCAGAGCTTAGACAATGCTTGAAGCTTGAGAGGTGTGGTTTGGCAAGTGGAGGGGGAGGGCTTATTTATACATGAGGTGGGAGGTGTTTTTGGCATAAAATATTAAATAAAATAATATATCATAAGTTAGACTTGTAATAGTAGTTTTTTGACATCCTAAATCATATATTAATATAATAAAATTATTTTTAGGCTTTAACTCCTCTTTATAATTCGAATTCATTAATTTATTAAAAGGAAAGTGAAGGAAAGAGAAAACGATACTTTAAGAAATCACTTTTTGACTTTAGGGTTTGGAAAGTTCATTTTAGGTTTGAGAATTGGATTTATTGTGTTTTAAGAAACCATTTATGAAATTTAATATGTTTTGGCCGAAACTAAAGTTCTAGAATGTTTATGTCATCATTACATCGTTAATGATGCAATTTAGTGTACACCGATTATGCGAAAAACTGTATTTTTTTACTATTCACCCGAAAATTGAAGTATTTCGGAATAAACCCAAAACATTACCCCTACCATTTTTCGACGTGTAGAATCCAAAAATGATGTCCATTTTTCCAAAATAATTTTCTAAATATTATTAATTTAATATTTAATTAAAATCATAATTTACTTTAAAAAAACAGTTTTTAAAATTAAAACTGATTTGGCAGTTCTTTCAAAAATTACATAGGGTCTAATAAAATTATCTAAAGTCTATTAGACATTGCATCAATAATTTATGAATATATTTCAGGAAAATAAATATTCTTTTAAATTAATTAATTAATTATAATTAATAATTTATGACTTATAAAATACCAAAAACGTTTACTAAGGTCAAATTATCACTTTCTAAGATGTCTAAATTTTATTTTATTATTCAGAGGTAATGTTACTCCTATTTACTATTCATAAGGGTCATATTACTATTCCTAAGGGTAGGTTACTATTCATAAGGGTAGGTTACTGTTCAGCCAAAAATTATTTTTTTTTCATTGGACTCCAAAAACTATCTTGAACACAACCGTGAATGTTGGATTTTTAAAATTCCAAACATAGGGGTGACAAAATTATGTTTAAAGGTCACTTATCACTTAGTAGTTCATTATTTTGTGTTTTTATGTCATAGATATAAGAATGGAATTTTCTATTGAAAAACTTTGGGTCGTTACAGACAAAGCCCCAGCCCAGTTGGCCATCCTTTTGGCGGCACCCACTCTCCCTTTTCATTCAACCTCCTCTCACCTCCTCCACCTATAGGGATTTTGAGCCATCATGGGACAATTTCAACCAACCATCACAATCAATGAACTTCCCAATTCAAACCTCCATCCAAAATTGCAAGTACAAGACCCCGTGTCTCATTATGCTGACTAGAACAATTATTTAGTTTTCAATCTACAATATATATATACACAAATTTAAATATATTAAAATTTATTTATTAGTATTTTAAAATATATATATATATATATATATAAGTATATCTGTTCATGGATTTGGTAACCAAATACAATGAACCCACAAAATTTTATTAAAAATTTAAAAGCAAGAAAATACACACACCATAGCCCATAGACCCACAATATTAAATGAATAAAAAGACACAACCATAAAGCACAGAAGCCCAACACTAGAATTCCATATGGACATGATTTCAGATAGTAGCTTCCAACCATTATGATCATGCACACCCGACTGCATTGATGTAGTTAACTGACAAAACACCATCTAAGAGCATAAAACCAACAAGATGTCAATAATTCTCTCAATCATGTTTGTCCCCAATGTCCATAATTGGAGATTCTAGTCAACAAGTCATTAGTGGTAATTCTCAACATCGGTGTCCCATACCATTGACAGCTCATGGTTCCCAATAACATCGCACCATCGGTGTCCCATAGCACCAATATCCATCTACATCCTACACAAGTGGCCAAATATAGTGTTTCAAAAATAAAACATGGCCCATATGTCCCATCATCCCCTTCAAAACACCAAATTTGAAGCTACTCCAATAGCTGGGATACAGACATAAAAAAAATTCATCAAGTTAAACCTTCATATTAAGCCCACACTGCCCAAGGTCGTCTCCCATACTTAGTTCTCCCTCCCTTTCATGATGACAGCAAACAACCACACACTCCGCTGAAAGTCGTGACGCAAATAGATACTCGTTATCACCACCACGTCCCCTCTCTAGAGCACTATAATGGGTCTGATGCCTCCATCTAACGTTTTCCATCAGGATATTTCCAAAAAACACCATGCAACACCAAATTCTAGCAAGGGAATGGACATATCGCAACCTGGGTCCCAAATACCGCATCATCGCATGAGGTCTCCTGTCGTAAGTATGTGAATGTCATTTCCAGAAGAATTCAGGGTTGGTCCCATCGCCATCCTAAATTGAATACACCAACGCTACATCCAACACCTCGTCGAACCATCCGCCTCGTCGGGAAGAACTGTCTCCCACATCCATTGCCTCACCACACCGTCCGCCTCTCTAGGAAGCACCATCGGAAAAATAAAATTTTTAAATAGAAATTTTAACTTCTCCAAATCTGAAAATTAATATTTTAATATAAAGATTCAATATAGTTTCAATGAAAAATATTAGGATGGAATAATGGAAATAGAGGATGTGGGGAGTGGTGGGAGGCCTCCATTTATAATTTTTTTGTATGAGGCATGAACTCAATTATTTCCTCCTGTGTATTCATTAAAATGAAAGCATGAGCAGCGTTCATGGTTCTTGGTGAATTAGGGAAGCATGAATAGATTTCATGCATCCCTTGACCAAGTTTTTATAATACATAAAACTCTATCCCATTTTTTAAGAAAATAAAACCAATTATAAAAAAACTCTCTAGTCAGTTAGATTCATGTAATCATTAAAAGGTTATGAATAAAAAATAGATAAGTGAACAATGATGACTGGAAAAATCATAATGGAAGAATGGTAGTTGGATATCATTCTCATTTAGATCAATGAGATGAAAAAGAACATTTAGCATACCACTGTTACCAAAATTTATAAAAGGGTCCCTGGAAGTATTCATATATTCGTACTTAGAAATATATTCTTTTATCAAATATTTGTTATCATTTTTGTAAGGATAACATAAATGACGTGTTTGTGTGTGTGTGTGTGTCTGAACACAAACTTTAAACCCCTATTATAGGTCATGAACTTCCCAATTTAACCCTATATCCATGGCTATGATTAGCAGACCTCAGGTCTCATTATGTGGTCTTGTAGATTCATTGGGTAAAACATATAAATGATCAAACATCCCTACATAGGTGGTATATTTAAACATTCTTGAATATAATTATGAAAATCAAGACCAAAAAATGAGAATATAACCCCCCAAACATCCAAGAATGGGTTCTGGATTATGATTTTATTCATGTTAATGACATCCTTATTTTGGAACCATCCTCAAATGGGAAACTCTCCGAAAATAATTTTTATCAATAAATAGTTCCATGGAATCCTACAAGATGGACCAAGGCTATAAATCAATGCAAGATGTATCCTTCCAGATTCTCCCTTTATTGGAGGATAATGTTGTTGAAATATTGGGTTCCCTAGACCCAACTATGCATCACTTTTGATTACCATATCATGTGTGCAGTTAGTTATACATGACATCATCTTACCATTTAGTATATAATTTTATGAATCCACTATTTAAATGAAAATTTTCAAAGATTAGTTGTCGTATCGAGAGGCTATAGCATATCCTAGGCTATAATGAGAACCTCAAGATATAATGACATTAATCATAAATATATGTTCTATAGTCTAGATATATATATTACTGACTGGAAATAGTAGATGTTTGACAATCAGGTGTTGGGGGATCATAATCATTAATACATATTCTCGTGAAGTTCACACTTGGTGATCTCTAGTAGTGAGATCATGAGGACATACTCGCTAATAGAAACACCACATGTTTTTTGTGTCATTTGTTGTTTCTATATACAGACATGTGTACTGGTCTCCTGAACTGAGACCATTCCCAAGGTGTATCATTTGATTACGTAATTTTATGCAAAGAAAAAATCATAGTATTGAAATTGTGGGGAGGTATCTTGTGTTGGGTGTGTCGTTGGTGGTATGACATTAGATGAATGGTCAAGAGAGATTTGTCTCTTCCATGTTTAGGAAGTTGTATATCTCATGCCTGGTTGATCAGGATGGTGATGCCTTCAAAAGTCTTTGGCCAAAGGAGTAAAAAGGTAAATCAATCTGGTAAGATCAACAAATAATAAAGAAAGAAAAGAATGATGACATAAGTGTGTGTCCTACTTTATGATATATTTAATGACAAAGAGATTATAGTACATAGTCAGTGTTTGTATGTTGGTTGTTGTTTCTATGACAATCCTTATCTCTATAGGGTCCATGATGGGTTGCTAGAATCCTCTATTGGTCAGTGTATTTTATTCCCTACTATTGAGATAAGGGCGTAGAGGGTCACACACAATAGTGTATTCAAGAATCTTCCCTATTAATTTGAATAGGTATATGGAAATAGTGGACCTCGCCATGATATCTGAGTGTTTTCCAAAGTATCGATCACCAAAAGAGTTAAATAAATTCATTAATATTCAAGTTGTGAATATTTGGGAATGAATTTATTTAATTTATTTACAAGTTTAGTAAATACAAGATAATATTAATCGAATGAATATTATTTTAATATTCAAGGTTCATTTAATATTAAGTGGGATAGAGAGTCAAGTTAAATGGATCATATTTTATCATGTAATATATTTTATATATATTAAAAGTTTGTGATAAAATAATAAATAATATTGGCACAGTTTAGTTCATCAAAATTATTTATTTAGTGGATGTTGAAATAAACGGGGGTCATGGAACCTAACCGGGTATTTACCAACTCCACTATAAATAAAGAGGAGGCCCTCTCTCAAGTGTTTCCATTTTCATACTATTCATTCACTTTCATGGAATGAATATGAGAGCCTCTCTCACCTCCCACTCTCTAGAGAGAGAATCTCTCAATCCAAGAAGCTCGGATCAGGATCTCTCTTCATCATCAAAGGAATCATGATGCAGTGATCATTGAGACATCGAAAGCACCATAGGATCTATGTGCTAGCACCTGAAATTTGACGATTGACGCTCCCATGGTTTTTTGAAGCGTGTGTGGCCGATCTAGAGGGTTCCTGGTTTGGATCCTTCAAGCGACGATCGCCATCAACAAGTTTCAGCTGACCACAGCTTTAGATTTGAAACGGGTACGTTTTCATTTTTATTTTGTGTTCCTTAAAATTTATATGAGATCCTCAGACCTATCTGGGGCTCGGATCATTAGTGACGACAAGTTCCATCATCCCGTCGATGAAAATTTTAAAATCTCGGCTCATTGGCTTCCACTACAGGCCCCAGAACCTTTCAATGGTATCAGAGGGATCACATAGATTTTCTGATCCAAATAAAATTAATTTTCATAAAATTAAGTAGAGGGTTCAAAACTGGTCACATCGGTTCAAACCGTGCATCGATCCGATCTCGAATGGGCAAGTTATGGCCATTTTAAATTTTTGGATTGGATCAAATTCGCAGTTTGATCTCAGGTATTAAGTTTTATTCATTCTGAAGAACCGATCAAGTTTAGATCGGTTCATCGGATATAATTAAAATTGTGAAAATTATAAATTATAAAATTTTTCTAATTTTCAAAATATTTTTTATTATTATAATAATATTTATTTTATTATTATAATATAACAATAATAAATAATTATTTTATTATAATAATTTTATTGTTATTATTTTAAAAGGATAAGTAGCCTTTTAGAAAAATTTGGGTACGGAAAAAGTTTTTTAGGGGAGGACTTGACTTCCTTTAAAAGAGAAGGAAAGAAAAAAACATACTTCAAAAAAAAAGAGGTCGGTGCATTAAAAAAAACAATGGGGTCCACGAAGGACCCCCCCTATTGGGTCATCTTCCTCGAGATGTCTCGGAGACACTAGCTCAGCGCTACCCTGGGGACTCCACACACCAGCCGCTGTCGGGCTTCATGCAGCAGCCGATCAGCAAGCTCGTAAGGCCGCAGCTACAGAGCGCCGCACCTCCAAGCGCCAGCCGCTGGACGTCCCTCTCACTCGCAGCATGCCTCTGCACACGGGTGCCCAGCCATCCTAGCTTCCTCCACCCAGCCGACCGGCTCACGGACCACCTCATCGCCCAATCGTTGTCCAGCTATGCTGCACCAGTCCAGCGGGGCACACAGGGTTGTCCCCTTCCTCAGTGGAGCAGCCTGATGCCGCCTCCCGCCTCCATGCTGCACCTGGCCTCCGGCCTCCGATCGTCTACCACCTACATGATAAAGCACCATCCCGAGCAGCACCCTAAGCCTCCCTTTCAACCGCAGCCTCCACGCTACAATCCGCTGCTCGGACACCCTGCACCGGCATGACATCCCCGTCCGCACCGGCTAGATCGTTGCCACCATCGGCTGCCCTGATAGCCCTCCACATAGTCAGTTTTCGCTGAACTCCTCTCCGCCCAGACGCACTGCACCCAGAAACTCCTCCCGACTGCTGCCCTCCACCGCCGTCATGCAAACCTAGCTTCTTGATGTGCCTTTTCAGATAGATATGGCCACTCTGGCCACCTTTGGCGTGTCGTACCAACATTTCCAGGATTCATCGAGCAACCGGCCAACCCTAGATGTGGCCGCTACCAGTCCAATCTATTCTTTCAGACTGATTCAAGGTCAGTTCAGACCGCGAGGTACACCTCCTGTCCCCTGTTTGTTTTTTGTAGGACCATATTAGCCTCGAAATGGCCTGAGCGGATCTGTCAGATTCTAAACTATCCTGGGTAGGTCTGCCGGGCCTGGAATAGCCCTGAATGGCATGGTATGGACCTCTGCGGGTTTGGCCCGACCCGCACAAGCCCTGCAATCGTGTTTCAGGGACCGGACAAATTAAATTAATAGAAGATAATTAATTTAATTAATTTAATTTTAGTATCCGAATTAAATTAATTAAAATTAATTTGGGTTAGTTATTTTAATACCCAAATAAAATTAATTCAATTTAGGTTTAAGTTGAATTAAGTTAAATTAATTTAATGTTTATATTAAAATTAAATTAATTAGAGGACCAATAAATAATTAAATTATTTGAATTATTAAATTCATTTAATTTCATTTAGATAACCCCCATACTTAATTAATTCATTTTAATTTTATCGTGTTTTATTTTTACCGCCTGTTGGTCTTGAGCACCGACCCTTGTCTGTTTTCATTTAATTATTTATTTAATTATTTATTTAACTGTGTGCGATGATTGTAATTAGATAAATAGATGGTATGCGCATCGTCTTTCTTTTTCAGTTAAAATTTATAAGGTCCTTCACACCCAATTTACCTGAAGTACATTTATACCCCTAGTCCCCCTCGCCTGCACGCGAGTATATTGGTATTTCGAAAGAATACAAGGAATGACGTTGACCCCACCAAGACGAGGCATTTCATGTTGATCAAGATGATGCAAGGCGACATGTGGATCCTTCCAAGATGAGGTGGTACTCTAAGACAGGATGTGGACCCCGCTAAGACAAGGTGATACTTCGAATGAGAAGCGAACATACAAGATGGCGGCAAGCTGCATCAAGATTCAAGGTTCGACTCAAGTAATATTCCCTTAGGTCATTTGGATGCTCAAGACCAGTTGGGTGGTAGTTTAAACTTTATGCATTTATTTATTATTTTATGCATTTTAGAACAGCGGGAAAATACATAAAATAATAGATAATAAAATGCATAAACAATCAGCGTATGTTTTTCTATTAAAGTTCAGTTGTGATCATGACAACAAAGATAAACAAGTTTAAAATCTGACAGATCCGCTCAAGCCATAGATAAACAAGTTTAAAATCTGACCCATATGCCAACAAATAAATGAAAAATGGATATCATACGAGTCCTAGTAAGATGAAAATCCATTACGTCATATGAAATGTGTTAATGATACAAAGCATTTGTTAAGGAGAAATAAACAAACATGCATCAAGATGAACACATGGTGCATCGAAGTAATTATCCCAACAGTTGCATATGATATTACATAAATCCCTAAGATATAAAAGATGTAGTCAATTATTAGACTACATTTCTATATAAGGGTGCACATATCTATTATATATAGTGGGATATGAATTTACTTGAGGTTATTCAATGCTTGAGATGCACAAATGGTTGGAATAGGAACAAGTTTCACAAGTTCATGTGGAAGTGGCATGTTCTATTGACACATACTGCGTAGAAATAATGAAACCATGGTAATGGTTTTATATTCACCGCGACTGGTGATATATTATTCATTATGAATAATAAATACTATAAGTAAGAAGTATATGGAAATTATCTATGATTAACATGATTAAATTCAATAATGGATTCCATGTATCAAATTGCAAAGGGGCTTATAAAGTGAATACTGTTGTGGGTATTGAAATGAGATGATACATGGATGGTACAAGCCTGGTACCTATAAGGATATATTGGTTATGCCAAGTGGTATGCCTAAATCCATTATAATTTTACTTGTCATATATAACCTCTAAGATCATTAAATTGGTCATTAGATGTCATAATCAACTTTCATGGAAGGTTTCAATACGACACAACTAGAAAGTGATGATGACACCATCAAATGCCAATGAAGGTTGAAAGTTACTGAAATCTAGTTCTGGATTAAATTAAGAAACAATATCTTAGAGCATTCATTTAAAATGAATTTTTTCTTTTTGTCTACCAAAGGTTAGTGGGAGCACCAATGTTTTCAAAGTAAAATATGTTTGGCAACATATCGAAAACAGATATTGGTCTTATAGTTTGTTAAGACCAGAATAAAAGTAACTCTACAATGATTGAATTAAAGTAGCAACCTATTTTATAGGTAACAAGATCTAATAAGTTAGATCTAACAGTTTCTTAGACATAGTCAATCGTACATAAAGTGAAATTGTATTGAAAAATACAAGTTAGAACAATTCATGTTTATAATAGTTGTCAATGTCACATGAATTAATCTCTCCAAGTTGACATTTTTGGAACGTATGAAGAGATTAAAGTTGTGAATTGAGTACCATACGATTCAGCGATGGACCAAAAATGTATGCCATAATATGTACAAGAATTGATACTTATATGATATACTTTATTGTAGGGATATATCAATTGTTTCTAGGAGCACTGCAAGTGATGCAGTCAAAATTGTCATCTTGTACTTTGGTGAGTACAAATGATATATGCCTAGTATATGGAGAAGAAAGTATACTAGTTTTTGTGGGACACAAACTAGTAATCCTTAGATCAATTTGATCTAATATCGCAATTTTGTAAAGGATATGAGCGAGTGGATCTCATAAAAGCCAGTGGTATCCATTTCTAAAAATACCGAGTACGTTATAGCTTCTAAAGAAGTTATGAAGTAGATAAATTCAACGACTAGTTCTAGTTCTTAGAATCGCACCAAGTGAGAAAAGTATTATCAAAATGTAAATTATGATATTCTTAATATCCAAGTTGTCAAGTTATGAAAATGGAAAAATGTGATATACTCAGAGATAACTTATCATGAGAAGTTTTACTCAAGGAGATGAGGTCGCATATAGTAGATATGCCACGTGGTGAAAACGTGGCAGGACCAGTAGTTAAATACATTACTCAGTAGAAGCATGATCTTTATCATGTGAGTAACTAACAAGTTTGGTTATCAAGTTGCCTCTAGTGCAAGTGGGAGTATTGAAGTAGTGGGGGCCCAAGCCCAACTTTGCAGTACTTTTGATTACCATATCATGTGTACGGTTATTTATACATGATGTCATCTTACCATTTTAGTAGAGACTTTTCTACATACACTACTGAAATGGTAATGTCCAAAGATTAGTTTTCATATCGAGAGGTTATAGTAGATCCCATGCTATAATGAGAACCTAGAGATATAATGACATTAATCTTAAATATATGTTCTATAGTCTAGATACATATTACTGACTAGAAATAGTAGATGTTTGACAATCAGGTGTTGGGGGATCATAATCATTAATGCATCTTCTCATGAAGTTCTCACTTGGTGATCTCTAGTAGTGAGATCATGAGGACATACTCGCTAATAGAAACACCACATGTTTTTTGTGTCATTAGTTGTTTCTATATACAGACATGTGTATTGGTCTCTTGACCTGAGACCATTGCCAATGTGTATCATTTGATTATGTAATTTGATGCAGAGAAAAAATAATAGTTTTGAAATTGTGGGGAGGTAGATTGTGTTGGGTGCGTCATTGGTGGTATGACATTAGATGAATGGTCAACAGAGATTTGTCTCTTCCACTTTTAGGACGTTGTATATCTCAGGCCTAGTTGATCAGGATGATGATGCCATCAAAAGTCTTTGGCCAAAAGAGTAAAAAGGTAAATCCATCTGGTAAGATCAACAAATAATAAATAAAGAAAAGAATGATGACATAAGTGTGCATCCTACTTTACGAGATATTTAATGATAAATAGATTATAGTACACAGTCAGTGTTTGTAGGTTAGTTGTCATTGCTATGACAATCCTTATCTCTTTAGGGGCCACGATGGGTTTCTAGACTCTTCTCTTGGTCTGTGGATTTTATTCACTGCTATCGAGATAAGGGCCTAGAGGGTCACACACAATAGTGTATTCAAGAATCCTCCCTATTCAGTTGAATAGGTATATGGACATAGTGGGCCCCTCCATGGGGTCTGGGTGTTGTCCAAAGTATCGATCACCAAAATAATTAAATAAATTCATTAATTATCAAGTTATGAATATTTGGGATTGAATTTATTTAATTTATTTACAAGTTTAGTAAATACAAGATAATATTAATCAAATGAGTATTATTTTAATATTGAAGGTTTGTTTAATATTAAGCAAGATAGTGAGTCAAGTTAAATGGATCATATTTTTTAACATAATATATTTTATATATATTACAAGTATGTGATAAAATAACAAATAATATTGATGCAGTTTATTTCGTCAAAATTATTTATTTTGTGGACGTTGAAATAAACGGGGGTCAGGGAACCCAACCTGGTATTTACCAACTCCACTATAAATAAAGAGGAGGATCTCTCTCATGTGTTTCCATTTTCATACAGTTCATTCACTTTCATGGAATGAATATGAGATCCTCTCTCTCCACCCGCTCTCTAGAGGGAGAAGCTCTCGATCCAAGAATCACTGATCAAGATCTCTCTTGAGCATCGAAGGCATCTTGATGCGGTGATCATCAGGACGTCAAAAGCATCATCGGATCTCTGTGCCAGCACCTGGAATTCAACGATCGATTCTCCTGTGGGTTTTTGAAGTGCATGTGGATGATCTAGAGGGTTTCTACTTTGGATCCTTCAAGCAACGATCTCTATCGACTAGTTGTAGTCAACCGTAGCTTCAGATTTGAAATGGGTACGTTTTCATTTTTATTTTGTGTTCCTTATAATTTATGTGATATCCTCAGAACTATCCGGGGCTCGGATCGTCAGCGACGACAAGTTACGTCGTCCCTCCGACAAAAATTTTAAAATCCTCGGCCAACCAGCTTCCACTGCGGGGCCCAGAAACTTTAAAATATACTATAATCTTTCCACTGATGATATTTTGTAGGGTGTTGGAATTAATCAATGTTAGATATGTTCTCTCTTCAACTAAAATAGGGAGAAAATCAATCATTTTTTCTAAGTTGTGTCACATCCACTGCTTTATCGACTGCTGATATTTTTTTAAAACTAGAATCTCGTACATAGAAATCATTTAGGCACACATTATTGCTTTCATTGAGAAGAATATTTTGTAATATCTTAGTCATCTCTTCCTTGATACCTATTGATATTTTATCTACATGTTATGGAAAAATAAAAAAGGTCTTTTCATGTTGAAGATGCCTTCAGTATGCACTCATCCTTAGAGAATATCCTTGATACTATGCAACTTTCTAATAACATTAAAAATGGTCATTTTGATAACCAAATACATGATTTTACAATCCTCTTGTTATTTGATATTACAGTTAAATATTGTTCCCATTGTATAACCTTGGAATTCATGTGGACCCCAGTACTCTCGAGTTAGGTCAAATGCAACACCGGTGGAGGAGAAAGTGGAAATCCTGGCCCTTTTGGCTACGGTGAAATTTTCATAAATAATAGAGTTGAAACATTGGGATGTTTCTTTGGTCCTTGTGGTGTCAATACAGCCCTTGATTTTGAAATTCTTGGGGTAATTAATGTAGTGTAATTTTGAAAGAAATGAGGATGTATCAACTTGTGGATCGAATGTGATTCCACTACTATGGTGAAAGAAATCAAAAGTTGTACTATTTGTATCTCCTGGAAGCTCACTAGTAGATGGGGTAACTACATGGTGGATTGGGAATCCATGATCTACATTATTATACATATATACTATGTGGAAAATTACTTGGTGGATGTGCTTTCTAAGAAATGGATCAATGATCTGAAATTTTCTTAGCTTAATTATATACCTGAGGATATCCTCCCTCATTGGAAAAGGGACTAGAGTAAAAAAATCATCTTTCAGACTTTTGTAACTTTATTTTTATTAAATAAATGAGGATTTTCGTTTTGGGAAGGCTCTTATTCTACCAGATATATATATTATGATGGTGCATGGTTGTGTGAAAAGTGACATTTTTACCCCACTCATAGAAAGACGCATTCAAGACCTAAGGTCTGATACCCATTCTCTAGTTGGGTAGGGTTATGTTATTGAGGTCATACTTTATATAAGCGATTGATATAAATGTTGAAAATGTATATTTATATAAAAATATTCACACACATGTGATCATGTTCCTGCACACACTCATATATATGAAATTACACACACATGATAATAAATCAAGACTAAGAGTCCAAAAAAGTGATTTGAATGCTTCACTACAGTTCATAGATTCAGAGTTAAAATCTATCCCCTCTCACAAAAAAAACACTCCATGGCATTAGTCATGGAAAATTGCACACATTACAGTTGTGGGAAAATGCCAAGGTAGGCTATCAAGATCGTTGGTGAAGTCAATGAAGATGATTAAGGTAACACCCCACCTTGGGACACTTATTAGTTCCCATACAGGAGACATCACAATACATCAGGTGCACCTCCTTACACTCTAAAATATCCTGACTAGAAATGAAACCCTAATTCATACAATTCGGAGACTACACCCTCAAATAATAGTCACACAATAGTGGTAAATATAATTATAACATTTATAACACATAATAAGAGTAAAAATAAATAAATAAATGGTGTGTTAGATAAAATATCATGTATAGAAGAATAAAATTTTACATACACTGATCGCTTATTGGGATAATCTAAAATAAAAAATAAAACAAAACCTGACATATGCACACTAGCCTTACTTCCACCCTCTGGCCTCACACACCCTATCTCCGCATAAGAGCAATTTGTTCTAGATCAATCCACAACATGTCCTATGCTCAACCTAAAATAATAAATAACATATGCACTTACACTGAGGTTCCCCTAGTACACTCCATCATGTACATGTATGCATGAGGAATAAAATAAAAATGAAACCCAAGAACATTAGATGGTGTGTGCTTACCAGGCCACCACAACACCCTAAGTATAAAATAACTTTATGCTAAGAAATACACTATAACACCTAATCATACCGAATTTAGAACCATTCTAGATTCCCCCTTGTCATCACATTGATCCATTGCACTGATGCTCATAATATTCCCAAACACTCAGGGTAGGGTGTCTCTTAAAAACTCATCCCACTACCCATTGGCACTGGGCATAGTCACATGTTCATATCTTGATCTACTGCCTAATCACTCTATGTATAGTCAATCAATCTCTTTATGTCACTTAATAAGCCAACACCCAAGTAAATCCTCATCACAAGATATGAAAAACAAACTCATATTACTTAAACCATTTTCAACCTGAATGGTTCCTGACATGGTTTGAGGGAATTCCTCATCCCCATGGGGAAATGACAGGCACCTGGTCATCAAGAACTGCCTTTGGTAATGATTTAGCCACAAAGAACCCGAATCTATTCAATGAATAAATGTAATATATCTATATTCCAAAAAACATGACAATATCAAATAGGTAAAATCATCAAGAAAAATAAGTGTTAATACACTGAAAAAAAATGATGTGATAAAAAGTTAAAAAACAGAACTCCATGTGACATTATGTCATCTCAAGACTCTCACACCCTACTAACAAGAAAACCCACCACCATTCCCTTACCTACATAAGTATATAACATGATCTATATACACAAAAATGTGTATGCGGGGAGTAAGAAAAAGAAATAATTAGGATCCAACTAATTATTTCATAAGAATACTTAATAAAATAAATCAACTATGCACAAATAAATAAAACAAGTCATGTGAAAAAATTTTAAATAAATCCGGGAATAAAAACACTTTCCAAAAATATATGATAATAAATAGGATTCTAAATAATTTCATTACACACACCAATAAATCATTTCAAGGATAACCAATTAAGAAAACAAGGCCATTTATATAGTCAATATCTAGTCAATAAGGGTCTTATTTACTTCATATTGTTATTTTGTCACCTAGTGTGCACATTATCCTTGAAAAATATGTCTAGGCGGAAAGATGACACTCCTAATATTGACTCCTTGGCACAACCTTTACAACCTGGTACACACATTAACCAAGTAGAACAAGTTCATGGGAGAAGTGTTCAGCCCTAAGGATAGATCCCCAGTTCATTTTCGATCACTTTTGGGTTTATAACAACAATTTCATTAATGGGAATTTAATCTTCAATACTGAATATCGTTTGTAATGTTTTTTAACGAAGTTTTTTTATTGAAAACAAACTTTTTTTCAATAGTTTTTTTTAAAACAGTTGAAAGTTCTCAAATACATTTGTTAGAATCTTTTTGGAGTTGTAAATGTGCGAAAGTTAGTAAGTTGGGAAGTTTTATAACTTTAAAAATCAATTCATTCAATTATTTTCTAATTTTAAAGTTATATACATAATGAAAATATCATGATTCAAGCATTCAATAAAATAAGGGAAGTTGATGTGTTCTTGATGCAGTGTATCAAACATAGTGGCACCAAATATAAAGGTTTTAGGAAGGATGGAAGTGTAATTTTTTTTTTTAAAGTATAATTTTTTTATCGTATAATCCATCATAATAACCATTGTATGAATATTCTAATAGAAATTATTATTTTCATAAGTCATGATTTGACAAAGAAGGAGAAATTGTTTCACTGACTTTTTCCATCAGATGGATCCGAGGATGGACATCAGACGCTAAAAAATGATCTTAGTTATTATATAGACCTGCTCAAATAGGATATAATTGTTGAGTTTATAAAAAGGGAATTTTTTATTTAAGGCATCAGACATAGCTCATCAAACAAGGAATTGTTTTTAAAAGCTATAAGTGTTGTGGCTGCTGAGATCATGCGGTTTTCAAAAATATGAAAGAAGTATAAAATTTTTTGGATGAGATGTTGATATCGATTCATCGAACAAGTTGTTGATGTTGATTCATTGGATGATATATTTATTTTGATCCATTGTACAATCTTTTAAAATCAATTCATCAAATATAGAATTTATCATAATCTCTGAAGTTTTTATTTCTGATTTTCTATGGTTTTCAAAATGCAGAAGAAATTTAGTGACTCAAGAAATCATATTGGAATTCTAGATCAAACAAAAAGGGAGATTTCAAGTTTGTAATTTGACCCAGTTCTCAAGATAAATAAAGATTCATATCTACTAAAGTTGCTACCAGATTGATATAGATCAGGATACTGAAGTCTTTATAAGTTACAACAAAATAGACCACCATTTTCAGCAGTCTTAGAGAAATTGAATGATAAAAGTTTTCATTGCCTTTTTTGAGATAGTTTCTTATCTTCAGTGGGTCAAGATTGTTTAATATAGGAAGAATAATTTCAATGTTATGATGTTTTAAATCTTAGGTTAATGAATTTCCTTTAAAAAAAATGTTGAAAAAGTGTGAGCTGAGAAAAATGAATTTTTCATAGGAACTTTATTGGTATAGTTGATCAAGTTTTAAGCGGATCAAGAGGACTAGAAAGATGATTAGTTTTATGGAAAATCATTTTTATACTAATGTTTTTTAAAAAACTTTGTAAAGTTATAAATTCTTAATATTCTATTATTTGTTCCATCAAGGGGTTTTTTATCTCATTTAAAGTAAGGAAATTCAAAAGGAGTTTATAATATTTAATAATATTCTAGTTTACTCTAGAGTACATGAGAAGAGTTGCGAAGAGTTTTAATGAAATTAAAATTAATGTGTAATTCAGAGTTATGAAATTTAATTGAACAAGAAAAATAAATTGGTTTCCCCTCATTACCTTTATTGGAGAACTTATAAATAGAGTTGCACAATACATTTTTACTTTTCACTATTTTGAGAGTCAAAATGTTGAAGCACATACAAGTTTTGTTTTAGAGGTGAGTTATACCAACTGATGTTATTTTCATGATGAATAAAGTATTTTAGATATAGAGTTCTGATCAAAATATTAGAAAGAGGTAAGTTTATACTATAAAATAGAGATAATTAGATAGAATTGATTGGTATTATTTTTTTAGTAGATGTTTGAGAATTGAATTTTTAATAAAAATGTATATCAAACTACTTAATAACAAGTTAGGTTGAAAAAATGTGCATCAGACTAGGGCTATCGGATTGAGTTCAACTGTTGGAGGCTATCGACGCAAGCACATTAGACACAGTTTTCAAACATACCATTATGGATTATAAAGTGTCAATGTTATTCAATTTTTTATGGCTAAAATTTTGTAATAAAATTTGTAAAATAACTAGATTTAGTGTAATATTTCCTATTGGGATATTGAAGGATCCCAATGGGAGTTGTCACAAGTTGTATTCACTTCTTTGTAGTAGTGAATTACCTTAAACCCACGGGAGTGTTTATGAGAAGGATTTTTCTTCTCACATAAATTGAAAACCATTTATATCATGTGTGACTTGTTTAATTTTTTATTTATGCATGCATTTGAATTTACTAAAATTTGATAATGAAGAAAATATAACACGTTGAGGGGTTAAGTATATCAATGTTGAAATTTGTAAAAAGACACTCACCGATTCAACCCCCCCCCCCCCCCACCATTACTGATTCAGTGATCCTTTGAAACTTTTTGTGTCATCAGAGTGAGGTTCCATACTGAATATTTATCATGGATAATCTCAATTCTATAAATACTATATGAATTATTACTTCTAAGGTAAGAAATTATTATTCTTAGAAGAATATAATGATTCTCTATCTTCTGTCACTTAGCCTTGAAGTTATTTATTTTACTATAATTAATTTCCACCGATTGAGAAATGTTACCCTAGGACTTTTTATGAACAGATAAATATTGAAGTTGATGAAAGATATCGAAGTTATATTCTTAATTAATTATCAGAAAATTTTTATATGAAGGTGACGGGTCTCAAAATATTAAATATTGTGTGGGACAAGATTGAAAATATTTTCAAAGGAAATTCTAAAATGAAGGAAGTGAAGATACAGATCTAGAAAAAAAATATGAAGAAATAAGAATGATATATGTAGAAACTATTGATGATTACTTTACAAAAGTAAAGGAATATTTTTTCACGAACAAAGGTTTTTGAATATGTCTTGGAAGATTATATAACTGTTAAGAAACTCATTGGAAACTTTTGATAAAATTTTGATTCTAAAATATCTTCATTAGAAGATAAATAATAATTATCTCGTAATGAAATGGATAAATTTATTTTTTCACTATAAAATGGGAAAATCTAAAATATTCAAAAAGAAGATCAAATATAGAATGGATTTTGTAGTAATGAGAGAGATGAAAATTCAAGACTCTAAAGAAATTTATCCTTGTGATTCTGAAGATAAGGAGGGTGATTAGTTGAATGAAAAAAAAATCATGTCTCTTATATATAATAACTATCGAAGAGGAAGAGTAAAGTATAGGTGAAAACTTCTTATCAAATTTTTTGAGTGTGGTGAAATCAGACATTTTTTCCTCAAAAATAAAATTATCGAAGTTAAAGATCATTTTGAAGAAAAACCTTAGTGGAAGATGTTTGAAAAAACATCTAAGAAATAAAGTACACTAGTTGAAAGAATATGTTTTTTGTAAAAAAAAGAAGTATGATGATTAAGAAAGTAGAATCTTACTTAGATTATATTGATTAATCATATTATGAAAGTTTATAAATAATTAGAACCTTATTTGAAAATGTTTATAATAAGGAAGATTCATCAAATAGTGAAGGAGGAAAATAATATCACAGAGAGTATCAGCTCATATTAGAACATGTTTCATGTCTTTATCAAAATATAACTCTCAAGAAATAGATTATAATGATTAATAAATATATTGAAGAAGTTATTGAAGGAAGAAAATGTATTTCTATGTAGGAATAAGAATGAATCATAGATATATTAGGATACAAACTAGGAATTTTTTAATAAGGAAAGATGGTTTAAGACCAAATCAAGAATTTGGAAGCTAAGGAAGATGCGGTTAACAAAACTCAATAGAAAATCCTTGAGGCTGAACATACCTTAAAAAAGTTGAATGAAAATTTCAGAAATACCTCAGAAGTAAAAGTTGAATCATATAAAGTTTCAGAAAAAGGTTTCCACATTCCGATAGAAAACTAATATTGAAAAATTTTATGAACATTGAAAATCTTATTACAGGGAAATATCATACTTCCACCGAATAACAAGATTTTATGGATTTTTTTGGTCATGGAATTTATAGACATAAATATTACATTTTTTGGAATAATTTTTTACTTCCTGAAAGAAATTATAAAAAAGGTAAAGAAATGGTGGAAATATAATGATTTACTTTCTTAAGACACAAAAAGTTGGAAAAAAGTGAAATCTCAAGATGTTAGAAAAATTATAATGGGAAAAATTTAATGTATAATATAATTATGTATAATATGTGAATAGGTTAGAAACAATGATGAAGAATGTATCAAAAATATTACAGGTGAAATTTTATGTTATAGAAAATAAAAGGAAACTAGAAATAATAAATTCAAGGAAATAACATCTTTTTTTGAGAAATCATTAAATGAAACAAAAAGGAATAAACCATGGATTATTGATAGTGGTTTTTCTTCACACATGATGGGAGATTTGAAAATACTGAAAGATTTTGAAAATAGAGATGGATGAGCAGTTACAATTGGGGAATATAGTTCCTCAAAAATCAAAGGAATTGGAATATCTATAATTGAAGAAAAAAAGTTGAAATATAATTAATTTATATTTATTTATGTGCTAAAACATAATTTAATTAATGTGATTCAAATTTTTTATGATGTAAAAGAAGTTATATTCTGAAAATATTCTTCTATCATCAAAAGTATGGAAGATGGTAAAGCTTTAACCAGGGGAGAAAGAACCAATAAAAAATCATTCTGATAGAATAACATTTTACTCATATTACTTGAGTAATGAAGTTGAAAAAGATTTTTGGCTTCATAGACTTGGGAATCATGGTCATAAAATTATGAAAAAACTTTCAAAAGTTGATGTTGTCATAAACATGCCTACATTTAAAGAAAATTAATATTATGTTTGTATAACTTTTCAAAAATGAAATATGGTTATTAAAATACAAAAAAAAAATTTAATCTCCTGAACCTATTTAGATTATATCAAATTTTTTATGTGATTCAATAAGACATCAGTGAAGAAAAATAGATTTTTAATTTATCACTTTTATTAATGATTTCACAAACATGACCAACATTATATTTATGAATCATAAGTTAGAGGTAGTATAAATGTCCAGAGTTTTCAAAATGGAATTTGAGATAGAAATGGTTTTTTGTATAATTGTTTTTAGTATTGATAAAAGAAAGGAATACACATAAAATTACGTTGAATCATATTCAAATAAACATGGAATTAAACATTAGTAAATTGATCCATACACCCCTCAACAAAATGGAGTTGTAGAAAGGAAAATTATAATTTTAGTGGAAATGGGAAAAATAATGTTGGTAGAATATAAACTTTTTAATTTTTTATAGAGAGAAGTTATTATCATTGTTTTACATAAAAAACATAAGTTTGTTGAGCTCAAAATCAATCAAGAATTAATATGAAATGTGGAATAACAAAAAACATTAAGTGAAACGTTTCAAGTTTTTTGGAAGTCCATGTTTACAAAAAATAAAAAATCTAGGTCTTGGGAAATTTGATGAATGATATGAGGAAGGAACATTCATAGGAGATTCACTGAATAAAAAAAGTTACAGATATTGGAACAAAATTGTACAAAATTTGGTGGATTCTTAGGATGAGAAATATATTGAAAATACAAATTCCTTAACAAAATATGTTTAAAATGTTAAATAATAAAATCAAAAGATTTCCAATGAAAGTAAAATTGATGAAAAATAGATATATCAAGACTTGGAAGAATTTTGATATGGGGAAAGTAAATATGGATAAGAAACATTGAAATTTCATACCTTATATAAAATGGTTGAAACTGAAAATATAATTGAAATAAAAAAGATCTTATTCAAAATAGATGAAGGTTTATATTAGAAAATCATACATCGCTCATTTCACAAATTGAACCAGAATCATTTTCTAAAGTAGTAAATAAAAAATAATGGTAGAATGTAATAAATCAAGAATAGGAAAACATTGGGAAAAATGAAACATGGTAAATTGTTCCATGACCAATACATAAAAATATTATTAGAAAAAAAATAGTGTATAGAAAAAAGTTGAATGAACATGGAGAATTTTCATAAAATAGAGTAGGACTTGTTTTTAAAGACTATGCATAGGTGGAATGTATGGATTTTGAAGAAAAAATTTCTCTTTTTTAGGACAAAAAACTATTAGATGGTTCTAGCAGGGATGCACATCGAAATTACAATGTTTACTAGATGGATGTAAATTTATATTTATTAAATGGTGAGATTGTGAAATAAGTGTACAATGAGCATCCTTGTGGTTTTTTAATTGAATAATATGGAATTAAGGTTTATAAATTGAATAAATTATTGTATGTGTTAAAATAAGACCCATGAGATTGGTATTCCAAAGATGAAATATTTTTGAGAATGTTGAATTTTTTAAAAGGAATGGATGGTAGAAACTTTATGTGAAATAATATATCTCCTTCACCCTAACTGTAATTATGTATATAGATGATATTTTTTTTGAAGAAGAGTAAAAGGTTTTTTAATAATATTATGAGTAAATTGAGAAGAGTTTTGAGATTTCAATCTCGAGAAAATGTTTTGTGAGTTTACATAGTAAGAAATAGAACTTAGTAAAATTGAGCACAACATAATCAGAATTTTTTGTAGTTATAAAATCTTGTACTAAAATTTTGTGTATGAAAGTTCAGTTGGAAGATTTTAAAGTTGAATTTTATACACTATTGAGGATTCTTTTTTATAATTAGGACTGAAATTTATCTTTATAAAAATCATTTCCAACACTTAAGATCAAATAATATTGATATTAAGTTTCAATTCATCATTGATAAAATTTTGGTGAAGATTTTTTAATGGAAAATATTTCAAAAAAATACAAAATTGGTAATTTTTTCTCAAAATATATGCCAAGGGAGATACTTGAAGAATTAAGGATGTAACTTCATGTTCAGCCTCCACCAAATACATCAAAAATACCATCAGGAAATCCCCCACCGTTCTTTTTATTAATTTGATAAAGGGTATAATTTTTACAATTTTATCCTTTAAGTGGTGATTTTCATAATTAAATGAATTTCAATTTGTGGTTATCATAAAATGGGGGAGAGAAAGAAAATTCATAGAAAAATAAAAGTTATGGGGAGATTATCATAACATGGATATATATTTACTTATCACCAAGTGATGTAATTCCTTCAAAAAAATACATTATCCAGTAGTGTGGTGTTAGGAAACCATATTTTGATAAAGGTTTTGTTTTGGTAAAAGTTAAAAATATGTGATCTGAAAAAGTATCAATTTCGAAAAGGATGAGTTGAAAAAGGTTTTTAATGAGATTTTTCAACAAATAATAAGTGGGAAATTGAAGATCCTTTGTGATTTTTTATTTTTAAAAATAGTTTTTTATTGATAACTTACTTTTTTACAAGAATATGTTTATAAAATAGGTGAATGTTCTTTAATGTGTCTATTAGAATGTTTCTAGAGAAGTAAATATGAGGATTTTAGTAAGTTTGGAAGTTGTATAAAATTCCAAAACAATTAAAATAATTATTTTTTGATATTAAAGTTCTAAACGTCATGAAAATATCACGATTAAAGATTTCGATAAAAGAAGGGAAGTATTTTTGGATGTTTTTTATCGGGCATAGTGGCATCAGATGGAAAAGTTGCAGGAATAATGGAAGTGTGAATTTCATTTGAAGTACAATTTTGATGATCATATGAACCATAAAATTAATCTTATGGTAGAAATTCTAATACTAAATAATTAATGATTTTACAAAGAAGGAGATGTTGTTTCCCTAACTCAGTCCATTAGATGGATTAGAATCCAGATATCGGATGCTGAAGATTTTTCTTAGTTACTGTACAGATATTATTGGGTAGGAGACGGTTTTTTATTTTACACAAATAGAATTTTTTATCCAAGGCATAAGACATAGATCCTTGGAGAAATAATTTTTCAAAAATATAGAAGTATAGTGGTTGTTGAGATCATGTTTTTTTTTAAAAAAATGAAATAATTAGATGATTCATTGGATAAGATATTGATGATGATTCATCAGATGAGCTATTGATGTTGATTTATCATATGGTCTTTTGAAGATGATTTATCATATAAGTATTTTACCCCGATTCATTGAACATAGAATTTTTAAGAATCTTAGAAGTTATTATTGTAGAGATTTTTTGGTTTTTCAAAATTTGAAAGAAATTAAGTGTCTCAAGAAATATGATCTGAATTCCTGATTAAATAAACTGGGGGATCAAGTTTGTAGTTAGAAAAAATTGTCTAGAAAAATAAAGAGTCGGGTTTATTTAAGTTACTAGAAAATATTGATAGAGTAGTTAATTTAAGTCTTTAGATGTTTCAATAATTTAGTCAACCATTTTTAGATGTCTTGGAGTAATGGGCTAATAAATATTTTCAATATTTTTATTGCTGGTGTTTTTTACCATCATTGGGACAAGAGAATTTAGAAGAGGAAGAATCATTTTTTATGTTGTGAAGTTTTAAATATCTAGTTAAAAATGTCCATTTGACAAAAAAAATTACAATGTATGAGCTAAGAATAATATATTTTTCACTAGAACCATATCTATCGCATTGGTAGAGTTTCAAGTGGGTTAAGAGGACCATATAGATGATGAATTTCTCAAAAAATAAATTCTGGATAATGAATTTTTAGGAAAATTTATAAACTTATAAATTTTAATGGTGTTATATTTTTTCCTTAAAATTTGTTCTGTATCTTGTTTAAAGTATGAAAATTCGAGAAGAGTTCATAAAATTTAACAAGAATCTAATTTACTCAATAATAATTGAGAAGAGTTTGAATGAAATTAAAATGAACATGAAATTCAGTGTTATGATGCTTGAGTGAGAGGTAAAATGAAATTTTATTCCCACCCTTACCTTTATTGGAGCACCTATAAATAGTGGTGCATAATATATTTTTACTTGTCACTATTCAAAGACCCAAAAGGATAAATCATTTAAAATATTTGGTTTAGAGGTGAGTTTTCTCAACAAAAATTATTTCCATGCCTAACAAATTTTTTTGGAAAGATAATTCTGAGCGGAACATCGAATAGAGGTAAGTCCATGTTACTGTACAAATAGAATCAGACTAAGTGGATAGGCTTTTTTTGAGTTGAATTTTGAGAAGAATAGTTTTATTAAATAGGCATATCATAATGTTTTAGACCAGTCATGGGTTGAGAAAATATGTATCAGATTGGGTCTATCAAACTAATTTTATTGGATATAGTCCATTGTATGTAGGAATATCAAATGGATTTTACAAACATACCTTCGGGGGAAATAAAGTTACAAATCTCTTTACATTTTTTTGTGGATCAAATTTTTTAAAAAAAATTGTAAACTGATGAGATTCAATATAATATTTCCTATTGTTATTTAGAATGTTTTCAATGGGAGTTAACACAAGTTTTATTCACTTATTCATAATATTTAATTTCTATAGACCCAGAGGAGTGGCTGTGGAAAGGATGTAGGTTATCAAACTGATGTAGAACCATATAAATCATGTGTTCCTTGTTTATTTTTCTATTTCTATGTGAATTTTAATTTACTATGTTGAGAAGGAATAAATTCTAACAAGTTTCTAGGGTTAAGTTTCTTAAAGTTGAAATTTTTAAAAGTATAATCCCTGATTCAATCCCCCTTCTCAATGATTCAAAGATCCTTAGGAACTTCAAAAACAACAAAAAACATGCCTTAAAACATTTTACAATAAAAACATAAAGTATATATTCCATTTTTAAAACCATATTCAAAACCACCATTTTCCATCAGAACCATCTTTATTCCTTTAAGAAACTCTAGAAATCTATTTAAAAGATAAAGAATCAAGGTCTGTTAGATAAATCCATGTTATAGAACCACTTAACATGAAACACTTGGAATAACCACACTCATGGGAAAAATATAATCCAAAATGAGAGGAGGTCCATAGTAATTGAGAAGATATTCAACAACACAAACCCTCAATCAAAAAACTCCAAATTGACATGATCAAGAATAAAGAAGGCCAAAGAGAACACTTACCACCCAAATTCCTGATCAATACACCATGAGGATTCAAGATCCATCCAACCTCCCCCAATTCCAAAAAAAAATATAAGTAATTAAAATTAGAAACCCAAATCAACAATTAAAACTATGGAACAATCCAATTCATTGATAGAAACATGTGGAATCAGAATAAGAAGGAGATCCAAGACAGGAACAAAGATCGAATCACCCTGAGTAGTACATAGGTTTTACTAATGATTCAATACACCAAGGGAATTGAGTTGAGAGAGATAAGAACACCCCAATAGAGTCTCCAAGTCAAATTAGATGAATTAGGGTCAAATTGGATTAATATATAATTAAAACATGTGTCTTAGTTGGTGTAAATATGAAATTGTACCTAATATCGATGACCTAGAATGTCTCCACCCTAATGGATTTTTCATATATACAGAGCCTATGGGATGGATGGTGGTTCAAAAAGAATTCCAACACCTCTAAACACCACATCGGAAGGCTGGTGGGATTCTTGTTCATAATACCCACCTCAATCCTACCACCAGCTAGCTGATGGCCTTCACCGGCTAACTGGTGGAATACCTATATCCCTTCCAGCTATAGGTCCTTATCCGCTCCTATTCCAACCACCCGAGCACTACTAGAACTCAACAATAAGAAGAAGAAAAACCTCCACCAACCCTTATTACAACCCTAACCATAAAAAAATAAGAGAAAGAATCCAAAGAGACAAAGGAAGTAAAAAAACATAAGATCATGAAAAGTGTAGTACCTTAAAACATTGGTGGGATATTACAGTTATCCCTCACTTATTCATTTCTACCACTGGAAAGCTAAGTTGAAGAAGGTTTACCTTCAAATAGTTAATGTCATTGATCCCTCATCAAAGACGTTCACTCCCAATTTTCAGGATAATCAAAACCAGGCTTCCACAACACATAAACCATAGGTATAGACTAACCATGTAGAACCTTCATTTTGAAATCAATGATCTATAGTAATTTCTAAATCACATACAAATTAGGCACTACATCAAGGTATTCCCAATTGATAACATCACAAGGGTATGGTTGACACTTTTTTAATTGTGATTCATGTAAAACCTCATGAATAGAATACAACTAAGGTGGTATGTCCAAATGATAAGACACATTTTCCAAGACATTCCATAATCTCAAATAGACCCATATACTAGATAGCAATATTTACTTTCTTTTTAAGCCATCAGTGACCCAACCGAGGATATAATTTCAAGAAAACACAATATCTAACTGAAAATACTAAGGGGAAATGACATCGATCTGTATATGAATTTTACTAACTATGATCCATCAAAAAATTATAGTGAACTAACCGGATCATCACTGTTGTCTCCAAAACTAAACTCAGTCTAAAAAGGGTAGCTTCCCCAACCTTATACCAACAAAAGGGATAACTACTAGGGAAGACATAAAAATCCTCAAAATGTTCCATTCTAATGGCCAATTGGTAACTATTATTATAATAAAAATCATCCATCCTCCAATTTCTATCCCAAACACTACTAATTTGTAAGACATAACTAGAGGTCATATCTTCTGAAATCTAATTTTCTTTTTCTTTCTGCCAATATTTCTGAGGATGATATGTTATTCTCAATCTGACCTGGGTACCCATTGCCTCTTGGAGACCCTTCAAATCCCATAATGTGAAATGAGGGTCCCTATCAAGGATAATGACCATAAAAACTTGATTGAACCTTATAATCTCTTATAAATACAAATTTACCTTGTATTCCACTTTATTGGTGTCACATATCGACATGAAATGACAAGATTTAGTTGAAAGATCAATCATCAACCAGATTTAATTCTTACCTAAGGGTGTTCATGGAAACCCCACAAAAAAATTCATCGAAATTACGTTCCTCCTCCAAGTTGGAATAATAAGAGGTTTAATCAATCTAGAAGGATTTTAATTCTCGGCCTTAATCTTTTGGAAAGTATAATAATGAGATACAAATTCAATTTTGTCTTTTTTTATACCAGGCCCCCAAAAATAATGTTTCTTTTAATAGAACTTCATTGTCATGCAATGGTGGATATCTCATAAGAAACAACTACAGTCTCCCAAAATGGCATTCTTTGTGTATGATGGGACAACATACCTACTTTAGAATCAAAGGATTCCTTCCAATGAAAGATACCAATCACTGATGGTCTCCCCACTATATAATGAGTTCTTGATTCTCTTAAACTCATCATATTTTCATTAATCTTCAACAATAATCTCAATAATAGAAGATGTCACATGAAAATATTCTATAACACTACTAAACTCCTCTTCCCTAAATACAAAGTAAATCTGAGCAAAAAACTCCCATCAAGACCCACTGATCATTCTCTTCCTTCAGAGAATGAGAAGTAAACATTCTATTAAGATTATCAAACACCATGTTAACTTCCACAGGTGTGTTGGAAATGTCAATGTCAAATGACTACAAGTAATTGACCCAATATCTCGGTCAGAGGTTAAGTCTTTTTTAGAAAAGATATAACCCAAAATTTTGTATTAATATAATATGATAAAATTTATACCAAAAACGCATGAACCCAATTTTTTAGGGAATTCCCCACTATATAAGTCTCAAAATTATGAGTCTGAAAATTATTCTCTTAAGGATGAATCTAACGTGATCCATAATCCACTACATGATCTCCCAACAGAAGGATGCATCCAAAACCTAAACTAGAAGCATCATAGTAAACAAGGAAATCCTTTCCAACATCCGGTAAAGTCATAATTGATTTTGAGGTCAAATGTTCCTTTATCTCAATAATGGATTTTGAACACTTTGAATCCAATAATAACATCACCCTATTACGAGTGAGAGTATTCGAGTGAGATTTAATCTTCAATAAGTCCTTAACAAACCATCGATAACATCCTCCTAATTTTAAAAAGCTATGTATCTCAAAGATATAGTGTGGTTATTTCCATGACAAGAAAACCATCATATTCTTAGGATCAATTAATATTACACATTTGGATAATACATGTCCCATGAATTTTTCATCATGGATCATGAATTGGCACATTGATAATTTATCATAAAGGTGGTGATCCCTCAGAATTTTCAAATAATATCTTATATGACACGCATGATCTTATTCTTTCTTAGAGTACACCATTATTTCATCCAAAGACACTATCAAAAAAGTGTCAGAATAGTCATGGAATATTCAGTTCATCAACTCTATAAATACATTGGGAGCATTATATAAGAAAAAAAATAATGAAAAGGAACTCCAAATGGCCATACCTTCACCCGAATAAAGTGTAAGAAATATTTTTCTCTATTGTTCTAATTTTATGGCAACCAAACTGATGATCAGTTTTAGAAAACCACTTTTCCCCTTTCATCTATTTTAAAAAATCATTAATGTGTGATAGGGGATATTTTTTCTTGATCGTTACTCAATTGATCTTCTAATAAATGATGCATAGCTGAATATTTCCATCTGAAATCTTGTGAAAAATAATATGGTCCACCCAAGGTGACACACTTGGGTGTACAAATCCATTACACCGTAAAGAATCCAACTAAATTTTCATCTCATTCATCTCAGCTAAATCCATTTGGTAAGACAACATCGATATCGTTTGAGTTCAAGGTACTAATTCAATCAAGTACTCTACCTCCTGCTCTAGGGGAATATTCAAGGAGTTGTCTGGAAACACATATAGAAACTCATTGAAAACTAGAGTAAGGTTACCATTAAAATATTATTATTCCAACACAAGTATATAAAAAACATTAACTTACTAATCACTAGGAAATATTTCCCCTACTGATTGGACCTTGGATCCCATTCTCCCTAAAACACATGATAGATCCCATCAGAAGCTGTAATGAAAACTCCCTAATGATAAAAATAAATTTGATCCAATTGATAAATCAATCAATCCTCCCAATAATCACATCAAATATTTCCAAGATGAGAACCCAGAAATCCTATACCATCTTTACATAACTCATAAATAAAGAATATGAGGTATAATGAAACCCTGGATCTATCTTCTTTCCTATAGGCATCGCCAATTCCATAAAAAAGGAATGAGTTACATTGGATATTTTTTATGATAAACCACATGAGTTGAAAAAAATGATTAAGAGGAACCTATATCAAATAGAGAAGTTTCTAAGGTAGAATAAATAAAAATGTTACCTATCACAATCACAAGAACCACATCAACTCTTTCTAGAAAATCCTCAACTATGTGAAACTACTTCATTTTAGAGGCATGTGGTTGTAAACCAATAGTATAGGAAGCATATAAATTCACCATAGATCCTCTATGTATTTATGACATTGTACTAGATGGAGGATTAGATAGAACTCAAAAAAAATCATAAATTGTCCATAACGCCCACATAAATTTCAGACATTTGGAGGCATAGGGAAAATGAATTTTTTCAGTCCCATTTAGACACATCAATAACATATCAATCCATTTTCCCCTAATTATGAGGTAGGAATATACCTATGATAATAAAAACTATTTTTTCCCTATTAAAATCATTTTTCTTCTATTTACCCTTAAAAGAATCACTAGAGATACCAAAAGAGGAAATAGAAACTCATGTTGATCCTATATTACATTCCAGGTGAAGATCTACCGTAAAGGACATATCCCCCACTTTAATACATGTGGTCAACTTAAACATAAATACCTGATACATGATATCATCTTAAATATCCATTTGAAATCTTTGATCCTTCATATCATCATTACATGCCACCTTAGAATAAATCATAGAGAGCTCTATCAAATGATTAGCATAATCGATCACAGAACAATCTCCTTTATAAAGATTGAGAAACTCCATGGATTTTTCCATTTTCATAGATTATAGGAATAACTTCTTGGTGAAACTATCCTTGAATACCTTCCAATCCTAGACCTCGGGCTTCTTATCTAGGGAAACTACATCCCACCATATTCGACTCATCCCTTCCAGGTTAGAGATGATTCATGTTTCCTTGACTGAGTCAGTGGTCTACATAAATTTGAAAAGCCTCTCGATCTTCCCTACTAATCATTCACATCTTAGGGATCTTTTATCCCTTATAAGGATTATGGATTTAGGTGAATAAATTTCTAATATTGAGTCATGTCCTTGTCACTTTTTGGATCTACCTCACTGACATGAATAAGGGTAGGTTCCACATCGTGGTCTATAGTTAAAAACATGTAGACCAATACTTTTTTAACACCCAAAGATTTTGAAAAATAAATTGAAACGCATGAAACTTTTTTTAAGTAGATATTTATAACTATCCTTTAAACATAATTTTTCAGCTTTAATGTTTTGAATTTCAAAAAACGGTCATCTACAATTGTGATCGATAAGTTATCTGGAGTCTAATGGGATCAACTTTTTTTTATTGAATAGTATCCTAACCTTATGAATAGTTATATGACCCTAATGAATAGTAAATTTTATTATTATTTTATTTTATTAATTTTATAAAATAATGAGATGTCGATTAATTTTTCAAGGTATTTAAAAAAAGTTATATACTTAAAACTGTTATTTTTGAATAAATTATTGTTTTATTTAAAAATTAAATTAATAATATTTATAAAATTACTTTCCAAAAATGGAGTTCATTTTTTAATTCTATACATTTAAAAATGGTTAGGATGAATTTTTGGGATTTTTCTAAAAAGGTTTATTTTTCAATGAATAGTAAAAATACAGTTCTGAGTTTCGGTGTGATTAGTGACATCATTAATGATGTAATAATTCTGGTCGACTTTTTTGCAGTAAATTAAGATATGAGGTGTCCCAAGTGTCTAACACCATGGATAAATACCATGGGAAAACCCTTGGTTTTTCAAATACCACTATTGAGGTGTCCCTTGGAAATTAATAAAATATTCCCTCACTTTTTCTATAAATACAAACCCCTTCCTTCATTAAATTCATTAAAAATTCCTCCTCAACAAAGATATAGCCTTATGAACTTCCTATTAATCCTAAAAAGGTGTCCTCAATCCCCCAAGGTTCCAACCTTCAAGTCTTAGAAGTTACTCTTCAAAGTAAGAGAATTCTCAACTTCATTCTTTTTCCATTCAAGTTCTCTTTTAGGTGGTATAACTTTCAAGAATCCATACCATGTTATTAGTTAAATTTATTATGTCTCTATACATTATTATGATTCATTTATGGATGGGTAACACCTATCCCCTCTCTTTTCAATTTTTTCTAAAACCATTTTCATAGCCGTTAGGCTGCCAAATTTTCGTAAAGGATTTCTCAACTATTCTTTTATTTCGAGTTCCTTTATTTTCTTATTATTTCCTCATATCCCTATATCCAAGAGGAATTAATGATCCAGTATCTTACATATTCTTCATTTCACCATGTTTTTGTAGGATTCACCATTATACTTCTTCTCCTCTCCCATTAATTCAAGAAATTAAAACAATGTCTGTGATGTGTCGATTTACCGACATCGTAGATGATGTGATTTCAATTTATTTTACTTCCTTCAATACTGGTAATGAAACCATTTTTATTGTTGAAACAAATTATAATTTATGTATTATATTTTATATAAGTTTTTGGAATCTTTTTGAACACATGTTATTAATTTATAAAACAAAATGAGTTCATTATGATCGAAGAATCGCCAAAATGACCTAAACAAATATCAATAATGTTTTAACTTATAAATCGTCTTCATATAAGAATTAAAAATTATCAAAGGTTTAATTTATTGCTATGGAAAAATATAAATACCATTCCATTCCAATTCTTGAGTTCCACTTCTAATCGACAAGAATATCCATCATGAACTGATCATGGAAACCGTGTAAACAACGCACCCGACACAATGTAAATAACAAAATATTACTAATAAATGTGTCAAATGATGTTGTAAAATGAGAATATAAGGTGTTATAAACATTAATATGTTTCATTAATATGTTAATAACACTCTTTTAACCATTATACAGGAGGTTTAAACACTTTTTAAGCAAGAAGAACCCAAGGTAAGGGAATTCTTAACACAATTTTTATTCATTGGGTTAACCTTCTTCTTTATTCATTCTGTGGTATTAAGATTATTGGTGTGATGAATTTATGTTTATATTATGTTGTATTATGATTATTTATAGTGTATTCACATATCTATTCCATTCTATTAATTCTCACTCCAATTATATTTTAAGGGAATTTCCTTTTAAAATCCTTTTAAAACTCTCTTTAACAAATTTCAAAAGGATTGTTTTTTTATGTATATGGAATGAGTAGTTTCTCCTAATTTCAAGATACGTTATTACCATGATGTGTTCCTTGTATATTATTTATGTTGATTTGATCCCATTATATATCATGATATGTTAGAATGATCCCATTATAGCTCAATATATGATGGGTGAGCCCCATTATAGCTCTCCAATGCATTGGGTACGTTGCAAATAGAAGCTGACCAAAATTTTATTCCATGTGTAAGGGTGAATGTAAGAGTGATATAGTAAATATGTCCCAATTAAACTACATGATGTTTCTATGCATATTAGTTTTTATGATTATGGGTTTTATTTGTTTTTCTGTTATCACTTAACTAACACTTTATTTCTTTATATCCCTTAATGAGATTTGTACTCATCCCACGTTTTAAAAAAAAATAAAAGGATATAATGATGGGTAAGAGAAATAAGGGAGTCGTGATGTTTGATATTGAGTGATGTTAAAGAAATAATGTTTTAAGTTTTAATGTTTTATATTTTTAATAAAAATGGATATTGTTTTAGTAGTATCCTCTTGTATTAATTTGGTATGTCATGTATGTAAGATATCCTAATTATTTAAAGTTTTAAACCCGAAAAGATCCTCAATGTGTAATAATGTATGGCCTTGTGTAAAATTCACTATTAAGTAACGTTTTAAGGTCGGGTCCTTATAGTTGGTATCAAATTAAAGTTTAGATAACTTTAGGGGTTAGGATGATGTTAAAACAATATCATAAATGATTTCTACTATATGGTAATTTGAAATGTTATAGAATTTAATTATTACCATGTTTCTTTATTTAAATTATGTCTGTTCAGAATAGTTTTCCATAGAGGAAATAGGGAAGATGAAGTAGGAAGGGACTAAGAGGATGATTTATGTATGAATCTACAGCCCGGAATGGTGGGAATTAGAACCGAGCTGCTTGTGACTGCAATAGATCAGTTAAATCCAGCAATAAACAGGGGTGGTATCCATGCTAGAGAGGAACATGATCAAACAAGAAGAAACATGTCTTTTATGGGGAATTTTATGAGGCAACATCCTCTTGCATTCAATGGAATTGCAGATCCCGTGAAAGCTATTGATGGATCAATGATCTAGAAAAGATATTTGATTCCATGGGATGTTTGGAATGTCAAAAGTTAATACTAGTAATTTATCATTTGGAAGGTGAATCCTCTCAATGGTGGTATTTGATTAAGAATACGATATAAAGGGATGATCTTGAAAGTCTGGAATGGGATGATTTTAAGAGTCTTTTCTGGAAAAATATTTTCCCAAAACTATTCGACTCTGAATGGAGAAGAAATTATTGTAAATGAAGCAGAAAGATGATGATTCTGTTGAAACATATAAAGCTAATTTTACAAGACTTTACAGGTGCATACCTTTTTTTACTCTAGATTTTGAAAGTAAAACTAATAGATTTTACCCTGATTTGAAACCATTTTTACGAAGGGCTTTGGCTCTACCGTATTTTAAGAGCTATTAGAATCATGTTTTTATACTGAAAAAGTTGAGATAGAGTTTTTTGACACATATTTTCCTCATGATTACAAGAATAAGAAGTATTAATGTTGGAAGGAAATGGGTAATAACTCATCAAAGAAGTTTGGAGGTAAGAAAATGAAGTTCCCTTCTTGTGAAAAGTGTGGTAAAAGGCATCCTGGTGAATGTCTTTTAAATTTTGGAAAATTCTACTGATGTGGAATGTTTGGAAACATGTCTCATGAGTGAAAGTAAAATGATCCTAAAATTAATAAGAAGTTGATGGTGAGATGTTTTAACTGTAAGTAATTGGGTCATTATTCTAATGTTTTCCTAAAGCTAATCACTCAAGCAGGGAATCAGCAAGATTGGAAGCAGGAGGGTTTGGTAAAATCATTTTCAACCACTTTAACACAAGTTGATCTATCAAATGAGGTGGTATCAGTAACATTTCTTGTTTTTACAAATTTCGCAAATGTGTTGTTTGATTCAGGGTCAACACAATCCTTCATTTCTGAGAAATTTTTGGAAAAAATGAGAATTCAACCTCATGAAATGAAACCAAATCTCATGTTAAAAACACCTGGAGGTAATATTGTGGATAAAATAAATTATATGAATCTGCCTATCCTTTTCTGTGGAAATATTTTACCTGCAAACCTTGTTTTTTTCCTCTAGTAGATTTTGATGTTATTCTGGGTACGGATTGGCTTTCGTTTTATCATGCTAAGATAGATTGTAGAGAAAAAGAAGCTTTTTTCAAAAATAATTTCAGTTTGTGTACAAGAACGAACCCATACCACTGATAACATATTAGGAATCTAAGAAATTGATAAAGGATATAAATGAAAATTATCTTTCTCATATTTTTGAAGATAGGGGAACTATTCAGATTAATGATATACCAGTATTAAATGAATACCTGGATGTTTTTCTTGATGATTTTCCTAGGGTTATTCATAATCGAGAGGTTGATTTTAATATAGACTTAGTTCTTGATGCTAATATAATTTTTATACCCCCTTATCAAATACCCAAATTGAACTTCTAGAATTAAAAACGTAGTTGGAGGAATTATTAGATAAAGGCTTCATCCGACCTAGAACTTCACCATGGGGTGATCCTGTATTTTTTGTTAAGAATAAAGATGTTTCAATGAGAATTTTCATCGATTATAGATCCTTGAAAAACATTACTATTAAAAAAAATTATCATTTACCTCATATCAATTATTTGTTTGATGATCTCTAAGGAGCACAGTATTTTTTCAAAGGTTGGCCTGAGGTCGGGTTACCATCAGTTGAAAGTAACGGATGAAGACATCTAGAAGAATAAATTCTGTAATAGATATGGTCATTATGAATTTGTATTAATTCTTTTTGGTTTAACTAATTGACCTGATTTATTGTAAATAAGAATGGAAAAATAGTTGATCCAGAAAAAACAAAAGTGGTTAATGAATGGCCAATACCTATAAATGTTACAGAGATTCGTATTTTTCTTAGATTAGAAGGTTATTAACAATGGTTTTCTAAAAAAATGCATGTTTATTTATCCCACTAACTAAGTTAACACAAAAAGGGGTTAAATTTGTTTGGACTAAATAATGTGATGTTTGTTTTCAAGAACTAAAGAAGAGATTGGTGAATTCTCCAGTTTTGGTCTTACCTTACCGAAATGGTGAGTTTTTCATCTACAGTGATGCTTCATTGAAAGGACTTGGTTGTGTTCTGATGTAGAATGATCAGTTAATTGCTTATGCTTCAAGACAACTAAAATCTCATGAGTTAAATTATCCAACACATTATTTGGAATTGGCAGTAGTGGTTTTTTCATTGAAAATTTGGAGGCACCATTTATATAGAGCCAAATTCCAAATATATACTGACTATAAAATTATGAATTATATATTAACTAAGAAGGAATTAAACATGATGCAGAGAAGATGGATTGAACTGATGAAGGATTGTGATTTCATGATCAATTACCATCTAGGAAAAGAAAACAAATTGGTGGATGACTTGAGTTGAAAACATCATGCATAATTAAACACGTTATGTTCTGAATATGAACCCTTGATTAATGATTTGATGGATTTTGGATTAGAAGTTTTTGGGGTAGAAAATACCTCTCTTTTGTTTTAGGATTTTTTGTAGTAATCATTATCAGACAGAATTAAGCAGGCACAAAAGGAATACTATGGGCTACAGAAAAAGGTATAATTGGTTAAAATGGTTAAGTTTCCATAATTTAACCTTGATAAAGATTGTGTTTTAATATATGAAAAAAGGTTGTGTGTGCCTTGTGATGCTCAGTTAAAGAAATATTTTTTATGTAAATCTCATAGTTCTCCATTTTCAGTTCATCCTAGAAGTACTAAGATGTAAAGAGACCTTCGGGATTATTACTGGTGGTATGGAATGAAAATGGATATTGTAGGATTTACTATGAAATGTTTGACATGTCAATAGGTTAAAGAAGAGCGGATGTTACCAAATGGGATGCTTCATCCTTTTCTAATGCTAGAGTAGAAATGGGAGAATATATCCATGGACTTCGTGGTGGTACTACCTAATAATTATCGAGGGAACAATGCAATTTGGGTTATAATTCATCGGCTAAAAAAATATGCACACTTCCTTTCTATTCGAGATACAATGTCATTGGTCAGCTTTCTCGACTGAACCTCAAAGAGATTGAAAGGATACATAGAGTTCCTCTTTCCATTATATCTGGTCGAGATCTCGGGTTCACTTCTAATTTTTGGAAGGGTCTCCAGAAGTCGTTGGGCACAGAATTAAATTTAAGTACAGCTTTTCATCCTCAATCAGATGGGCAGTCAGAAAGAATGATTCAGACTTTGTAGGATATGCTTTGATCTTGTTCAATGGACTACCAGGGAAGTTGGTATCAACATTGTTCTTTAGTTGAGTTCTATTATAATAAAATTTTTCATTCCAGTGTACATATGGTACCTTTTGAGGCATTTTATGGGAAGCGGTGTCGAACTCCAGATTTTTGGAATGAATTCAGGTAAAGGAAGTTGATGGGACCAGAATTAGTAGAGGAAGTGGGTGAGAAAGTGAATATGATCCAGCAGCACATGAGGACAGCTCAGATTAGGCAGAAAAGTTATGCATATAACAGAAGGAAATACTTCTCTTTTGAGATAGGTGACCATGTTTTCCATAAAATATCTCCTTGGAAAAGTGTGATTTGTATTGGTAAGAAAGGAATGTTAATTCCATGGTTCATCAGCCCTTTTAAAATCCCAGTGAAAGTTGTACTAGTTTCATACCGAGTAGCTTTGCCTCCGAGTTTTTCTTAGGTACACAATGTTTTTCATGTTTTGATTTTGAGAAATTATGTGCTAGATTTATCACATTTCTTGAGCCCATAAGTAGTTCATCTGGAAGAGAACCTTTCTTATAAAGATAAACCAGTTTAGATTCTTGATCAAAGGGAATAGGTATTACAGAATAAAGTAATCCACCAGGTAAAGGTTTTTTGGAAAAACCTCATGGTTGAAGAAGTAACATGGGAATCTTAAAAGGCTATAAGGGAAAGGTACCCTCACTTGTTTAATGAGTAAATAAAATTGCGAGGATGCAATTTCAAGAAGGTGTGGATAATGTAACACCCCAAGGTTTTTAAAAATAAATTGAAATGCATGAAACTTTGTTTTAAGTATATATTTATAACTAGCCTTCAAACATAATTTTGTAGGTTATATGTTTTCAATTTTAAAAAACGGTCATGTACAATTGTCATCAGTAAGTTATCTGGAGTCTAATAGAACCAAGTTGTTTTTTGGTGAATAGTAACATACCCTTATGAATAGTCATATGAATAGAAATATAACCCTAATAAATAGTAAATTGTATTATTATTTTATTTTCTTAAGGTTATAAGATAATGAGATGTCGATTAATTTTTCAAGGTATTAAAAAAAGAGTTATATACTTAAAAATCTTATTTTTGAATAAATTATGTTTTTATTTAAAACTTAAATTAATAATATTTAGAAAATTATTTTAAAAAAATGGGGTTGATTTTTTAATTCTACATGTCTAATGATGGTAAGGGTGAATTTTTTGGATTTTTCTAAAACAGTTGATTTTTCGGTGAATAGTAACAATACAGTTTTCAGTTTCAGTGTGTTTAATGACATCATTAATGATGTAATAATGATTTAATAATTCTGGTAAACTTGGGTACAGTGAAGTAAGATATGATGTGTCCCAAGTGGCTAATACCATGGGCAAATACCATGGTCAAGCCCATAGATTTTCAAATACAACTAATGAGGTGTCCCTTCGAAATTAATAAAATATTCCCTCACTTTGGCTATAAATACCAAACCATTCCTTAATTACATTCATTAAAAATTCCTCTTAAATGAATAACTGGCCTTGTGGCCTCCCTATTATTCCTCCCAAGGTGTCCTCAAGCCTCCAATGTCCCAACCTTCAAGTATTAGGAGTTACTCTTCAAGGTAATAGAATTCTCAACTTCTTTCTTTTTCCATTCAAGTTCTCTTTTATGTGGTATAACTTTAAAGAATACATACCAAGTTATTATTTAGATTTATTCTATCTCTATACTATATTTTTATTCATTTATGTATGGTTGACCTATGTCCCCTCTCTTTTTAATGTTTTATAAAACCATTTTCATAGACGTTAGGCTGCCGAATTTTCGTAAAGGATTTATCAACAGTTCTTTTATTTCGAGTTCCTTTATTTTATTAATATTTACTCATATCCCCTTATCCAAGAGGCATGAATGATCTAGTGTCTTACATATTCGGGATATCATCATTTTTATGGAAGATTCACCATTAGACTTCTTCTCATCTCCCACTTATTCAAGAAATTAAAACATCGCTTGTGATGGGTCGATTTGCTGTCATCGTGGATAATGTGATTTCAATTTATTTTTATTCATTAAAGACTGATAATGAAACAATTTTTATGATTGAAATAGATTATAATTTATTTATTATATATTATATAAGGTTCTATAATCTTTTTTTACACATGTGATTAATTTATAAAACAAAATGAGTTCATTATGATCGAAGAATCGTCAAAATGACCTAAACAAATATCAATAATATTTTAACTTATGAATCATCTTAATGTCAGAATTAAAATGATAAAAGGTATAATTTATGGTTTTGGAAAAATTTAAATATCTTTCCATTCCTATTATGGAGTTCCACTTCCGATTGAAAATAATATCCATCGTGAACTGATCATGGAAACCATGTGTAGAACGCACCCGACACAATGTAAATAACAAAATATTACTAATAAATGTGTCGAATGGTGTTGTAAAATGATCATATAAGGTGTTATAAATATAATATGTTCCATTAAGATGTTAATAACTCTCTTTTAACCATTATAGAGGAGGTTTAAACACTTTTTAAATAATAATAACCCAAGGTAAGTGAATTCTTAACCCAATTTCCATTATATGGGATAACCTTCAACTTTATTCATTATGTGGAATTAAGATTATGGGTGTGATGAATTTATGTTTATATTATATTGAAATATGTCTATTTATAGTGAATAAACATATTCATTCCATTCTATTAATTCTCACTCCAATTATATTTTAAGGACATTCCTTTTAAAATCCTTTTAAAGGTCTCTTTAATAAATTTCAAAGGGGTTGTTTTTTATGTATATAGAATGAGAAGTTTTTCCTAATTTAAAGATAATTTGTTGCCATGATCTTTTCCTTAGACTTTATTGTTTTGGTTTGAGCCCATTATAGCTCAAGATATGTTGGAATGAGCCCATTATAGCTCAAGATATGACGGGCGATCCCCATTATAGCTCTCTAATGGATTGGGTACTCTGGAGATGGAATTTGACCAAAAGGTTATTCCATGTGTAAGGGTGTATGTAAGAGTGATATGGTAAATATGTAAAAAGGAAACTACATGATGTTTCTATGCATATGAGTTTTTATGATTATGGGTTTTATTGGTTTTTATGTTATCACTTGACTAACGCTTTAGTTCTTTATATCCTTTACTGTGTTTTATACTCATCCCAAGTTTTTAAGATGTTTTTCACATGATATAATGGTGGGTAAGAGAAATAATTGATTCGTGATGTTTGATATGGAATGTTGTTAAAGAAACCATGTTTTTTTGTTTTTTTGTTTTATTTTTTGAAACAAAATGGATACTGTTTCAGTAGTATCCTATTGTATGAATGTGGTATGTCATGTATGTAAGATATCCTAATTCTTTAAAAATATAAACCCAAAAAGATCCTCAATGTGTAATAATGTATTTTATTGTGTAAAATTAAATATTAAGTAACATTTTAAGGCCGAGTCCTTATAGTCGGTATCATAGGATGGTTTAGATAACTTTAGGGGTTAGGATGATGTTAAAAGAATACCATAAATGATTTTTACTCCTTAGTATTTTGAAATGTTATAGAATTTAAGGATTACCATATTGATTAATCTAAATTATGTCTGTTCAGAATGGTTTTTCATAGAGGAAATAGGGAAGGTGAAGTAGGAAGGCACCAAGATGCTGATTTCTGTATGAATCTGCAGCTCGGAATAGTGTAAATTGGAACTGTACTATTTTTGATAGCAATAGCTTAGTTGAATCAAGAAATAAACAGGGGTGGTATACATTCTAGAGTGTAACATGATCAACCATGAAGAAAAATGTCTTTTTTGGAGCATTTTATGTGGCAACATCCTCTAGCATTTAATGGAACCGCAAATCCTGTGATAACTGAAGGATGGATCAATGCTCTAGAAAATATATTTGATGTCATGGGATGTTCAAAATGCCTAAAGGTAATAATATCAATTTATCATTTGTAAGGTGAATCCGATCACTGGTGGTATTTGATTAAGAATATGATAGAAAGAGAAAATCTTGATAGTCTAGAATGAGATGATTTTTAGAGTCTCTTTCTGGAAAAATGTTTTTCCAAAATTGTTCGACTCAGAATGGAAAAGATGTTCTTGGAATTGAAGCAGAAATATAATGATTCTATGGAAACATATGAATCCAATTTTACAATATTTTCCAGGTATATATCGGATTTTACTTGGGTTTTTCAACGTAAAATTTATAGATTTTACTCTAGTTTGAAACTGTTTTTGCGAAGAGATTTGGATTCATGAGAGTTTAAAAGCTATGAGAAGCTTGTGCGTTGTGATGAAAAAGATGAGATGGAGTTTACTGACACATATGTTCCCTATGATGATATGAATAAGAAGCATCCAGGTTGGTAGCTAATGGAGAAGAACTTTTCAAAGAAGTATGGAGGTAAGAAAATTAATTTTCCTTCTTGTGAAAACTGTGGTAAAAGGTATCCTGGTGAATGTCTTGTAAATTTTGGGAAATGATACTGATGTGGAATTTTTAGACACATGTCTCATTAGTGAATGGAAAATTATACTAAAATTAATGAGAAGTCGATGGTGAGATGCTTTAAATGTAAGGAATTGGGTCATTTGTCTAATATTTGTCTGAAGCTAGTCACTCAAGCAGGGAATCAACAAGATTGGAAGTAGAAGGGTTTGGTAAAATCATTTTCAACCACTTCAGCATATTTTCAGCTATGAAATGAGGTGTTATTAGGTACATTTCTTATTTTTATAGATTTTGGAAATGTATTGTTTGATTCAGGGTCCACACATTCCTTCATTTCTGAGAAATTTTCAGAAAAATTGGGAATTCAACCTCATGAAATGAAACCAGATCTCATAGTAAAAACACCTGGAGGTAATATTGTGGAAAAAAAGAAATTATAAGAATCTGACTATACTTGTCTATGAAAAGAGTTTACCTAGAAACCTTTTTGTTTTCCTCTAGTAGAGTTAGATGCTATTCTATGTTTGGTTGGATTTCTTTTTATCATGCTAAGATAGATCATAGAGAAACAGAAGTTTTTTTTAGAAATAATTTTAGTTTGTGTACAAGAATGAACCCATACCATTGATAAAATATCAGGAAGCTAAGAAACTGATAAAGGATGGAAATGAAAGTTATCTTGCTCATATTTTTGAAGATAAGGGAATTATCGAGATTAATGATGTACCAATGGTAAATTAATACCTGGATGTTTTTCCTAATGATTTTTCTGGTGTTATTCATAATCGATAGGTTGAGTTTACTATTTACTTAGTTCCTGATGCTGAGCCAATTTCTAACCCCCCCCCCCCTATCTAATGGCCCAAATGGATCTTATGGAATTAAAAAAGAAGTTGCAGGAATTATTAGATAAAGGATTTATCCGACCTAGAACTTCACCATGGGGTTCACCTATCTTGTTTATTAAGAAAAAATATGGTTCAATGAGACTTTTCATCGATTATAGATCCTTTAAAACATTAATTTCAAAAAGAATTATGATTTTCCTCATATCAATGATTTGTTTGATCGTCTCTAGGGAGCACAGTATTTTTTCAAAGGTTGAACTAAGGTTGGGGTACCATCAGTTGAAAGTAAAGGATGAAGACATCTAGAAAACTACATTCTGTATTAGATATGGTTATTATGAATTTGTAGTTATGCCTTTTGGGTAAAATAATTCACCTGTTGTATTCATGGATCTTATGAATAGAATATTTCATGATTTCTAGGATAAGTTTGTGGTTGTGTTTATTGACGAGATTTTGGTATATACTACAAGTAAAGAGGAGCATGAAAAACATCTAAGGGTTTTTTGTCAAACCTTAAAAGAAAATATACTATACGGAAAATTCAGTAAGTGTGATTTTTGGTTGCAAAAAAATTCTTTTCTTGGTAACATTGTAAATAAGGATGGAATAAGAGTTGATCCTGCCAAAACAAAAGTGGCGGATGAATGGCCAATATCTACAAATGTTATAGAGATTCGTAGTTTTCTTGGATTAGCAGGTTATTACCAAAGGTTTGTTAAAAACTTTTCATGGTTATATATCCCGCTAACTAAGTTAACATGAAAAAGGGTTAAATTTTTTTGGACAGAAGAATGTGATTTTTTTTTCAGGAACTGTAGAAGATATTGATGAATGATCCAGTTTTGGGCTTGCTATCCCGAAATGGTGATTTTTTCATCTAAAATGATGCTTAATTGAATGGAATTAGTTGTGTTCTGATACAGAATGATCATTTAATTTATTATGCTTCAATAAAAATAAAACCTCATGCGTTAAATTATCCCACACAAGATTTGGAATTGGAAGCGGTGGTTTTTGCTTTGAAAATTTGGAGGCGCTATTTATACGGTGCCAAATTTCAAATATATACTGACCATACAAGTCTTAATTATATATTCACTTAGAAGGAATTAAACATTAGGTAGAGAAGATGAACTGAACAGATAAAGTATTATTATTTCACGATCAATTACCATCCAGGAAAAGAAAACAAAGTGGTGGATTCCTTGAGTCGAAAACATCATGCATCATTAACCATGTTACGTTTAAAACATGATACCTTGATTAATGATTTAATGAATTTTGGATTATAATTTTTTAGGGTAGGAAATACCTCTGTTTTGTTTCAGGTTTCAGTGCAGTCATCATTATCAGACAGAATTAAGAAAGTGCATAAGGAAGACCATGATCTACAGAAAAAGGTAGAATTGGTTAAAGTGGGTAAGTTTCCAGAATTTAACCTTGATAAAGATAGTGTTTTAAGATTTTGAAAAAGGTTGTGTGTGCCTTTTCATTCTCATTTAAGTAAATATTTTTTGTGTGAAGTTCATAGTTCTCCATTTTCTTTTCATCATGGAAGTACTAAGATGTACAGAGGCCTTTGGGAATATTACTAGTGGGATGGAATGAAAAGAGATATTGTAGAATTTACTATGGAATGTTTGGAATGTCAACAGGTTATAGTAGAGTGGAAGTTACCAAAGGTGGTTCTTCATCCTTTTCCAGTGCTAGAGTGGAAATGGGAGAATATATCCTTGGACTTCGTGGTGGGACTACCTAAGACTTATCGAGGTAAAAATGCAATTCGGGTTATTATTTATTGGCTGAAAAAATCTGAACACTTCCTTTCTATTCGAGAAACAATATAGTTGGATCAGATTTCTCGAATGTACCTCAAAGAGATTGACTGGTTACATGGAGTTCCTCTTTCCATTGTATCTGATCGGGATCCCAGGTTCACTTTTAATTTTCGGAAGGTCCTTCAGAAGTCGTTGGGCATAGAATTAAATTTTAGTATAGCTTTTCATCCTCAATCTGATGGGTAGTCAGACATAAAAATTCAAACTTTTGAGGATATTCTTTGATCATGTTCAATAGACTACCAGGGAAGTTGGGATCAACATCTTTCTTTAATTGAGTTTTCTTATAATAACAATTTTCATTCTAGTATACAAATGAAACCTTTTGAGTCATTTTATGGGAAGCGGTGTCGAACTCTATATTTTTGGGATGAATTTGGGGAAATTAAGTTTATGGGACTAGAATTAGTAGAGGAAGTGGCTGAGAAAGTGAAGATGATCTAGAAGCACATGAGGACGTCTCAGAGTAGGCAGAAAAGTTATGCAGATAACAGAAGGAAAGACTTCTCATTTGAGGTAGGTGACCATGTTTTCCTTAAAATATATCCTTAGAAAAGTGTGATACATTTTGGTAAGAAAGGAAAGCTAAGTCTACAGTTCATTGGCCCATTTGAAATCCCGATGAAAGTTGGACCAGTTGCATACCGAGTATCTTTGCCTCTGAGTTTGTCTTAGGTATAAATTTTTTTTCATGTTTCGATGTTGATAAAGGATATGCTAGATTCATCACATTTCTTGAGCCCAGAAGTAGTTCATATCGAAGAGAACCTTTCTTATGAAGAGAAAACCGGTCAGATTCTTGATCGAAGGGAACAATTATTGTGGAATAAGGTAATCCACCAGGTAAAGGTTTTGTGTAAAAACCACATGGTTGAAGAAGAAACATGGGAATCTAAAAATTCTATGAGGTAAAGGTACCCTCACTTGTTCAATGAGTTAATAAAATTGCAAGGACTAAATTTTCTAAAGGTGGGGATAATGTAACACCCTAAGGTTTTTAAAAATAAATTGAAATAAATTAAATTTTGTTTTAAGTAGATATTTATTACTATACTTTAAACATAATTTTGCAGCTTTGATGTTTTGAATTTCAAAAAATGGCCATCTACAATTGTCATTGGTAAGTTTTCTGGAGTCTAATGGAACCAACTTGTTTTTTTGTTGAATAGTAACCTACCCTCATTAGTAATATGAATAGTAATATAACCCTAATGAATAGTAAATTGTATTACTATTTTATTTTCTTAAGGTTATAAGATAATGAGATTTCGATTAATTTTTCATGGTATTAAAAAATAGTTATATACTTAAAAATTTTATTTTTTAATAAATCGTGATTTTATTTAAAAATTAAATTAATAATATTTATAAAATTATTTTCCAAAAATTGAGTTTATTTTTGAATTCTACACATCAAAAAATGGTTAGGGATAATTTTTGGGATTTTTCTGAAATAACTGATTTTTCGGTGAATAGTAAAAATACAATTTTGAGTTTCGATGTGTTTAATGACATCATTAATGATGTAATAATTCTTGTAGACTTGTGTACATAAAAGTAAGATATTATTTTTCCCAAGTGGCTAATACCATAGGCAAATACCATGGGAAATCCCATTGTTTTTCAAATACCATTTATGAGGTGTCCCTTGAAAATTAATAAAATATTACCTCAATTTTGCTATAAATACCAACCCATTACTTCATTCCATTAATTAAAAATTCCCCCTAAACAAAGATCTGGCCTTATTATCTCCCTATTAATCCTCTCAAGGTGTCCTCGAGCCCCCAAGGTCCCAACCTTCAAGTCTTGGGAGGTACTCTTTAAGGTAAGAGAATTCTCAACTTCTTTCTTTTTCTATTCAAGTTCGCTTTTATGTGGTATAACTTCCATGAATTCATACCATGTTCTTATTTAAATTTATTTTGAATATATATTGTATTATGATTCATTTATGTATGGGTGACCCCTATAACCTCCCTTTTTAATGTTTTCTAAAACCATTTTCATAGCCATTAGGCTGCAGAATTTTCGTAAAGGATTTCTCAACTATTCTTTTATTTCGAGTTACATTATTTTCTTATTATTTCCTCATATCCCCTTATCCAAGAGGCATTAATGATACATTATCTTACATATTATGTATTTAATCATGTTTATATAAGATTCACCATTATACTTATTCTCCTCTCCCAATTATTTAAGAAATTAAAACATCGTCCGTGATTTGTCGATTTATCAACATCGTGGATGATGTGATTTCAATTTCTTTTACATCATTAAAGACTGGTCATGAAACCATTTTTATGGTTGAACCAGATTATAATTTATTTGTTATATCTTATATAAGTTTATGTAATCTTTTTGTACACATTTGATTAATTTATAAAACAAAATGAGTTCATTACGATCGAAGAATCGCCAAAATGATCTAAATAAATATCAATAATGTTTTAACTTATTAATCATATTCATATCAGAATTCAAAATGATAAAAGGTTTCATTTATGGTTCTTGAAACATTTAAATACTATTCGATTCCAATTCTAGATTTCCACTTCCAATCGATAAGAATACCATCATGAACTGATCATGGAAACCATGTAAAAAACGCACCCAACACATTGTAAATAACAAAATATTCCTAATAAATGTGTCGAATGATGTTGTAAAATGATCATAAAATTTTTATAAACATTAATATTTTCATTAATATGTTAGTAAAAATATTTTAACCATTATACAGGTGGTTTAAACACTTTTTATGTATGAATAACCCGAGTTAAGGGAATTCTTAACCCAATTTCCATTCTTTGGGTTAACCTTCTTCTTTATTCATTATGTGGTATTAAGATTATTGGTGTGATGAATTTATGTTTATATTATTTTTCACTATGTGTATTAAAATTTTATACACATATCTATTCCATTATACTAATTCTCACGCAAATTATATTTTAAGGGACTTTCCTTTTAAAATCCTTTTAAAACTCCCTTTAATAAATTTCAAAAGGATTTTTTTATGTATATGGAATGAGAAGATTATCCTGATTTCAAGATACTTTATTACCATTATATGTTACTTGGACATTATTTATGTTTATTTTATCCCATTATAGCTCACGATATGTTTGTATGAGCCCATTATATCCCAGGATGTGACAGGTGAGCCCCATTATAGCTCTCCAATGCATTGGGTACTCTGGAGATGGAAGTTGACCAAAATGTTATTCCATGTGTAAGGGTGAATGTAAGAGTGATATGGTAAATATTTCCCAAGGAAACTACATGATGTTTCTATGTGTATTATTTTTTATTATTATGGGTTTTATTGGTTTTTATGTTATCACTTGACTAACGCTTTCTTTCTTCATATCACTTATTGAGTTTTATACTCATCCCGGGTTTTTAATATGTATTTCCTAGTATATAAGGATGGTTAAGATAAATAAGGGAGTTGTGATGTTTGATATGGATTATTGTTAAATAAAACATGTTTTAAGTTTTAATGTTTTATATTTTGATAAAAAATGGATATTGTTTTAGTAGTATCCTCTGGTATGAAAGTGGTATGTCATGTATGTAAGATATCATAATTCTTTAAAAATCTAAACCTGAAAAGATCCTAAATGTGTAATAATGTATGTTATTGTGTAAAATTAAAGATTAAGTAACATTTTAAGGTCTGTTCCTTATAACTTTAATCAATTTATGATCAACTAGAGGTTTTCCCTATCATGGTTCATCGACATCACCCTTCAAAGGAAATGTTGGAAGTCTTCTAGGAGGCATGATATTATACATCAATAGAAATAGAGGTATAAAAATATAATATACAAGAATAAATTCCATTATATAACATAATAAAACAATTAGAAATACCAAGAAACTATTAAAATAAAGACTAGAATTAAAACTCTCCAAATCCAAAAATACACAATTCCCAATAAAAAATGGAAACTCAAGACTCCTCATAATAAGAGATGGCATGACATTCAATAAATAAATTACCACTTAATTTACCAAATTCCTATTTCCAATCTACCAAGAAATACCAGAGATACATTTCGATAATTAAAAAAAATCATTTCCTTTGATACTAGTATTTCATGAACCAAACTAGATTACATAAAAAATCTGTAACATTAATGGGTCCTGACATGGCCCGAAGAGTTTTCTCAATCCCCATAGGAAGGCATCAAGCACCTGGGAATCAAAATTTATTTTTAGAAACAATTTAATAATAAATAAATTGATTAAATGTGATGAATAAACATAATTTATTGATATAAAAAATACAAGACAATAATATATAGGTATAATCATCAGGAAAAACAAGTACCAGTATATCGAAAACAATAAACGTATTGGAAAGTCGCAAAACCAAACATCATGTTACATGATGTCATCTCCAAAATATCACACCCTTCTAATGAATAAAAATATATCCTACCCATAATTCCATTACCATACATTAATTAGATATAAAAAGACCTATATACACCAAAAGTTTTATGTAGAGTGTGAGTAAAAGAGCCTAGTAGGATCCCACAAAGTGTTTCATATGAAAAATTTATAAAATAAACCAATTATGATCAGAAAAAATAAAATCAATGCATGTGATATAGTTTCACATAATTAATGGAATAAACATCCTTTATCATTAAAAAGAAAAGAATTATAAGAAACAGTTTTCCAAATAATTTTAGTACACACACAAATAAATCATTACAAGGATAACCTATTTACAAAAACAAATACCATATATATGGTTATTTTTAGGTTTATGAGGATCCTACATACTTTATAATGATAAGTATGCCTACTGTTGTGTACACTAACCTAGAATAAAGGTTCCAATGGGGCAATACAAAACTCCTAATAGTGAATACTTTCCACAAATTAGGGAACCTAGTAAACACATTACCCTAACAGAACAAGTCTAGTGGGAAACTGTTTATCCCCAAGGACTGTTCCATGCCTCATCATTGATCACTTTTAGGTTTATCACAATAATTTCATTCAAGTAATTTCATATTTGAAACTAAAAAAACATTCTTTAAAAACTTTTCTATAAAAACACCAAGGATATATTCCATTTTCCAAATAATATTCAAAACCACCATTTTCTATGAAAACCGTTTTAATTTCTTTTAGCCAACTTTATAAATTAATTTATAAGATAAAGTACCAAATTTCCACAAAATAAATCCATTATATAAAAACACTTACCTTGAAACACTTTTAATAATCATTTCCATTTGGAAATTATATTCCAGATGATATTAGGGCCTTAGGAATCAAGAAGATAACCTAGAATATAAACCCTCAATCATAATTCGCCAAATTGACATGATCTAGAACAAATAATTCCAACACTTACCAACCCATTTCCCAATCAACACACCATGTGGATTCTATATCCAACCAACCTTACTCAATTACATAATAAATCTAAATTTAATTATTATTAGAAACCACTTTCAATAGTTCCCGCTATTGATAAAACAAAACCATTGAGAGAAACTTGAGAAATTAGTAGAATAATGTGATCCATGCCGAAAAAATATCAATTAAGCAAGATATGTACATGGGTTTTATTGGCACTTCGATCCATGAAGGTAATTTATTCTAGAGAGATAAGAACACCATAAGAGATTCTTTAAGTCGAATAGGATTAATTAGGTTATTCAAGTGATGATAGCTGTAGTTGATCCAATGATTAGGTTATGCCACAGTGTGCTTGTGAGCTATATTATTTCTTGTATGTTTGTTATATCACCCATGTTCTTTAAGGTGACTGACACCGAGTAGAATTTTGTATGGTGTTTTCCCCAATATCCTAATGGTGAGGATGGATATATGACCACCCCCTATAGCCCCACTCTCTTCTCTTTGTAGTATTATGTACTATTATTAAAGGTGCTTAGTTTTCTTCATATAGATGTATAGAGGTTTTTAATGTATTTTTGTTATTTAACACACTTGTATCTTTGGATATAGTATCCAAATTATTATTATAGGTATTACATGTATAGGTTATGATGTCTTGAGGTAATTTAATCAGTGTATGGTCTGTGATGGATTAAGGTATAATACATGATGTATGATACACATCAATCAGTTTGTGGTGGCTCCTAGAAATTGTTTGGTTACTATATGTATATATGATATGGGATTACGATAAAATAAGATGCATGATATGCATGTTTTGATACATATACCAAGTGTTTATGGGTTCGCTTAATTTTGGTTAGATATAAATTAGGACATATGACGTTCAGGTGGAGCAGAAAACTAGTGGGGAAGTGGTTGTGGGGTAACTTTGTGGGTTCATTAATATAATATAGTATCTTATTTATGTCATACCTAGTGATAGATACCCATGGTGATGTTGAGAACCTAGTATACTTGTTTACATGAAAAGTTAATTTCACTTTTTGTTCACTGGGTTTTAGTATGCTTTCTTTATCTTTTACATGAGAGGCTCTTGGGATAATCATATTGAGTATAATATTATACTCACCCCATATATTTATAAATTGTTTTTTGTTTTGAAGAATAAGGTTGAACTTTAGGCAAGACATTACTAGCTCATCATTTTGTAGGAGGTGTTTGGGTGTCGTGGTCACTTATGAGTTCATCTTTTTTGTACTTGTAGTTCCTTTTTAGATATATTAGTTTATTATGATATTACATGTATCCACTAGGGATTTAATTTATCTATATAAGAAGGATTTTATTGGTGTATATGTCTTATCTATTTCTTATACATATTCTCTTAGAGGTTATTGAATCCCATCTTTTATGTTCACTATACCCTTGGTGCAAGTCGCCTCCCCACGACCTACCGGCGATGGGAATTGGGTTTCATTATACCTCTTCCTTTATTTCTATCACAGAAGGGTTACCTTTGGGGGGAGCAGGTTGTGAAATTTTTCATCATTAAATACATTCTAAAAATTAAGTAATTTTTTTACCAAAGTCAATAACATCCTAAATGATGGATTCACAATAATTATATAATTATCCAAGATAGTGGGAAACAAAAAAATCTAAATGATATTTTGAATAGAATAAGTGTTTATGGGATTTATAATTAATGAAATTTCTATATATTACATATAATTAATGAATAATACTTATCATTAATCCTTATTACTTTTCATTATTTTTAATGGTTTTTTTCTATCCATATACCTTTTTTTAATATATCATTTTTAATAAGTATTATAAAATTTTCAAAATATATATTTTTTTTAATAAAAAACTAATCGTTATTTGTTTTTTGAAATAAAAATTTCCGTTATTCCATCCACTACACAAACACTCCCTTTTTTATATTATTAAGTTAGAATAAGTTTTTAAAATATCTCTAAGACAATTTCTTTTTTACGGTTCTTCTTAGATAAAATAAACATTGATGAAAATTCCAGATACTAATTTATTATTTTTATTATTATTTTTATACATCCAAGAAAATGAAAACCAAATTTATTATCTTATAAAAATAAAACATACAAAAAAATTAGATTTTTATTCTATTTCCAATTAGTTTTAAAATAGTAGTTTAAAATTTGTACATTTTATTTCAAATAAAAAACAGTCATAAGGGAAAATTTGGTGAATTTTCTGATTTTTTTTTGTTTAAAAACATCAATCATTAGAAAATTTCGTTATTATCATTTGGTGATTTTGTACCTTTAATAGAAAAATATTATTTTTTATTTGTTTTTATTCAACTTTTTTTATCATAAGGAATTTATGTCTTCTTTTATTCATATTATTGATGAGATTAACTAAATAACATTCTGTTTTTAGTGTTTCAATTTCAATTTTGTTAGGAGAGATGGTAATCATGATGAGTATTATCTAGTGAACTTTACTAGACTTGATAAGGTGTAGTTTTATTTTGTACCAAATTAATTACAATATTTTTTATTAAAGGATATTTTCTGTTTGGATAAAAAAAGAGTGATTTTATTCATATTTATTAGAACACATTTTTAATGGTTTTCATATCTCAAAATATACTTCATAGAGACTTCATATTTTCATAAACTTTCGTAATATGTAAAAAAATTCAATTTTTAAAGAAAAACATCTACTTTTCATTCATTTCACAATCTATGGTGTAGATATGTTTCCCTATTATTCTATATTCTAATAGAATTAATAAAATTATTCAAGAGTCTTATACAGTTCATCAATGAAACACTATAAATAAAATCCTACAAATTAATAAAACCAATATCATGGATTATAATGTATATTATACATAAAAATAATCAATATGTTTGGATGAAAAAAATATCAAGTATAACCATTTAAACTTTATATTATATCATTATATTAGTATATATATTTAAAATTAAAATATATAAATACCATATGAAGGTAAAATAATATTAAAGTAACACATAAACAAATGAATTAAATAAATTTAAATTAAATTATAATATTAATAATAGTAACTGGTAAAATTTAGAAATTAATTAATTTTAAACACATTAAATTTAAATTTTGTAACTCATTATGAACTTAATTACCCTTAAAGACTTCAAATTTATTATTATATAAAATCACATATATATATACAAAGATAATTATAGTCATAACTCATTTAAAATTAACTATAAATTTGTTGACACTTTTTCATGTAACTATTAAATTATTTACAAACAATTCATTAAATTTACAAATGAAATTTTATTATAGGAAAAAAATTAATTTTTTTTATTAAAAATAATATGGACCTTAAATGATATTAACATAAAAAACAAGTCCTTAACCCAAATTAATTTCAATAATTGAAAAAACAATAAGGTTCTTAAATGATGTAATTTTTAAAATTTAGTGTCCTTAAGAATAATTAATGTTAAAATCAAAACAAAATTCCAAAATTATTCAAATTAAAGGCCCTTATGTAGGATTAATTTGTTTGTATGGTTAATTGTTATAATTCTTCAATATTCAAAGACTTACACTCATATTTCCATGTGGATAAGTGACACACACTTATCGTTAGGTGTGGAAAAAACAATTAAATCTCCATAAGGGTATAGTGTGAGTGGTAACAAAAAAATTCATATCCAAAGGGCATTGTTTTAATTTAGGAGTCACTTATGCAGATAAAAAATAACCATATTGAATTATTTAATAAAAAAATATATTTTTGAAGTTTGGTGAATTTTAAATGTGATAGAAGTGATTGGGTTTAGTTTAGGTTTTCCCTTTTTGTGAGTTATCATAGTTTCTGAGAAAAATGGATCTTTTGGATTTAGGTTAAAATAATTAAATGAATTGAGTAAAAATTGATTATTTGATTCGCCAATGATTTAATTATTAATCAATGTTTATAAATCTCAATGTACTAACTTTAATTACTCATACAATACCAAATATGGTATTGATTTTCTAAAAATAATTAAATTAGTCGATATTAATTCATTCACATGTTTTGGTAACCACTCAACCATTCCCTTGTTTTTATTTAAAAATTAACCAATTTGTGTAAAAAAAACAAGTAAGGGTCGAAAAATATTTAAATCAAAGTAATTTAATAATTAAGAATAAATTAAAATACAATTGCATTTAATTTAAATTAAAAAAAATAAATTTAAAATTATTAATTTAAAACAAAAGAATTATTCTCATTGAAAACTTTAAAAACTAAAAACATTACAAAATGGGTTCCCCCTTCCCCTTACCCAATCAATATGTATTCTACCCCTTTATGAAAGAAGGGTTCATGGAATTATATGAATATTGAAGCATGGTGGAAAAACTAAATGGAAAATAAATGGGGAGGGATGTGGTCTCCTTGTGAAGTAATGATTATTTCTCCTTAGTCTATGACATCTTTTTTCATCGGTGCTTAGTGGTGTGATATCTTAAGAACAGATAGAATGGGATGGATTGGAATGCTTTGGGAAGGAGGATATTTCCTCCTTTTATAGGACAAGATTTTACTTTTAAATTTTTCGTGGATTAGACCCATTAAATGGTTGATTCATGTGTCAACTCCTTAATGAAATTTTTTCATAAATTTCTTTCACATATCACCTAAAAATTTCAGCATATTTTTCTAGTTATAGAGAGAGTTATATCTGTTTTAATCAGATAATTTATTCTTCCAAGGAAGACTCTCCATATTCCATATCCCCGGTTTCCCCTGAATTAATGGCCTTAAAAAATCTTTATTATTATATGTACACCATCATGAAAGTTTTCTGTCAATATCTTGTTTATATCCCCTCCAAATTTAATCATATTTTATTTGTAAAATCAAGAGATATAGCCCTAAAATCAAAAAATAGCCAGATCTGTGCATAGTTTTCGAGGCCCAAATTGTGAGCTGTTTTTGGGCTTCCAAATGTTTTATTTATATTTGGGTATATAAGGGAATTATTTATCACAAAAATCAAGTAATCTTAAAAAATCACATCACTTGGGTTTATAATTTAAATTTTTTTATCAAAATACCAAAGTGATTAAAATCTGTCAAAATTCCAAACATAGGAAATTTTCATATTTTAGCACATTTTAATTCTATAATTCAAATTAAATATTATTTTAATAAAACATTGAAATACATGGGTTTTATCATTTTAAATCATGAATAAATCAACATAATTTGAATAAAAAATACCCTAAATTTTGGTCTGTCAAACACCCTCACACTTAAACCATACCTGTCCAAAAGTATAAAATCTCCACAAGGAGTTAAAGAGGGCACCAATGTTATCAATATTAAAATTTCAATGCAATACAATCAAACAATTATCTATATCAAATAAAATGTTCAAATTCGACACAAAATATCAATTAAATTTCTCATTTTTTAATGAAACAACCAATCCATGTATTTTAATTTTCCCCTTTGCAAAATGATGGAACTTCTCCACTCATTCATTCAATTTCCTCAATTCATTATTATTAAACATTCTAAATCATGATCTACCTCACTTTTTAATATTTTCTCTCATCACTCACGATACAATTCAAGTAGTGTTATGATCATATCATGAGAACATGATGATTTTCTATTGTTTTGTAAAGGAACTAATTTCTTTACTTTGTAAATAAAAAAGACAAATAAAATCATGAGGACTAAAATAAAGGTTCTAATGAATTTGAGGTTTAAGGTTTCTAGGATTTGATACTTTTAAAAAATTAAGGCATAAGTATGAGGTATATCTCTTAAGTTCAATGCATGAAATTCAAAGTAAAAGTTTAATGAAATTCACCCCTTTATTATATATCAAATCCCAAATTCAAAAAAATTCCAAAGTAGTGATTATAATCAGTTTAAGCATAATGAATTGTTGTTTCTATCTCTTTAATATATATATTCTTTTTAATTTTATACTTTTTTTCAAATAAGCATTCCATTATTTTTTTTGAAAGTTATGGTTAGAATAAACCACACATATACCACCTAACCATGTATGATAAAAATCATAGTTTTAGAAATAGTGATTTCTGGTTTACCCAAATCACAACCCATTTCTCTCATTTTTTGGTTATTTTTTTCATTTTCATTTTTTAAAATTAAATAGGGGAATAAAATAGAGTAAATTTAATGATTCCCCGACCTTTAACAATTCCCAAAATAATCACCCCCACACTTATTCATTACAATGTAAATAATCCTATTTACCATGATTCCCTTAACCCCCACACTTAAACTTTAAAATATCATGAAATTGCTAAGATTAGGGTATGAAGGGATAAAATTGGCTTCAAACATGGAACATCCCTAACAAGGTCATTCATGGTTTATATGGGATAAATAAGGATTGATGTAAATGTAGTCTCTTAAGGATAAGTGGTTTATCAAAATATGCCCCAATCATTTTAAAAGTGTTTTTTCATAGTCATAGTTTTGACAAGTTCAAATGCTTGTTCTGGTTGGTGACATGTACCAAGATCACTCAAGAAATATATTCATGATAAAATAGGAAGTAATTGATCTAGAAATCCTCTCATAAATAGAAATATGATTTGGGAAAATCACTCAAGTCATGTTTAATAATAATAAATTAATTCACAAGAATTTCATAAATTTAAAGAATTAAAAATGGTTAGGAGATTTCATTTACATGAATAAATAAATTTCTTCAAACCATGTTTCCTCATTTTAATATTTATGATTCAATTTAATAATTTAATTCTCCATTTTACACATTCAATTTCATTAACATTTAAATATAAAACATTTAATCCCAAGATTCCTAAGAAAATCATGTCTCCAAGAATAGTCAATTAAAGCATAATTCAAGTGTGGTCATGAAAATTTTCCTTCAATTTTCAAAAAAATATTTTGGAAAAAAATTAGAGAGTTTTAAAGATAAATAATAAAAGTGAAATATATTTTTAAATGAATCTTATTCCTATTTCCTCCACTTCTTGGGGCTTCCTGGTTGTTTCCTTCTATTATGGACCTTGAAAATCAAAACAACTCATACCAATGTATGAAGCATTCCATTAAATCTCTAACGGGTGATTTAAGATTTAATTGACAAATAAATCCTAAGAAAATAGTGAAATTCAGGTTTCCCCCCAAGAAGAACCTTTGGTTATTTTCATTTGCTTGACCTCACCTCATGAGAAGAAATCAGTAGATGGGTAAGACAAGTTTGATCTCCTCCACTGGTTCTTGATGTAAGAATCCATGGAACTTCTTCATACTTTTCCCATTTACATTTAATGGGTTCCCTTCGTCTTCTATATCCACCTGAATAGAACCAAAATTATAGAAATAGGTGAAAAGAAAATTTCCTCCACACCTAGAACAAAGCTTAACTGGCATTAACTTCTATCTAGAATTGTAGATAATAACTTGGTCTTCATATTGAAAGGTATTTGGTTAAATGAATTTTTCATGTTTCACCCTATTTCATTATTTGTAAATTCATTAATTTTCAAAATATTATCTTCTGATTTCTTATATCTCCTATAACTAAATATTTTTCTCTTTTCCATAACTCTCCAAATCCAAATCCACCTTTTTCACAGCCCAGTATGCTTGGTTCTCCAATTACACCAGTATATGAAATATTTTTCCATAAATCAACTCATAAGGGCTCATACCAATGGGTGTCTTATATATTGTCTGGTATTTCCATAAATCTTCTCCAAGCCTTTGGCTCTAATCATTTATATTTTTTTGACTATTTTCTCCAAAATTCCTTTAATATCCTAGTCAGACACTTCACCTTGATCATTTTTTTAGGGATGGTAAGGTGTATAATTTTTTGGTGCACCCCATAATTTTTCAGAATATCCTCTATTATTATATTTAAAAAATGTTTCCTTTAGTCAATTATGATGTATCTTGGAACCCCAAACCTAAAAAATAATTTTTCTCTGATAAAATCACACACAACACTGGCATCATTAGTCTTGGTGGGTTTGGCTTCCACCCATTTGGATACATAATCAATACCAAGTAAAATATAATATTTTCCAAAAGACATGGGAAATCATCCCATAAAATCAATTCCCAAAAATTCAAATATTTCTCAATAAAATGATGGATTTGGGGGAATATCTTGTCTCTTTGAAATGTTTCTATAAAATTGACACTTTTCACATTTTTTTCAAAAATCATGAGCATATTTAAACAAGGTAGGTAAATATATCCTAGATTCAAAAACTTTCCTAGCCATTATTTGAGGTCCAATATTTCCTCCACAAGCAAGTGTATAAAAAAATTGCAAAATATATTCTATTTCACTTGCTCGAAAACATCTTCTTATGACTTTTTCATTTAAAATTCTCTGAAGAAATGGATCCTCCCAAATATAAAATCTATATTAGGCTTTGAGTTTATGATTCTGATGGTAGTTAAGGGAATAAGGTACCTGATATATGGACAAATAATTTACTATGTCATCATACCATGGCACTTCATCCTTTATGATGTAGAGTTTTTATCTGGTCATGTGATCATTGAGTAGGATCAGCTCTAAAATTTTCATCTAATTTGTGTTGGGTAGCCTATTGAGGTTATCTAGAAATTGGTTCTAATCTCCCTTTTCATCTTTAATCTCCATATTAAAATCCTAAAAGAGATTTATTCATCTCACTAGCCTTGTTTTGACATCAACCTTCTTCATCAAATACCTTAGTGTTGCATGGTCCTAAAATACCACTACTTTAGTTCCAAGTAAATATGACTAGAATTTATCTAATAAAAATACAACATAAAGAAACTCCTTATCTATTTTTGTGTAATTGAATTTAGTATCATCTAGGGTTCTTGAAGTATAAGTTATGACTTTGGGTTTTCCTTCAATTCTTTGGGAAAAAACTACTCTAACAGCTTGATTTGATGCATTAAAAAGTAACTCAAATGGATTTTTCCAATTTGGGGGGTGCATTATTGATGGGGTAATCAACTTCTACTTCATCTCATAAAATGCATTCCTAAATTTTCATTAAAACAAAGTTAGCCTCTTTTAATTGAATTGTTGATAGTGGAAGATAAATCTTACTAAAATCATTGATGAATATTATATAAAATCCCACATGCCCTAGAAATTATTTTATGTGTCTAACACAGGTTGGGTATGAAAAAAAATTGATTAATTCAATTTTAGATTTATCCAACTCAATTCCCTTTTTTGAAATGATATGTCCTAGTAGTATTTCTTTTTTAACCATGAAGTGACACTTTTCAAAGTTTAAAACCAATTTTTTCTCTATGCATGTTTTAAAGACATTCTCAATATTTCCCAATCAATGATCAAATGAATTCCCAAAAATAGGAAATTCATAAAGAAATACTGTTATGTAGTCTTCTATGTGATCAGAAACAATTCTGAACATACATCTCTTAAATGTACCTAATGAATTGTCCAATATGAAATGAATCCTCTTGTAAGTAAAGGACCTGAAAGGAAAGGTGAAGGTTGTTTTCTATTGTTCTTATGGGGAAATCTGGACCTGAAAATAACCATAAAAACCATCCAAAAAGTAGTAACTTGTTTTACCTTATATCGTTTATACAATTTGATCAATGAATGGGATTGGGAAATTATCTTTTTGGGTGACTTGGTTCATCATTCTATAATCAATGCATTTCCGCAAACATTTTTGGACTCTCATGGGAATTAATTAATTATTCTCATCTTCCAAAAAAATTCGGACTATTTTCTTTGGAACCACATGTATGTGGTTGACCCATTGAGAGTCATAAATTCATTAAATTATGTTATACACCAATAATTTTTCAATGTCTTTCTTTACAACTTCCATGCTGGTGGGGTTTAGCCTCCTATGGGGCTACCTAACAGGTTGAGATTCCTCTTTTAAAAAGAATCTATGTGAGTATACCTCAGGTTTGATTCCATGTATAACTCCTAGACTCCATCCAATGGCTCGAGAATTAATTTTTAGAAGGTCAATTAGTGTTTTCTATTAGGTCCTGAATAGATTATTGGCAATGATCACAGGATACTTTTATCCCACCAATAGATACACATATTTTAAATCACTTATGAAATGTTTTAATTCAAGAATCTATGTCTATTATATGGATGATAATGAATTCACATTAACAATCTTAAAATCTTGAACTCCCTTGATAAAGGGTATCATATCAGTTTCTTCCAGAAAATTATCAAATAATTTAGAGGTTATTTCTGAATTTTTAGATATTTTGAGTATTCTCTCCTTCAATGGTGTGATATTCTAAATTCAAGAATTCTAAAATCATACATGAATCTTCGATGGGATCACTGCCTTCTCCATGGAAAATTTCAAAGAGGGGATTGTTTTTTATGGGTTTCTTTTTGAGTCAAAAAAATTTAAGTTCACCATGTTGTCTTCTAGTTCCATGGTTTGGGTTCCTTCATGCACATTGATGATTTTTTTTCTCTTTTCAAGAATTTTATTCCCAAAATTATGGATGAATTCCTAGGTGAATTTTCTTATTCCATGTTGAGTACAAACAATTCCACTAGGAAAATGAGTCCTTCAACTCCTACTAGCACTTCTTCCACAACTCTGGATAGAAAAATAGTGGATCAATCTACTATTTGGATATCCACTCTTGTAGGATTCAGTACACCTATTTTTAAAGATGAAAAGGTAGAATTATACATTATATTAATAAAATCACCAATATCACACAAATCATTAGAAAAATTGAATAAACCCACTGTACATGGTGGTTCTTCTGAGAACTTATTTTGGGTTTTTCATAATTATTTTGCTACAAAGGTGGTGGTTGAAAAAAAAAATATTGGAAGGGATGCTTATAAGATAGTTTAAATAGTTTTGGGTTTATATTTTGTTGCTAAAAAAGTGGGTTGGCTTGATTTTTTTAACCTATGAATCCCTTTTGGTCTTTCCCTTCTCTCAATTGTTGATTTTATGGAAAATTTATTTACTAAAACTAAACTGCACAACTTTTCATGCCCTGTATCTCAGCACATTAATCAATGTAAGGATTGAGTGATGAATATAATCCACATACCTGAGTTGGATATGGTTGATCATTAACTGTATTTATGGAAATTTTTCTTACTAGATCCTTCAATTATTAAATTTAATTTTTTAGGAGGGGTGATGAGTTATAAGTCCTTACCTCATGTATACCTATTTTACCTGAACCTCTTGTTCTGAATTATTGGGAGTTCTGAGAAATTTTCTCAAAGAGACTTCGGGCTACTACTGGTGATTATTCAATAAAATCTCCCCTGGAGGATGCATCCAAAAGATTCCAATCATTATCCAATAATATTTGGTAGAATAATACCATGAAGTGGTGCTCCTCCACTATTTGATGTGGGAATCTTGGACAAAGCTTCTTGAATTTTTCCCAGTACTCATAAAGAGTATCACCAGTAGCTTGTCAAATGGAGTATATCTCCTTTACAATTTTTGTTCTCTAGGAGGTTGGGAAGAATATTTTCATGAAACTTTGTTGTAGATCATCCTTGTCTTGGATCTCTCTAGGTTATAAGGTATATAGTCACTCCTCAGCCTCTCCCTCAAGTGAAAAATAGAATGCCTCCCACTTGAGTTTCTCCTCTTTTACTCCCCTCATTTTAAAACTTTGAAAAACATTACCAAATTCTTGAATATATCAATTATTATCCTCACCTAGAAGGACATTAAATTTAGGTAGCACAAGAATCATGTTAACTCATTAATAAAAATCATTTTATTGTTTAGGCATTGTTAAACAATTTTTTTGGTTATAAAATTGTAGGGAACAGAGGTCCCCCAAGGTTTATTGTGGGTCCAATTCCATTATTGGTGGTACTGATTGGACACTTGACTCTTCTAAATTATCTTCTTCAAAATTGTTTTCAAGATTAAAATTCCTAATCCTTTATAAAAAATTTATTTCTATTTAAAGGTTAAAATTTAATAGTTCCTTGTTAGAGGACCTAGTCATGTAAATTTATATTTACACTTGCTCCCCAGTAGCAAAACTATTTTGGAACATACTTTTCATGAGGTGCGGAAAAAATAATTAAATCAAAAAAAGGGTGTAGTATGAGTGGTAATGAAAAATTTATCTCCAAAGAGTTGTGTTTTAATATAGGTGTCACTTATACAGATAAAGATAAAAATATTTAAGGATTTAAGAAAACAATATATTTTTGATGTGTGGTGAATTTCAAATAAAAGAGAAGTGATTGGGTTTAATTTAGGTTTTCCCTTTTTATAATGTTATCATAGTTTCTGAGAAAAAATGAATCTTTTGGATTTAGTTTAAAATAATTAAATGAATCGAGTAACAATTGTTTCTTTGATTCAACTTTGATTTAATTATTAATTAAAGTTTATAAATCTCAATGGAATAACATGAATTACTCAGGAAATACCAAATCTGTTATTGATTTTCCAAAAATAATTAAATTTTCTTATCTTAATTCCTTCACGTGTTTTGTTATTCACCAAACCACTCCCTTGGTTTTATTTAAAAAATTAACCATTTGGTGTAAAAAATAAAAAAATAAAGTAAGGGTATAATAATATTTAAATCAACGTAATTTAATATTTAAGAACAATTTAAAATAAAATCTTATTTAATTAAAATTAAAAAATAAATTAAACTGAAAATTATTAATTTAAAAGATAATAATTCATCTAATTGATAACTTTCAAAACTCAAAACATCACAAAATGGTATCCCTCTTCCCTTCACCTAATCGCTAAATATTATACCTCTAAATGAAAGAAGGGGTCATGGAATTATATGAAGATTAAAGCATGGTGAAAAAATTAATTTGAAAATAAAGGGGGAGGGATAAGGACTCCTCCTTGTTAAGTGATGCTAATTTATCCTTAGGTAGTGGCCTATCTTCTACTCAGTTCTTGGTGGTGTGTGTTCTTTCCACTAGATGGAATGGGGTGGAATGGGATGGATTAGAATGCTTTGGTAATGAGGAGCTATCCTCCTTTTATAGGATATAATCTCCCTTAGAAATATTCCACGTGTAAGCCACAGTAAATGGTTGATTCACATGTGGTCTCCATAAAAGTTGTTCATAAATTTCTTTCTTGTCTCCACTCCAAATTTTAGTCTACTTTTTCATGTGTAGAGAGAGTTATGTCTCTTTTACTCCAAGAATTTATTTTGTCTAGGAAGACACTCCATATTTCATATCTTTGATTTCCCATGCATTAATGGACTTAAGAATGGTCAATTACCACATGGAAACCATTATTAAAGTTTTTAATAAATTTTCCTTTCATATACCCTAAAATTTTCGTCATATTTGGTCCATCTAATCTGAATCTATAGTCCCAACATGAAAAAATAAATATCTATGCACAGTTTTCAAGGCCCTTATTATACGTTAGTTTTGGTCTTCCAAATGGTTTATTTAGATTTGGGTATAAAAGGAAAATATCTATCACAAAAATCAAGTAATCCTACAAAAAAAAGAATCACAAAAATTTGATAGATAATTTAATAGTTATTATCAAAATACCAAACTGATTAAAATCTATAAAAATTCCAGATTTAAGTAATTTTTAAATTACCCATTATTTTAATAAAACATTGAAATTCATGGGTTTTATCATTGAAAATCATGAATAAATCATCAGAATTAAAATTAAAATTTTCACTTAATTTTGGTTTTCCAATAATACAAGAATTATCCTCTCATATATTGAGGACCAATCCACATTTTTAATGATGTTAAGAAATATATTTCTTAAACAAAAATACATATTGTTAACAAATATCAATTATTAAACATAGAATATGTATTGCCTAAATTTCTTCATATTCACCAAATTCAAATATATATATATATATATTCATACCTCAAAATAATTTTACATCAAATTGAAATAATATTTAAAAAAAAACTTGGATGACGGGTTGGCCAGTATATATCAAGTCCCATCAGCTTAAATATATGTTCCTTTTATTCCTACTATATTTTAGTCTTTCTAAAATTTGGAATATTATTTCTAGTTAAAATTTGGTTCATAAATATGGTTAAGTATACTATAGGCCTATGGAACGGTGACCCATTAAGAACCCTTATGTATAGAAAAAAAACTTCTCACATGTGGATACTTATATAATTTTCTGAAATATATTTTTTTAGGGAAAAAAATTATTACTCACATTCAAGGAACTATAAATTTTATCCATTAGAACTAATATCCCAAAAAGTTTAAGAAAAACTCTATGATCAAATAACAAAATTAATTATGAATAAGGAATTTAAATTTATAAAAATATAAAAAATTAATCAAAATTTAAAATAATTTCAATTAAGAATCTAAAATAGAAGAAATAATGGGGACCAAACATGGTCTATGTACATGGATTCCATTTTAAATTCCTTTTATTTAAACCATTACTCATAATTATAACACTTTACGGCCCCTTGGTAGGTATTAGGTTCAGAATTTATGAAAATTACTTTATTATCATTATCAATGATAAATACAAATCTCTCAAGATCTTAATGAATGTTACCTAACCTTGAAGGTTCATATATACCTTTAGTCATTTCTTCCTCCACAACTATTTATGGAACCATATCAATATCCATCTCATTAAAACATATTATTTACTAGTATTGAACTTTATCAAGTTCAACTTCTCTTCCACTAATTACTTGATCCCTATCTTTTCTATCAGTGAAAATACCATCTCGTGATACAAAAACATTGTGTTTAATAGGGTTATAGAAATAATATCATTTTTTCACTAGGATAATCAACAAATAATAATTTTTCTAACTTGGATCCTATATTGTTACAAGAAAATATTCATATGAGTTATTTTCAACCCCAAATACACATAAAATATCTAATGGGATGTTTCCTTGTCTATATCACATATGGTTTCTTTATGATTTCTTTATATGGAATTTGGTTCAATAAGAATGAAAAAATATTTGGAACATAACCCAAAAATTTAATAATAAGGTCACACTAATTCATCATCGATAATACTCTACCCAAAAAGGTATGATCCCAACTCTCATACACATTATTACACTATGTTATTCTAACAGGAGTAATTTTTAGAACAATTCCACAGTCTCTTAGATACTCAGTTAATTCCTGGCTCTCGTATTTTCCACCAATATTTGATCAGAGGATCATAATACATTTCCCCATTGATTTTGAACATCATTCTTAAACTCTTTGAAATTTTCAAACGTTTCATAGTTGTTTCTCATCACGGAAAGAAATCCATATCAATTAAAATCATCAATAAAATTAATGAATTATCTAAAACCATAACTTTCCTGAGTACTCATTAGTATAAAAACATTACTATATTTCAGATCCAACAGTCCACTAGCCCTTTCACATTTTCCAATAAAAGGTTCTTTGATCATCTTTCCTAGTAAACACGATTCACAATTATCAAATTAATCATAATTGAATGGATCCAGCAATCCATCTCTACGGAGTATCTAGATGTGGTTCTTGTCAGTATATCCCTGGAGACAATGCCAAAGATAAGTGGTATTATAATAAAACCTGGCCTTATTATTTTTAATGTTATAAACAATATTATCCATATCTAGAATATATAATCCATTTATAATATTCCCAATTCCATAAAACATTTCATTCAAATATATATAATTGTCTTCTTATTAATAGTGAATGGACATCCCTTCTTGTACAAACAATATATAGAAATAAAAAATAACATGGAAGGAACATAATAAAAAATATCTAATTCTATAATTAATATACTTGGTAAAGTCATATTATAAGTGATAACTTATGTAGAAAATATTTCTCTAATTTTTGACATGAAGATCCCTTTCACCCATTTTAAATTACCACATATGTTTGAGTTTTTTTTCTCATCACAAATTTGTGACACACACCTTGTATCCAATAACCAAGAGTCCGAGTTAGTAAAATTTTCCTCTATGAAATTCAAATTGAGAGGCTCAAAATTATTATCATTGAGAAAAATTCTCAACATTAGTGAGAAAAATTTAACTATATTATAAGTTATTCCTATAGGTGATCTAAAAATCTTTATCATGAAGTAAGTCATTATCTAAAATGGGTGAGTGTCATGTTTTATATCATTTAATCATGGAATTCAAATGAATTTAATCCCACTAAAAATGATTCCCCTACACATCATATCTATATAGTGATCCAATATCTAGATTTCATTTATCAATGACCCTAATTTCGTGTGAAACTCATCACTTAGTTATTTGAGAATCAATAGTACCAATCAAAACACTTGTGAATCTTGAATAGTTTAGTGGGAAACTCATTTTCTATATAAATCATATAGATAATAAAATCAACTATATTCCTATAATATAAAAATTATTAGGGTTTCCTAGATATTTTTCACTCAAATATCACAAGAGGATGTGGTTCCCCACCCATTAGGATTAACTATAACCACCATGGATTACTTAAGATAATCAATGGCCATCCCACTTTTTTGTGAACCTACTAAGTTGGATGATAGGTTTTTTGAAATTTTATTACATTATAAGGAAACGAAAAATTATTATTTGAGGTATTTTGTTTTAAAAGAATCACTAGTATAATAGACATCACATTCATATAGAAACCATTTCTTCTCTTGGAATCTTTATTATCTCATACATTTATTTGTTTGTATATACATTATTTTAATGATTTAGTATTAAAATCCCTATTTAATTAACCAAATTAATATGGTCAAACCATATTAATGTGTAACTATTTTCACAACTCATAAGTTTTTGTTAATCACACAAAAATAAAACCTAAACAAATTTATACATATCAAAATGAATCTCAAGAATAAGGTATATGAAATAATCCTGAGTAATATAGAAGTGGTAGTTATCCAACCCCTCACCTTTATAGAAAAAGGAATAATCCTCTAAGACAGTGGGTAGTCTGACCCCAAATCCCTCTCTCCAAGGAGACTTAATAGAAAATTCAATTCATGGTATCTCTAAAATTGAATATGCACAAACTACATTCAATAAGTGTTATCAATATCATAAATCTAATAATAAATTGTGGTCAAGGTAGATGAAAACTAGATCATATGATATCACACTTTGCATATAATTTAATACACTATCTCTTAGAATAAATTTATCACATAAATTTATCATACACATAATTTATATTAAACAAACACTTTATAAACATGAATATAATATGGGAATAAACTAATAAATAAAAACTTTATTTATTTTCCAAATACATGAAAAATAATTTTGAAATTTTTATCTGTTATTTAGATATGATAATTCACATTTTAGGATTCATAGAACTTATAATTTATAAACCATAAGTAAAATTTTCAAAAATAAATTTTTTAATAATTTTAGGAATGTCATATTTTACAATTGGCATTTTTATTATCAGTCAAAGAATATGCTTGATATATGGGATATAAATAGTGTGTAAACCAATAATATTATATGATATAACTTCAATTGAATGTTATTATGGAATCATTGAATATTATTGGATCTATCATAAATATTCTATTATGTTTTATGATAGATTTGGTATCATATTTATGTCTTGATCCCCAATTTTCATGAAAACGCTAGATGAGGTCATATTTCTTTATATCATATATCATATGATATTAAATAATTCAAATCCCCGTGATTATTTTGTATTGTTCCTTGAAATATAATTAATTCATGCACTACCACTAACCAAAATAGAGAAAATATGATATATATTATTTATGTTATATCAAAATGCTTTACGATATTAATTTCATTGATAAACTAGTAGATTAACATATTGAATCTTGTAAAAACCTACCTTTGAAACCATTTATGGGTTTTTGGGTATCATCATATGATATTTGGTAGTAAAAAAACCCATATTTGAGCAGATCTATCTTCAAAGATTCAACATACATGGAAAATGAAGTACTCAACCTACCTAAAACACAGTTTCATTATCGTCCAATTTCTTCTTTGATGGAGAAAGTTTAATGATCAACATAGAGTCATCAAATAAAGGCTTCCTTCCTCTAAGGGGATACACAGACCATTGATCATAGATCATATCATGATGATTTCTGAATGTTGAAGGGGTATTATGGAATTCACTGTGTAACAAATGGATTTTTTGGAATAAAAGAGATTTGTCCTACTTTTCATGAAATGTTTGACACCAATATGAGGGAACCCTTCCCTTATATTGGCATCATTGATGCTCTTTATTTAATGAATATCGTTGACCGTATTTCATGCATTGGGTTCCATATCATAGCTCCCATACATTACTTATATTTTTATTTTTCTTCATTGAACACTTCAATAAGGTTTCTTCATGGTATAAATAATCCATGTCATGGATTATAAGCCAAAGAAACCATGTGGGAGGTGGAGACAAGATGAATGCACTCAGATGGAAATAATATTTTAAACCTTATCATAATATATGATATTAGTAGAAAAATAATCCCAAGCTTCTATTATAATATATACATATCATAAAATTTGATATTCATCTCATTCATATGGTACCATAGGATTCCAGGCAATCATAAGATACGAATCACCCATTTTAAGTGAATATTCTTCACTTTCCACATGCCATTTTCAAAAGACTTCTCTGTCTCTCTCTCAAAAAGAGGTTATGAATAGTATTAACTAAATTTTTAATTTTAAATACTCCATATAATTTTATAATCCATATTATTTGTTTCTTAGACATAAAATAAGAACAAATTCATTTTTTCAGATAAAAGAAGTATATTTCAAAAAATGAAATTTTACCTCCTTTTAATGGAGAACCGTTTTTAAAACCAATATTTGACACTTTTATATATTCAATTTAAAGAAATTAAATTATTCTATAAAATAATGACATAAAAAATTTAGTTTGGATAAATTTTTGGTACTTTTCTGATAACTTTCATATTTTGATCAATAGTGAAAAATACAAAATTTTAATTGAAAACAACTATTTTAATTGAAATAATTTATAGTGTTAAGTTATTAATTTGAGTGGCTTAAAAGTATAATTAGATTATATTTTTATCATTTAATATAATTTCGGTCATTGGATGTAATTTCACATTTAAATTGTACATAAACACGTGGTAATCTTTTGATAGTTTCTACTTCTTAAAAACACGAATTTCTGGTTTGGACTGCGGGAATTAATTTTAAATTAATTAATGCAATTCATATGTTTTTAATTTGATAAAATAGACATCATTTTTTGATTCTTAATATCACAATTATCTTAGGGTGAATTTTTGGTATTTTTTTGAAAACTTTCAATTTTTGGTGAATTATAAAAACATTGTGTTATTGTTTAAAACCAACTTTTAATTAAATAATTATTATTTTTATTCAAATTTATTTTAATGTAAAAATAGATAAATAATAAATATATTAGTTCAATGTAATTCATTTGAGTCATTTTATAATAAGATTAGATGTATAAAATATTGTTGAATTTTTTAACGTCTTTTACCCACCTTCTAGGCACATTTGCAAATTTGCATAAAATGTAATTTTAACACTTCTGTGAATTGAATTTCAAAAATCCTTGAAACATGGTTTAAATAATTAAGTAAAATTTGGTTCAATTGGATGAAAATAATTTTCGGTGAACAGTAACTTTCGAATTTTATTTACCACTGTTAAAAGTAAATAGGGTAATTTAAGGTAAAAATGATAATATAATTACCCTAAAACATGTCCTGGTTCTATTGGATAAGTGTATTTAGATCAAAATCAACCATAGGAATAAAATATGATCCTTTTTGTCCACTTGGATTAGATTAGGAAATTTATTACTGTTTTATTTAAAGAAGAGTTAAAAGTGTTAAATTCCAAGTTTAATAACTAAAACATTTTTAATATAGGGTTATACATAAGATAAATTCGACTATAAATATTCATTAGAAAGATAAAACGATTTCCTACATCATGATATTTTATTTTTAATTTTTATAAATTAAATAATTAATTTTATTTATGACATAATGATGATGTAGTAATTACCTTATTAATGAAAGATTAAAATAATTGATATTATAAATATAAAAATAAATGTAAATTGGTACTTTTTATGAATTCCACGAATTTTATAGCTTAATATGAAATGTTAGGGTTTATTTAAATTATTTTTTTCGAAGTAATCAAGTTTTTTTACTTTCACAAAAACCAAATACTAAATAGTGTCAAAATTGACATAAATGAATTTTTAAAACAAGTACTATATTATTAAATGATATAATATTCATAAAAATATAAGGTTCGGACAAAGGACTTATATAATGATATATATGTAATTAATTAACCAATTTAGGTTCTCTTGTCATTTTATGGTAATTTTATTAACCATGTAATATAAAAATACAAGAAGACATTGTAAAAGTTAAACTATTTAACTAAGAGTTAAATCTAAAAGATAAGGTTAATATGGTGAACTAAACTTGTCTAAAACCTATTGGTTGAGATAATTTATACCAATACCTCCTTATAATATAAATCCATTTTGAGCCATTATAAACTGAAAATTATTTTATAATAAAATAATATTTCAAGCTTTTCCTAAAGTGACCCTCACCTCTCTTATAAAAGGGTACTTCCCCTTCTCTCAAAATCACACCTCCAAACCAATTTTTCTCAGAAAAAACCTGCTAAAATATCCTACCAAATACCCTCACTTCAACCTAAAGGCCTTAATTTGATCATAAAGCCAACCTAGGGAGCCCTTTTGATCAAATCAAAAGGAAGCACCAGAAGAAGAGGTAATAATTTCACCACCTCTTTCAAAGTTCTTTTCTTCTTCCACTTCCTCTTTATTTGTTGTTTCCATAAAAAAATAATAAATTTAGTACCTTATACATACTTTGATGATATTATAAATATGGTACAACCATATTCAATATTCTATCCATCCTATGAATGACAAGTCACCATAGGTGCGTACGTACGGCTTACCGTCTCCACGCCGTGGTGTAATTTGTTATTCAACACTTCATTATTTGGATGGGTATAATAATGAGTATAAATGATGTAAATAATAAATATAACATGTTAATTATTCGGTATATATGATATAACATCCAATTACATACTATTTAACCATCAATATAATGATATTTTCACTCGTGCATATGTACAGATTACCGTCTCCACAACGCAATAAGATTCATTTCCACGTTCACTATTCAATGATGATTATAAAAATCTATATATTATTAATAAGTATGTAATATATGACATAATAATGATACTTAAAATATATATATATATGTATATGTATATATTTATATATGTATTTATTTACATATACATCATTTACTTACTTCCATTCAATACGATATGAAAATGGAAACGGCGTTTATGCGTACGTACGGCCTATCGTCTCCATAAGCGGTGTTTTCCATTTCATATATCTATCTATTATACATATTTATATTCTGAATATATATGATATATAAATAATTTTTTATATTTTTGAAGCAATTAAATCATGATATAAGTGATACGATCAAGAATAACAAGTTAAAACACGTACGATAATGAAAGTGATTATTACCCGAAATGTTATTTTAACATATAAATTATAATTAAATGGGTAGTATGAAACCATATATGAATCAAGTATGATATCATAAATATGAATATGGTTCTGGTATAATTTAATAACATACTATGGTCATTATACAGGTGGTTAAACGTACCCTTGACCAAAGGAAAGTACTAGGTAAGGGTTAATTCCTCAATCTCATTATTGTCCGAGATTGATTATGTGTAAGTTTTTTCTAGGAAATATTTATTATCCATGACCATATTTTATAAAAGATATTTCAAAATGATTATTTTAAGTTAATCTTTAACTAAAATGTTATTTTAAATTTTTTAAATATTTATTCTTCTAAATCTTTCTCATTAATGTCCATGTTTTCAAAAAGGTTTTAAGGATGTATTTATATGGACGTGATTTTTTTAAAATTTTAATTCCTTTCAAAAGTTAAAAGTGGTATGGGAAACCTTGATTCAAAAATCTCTTTTAAATGACTTCCTTTATAAATGTGTGACTTTTAAATGATTTCACAAAAAGGGATATTTCTCTCAAAAAATTTTTCTAGTCATTTTCAACTATGTCAACATCCTTTAATAAATATTATTCTTGATTAAGGTTGATTTATTATAATACAATATTCTAAATTGTATTGAATGAGTTATGATATGTTTGACTATGGATGTGCTATTTTTATACCCTTTGTGGTTTGGGGTTGAAGTATTGACATTTAGTATGATAGTTTTAATATGAATTTTTATGTTATGTTTCAACATTTTCATATGAGGAATACAGTGGAATTAGAAAGTGATGGGTGGGGCCCCCTATATCCCCTCGATGCATCGTTAAGTCTCATGATACAAATTAGTGTCTTGTCACAAGGCCTTGAAAAAAAAAATATTTGTAGTCTTGGCATGAGGCCTTCACTATGTAGAAATGATGTCCTACATTAGGCATTCCCTCATTATGAAATTAATTATTACATAAGGTTATTCGACTAGTAGAATATCCATGTGCATATTTATATGGTAATTTTTGATTTATTTTCTTCATATTATGTTAAATTTTATGTTTAAAAGGATGTTTTTTCTATTACACATCTTGCCTCAAAATTTTATAGATTCCGCTAAATTATTAACCCTTACTGAGCATATGAGCTCACCCCTTTCTTATGTTTTTTTTAGGATTCCAAGAAGTGTATTATTTATTATGTTCAGGGTTAATCTAGGGGACTAATGGATTTCTCAATGGATTATTTATGTTGTGTTTCATGTTTTAATGTGTAATGTAACATTCATGTATGTAATCTATTTTCCAATACTGTTAAACTTATCTGTCTTTTGGGACTTGATTCCTTGTAATCATGCCAATCTATTAAAATAAGGCATTGTCTCCAGGATTCTAGGGTCGGGGCATTACAAATATTCATTTCCATATGATATCTTGGTCTAATCAAACTCCTCATCATTAATTAAATACCTGAATGGCTTTTTTATTCCATTAAATAAACTTTTTATTCACAATATAGTGAATAAATATTTATTAAGTATTCAATAAAAAAATAAATATTTTATTCACAAAGAAGAAAATAAATATTTATTATATATTCATGTAATCAAAAAAAAATTCATTAATAAATAATTATTTATTTATTACCTTATGAATATTATAGATCTTTAAAACTTGAATAAAATTAATCCTAATTATTGAGAATAGTATTTATTCCATTAATTAAATTCAAATATAATTTAATCTAGATCAATATAAATACTTAGTGTGTGGTCTTATAGGATTCCATCTCATTGAAATTTGGAAGTACGCCTAAAGTCTAACATTACTATCTAGCAACGAGTCTAGGAACCCAATATAAAGAACTTAATATCACAACATCGACAGCCACATATGAACACTCATTATATAATATAATCACTTTGTATCAATATGTCATCAATTAGGTCACCCATTTGTGTCATCAACATATATATTTGATACATTTTTCTTTGACTATCTTAAATAAACGTCATTACACCATGTCCATGGAATTTATGAAATAGTTATATTTCAATCAAAATGATAATACATCAACTTTCATAAATATGGAAGGGATAAATCCTTCCTCAACTTATCAATTAATAACATTTCATTCATGATGCACCCAATATAAACTACTTTCTGAAAACATATGGCATGATGGTTTTTGTTAATAAATCTAACTATGTGAGTCATGAAATGAATTAATGATATTCTTAATGTATAAGGACCATTACACATTATCATATATAGAAATATCTAATGACACCAAAACATGAGGAATTCCTACTGGTGGATCTGTTCTAAAAATCTATCAGCTCATATATTACTAAGTGTGAACTTCATTAGAAGAATCATCATCCTATTATGAGTACTCACATCTGAAAATATATATATTATGTTCCCTATCATAGTACATTATCTAATTATAGAACTTTTTTAAATAATATCATCATGGAATTTTTGGATTCTCATCATATCAGGAAACTTTTATGACCTTATCAATGTGGTATATACTTTAGGACTTTATCACATCAATTTTATGCATAAGAACAATCAATATTTCATGTGATATTTATATTAATATTCACTCCTTTGAATATTAATTTAATTTAATGTATAAATTTGTTGGTTTTAAAGAACCAGATCCAATAAACACTCACTTTCTCTATATCCAACCACTAACTGCCTATTATTCCTCACATGAAAAACATGCTTCTACTAAGTATGGATATAACTACCAGGCCTACCACATTTATCTTTCTAGGGTTTTCAAATCCACATGTATGTGTAGTGAATCTTTTTACGGAAACATTAGTATCTTGAGAAAATCATTCAAGTATACATATATATAAGTATCCACATCATGTTCCCATTTCATAATCCTAATATCCTAAATAAATCCATATTCAAAGTTTATCATAAAATGATAAATAAAATTATTTTGGTATAACCCAAAATCAAAATAGGATGCTGCTAAACTACTTTTTATGCTTCATCAAAAGACACAAAAAACTCATATATTATAGATATGGAAACCACCAGATGTAATATGTTTTTATTTCATGTTACAATAGACTTATAAGTGATAATAGATCAAATTGAACCAAATAGAGATAATTTTTCAATTCCATTGATCACTTGTATTCCCACTTCTCCAGACACCAATAACTCATCCAGTTCTTCTTTCCCAAGTATTGTTGAATAGTTCTAACTGTAATCCTATGAAATTATGTTAGATCTATTTTATAATCACCAGTTATTTTTTATTCATTAGTAATATCAAATTTCAATACATATCATGGAACATGAGAAGAAATACTAGCACTTAGATTGTGAAATTCATATAATCTCTATAATCTCTTCCTAATCCCTTGCATGTTCTACAATAATGATTATATTTCAACAACAATTTGATCTTGAATTTTTTTTAACTTTTATTTTTCAATACTATGTTTATATTCTTACTATGACTAGATTTACCAAACTCATAGATTCATTTTATAGATCTAGTGCCCCATAACATTATTGCTACATTATGTCAAATATGGAGAAATTTAATTCTTTAGTCTTAATAAGCTAGTAAGACAAGTCATTTGTTTTCCATTTGTTATTAAAATATCTATATGGAAAACTAATGGCACTCCCAACAACTATTTGGAGAAACATGTCACTCAATTATTTCTAATCAAATATTCTATGATCAATTGGCATGATTTATTCATACATTAATTTATGTAATCTATATATATTATTAGCATTTATCAATATCACTGCCATTTTTAGTTATTCATAGTAGAAATATACTATAGGGTATCCTATTTGTTGTATCACATAGACATATTCCATAAGGATTCCTCTAAATGAGGTGTCCTTGACTATCAATAGCCAAATATGATGATTATAGAAATATTCTTTGACAAGTAGAATTCAAAATGGATTTATATCATGATGATAGGTGAATAAGTTCTTTCACAGACCAAACTATCAATAATCTATCATTCTATATTGGTTCAATCTTGTACCATCTATGCCCAGTTTCTCTAGAATACTCACCAGTGGCATCAAGTCTTAGAAATATTCAAAATAATAAATCCTTGAATTTTTATACATGGAATAAATCACTTGAATTTATACAAACTTTCCAATTTTACCATATTACCATTTACTAATTATTTTTTGGAATATTTATTCTATACTAATTATATATGTATCACCCACCATAGTGAACATAAACCACCTCTTTGGTTATGAATTCCTACCAAGAATGTTTCTCTGTAACTACTCCTCCTAATAATCTTAGTGGATTCCAGTATTCCTATACCAACTCATGTGCATCCATAGCCTTAAACCATATAAGTTAATTATTATCCCATTATCCTTAAAGTGTTAGTCTTATTTTATGGAAATATATTCAATTTTGACTATAAATTAATATTCTTAGTGGGTGTAATATCATTAACTCATTGAAACCTTACTGTTTTGATGTTCGGTTATTGCAAAGATGGATTTTAACAAACATTTTTCAAAAAATACTTATGGTAGTGATATAATTTATTCTTATCATATAAAATTTGATATGATATCGATTAAACAATATAGTTGTAATATGGTTATTTGTTTCACTTCTATTTAAAAAATGTGTCTTGAATGGAATAGTGGAAGAATTTCAATATATATAAGTCTCTTCATTGATCTTCCTTTTACTATGATCATGAAATTGATTTCTATATGAAAATTAGACTTAGTTATAACCTTTAATTCTCATGTATGATCAATTATTACTTGGATAAGATATTATCAAACAATCCATCTTGGTGATTCCACAATATTTTCCAAGTTCACTCTTTTACTTCACTGAGAATTTCTAAAATTTCTTAAAGGAATCCCATGAAGATACCTTTATTTTTTAATGTTTCATTTTTCCATGTTGAACCAACTCTAAAAATATTGTGATATACCTTTATTTAAAAATGGTTCTTTCTATAAAACCTAATAAGTAGTTCATTTTCACATCTGGTATCTTAGTTCAATTATGATTAAAACACTTGTATGGGTATAAATAGGGTCCATAATTTTAGTTTCATTTGATAAATAATTATTTTGTTATAATCAGTAGGATTCATATAATTTATATTCATCATCCTATACATTGTATGTTTGTGATTTAAGAGTAATGGAACTGTTTTTTTAGTATTTATGTTCCACAAAAACATTTATTCCAAAATGAAATAATTTCTCATTTTTTTATCTAGATACCAAGATAAATGTCCTGGTAACACCTATTACAAACCTGAATCAATCCAATCTAGCACTAAGAAATAGTGATCTCCCATTTAATAGAATAGGTATCGCCCATTATTATCTACTTTTTAGTTCACTTTATAAACTTTCTATTATTTTTTGTTTTATATATTTAAATAAATGTATGTTATAATAATATTGTATTTAATTCACAAGGAGAAAATAAAAACTTTATAAATATACCTAAAGTGTATGAAACTGATTGTTTCTTAAATTAATTTAAATTTCTTTTCTAGTTTCCATTATTCTGACATAAGATGAAAATAAACTTATGTTCATTCTTCCATATTTGAATATTTTTTCACTTCAAAGGACGCCATAAATGATATTTTGGATTTAGATTATCCATGGAATCTTCATCCATGTCTTTCAAACATTTCAACCCAAGGGGTGTAGAAATAGGTTTCAACCGATCCTTATCAACCTTGTGAAGTGTGGATAAAAGTTTCTTGAGTGAATTATCCATTTATTTTGTTTAATCTAGGAAAAATAGGGATAATTTTAGTGATTGGAATAATAAGATAAGTTAAATGGAATATTTATTATCCAAGTGGAAGCCCAATTTCTCTAACTAGTCAATATACCCCATTATTTTTAAAGCATGATTATTAGATTGATTTCATTCTTCCGATTTACAATTAAATAGTTCATTGCAAATCTTATTTATTTCTGTCATTCCTTCTCTTTATCAAGAGAATGTATATGTGATATTATAGTGTAAGTATCCTTGTCTTTATGTTGTATCATCAACTCTCAGAATATAGTTGATAAATAATATAATGGATATAGGAATCATCCTCAACATATCTCTAGTAGGAATCACTTTTACCTTCACTCACCTACTGGGGTGGCGGGATAGGAGTATGGGATTCTAACACATAATAAAAACCATCTAATAATAATGAATCGCATAAATGATTGTACCATATCTAAAAAATTTTATTTTTAAGGACATGACCTAAGTTAAAGAATGATCGCACTATTTTTTTGGTTTTTATTTTAATTTTATTTAATAATTAAAATAGTTTATTTTTACATTACTTGATTACAAATTATATGAGAAATAATAATAATTAACTTTCTTAATTCTCCCACTATTTTACCAAGTCCCAATATCTCTCACCATTAAACATGAAATGTCTAGTTGTAAGGAAATTCTAGTGGTAAGGATCCATATGCCCCTTAGCATAACCCCAATGAGGGTTGGTCAAGATAATTGAAGGTATTTTTGTTTCAAGGTCTTTCCCAGCTGTTGTTTTGTATCTCCTTGATCCATTGAGTGGACTCCCCAGTCCTGAAATCCTGACTTGGATTTCTTTAGCCTCTGCCTCCAAGTTACAACAATCTTGGAAAGGGATACTTATCTTGTTCAATATGGTTAATTCAACCCATTAACTATATAATAACTCCATGTTAAAAGTAATTATCCCAGCATGGGTTAGTCAAAAACTTACTTATAATGATTTTATTCCTAATCAATTAATGGATGGCCAAGTCTGATATGATATTTATTTGAGGGATTTAAAATTATTGAGCATAAATTTTATCTTATTTTAATATTTACATGCCTCTTAAATATAAATTATATTTTACGTAATTAATTAACCATGTTGGATAAAACATTTATGCCTAATCTATTTATTTAAATTCTATATTTGAACATTAATTAATTTATTTATGTTATCGTGGTCTTTCCTCTATAATTCAAATAATTCATAGATAGAAATAAATGAACTGGTCATAATTTTATCTAATAGTTTATTTATTGAGTGGAAAATAAATCAACCTATGACCTCTGACAATAACTCCTTGTTCTGGTCTTGGCATGAGTTGTAGCATTCCACGTGTACACCTATGTATCACTTGGGTTGGAATAATTATGGTTATATCTTGAACTACCTACATGAACCTTGGGATACTCCATTAATTACATTATTTATAACTCACACATAGTTTAGGGTAACAAAATATTAGTTAAAGAGAATTATATAAATAACCTAGACATGTAGGTCCTACATAATAATGGAGGGATTGATGACTTGTAGGCCATTAAATTTTATTTAATATTAAATAATTGGAAACCCATGAAATAAATTAAATTATATAAATCCAACACATACACAGGTCTCGGTCAAGCTCATGAATGGTCAAGAACATGAAATGAATATGGAAAAGTATAACCAGTTAACATTCATTTCTATTAATTCATAATTATTAAGATAAATTCACTTTCATTAATTAATTAATTCCATTTTATCTTAATGACCATCCAAATTCACTTGGATATACCCATAATTGAAGGAATTTATCTAAAATAAATAGTAGAACTAATAATCACATATTATTTCAATAAATTAATTGAAAATTTTATAATTCTTTAAAACCATTATTAAATTTTCAAATACAACATGTATTCTAATCAATAAAATAGTATTTTAATGCTATGATTTATTAGTTTAATTTAATTTAATTATGTCATTAACTTTGATACTATGTGGCATGTCCTTACGAGCTACACACTATGTACCTCAATTTTAGTGTACCCTAGATACATGCCTGGGGATTTGGTGAGTACCTCAGAAGGACTACATGGTATGTAAAATCTAGATACACGCCATGTATCACTCTTTTCATGTGTCTTATTGAACTTCTGAAAGACTTGACGTTTTATTTAGAAATGTAATAACGGGATGTGTATGCTAGCTACATGTTGTATGTTCTGCTTCTCATGTGTCTTCTTGACATGCCAAATAGCTCGAGGTGTATTTCAGATGCAAGAAATAATGAACCACATGGTGTGTAAAATCCAGTTATATTCCATATATGTCATTATTACTCTAGGATGTTAGTATCACATGGTTTTGGCCATGTTTCTGACCACACAAGATGCATGAATTTCACCACTAAACTGTGTGGACTACATAATGTGTATGCCAGATACACACCATGTAATCTAATAAGATGTGTTCTAGGTTTTCCTGATCTACACATGGAGTGAAATAAATACACTAGGTATAGTTACTATTTGGAATGTCATTTATCCCATGAAATGCCCAAATATAGTTAACTTAAATGCATGGTGTGTACTCTAGCAACACGTCATGTGACCCAGTATTACCATCTAAAAATATTAGCACTTTATTATGGAATCTCTAGTCATTATTAATCTATTCCTAGACCATTATGAAAATTAAATCATGAATTATGGGAATTAAACTATCGATACCTTGTTAATTAATATTAGATTAAATAAAAAATAATATAAAAATGAAATTTCTAACCTCCAATGCATATATAAAACAAAAATAAGATAAATAATTATAAATTTAAAAATTAACCTCTATAAAACCAATTGTAGGTTCTGGGTGTAGCGGAAGTTCCTTTTGTGGGAGTGTAACTAAAATTTCTTTTAATTTAGAATTGTCTGAAACCCTAATAGAGGATATTTCACATTAAATTTATAATTAATTTATTTGTGATTGGAATAATTGATTACCTCATCTTAGGATACTTTCTTTGTTGTTGTTTTTTATTTTCTTAAAACCCTTTCATATTTCCTTTATTGCACTGTATGGATTCAAGTATAGAATCCCTTTAGTAGTGATCCATACATTCTCGATTGATCTCTGAGAAATGCTAATTTATTTTCAGATTCTAGTGCAATGAATCAATTGTCTTTCACCATTCATCTTGATTGCCCCAAGATTCTTTAGGATTGAAGGATTTCTTCTCATTCTTGAGAGGTATAAAGAAGGAATTCGAGAGAAAGAGAGAGAGAGATAGAGAAGTCCAATGAGCGCAATGATTCTCTATTCTCAATTTTCAATTAATTATATACAATATAAATAACCATCCACTTATAGAGATAGGTTTTAGAATAAAATATTATTTAATTTCATACCATCCCTCAGATAATATTATTATCTTTTAATAAACCTCACACCATATAATAATAATATTATTACTATTATTTTATGGCATGCTATGACTTGCGCAATGAATAATATTATTTTAGAAACATGTAAATTAATATTTGTCCACTTATGAGTACTCACACTTGATGAAATATATACTTTGTTCCCTATCACTGTTTGTTATCTAACCCTATAAAAATTTTAAAGAATATCATTATTGAGTTTCTAGGTTCTCATCATAGTGAGAAACTTCTTTGACCTCATCAATGTGGAAGATACTCTGGGGAATTATCACATTAATGTTATGTTGAATAACAATCAAAAAATGTAAGATATTTATATTAATATTTACACCTTTGAATATTTATGCAATATAAAGTATAAAGAAAAGGGTTCTATGGAACTAACTCCAACAATAATATCGAGTGTTTCCTCACCTATAACGTAATCCATATAATATATTCTAGAAACATAGTCTCTCATAATCCCACTATTTGAAAAAGAGTGAAAAGAATCCTTGGAATCAATTATCCTTGAATCAATAGAACTAGATACACGCTACATCAAACTACTCTTTTCTTTAAAAATAGGATTTATGGATGGACTTCTTGAATTAGATCTTCCAAAATAAACCCTTAGGTTCCTAAAATATTTGTTTAAATTACCTTTCTTTCCACAATTCTATAATATGGATCAAGGATCGAACAAATTACCTTGACTCATCTCTCACTTTTGTTTCTCCTTCACTCAAATAATACATGAAATATAATACCCCATACCCTCTACACTAGATTCCTTTCTCATAGAAGCCTAGGTTTCCATACCTCTAAAATTTCTCACTTTAGTAACCATCATGTCACATAAATTAATCAATAATGATATAAGGGTAAACACACACACTAATCCAATAAACTTTACCCCAATGGAATCACGATATTTATGAGTCACATTGAAGTCGTTGTCATGATCCACCACTAACCTTCCTTCCAATATTTTCATGTTGAACAGTCTATATATAAGAAACGCTTTTTTCATTTTGATTCTCATACATATAGAAAAGTGTAATAGTCAAAATAAAAGTCATCTCCACCTTGTATATATTTAAGGAAACATTTCAACCCAACATAATAAAAATAACTTTAAGTGCTTTCTAATCAATCCTTTACCATTCATCTTTTGATATCACTTATGGTTTGACACCATTTAACAGAACCTCAAGATCTCTTCAGAATAGATAGTATTCAATCTGTGTCCTCAAGAATCTAAAATATATCATATAAAATTTATAAATCTGGAATATACCCACTTCTAACACTATCCTTTAAGAATCAATAAACTCATACTAAATTAAAAAAATGTAAAGGGGTTAGTAATTTCTTAGCAGAATTATCCTACAAGGAAAAGTATAGAATTATTCTTAAAACAAATTTCTTAACTCTAGATTAGGGTCTAACCACTAGAAACTCTACAACCAATCTCTGACACCACTTATTTTTTCTGAAACCTAAAATATGGATTTTATTCTATAGGACCCTAAAATAAGAAACAAAGGTTTAGAACTTCCAAAATAAATGAGACTTGATGTCAATAACTAGGATCCTAAGCTTGGCTCTATAATCGCCATACCAAATTTCCTTAGACTCAAATAAGAACTTGACAATGAAAAAAATAGAAAGAAAAAATAAATAAATGGAACAAAACTTAGAATAACAAGGTTAGGGAATTTCCCTACTCCATAGGAGGAATATAGAAACCTTTGAATTAAGAGAGGAAGCATCAGTGTTACAATTGAAAAAAATACATGAAATCTACATAGAAATAAAATAATACTTATAAATAGTTCATGTATTGTACAAGTGACCCCGCCTACCATTTTATAGATGATCTCATCCACTTGCACCAATTGAAAAAATATTTGATATTTTCATTCAACCATCAATCAATCAAGAAAACTACCAACATCCCACAGATTATACCAACCCAACTTGTAGTTTTTGATGTACAATGTATTATTTAGAACTCATCCCTCAGCTTCTTCTACACTTCCAAAATTTGTGTTCATCGCCATTATTTTGGACTTTAGGTTCCACTACCCCAGCATCATCCAGTTCCATAACAAGAGTTTTGGAACCACTCCTTGAATTCAATAACATAATTTAAAAATAGTCCTCTATAGTCAATTCTAAAAATACATTGTATAATGGTACACTGATAGACTAAATACCACATGATCCTCTATATCGGATATGAAAATATATATCTTGGTGAATCCCATAATTAGTTTTCCATATTATTTCTCCAAATTACTTCATGAAATGATAAAATTTCTCTTAAACTAGGTTATTTATAGGTAATTTTCATAGCCCCTGAAGATGAAATTGATACACTTGACAATATTTTTGTTCATGTTTCCATACATTTTCCCTAGATAAAAATCTAAATACCACTTAACCTTTTAGTATTCACATCATATTGTTTAAAATATATTAATTTACCCTACATATCCCTTATAATCACTCCTTAAACCTACTTGGACTAGGATTATTTTATATAACACAATGAACCAAATATATAATTATTTTTGTGATGATGAACTTCATATAATTAATATGTACATTAAGATTACTTACCCAGCTTGGTAATGGTTTTCTTGACATTGTTGGTGATGTGTTTAATATAGTATATGTAGTTGAACATTATTAGTTATGTAATATTATTACTTTTCATAAGAAAATTTTATTAGAGAAGGAATTTTTAGTGGACCACATTATCTTTTTTAAGTTCCCTCTATATGTATACATGATTCTAATGGTTTATTTTTTTAACCTTTACTTTTAACCAAATTAATATGGTGAAAGAATATTAATGTATAACTTATATCACAACTTATGATTTGTGTTACTCACCCAAAATAAAAGATAATAATAATCACACATATCCAAATCCATATTATGCATTGGATGCATAAAACCCAGTCATATAAAGGGTTCAAATCATAAGAAACCAAAATCTATACATGAGTAATTATGGTGTGATATGTTTCCAAATAATATTCTTTTTTAAAGAGTTAAAAACCTAATATTAGTGTATCCTAAGCCAGAGTGCCACTATACATAGATCTATACTCGAGAGTGATCTCAATTCCAATACAATCCAAACACCAAATTTTTCTAAATCATAACAAACCTTTAATTTTAAAATTATAATTGGAAAAAAATATAAGTTTTGATTTAAAGAATCTAAATATTATGAAAGTACTATACATATAACATCCAATATTCATGGTATTATAATGATAAGAAACAATATAAAATATAAAAAAATAGATACATTAAATAAATTATTTAATTAGGAATTCATAATTATGATAGATTTGTTTTTACATGATGTTAACAAATATTAATTATTACTAATTATTATTTCTAATTATGATTAAAAATTCCTAATCACTCCTTATTAGTGATAATTTATTATTAATTATTTATAATTATAATTGAATAATTTTAATTAATCCTAACAATGATTAATTTATTATTAATTTATGCTAATTATTGTTAATTATTACAAATTGCTACTAAGTATGATTACTAATTACTAGTTATGGTCGGTTTATTCTAATTAAACCTTGTTATTAATAATTAATTATAAATTACCTCTATTAATTCTTAATTAAATATAATTACTCATCAAGATGATTAATTTATTTTTAATTTATTTTAATTATGATTAATTATTTCTAGTTATTGATTATTAATATTAATTATTACAAATTGAGATTAGTTATATCTAATTAAATATCATTATTACTAATTGATTTCTAATTACATATAATTATTGTTAATTAATAGTAATTACTCCAAATTATGATTAATTATTAGTTTACGCTAATTATAGTAAACTATTACTAATTACTAAAAATTATGATTAATTATTACTATATAATAACAGTTATATTTAATTAAACATCATTATTAAAAATTAATTATTAATTACCTCCAATTATTATCAATTAATTATAATTACTTCTAATGATGATTAATTAAATGTTAATTTATACAAATTACTCTTAATTATTTCAAATTACTACAAATTATGGTTAATTATTAGAAATTAAGGTTAGTTGTATCTAATTGAACCACATTGTTAGTAATAAATTAATAATTACCCATAATTGGTGTTCATTGATTGTAATTACCCCAAATGATGATTAATTTTTTTATTTTATGCTAATTATAGGTAATTATTACTAATTAATATTAATAATAATTAATTATTACTATTATGATGAGTTATATCCAATTAAACATCATTATTGCTAATTAATTATTAATTGCCTTTATATATTGTTAATTAATTATAATTACTCATAATGATGAATAATCAATAATTAATTTATGGTAATTGTAATTAACTGATAATAACCATGGTTATTTATTATTTGTTATGATTGGTTATATCTAATTATACCTCATTATTAATAATTAGATAATAATTACCTATAATTATTAATAATTAATGATAATTACTCCTACCGAGAGGTAACCCTTAAACATGACAAAAAAACCCAATCCATAGGAAACACACCTAAAGACCCAAACCTGTAGGTCAATTTTTGAAATGCATCCATCCTGTGCATCCCTTGTTCTAGGCACCATTGTAACCTACATGTAGGGACACCCTTGCACCCCGTGCACTTTTTCCAGAAATATTCGGTATGTCTCCCTCTCGAATCGCTCATGCTAAGAGGTAACCTTTAAACATGACCTGAAAACCAAATATATAGGCAACATGCCCAAATACCCTAACTCGTGGGTTAGTTTTTTGGGATCATCATTATAAGAACCCAAGTTTTTAGAACGGGTCAAAATCCCATCCCTGTTTGAATTTTTGACTTGTTTCTGAGAAAAATGGGAAAATCTGGGAAGTTCTTGAAATTTCCAGACTACACTCCATGTACTCTAAAGTACACACCGTGTATGGGTTAGGCGAGTACCGATCGTGTGCTTGTCGAGTACATGTCGTGTGATGACTGTGTAAGAATTCCTACTACATGGCATGTAGTGTTGCTCAACATGTCATGTATCCTGCTTTTTGCGTACCAGCTGAGTTCTAGTCATGTGTCAACCCGTGTGGCACGTCCAATACATGTGGCTACCTCCGCTTAAGTCCGAGTATGAACAAGGCCACTACACGGCGTGTAGTCCTTAATACATGTCATGTAATTTTATTTTTATTTGCTTAAATGAAAGAGCATCGCATCTTATATCCGAAATCCTATTATTCTTCCCCAACTTCAGAACAGTTCTATTCCAAAAACCTGAATTATATACCTTGACCTAGAATCTTCAACTAGATTTGGTTCTTCAATCCATCGGTGTTTGTGGGATTACAACAGCGAGGTTAAACCCGTGCACCCTGTTTCGTTCCAGTTTCTTTGCCTCACACGTTGTAGTTTCCATCTGAGTGGAAGTTCTGGGATTTGATGGAAAAGTAGATCAGCGAAGATCGGATTCGAATTGGAGCTCGATATTGGACGTTCCAACGTATATGAGTCTCAAGTAGGTGGTGCATACCACTTTTTGTGTTTTTGCATACTTTTGGGTGGCACGACCTTTGGCGTGTTTTTTGGTTATTTTGAGTGTGACCCTTTTTTACCTGATAATGCATGTTTAATTGTTTATTTGACCTATGGGATGCCTTTGGATATGCCATGTTACCTATTTTTATTGAGCGGGGTCGGGCGAGTGGTCGTTGCTCATTGGGGCATTTTGGTCGGGTGATGCCAAAATGGTTATAATTGAATTGTATTATTTTAAACTATTGAGTTTAGTTTATTAAACATTGATATGAATTGTTAGAGGCCTTAAAGACGTATGTACTGGTGTGGGAAGGCACTTGGTTAGTGCATTTCAACTATTTAGTTTGTTTTTCCTATTTAAATGTAATTCTTTTGATTTTATATGTAATTTCTGAATTGCATATGTTGGAACCCTTGGGTTTGTGTTGGGTGTGGCCCAGATATTATTGAGTGATGCTGATCACAGGTTGGGCTCATCCCGGGTTACATTGGGTGGTTCTGACCACAGGATTGTGCATCATGGAAGTTGGGATTGAGGTGGTGCGACTGTCAGGTTGGGCATGGCCCGGGTTACTTGGATGGTAAGGCCATCGGATACTGAGCGACATGGACGCAGGGGCATGAGGTTCCAGAGATTTTGTGTCTTGGGTACTATTTTGGGGATTACCGCTCACCCGGAACTTTGAGTAGTGTGCACACAGAGAGACTTCGTGATGAGTTGGTTTTGACCACTTGTGGGGGTAGATTCCCTCATTAATTATGGTTGAGGTACTATTGGTTTGTGGGTGCTTGTCGTAGGAATCCTCATGGAAGGTGAGGAGCCTTTAGGGGATATCATTGAGGCTATCGGGTTGGGGGAAGAGGCTCACCATTATTTTAGGGCATACATCGCTATCCCTCCAGTTACTTTATTTGAGGGAAGACATCGATGTCCCTCTGTTTACTTTATTTGAGGGTAGACATTGTTGTCCCTCCAATTACTATTTGAGGATAGGAATCGTTGTTCCGTTGAGCTAAAATTTCTTGGTTGTGCCTTTATGACGTTGGTATTTCAGACACACGGTGTTAGGGGGCACATGGTTTCGGGTTACATGACAGAGATTCTGGCATTAGCTGAAGTAGGTGACACTCCATGGTGGCTATTGAGCACCCGTGGAGTTCGTGTTTGGTTTTGTGTATCGTATTGTTTATTGTTTTCCTTGTAAATTCATGCCCACTTAAACAATTATATTAGGTATGAATTTTTTGGTGGTATCCTATTGAGATTCATCTCACACCCTGCATAGGCCCTTCGGGATGCGTGTAGACTTTATGGATTTACATGCTGGAAAGAGGTCATCTTTAGGAGATGTACTATTTTTTCTTTTTCATGGAGATTGTAGGGACCTTGAGGTCTTGCCTAGATGGAGTTTAATTTATTTTTCCTTCTTTCCTGTATCAGTATGCTTACATTGTTATTGTATCTACAGTTGGTTAGCCATTGGCACCTTTTATACATTGACTTACTCTAGATGCATGCTTGGTTGTTTAGTAGTTGTTACTAGTGGTTCAGCATGTTGTTCTGTTTACTTTCACTACTATGGTTTTATTTATTGATTCCACTATTTATTTCTATTGATTTTTCTTCTGATTTGCGGGTCTAGTTTGAGTCTGCTGAGTCCTTTATTTCGGCTTCATTTTTTATATTTTTTCTCAGACCAGTACCACAATTTTATTCCACCAAGAGGGTATAGTCTCCCCACTATACCTATCAGACCCTCACTTCTAGTCGAAAACCTTTGGCATTCGGGGAGGTGCGCCTATGGTAGTAACACCCGACCCGTTTAGCATTGTTCGGGAGGCTATTCGGGTCCGGGTCGTTACAAAGTGGTATCAGAGGAGTTCTTGATAGGGATTTTGTAGTCGTGTTTTTCTAGCTACTAATGAGATTGAGTCTTCTCATTTTTTTCTACTGGTTTTACTATTTAGGATATGGTAGACTGGATATACGTTGTTATTGGAACTGGGTTTCTAGCTTGTGCTTGGGTGCCTGCAGCCCCAGGTACGAGGGATGGACCAAGTTTCCATTTGTGGGAATTTCTATTTTCTTTTCCTAAAATTACATTTTATATGATTTCTACCTTGGTGGCTCACTTGGTGTTTGATGTTATTGATTGTGATATGTGACCCTTGACCCGGTGCGGTAAGGGAAAATTTCACCTTGGCCCTGTATGGCAAGACTGTCTGTTTGGCTTTTGAAATGCACATTTTTAGGGTATTTCAATTTCATAATTGCACTTATGCTTTGTGAAGTGATAATTCCATGTGAATAATATCAAATTTCCATGCTTTGTATGCTTTGAAATGTGACTAGGTGAAATTCCTGATAGAATTTATTGTTGATTTCAATGTGTAATGTCTTGCTTTATATATTTGTAGAATTTCATGTGGTAGGGTATTTGGGTCTGGCTCTTATAAGAGCTGGCAGGTACTGTAGTTGAGGTGATTTTAATCACAAGGATTGGGTGACTTGGTCGTCGGTTTGAGGCAACGTTGGTTGTCGGGAAGGGTATGGCTCAAGGTACTTTTGATACTTAGATCTGTTGAGGGAGGTTAAGTAGGCCATGAGGCCGGGATGCCATGGGAATGGGTTGCGGTGGGGGAGAGTAAGGGTAGTAATTATGTGTTGCATTGTACTGCTTTTCCTATCTGGGTAAATATATTTTTATATATAAATATGGGTTGTATGACCATTTATGGTATTCAGCGGGTTCCTTTTAGACGACTTAGATGGAGAATCGGATGGGAGATGGTTCAGTGTCGCCGGAGAAGGATCAGATTTAGGATCCAGTGAAGGAATTGTAGGAGCCGCAGGTATAGGCTTAGGGACAGGATTAGTTTTAGGATCCAGTGCATGCAGGATAGCAGTCGGGTTTGTTAGCGTTCGGTTCGTGGCTCGAAGAGAAGCTATGAGCTTGCCCGGTATGTGTCTTGCAGGGGATTGGCAAGGGTGTGTAGGGTACAGATCAATCTATGGCATATCTGACGTAGGTGTTCTAGTCGTAGCACTCGCCACTTTTTCATGGTGAGGGTGGTCCACAGGCAGCTGAGAACTGGATAGAGAGCATGCAGATAATCTTTGAGCATCTTGAGATGCCTCCAGGGCAGAGGGTCAAGCAGGCGACATACATGCTGCGAGGGCTGACAAAGCACTTGTGGGATGTGCAGGTTCAAGCTCTCAGACATGAGGTACTAGCATGGAAAGACTTAGAGGAAGAGTTTTTTGAGCACTTTTACCCAGAGACACTGAGGGCCAAGAGATCTCAGGAGTTCTTGAGCCTTCAGTAAGGAGACATGTCTATCATGGACTATGCATCTACTTTCACTGAGTTGTCTTGCTTTTCACCTAGTATGGTAAGTGATAACTCGACAAGGGTGAGGCACTTCGAGGATGGATTACGACATGCCATTCGGATATAGGTAAATATATTTAGGCTGGGTTCATTCTTAGAGGCGGTAAATCATGTGCTCATAGTGGAGGGAAACCAAATGGATAGGCCCCAGGTTGGTCGGGCGATGGCATAAGGTTATGGTTCGGATATCCAGAAGTGAGGATGGGATGAGTTACAGCAGGGCAGTCAGGCCAAAGACTCATCTAGACCACCTCGTAGTAGTTAATCAGTGGTTTTATTTCTGTTTGGGTAGGCAGGACATGTTCAGACTCAGTGTGATAGGCCTCTAAAGGAGTGGTAGGAATGTGGATAGGTTGGGCATCTTGAGAGTTTCTGCAGGCAGCCTTCTTAGACAGCCATCAGGTAGGGACCAGGAAATATTGTGGCATCTGGAGTTGGTTCAGGTTCGGTACCAGAAGAGGGTAGCCAAGTTTCAGCTGCACGCGGAGGACGTGACAAAGACAGAAGTACCCATATAAGGGGTTGGTGGTCGGTGACTGGAGCATCACCATAGGGAGGCTAGGCATTAGGAAGTCATACTTCAGGCCAGGTGCATGTCGTAGAGCTTCCAGGGGATGAGCAAGCTGGTGATCTGATGACAGTTAGAGGTACACCGCGAGTGTGGTCGTGACATTCTCATTTTCTTTTGGCATGACCTATTGAGGCATGTCCGTTTTCAGTTCACGAGGTGCACAAAATTCATGTGGACTGACTAGATGATGGTCAGTGGGATTGGTGCCATATCGGGTGCGTGATATATTTTTATACATATATGAGATGTGTAGCATTAGGAGAATCGAGGATACGGGTTACTTTTGGTGCCATGGGAATCAAGGTGTTGAGGATGTGGGTTACTTGAGGTTTCATGGGAATCGGGGCATCGAGGAGGCAGGTTACTTGAGGTGCTTGGAACCAGGTTCGTTTTGAGCATCCATGGGATGCAGGACCTTGTGGAGGAGGACACTGATGCGGTGCGGGATATGTTGGGTGTTGGAAATGACATGGGAGCACCAATGAGGCGTAGGGGTGACGATGCATCATGAGAGGACCATGAGTCTGAAAAAAGGTTAGTAAACCCTTGCCTTGTTGAGTTTTATAGGGATGATACTGAGTTAGGGAATTCCTATGGTGGGGAGCCACTTGAGGAATTTAGCCAGAACCTTTGAGACCAGGGGAGTCCAGGTTACTTTGATTGGGGTGGTATGTTTGGTGCCATCTCCAGGTTTCTTTTGATAGCTCTGGGATGATCTATGTTAAGGTGGGGATATTGTAAGAACCCTGGTTTTTAAAACGGGTCAAAATCCAGACCCTGTTTGAATTTTTGACTTGTTTCTGAGAAAACTGGGAAAATTTGGGAAGTTCTGGAAATTTCTAGACTACACTCTATGTACTCTAAAGTACACTCTTTTTATGGGTTAGGTGAGTATAGGTTGTGTGCTCTCCGAGTACATGTTGTGTGAGGACCGTGTAATAATTCCTACTACACGGTGTGTAGTGTTACTTGACACGTCGTCTATCCTTCTTTCTGTGTACCGGTTGAGTTTTAACCGCGATTCAACCCATGTGTCATGTCCAAGCCATGTGGCTACCTCCACTTAATTTGGATTATAGACAAGGTTACTACACGGCCTCTATTCCTTAATACACATCATGTACTTTTATTTTTATTCTCTTAAATGAAATAGTGTCGCGTCTTATTTTGGAAATCCTCATCTTCTACCCCAAATTCGAAACAATTCTATTCTAAAAACCCAAATTATATACCTTGCCCTAGAATCTTCAACCAGAGTCTGTTCTTCAATCCGTTGGTGGTTGTGGGATCCCAACAACGAGGATAAACCTACGCACCCTGTTTCGTTCTAGTTTTTTGGCCTCACACGTCACAGTTTTCATCTGAGTGGAATTCCCGGGATTTGACGAAAACATAGATCGATGAATATCGAATTTGAATTGGAGCTTGATATCGGGCGTGCCTACGTCTACGAGTCTTAGGTAGGGGGTGCATACCTCTTTTTGTGTTTTCGTAGACTTTTGGGTGGCAGGACCTTTGGCGCATTTTTGGGTATTTCGAGTGTGACCCTGTTTTACATGATAATGCATGTTTAATTTTTTATTTGGCCTATGGGATGTCTTTGGGTATGCCCTATTACCTGATTTTCTTGAGCGTGGTCGGGCGAGTGGTCATTTCTCATCGGGGGATTTTGGTTGGGGGATTCCAAAATGGTTATAATTGAATTATATTGTTTTAAACTATTGAGTTTGGTTTATTAATCATTGATATGAATTATTAGAGGCCTTAAAGACCTCTGCGCTGGTATGGGAAGGCACTTGGTTAGTGCATTTCAACTGTTTAGTTCATTTTTCCTGTTTAAAAGTGATTCTTTTGATTTTATATGTAATTTCTGAATTGCATATGCTGGAACCCTTGTGGTTGTGTTGGGCGTGGCCCAGATATTCTTGAGTGATGCAGATCACAGGTTAGGCTCAGCCCGGGTTACATTGGGTGGTTATGACTATGAAATTGGGCATCATGGATGTCAGGACTGAGGCAGTGCGACTATCAGGTTGGGCATGGCCCGGGTTACTTGGATGACAAGGTCATCGGATACAGAGTGACATGGTTACAGGGGCAGGAGGTGCCAGAGATGTTTTGGCTTGGGTACTATTTTGGTGATTACTGCTCACCTGGAACTTTGAGTAGTGTGCATATAGAGAGACTCTGTGATGGGGTGGTTTTGACCACTTGTGTGGGTAGAGGCCCCTGTTAGTTGTGATTTAGGTACTATTGGTTTGGGGGTGCTTGCAATAGGAAGCCACATGGAAGGTGAGGAGCCTTTGGGGATAGCATTGAGGCTATCAGGTTAGGGGAAGAGGCTCACTGTTATTTGAAGGTAGACATCGATGTCCCTCCAGTTACTTTATTTGAGGGCAGACATCGTTGTCCCTCTGGTTACTTTATTTGAGGGTAGACATCGCTGTCCCGCCAGTTATTGTTTGAGGACACGCATCGTTGTTCCTCCAAGCTACCATTTCTTGGGTGTTCCTTTGGGATGTTGGTACTTGAGACACACGGTGTCAGGGGGTACATGGTGTTGGGTTAAATGACAGATATTCTGGCGTTAGCCGAAGCAGGTGACACTCCATGGTGGCTGATGAGCACTAGTGGAGTTTGTGTTTGGTTATGTGTATCATATTGTTTATTGTTTTCCTTATAAACGCATTCCCTATTAAAATTTTATATTAGGTACACACCATTGGGTGGTATCCTATTGTGATTCATCTCACACCCTGCACGGGCCCTTCGGGACGCGTGTAGACTTTATGGATTTACGTGCAGGAAATAGGTCAGCTTCAGGAGTTGGACTGTTTTAGCGGTCACATGGAGATGGCAGGGACCTTGAGGTCTTTCCTAGATGGAGTTTACTTTTTTTTTCCTTCTTTCATATATCAGTATGTTTACCTTGTTATTGTAGCTACAGTTGGTTAGTCATTGGCGCCTTTTATACATTGACTTACTATAGATGCATGCTTGGTTGTTTAGTAATTGTTACTAGTGGTTCAGTATGTTTTTCTATTTACTTCCGTTGTTGTGGTTTATATTTATTACTTCCGTTATTTATTTATATTGATTGTGCTTCCACTTTGCGGGTCTGGTTCGAGTCTGCTGAGTCCTTTATTTCCGTTGCATGTTTTATATTTTTGCTCGGACCAGTACCACTATTTTCTTTCTCCGAGAGGGTATAGCCTCCCCACTATACCCATCATACCCTCGCTACTAGTTGGCAGCCTTTGGCATTCGGGGAGGTTCACCTAATGAAGTAACACCTAACCCGTTTAGCACTTTTCAGGTGGTTGTTCGGGTCCGGGTCATTACAAGGATCATCTCAATTACCCACTTGAAATTGTGGGTTAATTAGGGGCCTACAATTGTGATGTGTGGCCACCTAAAATCAAATGGTTTATTATTTATGAATCCTCCCCAAAACACCCTCATTCCAAGAAGAGCCCCACGCACATCCCCAAGCTACTCCAATTCATTTTCTATCTCATGAATTCATTTTTTCCATAAAAAATCCTTAACCTAATATATTCTTCTCAAATGGTATCAAAATTTCAATCTTCCAACACCAATGGGGTTGTTACATCGATATGAATATTTCTATACCCATATATGGATTTTGTTAATTTTAAATTTTCTTTTTCAGGTGAAAATTTTCACTATAAATTTAAAATATATTTTTTAAAAATTCTTACTCATTATTGATTTATAGAAAGAAGATATATTAAAAAAATATGTATAGATAAAAAAAATTATAAAATTAATGACTATACATGTCTATATATTTATATTTATTTTTTCCAGTATATACATATATATGTATTTTTTTTATAATTGCATACATACATATATTACTATAACTATTTACATATATATATATATATATATATATATAAGTACGTGAAAGTATATGTATGTACATTCATGCACCCATGAAAATATAAAATTATTTAGAAATACAATTATTTAAAAGTATATATAAATGTAAATATATACATACGTAGATACATATATCACACTTACATAAATATATCACACTAACATATGTATATATAAAAATAAATATATACATAATTAAAAATATTACATTAACATATGTATATATACATAAACGTATATATAAATATACATACAACATAAATTTTATTGCATAAAATTTACAATGTGTTTTTTTATACACTTTTTGAAATTAAATTCTTTATACGAATGTATCAATAAAAATATCTAAAAAACATTGATCACATACATATATATATATATATATATATAAATCCATGAATATGTATACATATAATGTATTCTTAAATAATTTCATATACACATATAAAAATTATCACAGATGCACTAATATATATATATATATAATAAAAAATAATGTATGTTTACATATATATATATATATGTCTGTGTTAAATATATGCCTACAAACATACATCAAAATATATATATATATATATATAAACACATAGGTACATTTATACATGAAAATTAATATACTCATATACACTTATATACATTCATATGTGCATATATATATAAGTCTATACAAACACATACATAAAACCATACATATATGAATGCATGCGTGTTCTTTTTGTACGTGACTATGTAGATGTACAGTTTTAAATAATTAAACTAATAAATTTGTATGCATGTAAATAAACACATTTATATTTTTATATATTCCACTTTATATGAATGTGCATATGAAATTTTATAAAAAAAATTGCATGTACTTATATTTAATCATGCATAATTTTATATATGTATATATGTATACAACTATTTTAATATATATTCATGTACTTATATAAATACATATTCATGTATGTATCCATGTATGTACTTAAATTTCCATATTTATGTGTAATTATATATGTATTAATGCACACACATGGAAGATTTACAATGAAAATCTCCACTGGGAAATCTCTCCTGTGAGATTCAAACTATAAATGTGTACTGATAAATATCCCATGGGAGATTCCCGGTGACAATATGCACTAGGAAATCTCCACTATGAGATTCACAAAACCCATCTGCACTAGGAAATATTCATTGGGATATTTTTACTTTCTTACATTTTCATATTAAATTTATAAACATTTACATTAATATATATGGTTTCAAGGATTCATGTGGGTACTTATATTTGTATGTATGTATGTTTTTATTTATGTGATTGAATACACTTATATATATGTATGAATTGATTTATATAAGATAATTATTAAACTTATATATACTTGTAAATAATTACATTAATATATATGCATGCATGCATGCATGAATATACTGATATTTATATGTATGTATACGTATTTATATGTATAGATGCATGTATGATAATATTTAGAAGCATGTGTGTACATGCATTGAAATATACCCATAAATATTTGTTGTTGTATATACCTATGTGTGTGTGTGCATGCATGGACTTATATCTATAAGTAATTAAATTAATTATATATACATATAATTGAAATAATATATATATATTTACTTATATTAATATTGATTTATGTATGTACAAATACACTTTAAAATACACTTATAAATATTTATATTTTTATATACATATATAGATGTATAATTTATATAATTACACTAAAATATATTTATGTACACATGTTTATATCTATCTGTATGTTTGTACATGTAATAATAGTTAGACGCATGTATGTACATGTATTAAAATGTACTTATAAAATCTCATATTTTTATATACCTAAAATAATTATTGATCACACACATATATAAAAACATATGAATATATATATACACACACACATACTAATATATTTATATATAAACACATACATATATCTATACATACAAATTAATATAGCCATTTACAAACATAGTTAAGCACATATATGTAAGTATAAGTACATTCATATATAAATATACAAATCTATATTAATAGGAGTACATAAATATATAATATTTCATTTATTTAGAAATATAATTAATGTAATTATTTACATACATGAATACGTACATACATATATATATATAGGCATATAAAACTATAAGTATTTCTAAGTATATTTTAATACAAGTACATACATACATCTAAATATTATTATGTATGCATACATTTTTTGTTGGAAGAAAAAGTAAATAGAACAAATATCACGAATAAAAAGGGACTTCATCTGAGGAAATTCATTTTTCCAAACATGTTTAACAACATAAATACCTTGAGGAGCCAAAATATAGGCATCTATGTTCCCCTCCCTTTTGATAAAAGAAAAGAAGTAATTCAATAAATGACGGAGAAGGTACTAGGTCTTGATAATCACAAAACCAAATTATTTGAAACCTCCTTCCTCTACTTTAATGGCATTGATTATGGTGAGACAATCATATTCAATGATGATATATTATCATCCCTTCTCAATATATAGAGACAGACCAACCCATATTGCATGGGCCCTGGCCACCAAAGGGTCCCAACGTGTATGGATCGACTCATGGAAAACCGCAAATATACATCTAGAGGAGTCACAAAACGTAACTCCACACCCAATAATCCCATTACCATGAAGATAAGTTTCAAAATTTATTTATGAACACTTAGAGGGGGTGGATTCCACATGGTGATAGAAGGGACTCCACTAGGGCTCTCCATATGAGAATCATCTTGCATCCACATATTTAATCAAGAAGTTTCCACTCCAACCAAAAATCCATTTGGTCTTTTAATGTGGTTAAAGATGACATCGCTATGATGAACCTTGATAAACCATGAAAGCATGCATAAAAACACCACCTTATCTGCTAGAAGAGAGGAGTCCCAAGAAACCATCAAGGCTTTTATATCGGACCCCATTGTGAAAAACTAATCTGCAATGGAAGAACCTATATTACAAACATCCCTAACCCCAGGACAATGAAAAAAAACAAAAAAGGGGGATTTAAGTTCCTCCATGCATAAGCTACATGGGAATCATTAGATGCATGGTGGAAGAAGAGGAGTGTATTGGATGGTAGGATACCAATACATAACTTCCACTATAAATATAAAATCTTTTGGGGACTTCTAGGTTCCAAATAACCTTCCATATCATGTCATCAACCTTGATTTATGCATTGAGGGAATACTATAAGCATACTTCACCAAGAAAAATATCGAAATATCCTTGCACCAAAAAATATTTTCATTCTCCATGTCACTTAAACAGGGGATATATTTAATTATTTTAACATATTTCTCATTAAACCATCTATCAATTAATTTGGAACATCATCCATTACTTTCCTCCTTAAACAGAGTACACATCGTAGCATCCTCAAACCTAGTAGCCACTGGGGAGGTTACCAAAATCCCATCATCACTAAGAAACCGAGGATCCTTCTAAATATTGATGAAGGATCCATCCCCAATCCTCTAGAAGATTATATAATCAATATGTTCATGTGACCCATGAAAAATCCTCCAAAGGAAACTATGGAGAGGGCCTAAATCCATATTTCGTAAGTCCATGTGGTGAAAATAATTGGACTTGACAATTCAATCACAATGCGAATTAGGGTTTTTCTGTAGCCGATAGCCTTGATTATTCAAGAGAGTATCATTTAATAGGTGAAGATATTAAATTACCATTCACATGCATGTTTTAGGGGTGAAAAGTTCATTCCAAGACATCAAGTGAATTTTGTTCCACCCATTTTTATAGCCACACTATAAATTGGAAATATGAGCGTGAAATTGGTCAACAACCATGGCCAGAAGTTTGAATAGAGACATGATATATCTTGGAAACACTTGAATTTACTATTTGATAAGTGGTTCCTCCCCACTATAAATACAATCTTGGACATCCATCCCAATATATTTTTCCAATCCTATCAATAATATTTGAGAAAATCTCATTTTTGATTATCCAAAATTCATGGGTATTCATAGATATTTATTGTGTTTTTCAACCATCCAAATACCCAAAACAGGAAATATATCATCCTTACTTATCATATAAACACTTTCACTATATAAAATTTTATACTTATCCATATTTATCAATTTTCCAAAAATTTAATCATAGATAAGAATCAGATAACACATAAACATGCATTCTTCATGCATAGACATTGAGAAAAAGAAGATTATCATCAGTAAAAAATGATAAGAAATGTTTGGGATTCGTTGAAATACTTTTTACCCATGGAAAACATTATTTCCTACTATCACTACAATAATATTAGGTAAATCATTGTCCATCAAAATAAAAAAGAATGGAGAAAGAGGATCCCCCTGCCAAAGTCCCCTAGAGGGAGAGAATATCAAAGTGAGATTTCCATTAATAGTGATCAGGAAAGACACCATTGAGACACATTGCATAATGATATTAGTCCATTTCAAATAAAAACCCATTTTTATCAAATAAAACTGAATAAAGGACCACTCCATGTGATCATAATCCCTATTCATATCAAGATTCCATGCCATACCTCTTTTAGCAACTGATCAAGTTTTCATGGAGTGAAAATTTTCATGGGAGATGATGGTATTTTCTGTAATAATCATTTTAGGAACCAAGGAACTCTAATTTTTTAATATAATATATTGTAAACATGGATTAATACGGTTATCTAGGGTATTAGAAAAAATATTATAAGAAACATTCCATGGACTAACTGGCCTGAAATATGAGGCTAGAAGGGGTTTTTTAATTTTTGAGATCAGAGTGATAATTATTTCATTCAGACTGGATATACACATTTTCCACACCTAAAGATCTCTCGTGAGGTCTTAGATATCTATACCCACAATATTCCAGTATTTTTTGAAAAATAGGGCATCAAAATTGTCGGCCCTGGCACATTAGTGTAATGGATTTTCATGAGGTCCCTTGGGATTTTTTTATCAGTGATATCAGGCATGAGTTAGAAATTCATAGAATATAAGACCATAGGTTTAATATAGGACTCAAATTCAATGGATAATAATTATACCCTAGATTTTTAGATATTATCAAAAAATTACATGATAATATTTTGTGTCCCTGATTCACTGGTGACGGATCTACCTTCATTATTGTTCAGGAATGAGATAGTGTTTTGTGGTGCCTCATAGAGGCCTTCTAGTGTAAATAAGAGGTGTTTTCATCAGCCTATTTAATATATTATTCCCAATAATGCATGGCATAGAATAATTCCCTCATTTGGATAGCTTTATCCAACTTTATTTCCATCTCATTTATTATGGATAGGATAATATCTGAAGGAGGGAGAGAGTAGAGCACCTTCAGTTTTCTTTTAATGATATGGCACCTTTTATCAGGATTATTAAATTTTGAATCGCTTCACATTTTGAGTTCTCATGAGAAATGGTTAATATTACCCCTATATCAAGGGCATCGACCATCCATCTATCTCGAATCATGTCTTTATATTCCTTTACTTTATCCTAAAAGCTCTCAAATATAAAAGGTTTAACATGTATATGTCTCCTCGAATCATGGTTTACTATATATGTTTGTATATAATCAAAATTATATTCATATATATGGTAGATTCATACATAAAATCTCCAATGGGAGATTCGTAAGACCAACCTCCAATTGGACATTTGCAGGAAAAATCTCAGTAGGGAGATTTGCAAGACAAATCTCTGTCAAGTGATTTACTGGACAAATCTCACCCAAGATATTTTTCAATGTACTATATAATTTTTTATAAACTTATAATTATATATAGTTGTTTTTTAAAATTAATATATTTATATATTAAATTTATAAATAATTACATTAATATATATGAATGCATGCAAGAATGTGGGTACATTTATTTATATTTATTTATGATTTTGTGTATATGTTTGCACACGATTATATATATATACACATGCATGTATATAATAATATTCATATATTTATATATATTTTTAAAAAATTATATTAATATATATGCATGAAATAATGTTTGTATATACTAATATTTATTTGTATTCAAGATTTTATGTATATGTATGTATGTTTGTATGTTAATATTTAGATGCATGTGCACATGTATTAAAATATACCTACAAATATTTTTAGTTGTGTATAAAAATATGTGTGTGTGTATCTACATATGCATGAACTTATATTTCTAAGTAATTAAATTAGTTATATTTATAGTAAAATATATTTATGTGCTTATGTTAATATAGAATTATATATGTTTGTACGTATGTACTTTTTTGAAAGGGAAATAACTTATATAATGTTTACATATATTTACATTGTGTGTGTATAATTTTGTATGAATAAATTATATTTATATACACAAATTAATTGATTTATTTATTTTTTCGTATGTGATCAATACTTTTTTATATGTATTTATGGATATGTTGGTATAGAAAAATTAATTTCTAAATAAAGTGTATAAAAATAAATTCTAAATAATATACAACAAAATCTATGTTCTATGTATAATTATATATATTTTTATGTATATATACATATTTTTATGTGATATATTTATGCAAGTGTGTATCTATTTTTATTTATATATAATTACAAAAAATTATATGTGTAAATACTTTTATATTTTCAGGGGTGCATGCATGTATATACATATATTTTCATGTACTCATAGATAGTTATATTTGAAAATAATAATAGTAATATGTATTTATGTTTTTATAATAATATATATACGTATATACTTGAAAAAATTTACATATATACATGTATACTCATTAATTTTTAGGGGTGCATGCATTTATATACATATATTTTCATGTACTCATAGATATTTAGATTTGAAAATAATAATAGTAATATGTATGTATGTATTTATAATAATATATATAGGTATATAATTTAAAAAAATTACATATATACATGTATAATAATTAATTTTCTAAAAATTCATCTATATATGTAGTTTTTTAATGTATTTTGTTTTTATAAAAAATAAAAACTAATAATCTTTAAAAAAACATATTGTAAATTTATAGTGTAAATCCATTCCTATATATTGAAAAAAAAAAGTCGACATAATGTACCATATATGGGCCTGTATTTATTCATACTGAAGTAAATATTTCATTGGTGGTGATGGATTGAAAGTATAATACCGTTTGATCTGAATATATTATATCCACATGTCACCAAATGAAGACCAAAATTATTCTCCCATTCCAGGTGGGAAATGGAGTGGATGGAATCTAAATTTTTTTATCCACATCTATCTTATGCATCCCTTGTGCCTTGCACCATTAAAACCTCTATACTAGGCTGCCCTCACACACTGTGCACTATCGCTAGTGACGTTTGGTCTGTCTCCCTCCCGAATCACTCCTATGGAATCCTCTTTTCCCAGTTGGCTGACCAATCAATAAAATCAATCTCATGGATCGTAATGTATATTACACAAAAAGAATCAATCTTTTTGGTTGAAAAAATATCATGTATAACCATTATCAACTTTATATTATATAATTTTATTAGTATATAAATTTAATTGGAAATTATAAAAAGAACACATAAAGGAGAAATGACTTTAATGTACCACATAAACAAATGAATTCTATAAAATGATGTTTAATTTCAATAATAATAATAATTAATAAAATTTTGAAATTAATTAATTTTAAATACCCGAAATTTAAAAATTTAGACGTGATATTGATCATAATTTCACTTAAGTAATTTAAATTTATTATTAGATAAAATTATAAATATATCATTACATTCATAAGTCATTTAAAATTAGCTATAAATTTGTTAAAAAATATTCATGTTAACTATTAAATTATGTACAAACATTTCATTACAATAGAAAATGAAATTTTATTTATAGGAAAAAATATTTTTATTTAGTTTACTAAAAAAAGTATAGACCTTATGTGATATAAACTTCATAAAAGATTCCTCAACACAAATTAATTTTAAGAATTGAAAAATTTTAGGTGCTTAAATGATATCATTTTTCAACATTTGTGTCATTAACAGTAATTAATGTTAAAATCAAACATTTTCCCAAAAAATTTATAATTGAAGGCCCTTATATAGGAATAATTTTTTTTACAATACTTTATTATAATTTTTCAATAATAAAATACTTACACTCACATTTCGATATGGATAACACAAGAATCCTCCTTTCATTTGTTAAGGACCAACACAAATACACATGTTTTAAAAAAATAAAAGGATTTATTCTTATCATAAACAATTAAAAATAAAATTATAAATGTAATTATGTTTATTTGTAAATTTATTTATGGGAAAATTATAAATGAATCAACAAATTTATAAATATATTTGTTTACATATATAAATAACTATCCGATTATTTATAAATTAAATTATATATAGTATTTATTTTTATTTAGTAGAAATTTTAGAATCCTTAATTGAAATTAATTTAATGATTTGGAAATTTAAGGACATTTTTGAAATCGGTGGTCGTATATAAATTTTAAAAAATGATCCTTTTGAGTATAATTAATTTGTTTATTTGGATGTTCATAATAATGAATGTTAGTAGATAAAAATAAAGCATGCATTTTCTAAACTGTGAGGTTTAATAAATATTTTATGGTTGGGTAGGAAGGGACTTTATATTTATAAAAAGGTTTCTAGGTCATTGTGTATCTTGCAATCATATTCAAATAAGATGTTATTTTCATTGCATTTTGTCCCCTATTTTCCTCCCAACTGTCATCATCGATTTGATTGCATTTATTGAATCATCGGTGCCAGAAATGTTGGGAAGGACGCTGAGGGTAATATAATAAATCATCAACTAAATCCCTAGACATATCCCTTTATGGATTCATATGAAAAAAATCTCAAATCTCTTGAGAGTGGTTTTGACGGAAAATATGTAATATGTGGCACTATGACAGATCTGGGATCCAATCTATTAATGCTCCACCATCATCCAGTCATTTCTCTAGTAGATCCATGGTGTAGAGATGGAGATCACCAAAGTCCAAGGCCATCTTGACATCCTATCGTCATCACCCACTCACCCTCTCCCCTCAAACTCCTCTCACTTCATCGACACGTAGGGATTGTTATCAATTAGGGGATTGATTTTAAACCTTGGTGTTAGTCAGGCACTGGAGGTTGCACCATTAGTCTGGTCATTGGGCCACCCATCTTCCAATTGGTCTGATCAATGTAATCATAATGAGGTTAGGAAGATGAAAATGATTATTTGATAAGCACAAAAATGGAAGATTATCACTGTTGATGTTATTTTCCATTAGAGATCCACAAAATAACATTAAAGAGAAAACTATGTCCAACATTTATGAAAGGATTTTGGGAAGTGGTCATGCATTCACTCTTATAAATTTATTTTTTTATCAAATATTTTTTAGTGTATCTATAATAAAATGATTCTTTATATATTTATATATATTAAGAATAATAATTTGAAAAGTATCTCCGTTATTGAGATATTTCTCCAAGGTTTTCCTGGGGTTTGGGTTCTTCTAGGACATTCCTAGGTTGGGTAGATCTGTAGCATCGACTCTTCCCTTGGGTTCTAGGTTGTGGTTCCTTCTCATTGGAATAGTACACATTTTTCTTGCTAGATGGAGAGATAGATAATGAACTGGTGAACCATTGGTAGTGTATATCGCTTTTGGAAATTGAAAAATAACATATTTCTAAAATAAAGGAGGAAGATGGCTTCTTAATGCGAAGAACGTACCTACTTAAAAAGGGTAAATTCATCACTAAACGAACCTTTAATCTGATCACTAGGAATAATATGCTTCATTATATTTGTTGCCTAGAATATTTGTTGGTATATGAGATAGTGGATCAGGGATCTTGGTCTTTGAATTCTTTAATGATAAAGATAAGATAAGATTCTCCTCAGAAGGACCTGGTCCTTTAACAACCACATTATCCTAATGTAATATCTAGGTAATGATGGATATTTCTTGAATATATCCTTCTATAAATATCATTTTTGGATTTGGAGTATGGTTATTCCTTTTTTTGGTATATCAGAATGATTTTTCAAGGAAATCAAGAACCACATTATCACTTTCATGGAATGGGATCAATGAGACCCAATTCTCTGGGAACCCTCTGTGAGGATCAGAGTACCGTTTGACATTGATCTCCCACTATTAAGGGGTATGTTACATTCCTTGAATATCTTAAATATATGGATCTCATGTGAATATGAAAAAATTACTATTTTGTTTTTCTTCTGTGGGCACATTGGAAACTCTGAAAAGGACTATGACACCAAGGTAGCATATGAAAATGGAAATTTCATTATATAGTATGGCCCTTGGTTACATGATAAAATCCATGTGGTACCATTTGTTACTAAGTATAAAAGGAATAGGTACCAGTAGAATTATGCAAAGGCCCTATCAGTGCTTGTAGTCATTGAAAAAAATAACATTATAATATTGGGTCGCCACACCTTCTCACAAACCGTGATGATTTTATGCATCCAAAAGAACTTATGATATAAGTCCCCTAAACGATATTTAGTTTTTCAGGAAATATTATTACTAGAATGGAGTATTCCCATGTGGAGACAATAATTTCTCCTATTGAGTCACATTATGGGTCTGAGGGGATCTCTAAACACAATTCTAATTCAAGAAAAATCCGTTTTGACCCCCCATATCCAATTCTTCACCAAGTACATATTTCCATTTTACTTCATCTAAGGTATGTGATGAAATGTATTGTGTGATAGTGGAATTCCCTAAATATCACCGAATAAGGAAGACACTAACCAAAGGGGACTCTGGAGATGAAACCCCTATTTCGGTTCTATGTGGATCTGAATGATGCTTTAAGGCCTCTCATACAATGGAGCATATCCCAAAAATATGGAAAGTTTTGGGTGATGATTATATTCTTGAATTGTTGTAGGCAGTGGCTAGAATAAACCATCCCTACCTACCATAATGAAGATCCTAATTTGGAACTGTCATGGTCTTGGCACCCCATTCACAGTTCTAATTCTCCTACATAGAAGCACTAAAATTCACTCCAACATAGTTTTTTTCAAATCCATACTAGATTCCAAGGACATGTGTATTGTGGAACCTAAAGTTAGTTTTCAGAGGGGTTTCCCAATGGCTTAGCAAGTCCAATTAGAGTGTTTTTTCCTTCTATGGATAGAGTATGCGGATGTCATAATTAATAATTTTTCTTCAAATCACAATGGTACTGTTATCCATTCATTTCATGCCCGTACATGGGAATTTGTGGGATTCTATACTTGGACAACCATAAGGAAAAAATGAAGTTCTTAGGATCTCCTCTACTCTCTGTGCAAAGGGTTCTCTATTCCCCTTATCATTGGTAGGGACATTAATTAAATCATGTACTGATATGAGAAAATAGGGGGTTCCAATAGGCAATCATTAATGATGTCAGATTTCTTGAAGGCTATCCAAAATTTGGATCTAACAGATATAGGATACTTAGGTTGTCAGTTTACTTGGTTTTGGAGTAAATATTATGAGACCTGTATTAAATAGAATCAATATGGGTACATGTGATCAATTGATAGGGTTAGTCCTTTCATCTCGTTACAGGTTTCCCGTCTCCCATCCACCACTTCCGACCAAGCCCCAATCATCATTTATTTCTCATGTGATGGTGGTATATCCAACCATGAAAGGTTCTCCATATTTTAGGTCTTCTAAGATAGGGAGTAGGATTGTGAAAATGTAGTCTGCTCAAGTTTTTTGGGAGGGAATTCTGATGTTAAGAAGAACCTATCTGAGGTTGCCTCTAAGTTGAAGATGTGGATCTATGATAAAATTATCCTACCAGATATCCAATGAGATCTGATTGAAATTATGTTGAATGTTCTTATTTCCCATCCCCCTCGAAATCTATTTTATCCAAATTATCAAAACTCTAAGTTGATCTTGATGTAACTCTCATAACTAATGATATATTATATTATATGTGATCATTGAATGCTCGTATGAAAGTTGGCGATGCAAAAACACTCTAATTCCGTTAAAATGAATCATAATTATTCCATAAGAAAATTATCTGTTATCTCACTCATACTGAAAAAAGTTCTTTGTAGAATAACAAAGTCATTTGTAATATTCTGAAACATTTTTCTATTAGCTCTATACTGCAGGGGAGTATTCCATCTCATCGGATGTATAACCTTGTATTATCCTAGTTATTATGGGCATGACAAACAATCAACTTGTGTGTGACATTAAAAATGAATAAATCATCTTGTCACTAAATCAAATCCACTCAACTAAGGCACTGGGTGCAGATGGTTTTCATGAATTAATTTTCAGAAAATTATAGAACATTGTCATCACGGATATTTCAGGTCTCTTGGAGGATCTTAGGATGGTTAAATCCAATTTTCATTCAACTAATGAAACAATTATTACACTCATTTTTAAAATTAAAAATTCTTCATTGGTTACTGATTTTATACCCATTAGTCTTTGTAACCTTACTTATAAAATCTTATCTACGATTATGGTGAACCAACATAAGATTTGGTTGCCCTCTATTATTTCTGAGAATCAGAGTGCCTTTTTCCTTAAGAGGCTTATTTCCAAAAATTCCATTGTGCACCAAGAAATTTTTCACTCAATGAAAATGTGAAATAAATCCAAGAGAGGGTTATGGCATGGAAACATGATATGAAGAAAACCTACGACAGATTTGAGTGGACATTTATCTAGTTTGTGATGACTAAAATGTGTTTTTATCCTAAAATGGATCGAAATCAGCATGATTTGTGTTTCTTCTATCACTTACAAGATTCAGATCAATGGTGTCTATACAGAGAGTTTCAACCCCTCTAGAGCCCAATACTAGTGGACCCCCTCTCTCTACTAATCTTTATATTGGTTGAAGATTTTTTTTACGATCTTATTTATTTAGTATATAATGGTAACCTTATCTATGGTATGAAGGTTTGTCAACAAGGGACCCCCATCTCCCACTTGTTTTTTTGGATGATAGCCTTAATTTATCAAGGGACACTTTGGGATAATGAAAATATATTTTTTAAATAATCTTTATGTATGATTTGAATTTAGGGAAATTTAGCAATCTCTCAAAATAAGAAAGTTATTTCTATTTGGATATTCAATAATCCTAGAAAGTGGATCTCCAACTTTTATATGGAATTTTTGTGGTTGATAAACACCATAAACACCTAGGGTCTCTAACCATTTTTTTTTATCGAAAATAGCTATTTTCTCAAATATTCTTAACTGGGTGGCTAATAAAATTTAAATGTGGTTGGCTAAAATAACATCAAAATCGGGTAAGTAAGTATTAATAATGCCTTTTCCCCAATAAATCCTTACTTATTTTTTATTCCTTCATTATAATACTTGGATTTATTTTTGATCAAATTCATTCTCTCCTGGAAAAAATTTGGTGGGATTTCTTTAATGGGAAGAATAAATCCCACTGGATCACATGGGACAAGTTATTCCACCCAAAATCATGGATAGGTATGGGTTTCTGAGACATGTTCCATTTTAATGATGCTCTCCTTTATAACCAAGGATGACAACTCATCCAAGACCCCAAGTACTTATGAGCTAGAGTCTTATGGACCAATTATTCCCCCATTCGGGCTTCATTGGGGAATCCCTTGGCCAATGGCCTAGATTCTTCTAGAGAAACCTCTTGGGTGCATAAAATATGATCCTTAGGGGTATTTATTGAAGGATAGGTGATGGTTGTTCAGTCGTAATATGGAATTATCCATGGCTTATTGATGGTGTTGGATCATTACCTACATCTAAACTGGATAAGGAATGGGAAGATGCTATTGTCAATCATTTACTTAATGATAAAGGAGATGGTTGGTGTAATGAGAAGTTGGTAGAGTGGTTTAATTGTAGAGATAGTTTTATTATATATAGTATCCCTTGTCTAAGGAATATAGGTCCAGAAGACCTATTCTATTATTTATATATCTCTGGTGCTAACTCTGTCAAATCGGGCTATAATGTGGCCCTTGATACACTAATTATGGAGGTGGATGATCTGTGTAAATTTATTTGGAAACTTCCAATACCTCCTAAATTAAGGTATTTTTTCTATAAAGACAGCTTGAGGATTCTATCAAAAAAAATATTTAACTTATTCCATGATTCCAATTACCCCTCCTGTCTGATATACCTCTTTGTAGCGGATTCACCATTTCATGTCATCGTTTTTTTTTCTGGTGTAAGGGAGGTGTAGCGGTTATGGATTGATGATGTAGAAGTGATCCTTGATATGTCATCAACTTTGGTAACACTTTTTATAAAATGATCTAACTCTCTTTTCGTGGAGAAAATGAGATCTGCATGTAGGATGGAATGGATTATTTGGTCCTGAAGAAATGAATTCATATTTAATCAGGTGACCAAGTTAGGTTCTCTATGTGTTGATCGGGCCAAACTCTGACTAAATTCATAGAAACAATATGATCTACTTCATAAGGTCCTTTTTTCACCATGTTTCATTTTGGTGGTCACCACCACTATGGGTTTTAAAGATTAATTTGGATTATTCTTTGTCTGGTTATGACACTTCTAGTATCAAGATCATTGAAGGGACTTCATTGGATCTATTATTACGATTTTCTATTCATCCTTCAACGCAAAATGGGCACCAGTAGTTGCATTAGACCAAGCCATCCTTTCTGGCCTTTCTTTTTCTTTAGAGAAAGGCTAAAATTAACTAATATTGGAGTCAGACTACCATACCATCATTGATGATATATCTTCTTTGGAGGATGGACTCCAACCGTTTGTCCTGGTTATCATGAAGATTCGGTCACTTTTCCTCAGCATCCCAGCATGGTCTTTCTCTTTCATTAAAAGGGAAGGGAATATGGCGGTGCATCTAATGGCCACATGTTCCCTCTCTAGAGGTTCTCACATTTGGATAGATTATTTCCCTTGTTGGATTTCGTCACTTGTTTCATCAGATTTTCGATCATCTAATTCATGTGTCCCTTTTCTCAAAAAAAAACTTATTTATGAAAACATATATATATATATATATGAACACAAACTAAAACCCACAATACAATCAATGAACTTCCCTTTTCAACCCTCCATCCAAAGGGGTTGGTACAAGACTGTGGGTCACATTATACATCTTGTAGATTCATTAGGTAAAAATGTTGCACGAAGATGTGCCCCATGCATAGTTAACAGATTTAAGCTTTATGGAATATTATTACAAACCCCACAACTAACCAGTAATAATTGAACCCCCAACATCCAAGAAGTTAGGGGAGTGACCTACATATTATAACTTTACCAATAATTATACCTAATAAATAATTAATTTGTATACATGTACATCTATTTATATAACATGTTTTTAAATATAAATATATATATATATATATATTCATTTTTTTATTTAATGATGTCAAATACGCATAATATTATTTTTCAAATATTATATTTAAATATTATATTCAAATAATGTAGAATATTTTATATCAATAACAATATACATTTTTTCATTTAATTTATGATATATGTTCTCGTATGTAATGATTATTACTAATATATTTTTAAAAAATAATTAACTAGAAAAACCTTATTTATTTATGCATCCAATAATATATTGTATATTTAATTAATTTTCAATATACTATATATATATACGAAATTAAATATATTAAACTATATTTATTAATATTCTAAAATATAATTATATATATTTTTGTAAGAAGCTATAGTTTCCTAAATAAAAATATTATTATTTTATACATAATTAATCAAAATACAAATAATAGTAAATTTTTTTAAATTTAATTAACAACAGAAATTTACACTTAAATAAAAAATAAAATATTTTTAAACCGAGGTTATTTTAAATATAATAAAATTAGGTAATTATATATACATTTTTAGAATTAATTAAATTTCCAAAATTTTAATAATAATATTTTCTGAATAATTACTCAAAATAATAGATATTTAAAATTAATATAATTTAAAAAAATTATTATATGTAAAAAAATTGTTTCATTAACAAAAATAATATTATTTATATCTATATATCAATTAATATATTGTGTATTTAAATAAATTAAAATATGATAAATAAAATAACACATATATTATTATATTCCAATAATGTTAATAATATTCTTTATAAATAATTATTAATAATATAATTTTAATAAAATATTTATGTAGATTCAATTTATTTATCTATGTATCAAATATTATATGTTAATTTTATTTTACATTAAATATAATATATAATATAACATATAAAAATAAATATATTCAAATCTAATTTTAATAATTTAAATTACAAATATGAGCATTTTTCTAAAAAATAATATTTCCATAAAAATAAATTCTATTATTTTATACATAAAAATTAAATTATGCAAACATTATATTTAAATTTTATAAATCATTCAATATAAATTGAAGTATGAAAAGTACAATAATAATTAAATTAAATCATATAAATAACATTAATTTATATATTCATACTACCGTAAAATTTAAATAAATAAATCATACAAACAAAATAAATTAATTAATTCGACAGATAAAATTTTTAAATAAAAATCTTACCTTCTCGAAAGCTGAAAATTACTATTTTAAGAGAATGATTCAGTAAAACTTCATTTCAAAATATCATATTAGAATAAAGGAAATAGAGGGTGCGGGAAGGGGGATATCTTTATAATTTTTTATGGTGGGAAGCACGAACTCCATTAATGCCTCTTGTGTATTCATTACAAAGAAAGAATGAATAGGGTTAATGATTCTTGGTGAATTAGGGAAGTATTAAAAGGTTTCACACCTCCCTCGACCCCTTTTTCAAAATACATAAAACCATATCCCATTTTTTTAAGAAAATAAAACCAATTATAAAAAAACTCTTTAGTCAGACAGATTCACGTAAGCATAACAAGGTTTTTTAGATGAAAATAGAGAAATGATCAATGATGAATGGAAAATTAGAATAGAATATCAGTTTTTGTATGTCATTTTCATTTGGATAACTAAGATAAAGAATAACATTAAGAATTCCACTATACCCAACATTTATGAAAGGGTTCCAGGGAGTTTCCAAACATTCACTCTTAGAAATATATTCTTTTATCAAATATTTATTAGTGTTTTTGTAAGGGTAACATAAATTAAGTTTGGGTGTGTGTGTGTTTGTATTTGAACACAAACCCCAACCCCTATTACAATCCATGAACTTCCCAGTTTAACCCTCTATCCAAAGTTGCGGGTACCAGATCCCTGATCTCAATATGTGGTCTTTTGGGTTTTCTAGAATATCATTAAAAACCTCATTACCAACGAGAGATAACCGAAACCCCAACATCCAATAATCTAGGGGAGCGACCTACCACTGGGGCACCTCGATGGGGGATTTTCAAAATCTTTATATAATTGTATCTATAAAATTAATTATAAAAATATATATTTGAATCTATAAATACTTTAACAAAAATAGTTTTATTTATGTATATTTATATAAATATATTAGTACGACAGTGAATGGTAGTGTGAGAAACTATAGTTTTACCCTGCTCTTTATAAGACACATTCAAGACCTGAGGTCTGATACCCATTCTCTAGTTGGGTGAGGGTTGTGTTCTAGAGATCATACTTTATATAGGGGTCTATATTGATGTTGAAAATTTATATTTATATAAAAATATACACACACATGTATGCATGCGCCCACAGATACACATATAAAAGTAATTACACACATGATAATAAATCATGATTATGGGTCCAAAAAAGTGGTTTGAATACTTCACTACAAGGCATAGGTGTAGAGTTCAAATCAATCCTTTCTCATAGGAAAACAGATCACGGTGTGGGTCAGGGATAAGATGACACATTTCATTTTTGGGTAAATGACAAGGTAGGCTATAAAGATGGTGGGTGCAGTCAATGTAGATGATTAATGTAACACCCTGCCTCAGGCCACTTATTAGTTCCCATACAAGAGTCATCACATGACCTCAAGCATGCCTCCCTATATGCTAGAGGTTTATGACTAGCAATGAGACCCTAATCCACACAATGGGGAGACACTTCCCTCAACTCATAATCATGTAATAGTGGAAAAATAAGTAAAACATCTACAACACATAATCAAAGTATGCATAAATAAACAAATAGAGTACTATATCAAATATCACATGTAGAAGTATGAAAGTTTACATAAACTAATTTCTTATTCGTATTATCCAAAATAAAAAATAAATCAAAAACCTACACACACACTTGCCTTAATTCCACCCTCGTACCTCTTATACCCTATCTCCACATATGTATGAGTAGTGCAAACTCAATCCATGGCATGTCATGTGATCAACCTGGAAGAAGACACATCTACACATGGACTGAGGTTCCCCTGGTATATTCCATCATGTAAATGTATGCATGTCTAATAAAATAAGCATGAAACCCAAGAACCATAGACGTCATGTTCTTCCCAGGACACCTCGAATCCCTGATCATTAAGTAACTTTATTATAACCAAGACACCCTAACACCCAATCATACCAGCTTCAGCACCATTCCAAAATTATCCTCATCGTCACATCAATGATCATTTTATACCCAAAGAATCAAAGTAGGGCGGATCCCAAAACCTTGACCCACTACCCACTAACACTAGGAATAATCACACATTCATATTTGGACCCACTGCCTAATCAATCTAGGAAAGGTCAATCGATCTTATTATGTCACCCCGTAACCCAACACCCAGAGTGTTCCTCGGTCCAAGTTTTCTCAAACCAACTTGGATTAACCAAACCATCTATAACCCACATGGGCCCTGGAATGGCCTGAAGGGCATTCCTGATCCCCATGGGGTGGCGATAAGTTCCCGAGCATCAAGAACTGCCTTTGAGAATGATTTATCCACAAAGAACCTGAATCATTTTGATGAATAAATTGGATATGTCAGTATAAAAAAATTGCATGACAACAGAATATAGGTATAATCATTAGGGAAAACAAGTGACAATACATCAAAAACAATTGAAGTACTAAAAAGTGAACAAAATAAACTCCATGTGATATTATTCCACCTTCAGAAAATCACACCCAACTAATAAGAAAAGAAATCACCTTTCCCTGACCTACACCATATATAACATGATCTATATACACATAAATGTGTATGTTGGGAGTGAGAAAAATATCCCATTAGGATCCCACCAATAATTTATTAAGCATAATTTATAAAATAAACCAATTCTTTACAAATAAATAAAACAATTAATGAGATATAGTTTTACCTAAAGCACGGAATAAACACCCTTTTCATAAAACAAAAAATCATGATAAGAAATAGGTTTCCAAATCATTTCAGTACACACACTAATAAATCATTTCAAAGATAACCAATTAATAAAACATGACCATATATAAAATAAATATCAAGTCAATAAGGATCCTCTTTACTTAATAGTGTTAGTAGGCCACCTGTTGTGCGCATTAATTTTTAAAAATAAGTCTAGGGGTTAAGAAGAAACTCCTGAGAGTGACTCCTTGTCACAAATTATGCATCCTGGTACACACATTACCCTAGTAGAATAGTTTTAGGGGAAAATATTTCAACCCTAAGGATGGATACCTACATCATTTTCAATCACTTTTGGGTTTAAAACAAAAATTCCTTTCAAGGGAATTTCATATTTGAAATTGAATATCCTTTGTGATGTTTTTTTAACAATGTTTTTTTACAACTAACTTGTTTTCAAGAATGTTTTTTTAAAAGTGGTAAAATTTAGTCAATCCAATTGTTATAATGTTTTTATATAAGTAAATGTGGTAAAATTAGTAAGTTTCAAAGTTTTAGAAATTTCCAAATAAAGTGTGATAACTCTCTACTGATCTTAAAGTTATCAACATCATGAAAATATCATGATTCAATTTTTCAATAAAATAAAGGAAGTTGAAGTGTTTTGGATGTAGTGTATCAGATACATCGACATTAGATGGAAAAGTTTAATGAATGATGGAAGTGTAAATTTGTTTGAAGAAGTACAATTTTTATAATTGGAAAATCCAACAAATGAACCATTAGAATGAATATTAAGGTACAAATTATGATTTAGTATAAGTTGTGATTTTAAAAAGAAAGATATGTTGTTTCCCATACTCTTCCCATCACACAGATCATAAGAGAGGCATCACACACTGAAGATTGGTCTTAGTTTTTGTATAAAGATTATTGGATAGGATAAATTTTCTAAGTTTATACAAAGGGAAGTATTGTTCCAAGGAATCATATGTATATCATCATACAAATAATTTTTCAAAAATCTATAAGTGTTATGGTTGATAATATCATGTGGTTTTGGAAAATATAAAATATATAGAATATTCATCAGATGAGCTATTGATTTTTATACATTAGATTAGTTATTTATGTCAATTCATCAAATGATATGTTGATGTCGATCCAAAATATGAGATCTTGAAACCAATTCCCCAAATAGAGAATTTGTAAGAATCTTTGAAGTTATTGTTTCTTAGTTTCTATAGTTTTAAAAAGTATAAAAGAAACTTAGTGACTCAATATATCAAATATGAATTCATGAGAAAATAAAAATGTGGAGATAAAGTTTATAATAAAACACAGTTCGCCAGAAAATTAAAGAGTTAAATATTTTGTTTTTGCTACCATATAGTGATGGAGCATGAAAATGAAGTATTTGGAAGTTATAAAAATGTAGTCAACTATTTTCAAATGGCTTGGAAAAATGGACTGGGAAACTGTTTATTATTTTTCTTTAAGATATTTTTTTATCTTCAGTGGGTTAAGAGAATTTAAAACGGGGAACAATCATTTAATTGTTGTGAAGTTTTAAATATCTGGTTAAAGAATGTTTATTAGACAAAAAATCGTTTACCAAGTGTGATCTGAGAAGAATGGAGTTTTCACTATAACTTTATTGGAGTCATTAATAATATTTCAAGTAGGTCAAGAGGACCAAACATATGATGATTTTTTTGAAAAATCATTTTTAGACTGATGTTTTGTAAGAAGCTTTAAAAAGATCTAAATTATGATGATAAAATGTTTTTTTATTTCATGTGGTTTTAAATATTATTTAAAGTAATGAAATTAAATAAGAATATAAAATATTTAAGATGATTCTAGTTTACTCTAGAATACTTGAGAAGAGTCAATAAGTGTTTAAATGAAATTAAAATGAACATGAAATTTGTATTCATGAAATTTGAATGATTAGGAAAAAGAAATTGGTTTCCCACCCTTTCTTTTATAGGAGCACCTATAAATAGAGGTGCACAGTACATTTGTACTTGTCACTATTCATAGAGACAAAAGGCTGAAACATTGAAAAGTTTTGTTTCAGGGGTGAGTTTTCCCAACCAAAGGTATTTCAATGTCGATTAAATTTTTTTTATTAGATATTTCTGATTAGATGATCGGATAAAGGTAAGTTCATACTACTGGATAGAAATAATAATACTGAGTGGATCAGACTATGTTTTTCTAGAAGAAGTTTGAGAAGCACAGTTTTGTTAAATAGGTTGGTCATAAAGTTTTGGAATGGGTGCAGGATGAGCAATGGTGTATCGGAATGCTATCGTATTGATTTCATAAAATGGAGGCCATCAGATGCATGTTCACTAGATAGAGTTTACAAACATACCTTTATGGGGTAGAAATTTTCAAAGTTCTTTAATTTATTACAAATTACATTTTGTAAAAAAAATAAACTTACGGGATTTAATATAATATTTCATATCATGACATAGAAGGTTTCAAATGGGATTTGAAATAAGTTTTATTCACTTATTTATAATATTTAATTTCCATAGACCCACAGGAGTGGATAAAAAAAGGATGTAGGTTCTCAAAATGAGGTTGAACCTTATAAATTGTGTGTTCCTTGTTTACTTTTCTATCTCTGTATGAATTTTAATTTACTAAAATTTGATAAGGAATAAACTCTAACAAGTTGTAGGGGTTATGTTTCTTAAAGTTGAAATTTTTAAAAATACAATCACTAATTCAATCCCCTCTTATCATTGATTCAATGATCATTAGAAACTTAAAGTGGTATCATAGTGAGGTTCCACTATTGAATACTTGTCATGGATAATCTCAATTATTTTAATAGTATAGGAATTCCAACTTTTGATGTCAAAAAATATTATGTCTAGAAAAATATAATGATTCCCTATCTTTTATCACTTTCACTAGAAGTTGTTGTTGTTGTTAAAATTGGGTTTTCACTAATTTAGAAATATTCCCCGATGAATTTTAGTGACAAGATAAAATTTATGCTTATGGAAAATCTAAAAATGATATTCTTATGTATCTATCAAAAAATGTTTATATAAAGGTGACGGATCTCAAAAAAGGAAAATTATGTGGGAAAATCTGGAAATTATTTTTGAATGAAATACTAAAGTGAAGTAAGAAACACTAAAAATCTGGAAAAAAAACATATTTTAAGACATAATAATAAGAGATAAAGAAACTATAAATGTGTACTTCACTAAATTAAATAAATTTTTTATCAATACTATAGGTTTTGGAGATGTCTTGGAAGATTCTAAAATTGTTAAGAAACTCATGGGGAACTTTCTAGATAGGTTTGATTCTAAAATATCTACTTTATAATATAAATAAAATTTATCTCTTGATTAATTTCATAACATTCTTATTGCTTATGAAATGAGAAAATCTCTAGAATTAAAAAATAAGATAAAAGTTGAAGTTGATTTTGAAGTTATTAAAAATATGAAAATTCAAAATGGTGATGATGTTGATCCTTGTGATTCTGAAGATAAGGTGGATGACAAGTACAATGAAAAAAAACATTTCTCTTATATCCAATAACTTTCAAATAGTAAGAGTAAAGTATAGAGTAAATACTCCTTTCAATTGTTTTGAGTGTGGTAAAATCAAGAATTTTACTATGAATTTCCCCAAAAATAAAATTAGTGATGATGAAGATCATTCTGAAGAACAATCTCAGTGGAATAATTTTGATAAAAATTCCAAGAAATAAGGTAAGTAAACAGGTGGAAATAATAAGTTTACTAGAAATAGAAGAATTATGTTTATTAAGAAAGTTGAGTCCAAATAAGATGGGATTGATTAATCAGAAGAAAAAAGTTTAGAATGAATCATAACCTTCATTGAAAATGTTGATAAAAAGGAATATTTTTCAAACAATTAAAGAGAAGGAGGTGAGGAATCTTAAAGAGAGTATCATCTCATATCAAAACTTGTTACATGTCTTGAGAAAAATATAACTCTAAATAAAGAAATTTAAGGATGAAGAAAGATAGTGTAAAATTTATTGAAGTATTAAAATATATTTCTATGAAATAAAAATAATACATCTAGGAGATTGTAGGCTACAAACTATGAGTTTTTGAACAGGGAAGTATGGTTGAAGACATCACTAAGAATTTAGAAGCTAAGTAATATTAATTGAATGAAACTCAATCAAAATCCTTGAGGTGAAAATTACCTTAATAAAGTTTAATGAAAATTTCGGCAAGGCTTACAAATTAAAAAGTTGGATCATCTAAATCTGTAGAAAAATATCCTTCCAAGAATCTAGTGAATTCTCCACCTTAAAAAAATAAATTTTCATTTGATTTTTCATACATTTTATGTGTTAATAAACATATTGGGAAATCTTTGGTTGATAAGGGATTTTAAAAATCTATCACATCAGCAAAATTTTAAAATTACCCATAGAAGAAAATCACCACACACCTAGAGGAATCTAATGTTGACAATTTTTATGAACCTTGACAATCTTATTAAAGTGAAAGATCATATTTCAATAAAAACAAATATTTTGTGGATTATTTTGGTGTTTTGGAATTTATAGACACAAATATTTCAATTTTTTAATAACTTTTCACTTCCTGGAAGAAGGTATGAACAAAGGAGGATAAATTTTTGAAATAGAATGAGTAACTTTCCTAAAACATAGACAGTAATAAAATTGAAATCTCAAGATGTTAGAAAATTTTGAACAGAAATAAAATTTGAATGTATGAAAGAATTATGTGGAATATGTGATCAGGTTTTCCACCATGCTAAATAATTTTTGACATCTCTTCCAGAGTAAAGTTCTTATTCTAGAAAAGAAAATAAAACTGGAAAGAAGAAAGTTTAGGAAAGAGAATTTTTTGTTAAGATATCCTTAAAACAAATAAAAGGAAAAAACCATGGATTATTGATATTGGTTATTATTCACACATGAAATGATATTTTAAAATATTTAAATAATATTAAAATTGATATGGAGGATCATTTACCTTCGATAATGATGTCTCCTTAAAATTAGAGGAATTAGAATAGATGAAATTAAACCATAAAAGTTGAAATCTAAGGAATTTCTATTTTTGGATGGGATCAAACATAACTTACATAGTGTGAGTCAAATTGTGATTATGTAAAATAAGTAAAATTCAATAAATATTCTTTTTTAATCAAAATTATGAAATATGGTAAAGTTGTAACCAGGGGAGAAAGAACCGGTGGAATTCTATTTCAGATAAGAGATCTTTACAACTCCTTCTACTTGAGTGCTGAAGTTGAAAAAAAAAATTTATGGAATCATAGAATTGGGAATCATGGTTAGAAAATTATGAACAAAATTTGAAAATATGAATATGTTAGAAAATTTATTGCATTGAAAATAAAGGAATAAAATGTTTGTATAACTTGTTAGAAAGGAAACATGGTTATTAAAATACACAATAAAGTATAAATTCAATCTACTCAACGTCTTGAGCTTATTAACTCTAATTTATAAGGGTTCATGAGACATCAATCAACAAAATTATATTTTTAATTTATCACTTTTATTGATCATATCACCCAAAATACCAATATTGTGTTTATTAACCATAAGTTAGGGGTATTATAAATGTTTAGATATTTCATAATGGTAGTTGAGTGAGAAATGGGTGTTTATATATTGAAGTTGAAAAATGATAATAAAAAAAATAAAAATTAAATTCCTTCGAATCATATTTGAAGAAACATGTAATTAAGTAACAGTATAATTTTTTATACACCCCTTAACAAAATATAGTTGTAGAAATAAAAATAAGAGTTTAATGGAAATGGGAAGAAGCATATTGGAAGAATATGAACTTTTTAAGTTTCTTTGGAGTGAATATATTATCACTGTTGTACATGTGCCAAATAAATTTTTTTAAGGATGGAATCAAATAATAATTCTTATTAAATATAGTATAAAAAACCTTTAGTGAAATATTTCAAGGTTTTTGGAATTCCTTGATTACTAAAAATAAAAAATCAAGGTCTTTGGATATTTGATGAAAAGGAAGAGTAATGAACTTTCATAGGATATTCACCCTATATAATAAGTTAAAAATGATGGAAAAAATATTTAAAAAAGTTAATGGATTCCTATAATGAGAAATTTATTGAAAACCAAAATTCCTTAACAAATGATGTTGAAAATTTGGAAGAATAAAAATTGAATATTTATAATAAAAGTAAAAGTGATCCAAAATAGATATATTAAGACTCAAAAGAATCTTGGGATGAGGAAATTAAAGTTGGAAAAGAAACTTTGATATTTACTACCTTATAGAAATAGGTTGAAACTGAAAATATACTTAGAAATTAGAATTTTATGGTTCATAATAGAAGAATGTTGAGTCTAGAAAATCAAACATCACTCATTTCAAAAATTTAACAAGAATTAATTTATGAATAATTACAACACAAAAAATGGATAAATTCAATAAATGAAGTGTTGGATCAAATTGAGAAAAAGGGAACATGGGAAATTATTCCATGACATATAGATAAAATGTTATTAGAACAAAATAGGGGTATAGAAATAAATTGAATGATAATGGAAAAGTTTCAAGAAACATAGAAACACTTTTTTGTAAAGGATATGCACAGGTGAAAGGTGTGTATTTTCAATAAATAATTTCCCCCGTTGTAAGATTAGAAACTATTATAATGTTTCTGTAGTGGTTGAAAATCAAAATTAAAAAATTTACCAGATAGATATAATGTCATCTTTCTTAAATGGTGAAATTTAGGATGAAGTGTACATTGAGAAACGCTGAGGTTTTCTACTTGATGAATATGTAAGAAAGGATTTTAAATTTATTAAAACCTTTTATGGGTTGAAACAATCCCCATGTGATTGATATTTCAAAAATGATATTTTTTTGATAATATTGAATTTTTATAAATGAAAGGTTAGTATAAAATTATATGTTATAGAAGTTACCTCCATCACCCTAATTTTAATTGTGTATGTAGATGATATAATTTTGGTAAGAGATGAAGAAAAAGTTTTTAAATAATTTTCTAAGGAAATAAATAGGAATTATGAGATCTCAATCTTGGTAGAATGTTGTGTGAGTTAGAATAATAAGAAACATAGTTAATTAACTTTGAGCATAGAAGAATCAGAATATGTCATAGCTACACATGATTGTACTAAAATGTTGTTGATTAAATTGTATTTGGAAGATTTTAAAATTGAATTTTTTACACCATTTAAGATACTTTTTGATAATTAGAGAGTAGTTGATCTTTCCAAAAATCTCGTCCAACACTCAAGATCAAAGCACATTGATTTTAAGTTTAACTTCATAAAAGAAATATTTTATGGTGGAGATGTTTTACAAGAATATATTTCAATAAAATATCAAATTATTGATGTTTTCACAAAAGCTGCACCAAGGGAGAGATTTGTAGAATTGAGGATGCAACTTCATGTTCAGAATCCACCAAAGGCTTCCTAAATACCTTAAGGAAATTCCCCACCATGATTTATATTATGTTGAAAATGGTAGAGAATTTGTAAAACTTTATCCTACAAGGGTTACTTTTCTTACTTAAATGAATCTGAAGATGTGGTTATTATAAAATGGGGGAGGAAATGAAAATATGAGAAAAATAAAAGTTATGGGGATCTTATCTTAACATGGATACATATTTTCTTATCACTCGGGTATGGAATTACTTCAAAAACATTAATTTATCCAGTAGTGTGGGGTTAGGACACTCTATATTGAAAAAGTATATGTTTTGATAAATGTTAAAAATATGAACTCTGAAAAAGTATGAGTGTTGAAAAATGATGAGTTGAAAAATGTTGCAAAAAAGAGTTTTCAACCAATCCGAAGGGGGAGAGTGAAGATCCTTTGTAATTTTTTTATTAATAATTTTTTTTATCGAAAACTAATTTTTTTCTATAATGTTTTGGTAAAATAAGTCAAAGTTCTTAAATTAATTTGTTATAAAGTTTCTTGAGAAGTAAATGTGAGAAAGTTAGTAAGTTGGGAAGTTGTAGAACCTTCCAAATCAAGTTAGAATATTCTTTAATGGTCTTAAAGTTCTCAAAATTTTGAAAATATAATGATTAAAACTTTCTATAAAATAAGTTAAGTTGAATTGTTTCATATGTAGTGTATCAAATACTATGCAACTAGATGAAAAAGTTTTAGTAAATCTAGAAGTGTAAGTTTGTTTTAAAAAGAACAATTTTCTGATTGGATGATCCATCAGATGAATCTTTTTGAAAAAAGGTATTATTTTGTATAATTTATGATTTTACAAAGAATGAGATGTTGTTTCATTTAATTTTTCCATCGGACAGATCATAAGAGAGGCATCAGACACTAAAGATCAGTCTTAGTTATTGTACAGACTTGACCAGATAGGAGATAGTTTCTGATTTTATACATCGGAAATTTTTTATCCAAGGTATTAGATATAGATCATCGGACAAATAATTTTTAAAAAAGATGTAAGTTTTTTAGTTTCTAAGATTATGCTGTTTTGAAAAATATTAATGAAGTGGAAGATTCATTAGACCAGCTATTGATGTTCATTCATTGAATGAGATATTGAAGCTAATTCATCAGATAAGTTATTGATGTAGATCCATCATATATCCTTTTGACACTGATTCATTGGATAGATAATTTTTAGGAATATATGAAGTTGATATCAATGAGTTTCTTAAGTTTAGTGAAATGTAGAAGAAATTAAGTGACTCAAAAAATCGTATCTAAATTACTATGCAAAGATAAATTAGGAGATCATGTTTATAATCGGAAATAGTTCTCCAAATAAAGAAAGAGTCAAAACAATTGAAGTTTTTTTCAAATAGGGATGGAGAAGGGAACTAAATTTTTCAGAAGTTACAACAATACAGTTAACCATTTTTAGCTGGATTGGAGCAACAGAATGAGAAAAAATTTAGTTTGTTTTGATAGATTTTTTTATATCCAGTGGGTCATGATCATTTAAAAAATAAATAATCATTTCAAATTTGGGATGTTTTAAAGATCTTGTTAAAGAATTTCCATGAGAATAGATTTTGTTTACAAAGTGTGAGCTAAGAAGAATTTATTTTTCAAAAGAACCTTATTAATCTAGTTGACTATGTTTCAAGTGGGTCAAGAGGAAAACAAAAATGATTATTTTTCTAAAAAATAATTTTTGAACTTGTGTTTTATAAGAATATTTGTAAAGTTATAAATTCTGATGATTCTATATTTTGTTCTTTCAAGTGTTTTTATACCTTGTTTAAAGTAAGGAAATTTGAGAAGAGTTTAGAAGATTTAAAAATATTCTAGTTTACTATAGATTACTTGAGAAGAGTAGTGAAAATTTTGAATTAAATTAGAATAAATGTGAAATTTTGAGTTATGAAATTTAAGTGAGTAGGAAAAGAAATTGGTTTACTACCCTTACCTTTATTGGAGCACCTATAAATAAAGGTGAAGATTAAATTTGTACTTGTCACTATTAGAAAATAAAATAGGTTGATAAAATGAATTTTTTTTGTCACAGGTGAGTTTTCCCCACTAAAGTTATTTTCATGTTAAAGAAATTTTTTTCGATAGAGAGTTCTGATCAAAAGATTGGATAAAGGTAAGTTCAAATTACTAGATAGAGAGAATCAGATTGAGTGGATCAGTCTATGTTTTTTTTATTATAATTTTTAGAGGTGCAGTTTTGTTAAATAGGAAGATCATTAAGTTTTAGAATAATTTCATGTTAAGAAAAGGTGCATCATACTGAAGATATTAGACTGAGGTCATCGGACATAGTCCATCAAATGCAGGCACATCAGATAGAGTTTCCGAACATACCTTTGGGGATATGAAATTTTCAAAGTTTTTTACATTTTTTGTGGCTAAAAGTTTGTAATAAAAATTTATAAACTTATGGAATTCATTATAATCTATCCTATCTGGAGATAGAATTTTTCCAATGGGATTGCACACAATTTGTATTCACTTCCTTTTAATAGTGAATTTCTATAGACACGCGGGAGTGGTAATGGAAAGGATGTAGGTTCTCATATTGAGGTTGAACCTTATAAATCATGTGATCCTTTTTTACCTTTATACTTCTAAATGAATCTTAATTTGTTAGAATATGATATGGAAGAAAATATAACAATTTTTAGGGGTTAAGTTTCTTAAATTTGAAATTTTTAAAAAGAAAATTCTTGATTCAACCCCCCCCCCCCCCGTCTCAGTGATTCAACAATCCTTAGGAACTTTAGAAACCACACAAATCACACTTTAAAACCTTTTTCATTAAAAAAAATTCAAGGTGGGATTCCATTTTTAAAATCATATTCAAAACCAACATTTTCCCTCGAAACTATTTTATGCCTTTTAGGAAACTTTAGAAATCAATTTTGAAGAGAAATAAATCAAGTTCTATAAGATAATTCCAACTTATGAAACCAATTACCTTGAAACACTTGGAATAACCACACCCATCAGAAATAGATAATCCAAGATAACATGAGGGACTTAGGAATTGAGAAGATATCTGAGAACATGAACCCTTAACTAGACATCTCCAAATTGACAATATCTAGAACAAAGAAGGGAAAAGAGAACACTTACCACCCCAATTTCAGATCAATACACCATGAGGATTATAGGTCCATACAACCTCCCTTAATTCCACAACAAATATAATATGAATTAAGAAAAAAACCCTATAGACACCCCACTTACTAGCTAGTTGATTTTGTAGATCTGTATAGCCTATAGGTTGGTCGGTGGTGTAGGAAGAATCCCTACACCTATAGACACCCCACTAACCGGATGGTGGGATTACTACTATAGGTAATCCCATCTTTCATACTATCATTGGTTGGCTGATGGACTTCACTAGCCAGTCAGTGGACTACCTATAGCCCTTACAGCTACATGGCATTTCCCATTATTATGAAACCCACCTGAGAACCACTATAACTCTAAAATTAGAAACAAAAACCCCTACCCATACCCCTCTTACCAACCAAAACCAATAAAATAATGTAATAATTTAGATAAATATAGGAAAGAAAGAAAACATAAGATTATGGAAAGTGTAGTACCTAAAAACATCAATGGGATGTTACAATTCTCCCTAGAATATTTCATTCTACCAACAGAAAGCTATGTTGAAGAAGTTTGGGCTTAAAAGAGTTAAGTTCATTTCTCCCACAACAAAGAATCTCACTCTCATGTTTCATGAGAATCAAAACCATGCAGCTAAAATACACAAACCGTATGTATAGACTTCCAATGTTGAACCTTCGTTTGAAAATCAATAATCTTAATATATTACACAATCACATAAAAATAAAGCTCTACATTGAGTAATTCCCAATTACGAGTATGAGGAGGGTCTTGTTGATACATTTATTTTTTTTAAACATAGAAAACATCATGAATTGATTACAATTGTGGTGGTAATTCCAAGTGATAAGACACCTTTCCAAGTCATTACATGATCTCAAATGGTACCATATAATTGAGAAAGAGATTTAATTTATTTCTGTGCCATTAGTGACCTAACCAGATATAGGCTTTCACGAACACATGATCATCGAATGAAAACTCCAAGGGGAGATGACATCGACCTACATATGACTTGTACCAAATTTGATCCATCACAAAATGTTGGCAAACCAACTGGATCTTCACCATTGTCTCCTAAAATAAACATGGTCCAACCAAGGAATCTTCACTAACTTTTGACCAACAAAGCGGTGAACTATAAGAGAAAAGATAAAAATTCTCAAAAGGTTCCATTTTGAATGCTGACTAAAAACTATTATTATAAGAAAATTCTTTTATCCTCATATGCCTATCCCAAAAACTACTAAAGTCCAAGACATGGGCATAGGCCATATCTTCCAAAATATGAATTTCACTTTATTTAATCTGATCCATATTAGGATTATATACTACGCTAAATATAACCTAATTACCCATTACCTCTTGGAAACCCTTCCAAAATAATGAGGTAAAACAAGGGTCCCTATATGAGACAATATCCATAAGAAATCTATGCATCCTTTCAATCTCTTACTTGTAAAACATTCCCATGTATTCCAATATAGTGGTGTCACATATTGACATGAAATGGGAATATTTAGTTAAATAATTAATCACCACCCTAATGGAATTCAAACCTTGGGGAGTTTGAGGTAACCCCATAATTAAATACATTGAAATTTCATTCCTCTTCTAAATTTTCATGTTAAGAGTTTTAAGACCCCTATAAGTATTCTAATGCTCATACTTAAACTATTGGAAAGTATAAAAATGAGATACAATGTCATCTACATATCATTTTATACCAGGAAACCAAAAATGATGTTTCATTTCAGAGAGCATATTTGTGTTGTCTGGGTGGATAGCCAATAAGGAACAATTAAAACCTCCAAGAATGTCCTTCCTTGTAGATGGAGGGACAACATACTGACTTTTGAATCAAAGTAAACCCTATGAGGAATGATACCACTCACTGATGGTCTTCCCATCCTATAAAGAGTTCTTAATACTCTAAAACTCATCTTGTTTTATATTGATCCTGAATAATCATCTCAATAAGAGAGGATGTGATATACACATTTTACATAACATTTATAAAATCCTCCTCCCTAACTCCAAAGTGAATCTAAAAAAATCCCCATCAAGATCCACTCGTCCTTTTCTTCCTTTAGATACTGAGAAGGAAACTTTATAATAACAGCATCAACCACCACGTTATCTTTTTTGGGTGTGTAGGAAATTTGTAAGTTGAATAACATTAAGTAATTAACCCAATATCTCTGCTAGAGGTTTAATTATTTTTGAGAAAATATATAACACAAAATTGTTTGGTCAGATTATATGATAAAATTTTCCCCAAAAATAAAATGAAACCAATTTTTTAAGGAATTCCCCATTATAGAAAACTCTAAATCATGAGTGGGATAATTATTCTTAGGAGGTCAAATCTAAGGTGATTCATAAGCCATTGTGTGATCTCCCAGCATAAGGACACATCCCAAACCAAAACCTGGAGCATCAAAATAAACAAGGTAGCCTTGTCCAACCTCTAATAAATTCCGAATCTATATTGAGGTAAAACGTATCTTCTTATAATCAATGGATTCCTAAATATTTAAATCCCATAAGAGCTTCACCCACTTCTAGGTGAGAGCGTTAAATGTAGATGAAATCTTTGAGAAGTCCTTAAAAACACTGATAATATCCTACCAAGTCCAAGAATCTATTTATCTCAAAGAAATTTTATGGTTCACCCCATGACATGACAATAATCATATTATTATGAACAACTGAGATTCCATATTTTGGGGATTACATGTCCTAATAATTTGACTTCATGAATTAAGAATTGGAACTTTGATATTTTTTCATAAATGTGGTGATCTCTCAGAATTCCCAAAGAATGTATCAGATGAAACACATGATCTTATTTGGTCTTATAGTACACTAGTATTCCGTTCGTGAACACTACCAAAAAATTGTAATAATAATCATGGAATATTTGGTCTATAAAATCCATAAATGCATAAGGGGCATTGGATAAGCCAAAAGGCATGATGAAGAACTCAAAATGGTCATAAATTCTCCAGAAGGCAGTTTCGGGAATATTTGAATTATTGATTATAAGTTGATCGTAACTAGACAGAATATTAGTTTTATAAAACCAAATTTCCCCTTTAAACTAGTTAAAAAAATCATCAACATGTGAGGAGGGATATTTTTTATTGATCTTTACTCGGTTGAGATTCTAAAAATCAATTCATAGGTGAATAATCTCAATGAACATTTTGTAAAAAAGAATAGGGGCTGCCCAAGGTGAAACCCTGTTGTGTAAAAATCCATTAGACCCCAAATCATCCAACTAAATTTTCAACTCCTTCAACTCATCTGGGGTCATTCAGTATGATATAATCGATATTGGGTGAGTTCAAGGTGCAAAGTCAATCGACAACTCTACATCCCGCTCTAGGGGAAAACTAAAGAAGTTTCTCTGAAATTTTTTTGGAAAATTATTAACTACTGGAAGAAGGATAACATTAATATATTACTATTCCAAAAATAATATAGATAAACTTACTAAGATCTGTAAAAAAATACCCGACAGAACCTTGGATTCCATTTTCCCTAAAAAACATGAGATCTCCCATCATAAGCAGTGAAGAAAAATAATTGATGATAACAATCGATCTAATTATTTTAAGTAATAAAAAAATCCATATTGATAATAAAATCTAATAGGTGATAGTTAATCCTATACCATCTCTATAATACATATAAAGAAAGAGCATGTGGGACAACGAAACCCTTGTTCCCTATTCTTTCCTAGAGGTGTCGCCAAATTCTATAAAATATGGAATGAGTTCCATTTGATATTTTTGAAGATCAATAATATGATTTCAAAAAAAGGAATAACAGGCACCTATATCAAATATAAAATTCACTAAGGTAGGAGAAACAAAAATGTTACCTACCACAGTCACAGGACTCGGATCAAGTTCTACTGGAAACTCCTCAACTATGTGAAACTACTTAATTTTGGAGGAATGTGGTTGGAACCCTATAGTCTATGATGAATCTAACTACACCACAAATTCTCTAGGTTTTTATGAGGATATACTAGATTTATGAATAGATACATATTAATAAAACATCTATAATTGGCCACGATGCCCACATGAGTTGCAGGCCCTATGAGGCCTGAGGAAAAAGAATTTTGTGTATCCTATATAGACACACTGATAACATATCAATCCATTTTCCACTGATGATGGAGAAATAAGATACCTAATATAAGAATAACCACCTTTCCCCCAACAAAAAAAATCACTTCCTTTTACCCCTAAAATAATTGGTGGAGATTCCCCCAAAGGAAATAGAAACTCTATGCAATACTATCTTTCCTTCGAGTTAGAGCTATGACATTAAGGCCCTATCCACTAGTTAAAAAAAGGTGATTATCTTCAACTTATAAACCTAATACTATATATCATCTTGAATATCCATTTTAAATATCGGACCCTTCATATTCTCATTAGACACCACCTCAGAATAAAACATGGAGCGCTCTGCAAAACAATTAACGTACTCCATCACAGAATGATCTCCTTCCTCAATCTTGAGAAACTCCATGGATTTTTTCATCATCATAGATTTGATGAATAATGTCTTGGTGAAAATTTCCTTGGATTCCTTACACTCCAAGACCTAAATCTTCTTATCCAGGAAAACTTATTCTTCTTTTCTAGGACAACTAATCCCCATCACATTCTACTCGGACCTTCCATATTAATGATGATGCAGGTTACCTTGACTAAGTTAGTTGTATCCAAAAAATTTAAAATCCTCTCGAGTTTTCCCAACTGATTATTCACCTCTTGAGGATCATACATCCCTAATAAGGGTGATGGATTTATGAGAGGAAAATTTTGAGTTTGAGTCTTTTCCTCATCCCTTTGAGGTTCCACCTCTCTAACTTGAATTGGGTTAGGTTCCAAACCTTATTCTATAGATAAAAACGTGTGCACTAACACTTTGATTACTTTATGATCAACTAGAGGGTTTCCCTATCATGTTTCATCTACATCACCCTCTGAATGAATCGTTAGAATTATTATGGGACACATGATACTATGCCTCAAAAGATAGATAGGTATAATAATATAAGATCCAAGAATAAATTCTAGTTTATAATATCATAAAAAACTATAAATACCAAGAAAATAGTAATATAAATATTGGGATTTGAACTCTCCAAATCCTTAAAGACACAATTCCCAACAACCCATGGAAACTCAAGGCTTTTCATGATGAGAGATGATAGGACACTAGCTTAAAACATACACCTTAAGTTCCCACATTCCCATCTCTCATATTCCAAGACATACCAAATATTCATATCAAAAATGAAAAATAAAATCCTTTCCTTTGATACCAATTTTTCATGAACCAACCTAGAATACCCAAATAATTTGTGACCGGAATGGGTCCTGACATGGCCTGAAGGGTGCTCTCAATCCCCACAGGATGGCGAAAAGCACCTAGGAATCAAGAAATACCTTTGGGAATGATTTAATAATAAATAAATTGAAGTATTATTATGAATAAATAGAATATATAAATATAAAAAAACAATAAAAAAATATATTGGTACAATCATGAGGCAAAACAAGTGAAAATACATCAAAAATGAAAGAAGTACTAAAAATCTGAAAAACTGAACTTCGCATGTCAAGATCTAATATTCGAAATCTCACACCCTACTAATGAATACAAGAATTGAATACCCATGATTATATTTCCTTAAAAACATTATATATAACAAGATATACATACACCCAAACGTGTATGCAGAGTGTGAGTAAAATATCCCAGTAGGATCCCACCAAGTTTTTTTAAGAAACATTTATAACATAAACCAATTATGATCAAATAACTAAAATCAAGGCATGTGATATAATTTTTCATAAATCTTATAATAGATACCCCTTTTCAAAAAATAATAAATCATGATAAGAAAAAATTTCCAAATCATGTCAGTTCACACAGCAATAAAGCATTTCAAGGATAACCAATTAACAAAAAAAATACCATATATACAATTAGTTTTAGGTAAATGAGGATCATGTTTACTTCATGATGATTAGTAGGCAACCTTGTGTGCACATTACCCCAGAATAACAGTTATAGGGGGTAATACAAAACTCTCAAGAGTGACTCATTTCCATAATATATAAAATCTATTGCACACATTAGCCTAACAACACAAGTCTATGGGGAAAGAGTTCAACCCCAAGGATGTCTCCTTGACTTATCATCGATGAATTCTAGGTTTATCACAACAATTTCATTCAAGGTCATTTCATATTTGAAAACACAAAAAACAATCTTTAAAATATTTTCTATTAAAATAAACAAGGGGAGATTACCTTTTTAAATGAATATTCAAAACCACCATTTTCTATAAAAACTATTTTCTATGAAAAAAATTCATGCCTTTTAGACAAATTTATAAATAAATTTAGATGAGAAAGGAATCAAGGTACACCAGATAAATATAATATACAAAATCACTTACCTTATATCACTTCTAATAAACATGACCATGGGAAAATGATATTCCAAGGTGAGCCTAGGGCCTTAGGAATTAAGCATATATCCTATAATATGATCCCTTAATCATAAATCTCCAAATTGACATGATCTAGAAAAAAGAAGTCTGAAGATAACACTTATCACTCCAATTTCCAATCAACGCACCTTGAGGATTATAGATCCTACCAACATCCCGCAATTCCATAAAAAATATAAAATAAATTAATATTAGAAACCCAAATCGATATTTCCAACTATTTAAAAAACAAAACCATTGAGAGAAACGTGGTGAATTTGAAGAAGGAGATCCAAGCCAAGAATAAATATCAACTCAAAAGGGAGGTAAATGTGTTAGATCAGTACTTTGATCCACCAAGGTAATTGAGTTAAGAAATCTAAGAACATCATAAGAGAGACTCCAAGTCGAATGGGATGAATTAGGGTGTTTGAGTGATGATAACCGAAGTTAATATTATGACTAGGTTATGTCGATGTTGTGGTTGTGAGATATATTATATCTTGTATGTTTCATGATTTCATACACTAGCTCACCCATGTTTGTTAGGGCGACTGACACCCAGTGTAATTTGGGAGGTTCTTTTCACCAACATCTTAGTGGTGAGGATGGATGGCTGACTACCCCCTCTAACCCCACTCTCTTATCTTGGTAGTATTATGTACTATTATTCATGGTGGTTAGTTTTCCCTATATGTGTGTGCAGCGGGTTGTAATGGATTTTGGTTATTTCACACATGTCTATCTATAAATATAGTATCCAAAGGATTATTATAGGTATGAAGTGTATAGGTTTTGATGGCTTGTGGTACCTTACTCGGTGTATGGGTTGTGTTGGCTTGAGGTATAATACTCGATGTATGATACACATCATACGGGCTATGGTGGATACCAAAAACTACTTAGTTACTATTTACATATGTGATATGGGATGATGAGATATTTTGACACACTAGATGCATGTTATGATACATATCCCGGGTGTTTATGGGTTGACTTAATTTTGGATATAGGTGGATTATGATGTACGACGTTGGGGTAGAGTTGAAACCTAGTAGGGTAGTAGTTCTGGGGTACCCTTATTGGTTCATTACTAAAATATAGCATATATTGGTTGAAATACTTGGTGATATATTTCCATGGGGGGTCTAGGAACATGTTATACCTATTTTGGTGACATGTTTTTTTTACTTTTTTCCCACTAGGATTTAGTATGCTTTCTTTATCTTTTGCATGAGAGGATCTAGGGAGGATCCTATTGAGTATATTGTTAATATATCCCTGCATATTTATAAAAAAAAAATTGGTTAGTAGAAGATGGTTTGATATTGGACTGGATATTAAAATTTATTGATTTTTTAGGATGTGTTGTGGCATCATGGTCACTTTTAAGTTTTGGCGTCATGGTCACTTCTGAGTTTTTATTTTAGTAATTGTAATTCCTTTTCAATTTTATTATTTTTGTATGATATTACATGTATGAACTTGGGATTTCTTTTATATATGTGATCATAATTTTATTGGTGCATCTATTTTATATCTCCCTTCCAATTATTCTCTTAGAGGGTAATAAATCCCATTTGTATGTTCATTATACCCTTTTTGTTAATCGCTAACCCAGGGCCAACTAGAGGTGGGACTCGGGTGTCATTGTATTCATTCCTTCACATCTAGCATAGAAGGGGTGCCTTTGGGGGAGGGGATTGTAACATTTTTAATCATTAAATACATTCTCAAAATTAAGTAATTTTTTTTACCAAAGTGAATAATCTCCTAAATGAAATATTCACACCAAATAAATAAATATTCAAAATTGTAGGAAATAAAAAAAACAAATCTAAATGATATTTTGACTAGAATAACTGTTAAAAGGACCTATAATTAATGAAAATTCCTTAAATTTTTTATCATTAATGAATAATATATACCATTAATACCTATTCCTTGTCATTAGTTTTATTGATTTTGTTTTATCCATATACCTTCTTTTAATATATCATTTTTAATATTTTTTTGAAAATTTTAAAAACTTATATTTTTTAATCCAAAAACTAATAGTTATTTTTTTGAAATAAAAATTGTCATTATTCCATCCAATATACATAAACTCCCTTTTTTAGATTATTAAGTTAACACATTTTAGTAAAATCTCTCCCAATCGTTTTCGTTTTTAAAATTATTAGATAAAATAGTCATTGATGAAAATTTCAGGTATCAATTTAGTATTTTTATTATTTTTATTATACATCCAATAAAATAAGAACCAAACTTATTATCACATAATAATAAAACTTACAAATAAAATATTCATATTTTCCATTTCAATTAAGTTTGAAAATAATAGTTTAAAAGTTATACATTTTATTTCAAATAAAAAACAGTCATAAGGAAAATTTTTATGACTTTTATGATTTTTCAGTTTTAAAAATTCTGAAAATATGGAACTTATTTGTCATCATTTGGTGATTTTTTACCTTTAATAGATAAATATTATGTTTATAGGTTTTTATTAATATTTTTGTATCATAAGGAATTTATTTCTTCTTTTGTTCTTATTATTGATGAGATTAACTAAAAAATGGTTCATTTTGAGTGTTGTACTTTATATTTTTTCACAAGAGATGGTGATAAAGTTGTAAACTATCTGCGGTTCTTTTTTTTACATAATAAAGTGTTGGTTGAATTTTTCCATACTTCATTATAGTCTTTTTTATTGAAGAATATTTTTCTATTTGGTTAAAAAATAGTGATTTTTCCCATATTTATTAGAACACGTTTTCATTGGTTTTCATAATGCAAAACATAATTCATAAAAACTTTAAATTTTCATAAGGTTTTTTAATTTGTCAAAATTTTCAATTTATAAATAAAAAATTCATTTTTCGTTCATTCCACCATCCATGATACAAATATGATTCCCTATTATTAAATAATCCAACAAAATTATCAAAAAAAATCTAAAGGATTGTGAAATTCATTAATAAAACACTATAAACAAAACCATACCAATCAATAAAATCATTCTCATGGATCATAATGTATATTATACAAAGAAGAATAAATATTTTTGGATGAATGAAAAATACCATGTATAACGATTTCAACTTTATATTATATCATTCTATTAGTATATATATTTAAAATAAAAATATAAAAAGGCCATATAAATGGAAAATTATATAATTACCACATAAACAAATGAATTATATAAAATGAAATTTAATTTTATTACTAATAAAAACTACCATAATTTTGAAATTAATTAATTTTAAATACATTAAATTTAAAATTTGTAAGTGATTATGAACTTAATGAAACTAAAGGAATTTAAATTTATTATTAGACAAGATTATATATATATATATAAACATATAATTATAGTCATAAGTCATTTAAAATTAACTATAAATTTGTTAACACTTTTTTATGGAACTATTAAATTATTTATAAACATGTCATTACATTTATAAATGAAAATATATTTATAGTAAAAATAATTTTAATTGTGAGTATTAATAAAATTCGGTACCTTATGTAACATAAATTAATTTCAATTATTAAAAAAATTAAGGTGCTTAAATGATGTCATTTTTTAAATTTAGTGTCCTTAACAAGAACTAATGATAAAATCAAACATTTTTTCCAAAAATATTCAATGTAAAGGCCCTTATGTAGGATTAATTTCTTTCTACGGTCCATTACTATGATTTTTTAGTATTCAAATACTTACACTCACATTACCATGTGGATATTATAAAAATAATCCTCTCATATATTGAGGACCAACCCACATTTTTAATTAAGTTAAAAAATATATTTCTTAAACAAAAATACATATTGTTAACAAATATCAACTATTAAACATAGACTATATAAATTTTTTCATATACACCAAATTTAAATATATATATATATATATATATATTATTACCTCAAAATCCTTTTACAAAAAATTGAAATGACATTAAAATAAAAATGAAAAAAATAATTTTCTTGGATGATAGTTTGACCTGTATATATCAAGACCAGTTAGATTAAATATATGTTCATTTTATTATGACTTCATTTTAATCCCTATAAAATGTGTAATATTATTTCTAGTTACGATTTTTTTCATAAATTTATGGAATTATATTATAGGTCTATGGAACCATGACCCATTATAACCCCTTGTGGTTTGAAAAAAACTTTTCTAATGCGTATTTTTTTTTAATTTCTAAAAATATATATTTTTTAGGTGAAAAAACGAATCACTCTTATTCAAGGAATAACATCATTTATCAATTAGATCTAATATACCAACACGTACAATAAAATCTATATGATCGAGTAAAAAAATAAATTCTAAATAAGGACCTTAAATTTACAAAAATATAAAAAATTGATCAAAATTTTAAAATAATTTCAAATGACAATCTCAAATTGAAGAAATCGTGGGGACAAAACATGGTTTATGTACAAGGATTCCATTTTAAATTCCATGGATTGAAACCATTCCTCGGAATTGGAACACACTATATCCCCTAAGTAGGTAGTAGGTTCAGTTTCTATTAACAATACTTCATCATCATTAACTATGATAAATGTAACACCCCAAGCTTCCACGGTACACTTCTCTTTGAATAATACAGTAGCATGTGTTGTACGCAAGTTCGAGATTCTAACACACCACGACCAATCAAAATAGCCATTATGAATAGTAATACCCACTTTTTGAAATTATATATATTTTATATTTCAAAATGGACTTCATTTTTGGATTCAGAATATCGAAATTAGCCTATGTTGAATTTTTGGTATTTTTCTGAGAACTTCCAATTTTTTATGAATAGTGAAAAACACTTAAAAACAAATTTTTTAATCAAAATAATTTATAGTGATAAATTATAATATTGAGTGGTTTTAAAGTATAATTAGAATATATTTTTACCATTTTATCCAATGGTGGTCATTAGAATTAATTTCACTTTGAAATTGGACATAAACAATTGTCAATCTTTTGATATATATTGTTTCTTAAAAACACGCTATTTGTTGTGATAGCGGGAATTAATTATAAAATTAATTAATGAAACTTATATATTTGTAATTTTTTAAAATAGACATAATTTTTTAATTCGGAATATCAATTATAGCTTAGGGTGAAATTTTGGCATTGTTCTGGAAAACTTCAATTTTTGATGAATAGTGAAACCACTAAGTGGTAGTTAAAAAATTGATTTTTCATTTAAATGAAACATTACCAATTCCGTGATTTGATTTTCAAAAATCCGACATACATGGTTGTCATTAAAAATTAAAATGTGGTTCAATGGGATTAAAATAATTTTTTGGTGAATAGTAACTTTTAAGTTTAATTAATCGCAATTAAAGGTAATTAGTGAAATTTAAGGTAAAAATGGTATTATAAAAATATGAAAATACCCTTACACTTGTCCTAACCATATTGGATGAGTCATGTCCGACCAAGAAAATCCATGGGTAAACTTGGGGACCCCATGTAGCCACTTTGGTAGGAAAATGACATTAAAAACTTTTTATTTAATGTTAAAATAAAAATGTCACAAACATGAGTTGTTTTACTAAAACAATTTTTAAATAGGGTTATTGAAGAAATATTTTTTACTATAAATATTCATTAGAAAGATAAAAAGATTTAATACATCATGATATTTTTTTTATATATTTTAGACATTAAATAAATTAAATTATTTAAGACACCATGATGATGGAGTGATTACCTCATTAATTAACGATTTAAATAAAATGAGAATATAATGTAAAATCTAAAACTTAAAATTGTCAAAAACCTATTGGATGAGTATATTTCGAACCCTTATCACCTTATCCTCAAAATATATAAGTGTGGGACCTTTAAAATCTGAAACTCATTATATAATAAAGTAACATTTCATGACTTTCCAAGAGTGCCCCTCCTCTCCTCTTATAAAAGGCCCCCACCACTACCACCTTATTCACACCGTCAAAGCCTTTTGGCTCGGCCAACATCTGCCCAAATACTCTATAAACTTCCCTCTCTTACTCCTAGAAGCCTCAATTTGGGCATAATTCTTCCCATGGAAGCCTTTGGCTCAAATCAAAAAAGAGTTACCCAATTTTAAGGTAATGTCTTTTCTTGTGTTATTTTGTTTTATTTTTCTTCTCCAACCCCCTAAAATCTTTTTATTATTTTATTTTGTAACAAGACCAGTATCATCAATATAATTGTATGTTTTTATGAGAATTATTTTATTTACACTTACACACACCTTCGTCTAATGGTTAAATAACATATTGTTTCTGTGGTTGGAAAATTTCTGCCTCACGAAACGATGATTGTTCAATCTTCTTTTAACACCTCTCACGGTGGCCATTATGATGACACTATTTTTATATATTATATATATTATGTTTTTTTCATTATTATTATGTATTTTTCATTTATGGCATACCTTTACGATTTCCATTATGGGTAAACGCAATAATTTCATTTTAGGAAGTGCGGACTACCGCCCCCTCAAAGTGATTTGAATCGTTAATGCCATATGTGGGGTGTATAAAGGATGGATTAAATGATATTATACCTGATATTATATGGGAATTATAGTATACCTTTATATAATTATAATTTCATTCAATTAAATATTAAATAGAAATGAAATAATCATTCATGCGTACGTACGGCGTACCGTCTCCATGAACGGTGCATTTCATATCTTACCTCTAAATGTTATGTAATATTATAAAAGAATGTATATAATGGATATATATGATATGTATGATATCTACATAATGAATATAATTCTATAGATAATGTATATTCTACCACATAAACAACTTGTAATTATAAGAAGTTTATTGTTGACTCAAGTACCAAATATCGACAAAACAACTGTTATTAACTTAAATGACTACATAATTTTCGTAAAATTGTAATAATGAACATGAAAAAGGTTCTTAAGCAAGTAGAGGTTAACTCTATTTTATTATTCAGGAGGTTAAAGAACGGTCGAGTCAAGTCGGACACAAGGTAAGGGAACTTCTTAACCCAATTTCCGTTTTTTGGGTTAATCTTATACTTTCAAATTATGTCATGATATTATTATATCCTATCTTGTATTTGTAATTTCATTATGTGTACTTATATAGAATACACATAATAGATCTATTTAAAAAATGATCTTTGTAAGGGAACTTCTTAACCCAATTTTTCGTTCTTTGGGTTAATCTCCTACTTTCAAATTATGTCATGATATTATTATATCCTATCTTGTATTTGTAATTTCATTATGTGTACTTATAGTGAATACACATAATAGATCTATTTTATTTAAAAAATTATCTTTGTAAGGTACTTTGTCTCAATCTCCATTCATTGAGGCATATTTTTTTTTATACACAAATTTCTTTTATACGGTGTATAAACCCCTTTGACTTTTATGTTTATTCAAAAGGAATATTTTTATACGAAGAGTTTTACTAAAAGACAAAAAGGAATGTCTTTCTTGTTGTATGTATGCAGAGACAATGATTTATCTGCCACCATGACCATTATTTGAGTTTCGGCTTCCTCTATAAGCCATAACTTTTTTTAAATGAAAAATAAATATCAAGTTTTTATTTTATTTTATTTTGGTATTGAAAATGGTTTTGAAAGTGTTTTTATTATATCAATGTGTTGTATTGATATATTGTGATTGAAATGTGGAAATTTTATGTTTCCTTTATGCATGTTCTATGTGATATGATTATGTTATGGTTTACGATATGTTTAAAGCTGTTCATATGAGGAATGCATTGGACTTAATAAGTGATGGGTGGAGCCCGCTATAGCTTTTCGATGCATCGGTAGGTCTCATGAGACAAACTAGTGTCTTAGCACGAGGCCTTGACAAAATCTTATTTGTGGTCTTGGCACGAGGCCTTGGATACGTGGTTATGATAGTCTGGCATTATGCATTCCATCATTATGAAAGTGGTTATTGATATTGCATGTGATTATTCGACCAGTAGAATATCCATGTGAATAAGTAAATGGAATTATTTCATTTTACATTTTCCATATTATGTTGAAGTTCAAGTTTAAAAGGCTTTGGTTTTAGTTATACATTGCCTTAAATGTTTTTGTTTATTTATGAAAGCTTCCGCTATATTGTTATCCTTACTGAGCATCTGAGCTCACCCCTTTCAATGTTTTAATTTTTTCCAGGATGTGAAGAAGTATTTTAGGAATGACCTGCAGGGATAGTCTGAAGGGGATATGAGTGTGGAAAATGGGGACTATGTTATTGTAGTTTTTCACTTTATGATGTAATGTAACATTTATGAATGTATCTAGTGTTTCCAAGGCTACTAAACTAATCGGTCTTTCGAGACTTGATCTTTTGTGATCATGCCAATGTTACGAAGTAATGCACCGACTCTGGGTAACTTGGGTCGGGGCGTTACAGTTGGTATCAGAGGCAGTTTAGTAATAACCTTGGAATCTAGATTTAGATAAACTCTAATTAGAGCACATAGTTCTAAGATAGACTTTGAGGATTAGTATAGAAGAACTTCCTAGAATTTTGGTATTATAGAGATTATGTGAGTTTCCTGAGCAATACATCCCTGTTTGGATACGAGCAGGTAAAGGCTGCTCTGGCACAGATGTACCTAGGGGTAAAACCAGAAAACACCGCTTTGAGATAGACTCGAACGGGAACTGGTGCACGACAACGGGCCTTGCTGCACTCTTGGTTACGACACTCCTGGGGGATATGCTTAGGATAATTATCATTTTCTTTACAAACCATTATAAAGGGATTATGCGTACATACTTCCTCAAAGAAAACATTTTCATGATTATGGATTATATCCATAAATAGTTCAATTTATGTTAAGTGTTTCAAAAGTATGGAATTATGTATTTTAATTCATAAACTATTCTAGTTTATGCCATTGTTTAGAAATGGCGCCTAGTGGTAGGAATGGAAACCGTATCAATGCACGCACTCCGTGTAGAGATTTCCCTCCTGCTCAAGATAATTTTTGTGGAGCTAGAGATACAACTGGTGCTGATCAACTTATTAACATACTGGGACTACCAAAGACTCCTAGAAGGAATGATGCAATATGGGTCATTGTTGATCGTCTCATGAAGTCAAAACATTTTCTTGCTATAAGGGAAGATCTACCACTTGAACGTCTAGCAAGACTATATATTAATGAAGTTTTGAGACTCTATGGAGTACCCCTGTCGATTGTCTCGGATCGTGATCCCCGTTTTAAATCAACATTCTGGAAAAGTCTTCAGAAGGCCTTGGATACTGAACTTTGTTTGAGCACTGCTTACCACCCTCAAACAGATGGACAATCAGAAAGAACTATTCAAACCTTAGAAGACATGTTGAGATCATGCTCACTTGACTTTCAAGGAATGTGGGATCAATATTTACCTCTGGTAGAATTTTCCTATAACAATATCTTCCATTCAAGTATTCAGATGGCACCATATGAAACGTTATACGGAAAGCGATGTCGCACACCAACCTGTTGGGATGACGTTGGTGAAAGAAAACTTGTAGGCCCAAAACTGGTGGAGGAAACGATGAAAAAGGTGAAAGTAATACAAAACCACATCAAAGAAGCTCAAAGTAGGCAGAAGAGCTATGCCGAAAACGGAAGGAAAGTTTTGGAATTTCAGGTAGGAGATCATATTTTCCTGAAGGTATCTCCATGGAATGGAGTTATACGTTTCGTTAAGAATGTTAAATTGAGTCCCAGGTACATCGGACCCTTCGAAATTCTAGAATGAATTGGGGTTGTAGTTTACCGTTTGGAAATGCTGCCAAGTCTCTCTAAAGTTCACGATGTATTCCACGTATCACTGTTGAGAAAATACATGCCTGACCCAACGCATGTACTCACCTATGAGAAATTAGAACTGGAACCCGACCTGTCTTATTTCGAAGAGCCCATCAGAATTCTTGATACAAGAGAACAAGTGCTGAGAAACCGGACGACTCGTCTGGTAAAAGTTCTATGGAGAAACCATAAGATGGAGGAGGCAACGTGGGAAACCAAGGAACTTATGATGAAGAATAACCTGAGTCTTTTTATATAGTGACATTATATGAAATTTCGAGGATGAAGTTATTTGAAGGAGGGGAGAATGTAACACCACAAGCTTCCATGGTACACTTCTCTTTGAATAATACAGTAGCGTGTGTTGTACGCAAGTTCGAGATTCTAACACACCGCAACCAATCAAAATAGCCATTATGAATAGTAATACCCACTTTTTGGAATTATATATATTTTATATTTCAAAATGGACTTCATTTTTGGATTTAGAATATCGAAATTAGCCTATGTTGAATTTTTGGTATTTTTCGGAGAACTTCCAATTTTTTATGAATAGTGAAAAATACTTAAAAACTACTTTTTTAATAAAAATAATTTATAGTGATAAATTATACTATTGAGTGGTTTTAAAGTATAAATAGAATATATTTTTACCATTTTATCCAATGGTGTTCATTATAATTAATTTCACTTTGAAATTGGACATAAAAAATTGTCAATCTTTTGATATATATTGTTTCTTAAAAACACGCTATTTGTTGTGACAGCGGGAATTAATTATAAAATTAATTAATGCAACTTATGTGTTTGGAATTTTGTAAAATAGACATCATTTTTGAATTCGGAATATCAATTACAGCTTAGGGTGAAATTTTGGCATTGTTCTGAAAAACGTTAATTTTTGATGAATAGTGAAACCACTAAGTGGTAGTTAAAAAATTGATTTTTCGTTTAAATGAAACTTTACCACTTCTATGATTTGATTTTCAAAAATCCGACATACATGATTTTCATTAAGAAGTAAAATCTGCTTCAATGGGATTAAAATAATTTTTTGGTGACTAGTAACGTTTAAGATTAATTAATCGCGATTAAAGGTAATTAGTGAAATTTAAGGTAAAAATGGTATTATAAAAATATGAAAATACCCTTAAACTTGTCCTACCCCTATTGGATGAGTCATGTCCGACCAATAAAATCCATGGGTCAACTTGGGGATCCCATGGAGCCACATTTCTTGGAAAATGACATTAAAAACTTTTTATTTAATGTTAAAATAAAAATGTCACAAACATGAGTTGTTTTACTAAAACAATTTTTAAATAGGGTTATACAAGTAATATTTTTTACTATAAATATTCATTTGAAATATAAAAAGATTTCCTACATCATGATATTTTTTTTATAATTTTTAGACATTAAATAAATTAAATTATTTATGACGCCATGATGATGCAGCGATTACCTCATTAATTAACGATTTAAATACAATGAAAAGATAATGTAAAATATAAGAATCAAACTTGTCAAAAACCTATTTGATGAGTATATTTAGAACCATTATCACCTTATCCTCGAAATATATAACTGTGGGACCTTTAAAATCTAAAACTCATTATATAATAAAGTAATTTTCATGACTTTCCAAGAGTACCCCTCCTCTCCTCTTATAAAAGGCCCCCACCACTACCACCTTATTCACACCATCAAAGCCTTTTGGATCAGCCAAACTCTGCCCAAATACTCTCTAAACTTCCCTCTCTTACTCCTATAAGCCTCACATTGGGCATAATTCTTCCCAGGGAAGCCTTTGGCTCAAATCAAAAAAGAGTTACCCGATTTTAAGGTAATGTATTCTCTTGTGTTCTTTTGTTTTATTTTTCTTCTCCAACCCCCTAAAATCTTTGTATTACTTTATTTTGTAACAAAAACAGTATCCTCAATATAATTGGATGTTTTATGAGAATTATTTTATTTACACTTACACAAACCTTCATCTAATGGTTAAATAACATATTGTTTCTGTGGTTGGCAAATTTCTGCCTAACGAAACGATGATTGTTCAATCTTCTTTTAACACCTCTCATGGTGGCCATTATGATGACACTATTTTTATATATGATATATATTATTTTTTTTTCATTATGATTCTGTATTTTTCATTTATGGCATACCTTTACGATTTCCATTATGGGTAAAAGCGATAATTTCATTTTAGGAAGTGCGGACTACCGCCCCCTCAAAGTGATTTGAATCGTTAATGCCATATGTGGGATGTATAAATGATGGAGTAAATGATATTATACATGATATTATACTGTAATTATAGTATACCTTTATATAATTATAATTTCATTCCATTAAATATGAAATAGAAATGAAAGTAGTGTTCATGCGTACGTACGGCTTACCGTCTCCACGAACGGTGCATTTCATTTCTTACCTCTAAATGCTATGTAATATTTTAAATGAATGTATATACTATATATATATGATATATATGATATCTACATCATGAATATAATTCTGGTGATAATGGATATTCTACCACATAAACAACTTGTAATTATAAGAAGTTTATTTTTGACTCAAGTACCAAAGATTGACAAAATGACCGTTATTAACTTTAATGACTACATAATTTTCGTAACATTGTAATAATGAACTTGAAAAAGGTTCTTAATCAAGTAGAGATTAACTCTAGTTTATTATTTAGGAGGTTAAAGAACGGTCGAGTCAAGTCGGACATAAGGTAAGGGAACTTCTTAACCCAATTTCCGTTCTTTGGGTTAATCTCCTACTTTAAAATTATGTCATGATATTATTATATCCTATCTTGTATTTGTAATTTCATTATGTGTACTTATATTGAATACACATAATATATCTATTTAAAAAATGATCTTGGTAAGGGAACTTCTTAACCAAATTTCTGTTCTTTGGGTTAATCTCCTACATTCAAATTATGTCATGATATTATTATATCCTATCTTGTATTTGTAATTTCATTATGTGTACTTATAGTGAATACACATAATAGATCTATTTTATTTAAAAAACTGATCTTTGTAAGGTACTTTGTCTCAATCTCCATTCATTGAGGCATATTTTGTTTTATACACAAATTTATTTTATACGGTGTATAAACCACTTTGACTTTTACATTTATTCAAAAGGAATATTTTTATACGAAGTGTTTTACTAAATGAAAAAAAGGAATGTTTTTCTTGTTGTACTTATGCGGTGACAATGACTTCTCTGCCACAGTGACCATTATTTGAGTTTCAGCTTCATCTACAAGCCATAACTTTTTTTAAATGAAAAATAAATATCAAGTTTTAATTTTCTTTTATTTTGGTATTGAAAATGGTTTTGAAAGTGTTTTTATTATATCAATGTGTTGTATTGATATCTTGTGATTGAAATGTGGAAATGTTATGTTTCCTTTATGAATGTTTTATGTGATACGATTATGTTATGGTTTATGATATGTTTAAACCTGTTCATATGAGGAATTCATTGGACTTAATAAGTGGCAGGTGGAGCCCGCTAGAGCTCCTCGATGCATCGGTAGGTCTCATGAGACAAACTAGTGTCTTGGCACGAGGCCTTGACAAAATATTATTTCTGGTCTTGGCACGAGGCCTTGGCTACGTGGTTATGATAGTCTGGCATTATGCATTCCATCATTATGAAAGTGGTTATTGATATTGCATGTGATTATTCGTCCAGTAGAATATCCATCTGAATAAGTAAATGGCATTATTTCATTTTACTTTTTCAATATTATGTTGAAGTTCAAGTTTAAAAGGCTTTTGATTTCGTTATACATTGCCTAAAATGTTTTTGTTTATTTATGAAAGCTTCCGCTATATTGTTATCCTTACGGAGAATCTGAGCTCACCCCTTTCAATGTTTTAATTTTTTCCATGATGTGAAGAAGTATTTTTGGAATGACCTGCAGGGATAGTCTGAAGGGGATATGAGTGTGGAAAATGGAGACTATGTTATTATAGTTTTTCACTTTATGATGTAATGTAACATTTATGAATGTATCTAGTGTTTCCAAGGCTACTAAACTAATCATTATTTCGAGACATGATCTTTTGTGATCATGCCAATGTTACGAAGTAATGCACCGACTCTGGGTAACTAGGGTCAGGGCATCACAAGAAATCCATATCTCTCAAGCTCTTAAGGAACACCACCTGGCCTTAATGTTTCATATGTAACTTTAGTCGTTTCTTCATCTACAACTATTTTTGGAACTAGATCAACCTCCATATCAAGAATACTTCATGTTTACAAGTTTTGAACTTCTTTAAGTTCATATTTCATTAAACTAACTACTCGATCCATGTATTTTATCTCATGTAAATTACCATCTCGATCCGAAAACACTTTATGTTAAATATATTTATAGAAATAATATCCATTTATTTCATTGGGATAAGAAAATAATAATAATTTTTATAACTTGGAGCCTATATTTTTAGAATAAAATCATTGTATGGGTTCTTTTCAATCCAAAATACTCATAAAATACATAATAGGACATTTCCTTGTCTATATCTCATATGGTGTATTTATGGTTTGTTTATATGGAATACAGTTCAGTAAGAATGAAAAAATATTTAGAACATAACCATACAATGTAGCAGTAAGGTCACGCTAATTCATCATCGATCATAATATGCCCAAAAATGTATGATTCATCTTATCAAACACAATATTCCATTGTGGTGTTCCCATAGGAGTGATTTATAGAAAAAATCCACAATCTATTATATTCTCATGAAATGCATGGCTCAATTATTCACCACCCTCATTTGATCAAAGGATCCTGATACTTTTTCCCCATTGAGTTTGTACCTCTTTCTTAAACACTTTGAAATTTTCAAAAAAAGTATACTTGTGTCTCATTAGAGACACAAATCCATATCGATTAAAATAATTAGTAAAAGAAAAAAATTGTCAAAAAAACATTCTTTAGTACTCATTAGACTATAAATATCACTATATATGAGATCCAATTGTCCACTAGCCCTTTCACCTTTTTCACTAAAAGGTTCTTTAGTCATCTTTCATAGTAAACCAGACTCACAATTATCAAATTGTTAATAATTGAATGGTTCAAATAAATCCATCTCAATGGAGTCTCTAGAAGTGTGTCTTGTTTATATATACATGAAAAAAATTACAAAGATAAGTGGGATTATAATGAACCCTAGCCTTCATATTTTCAATGTTATAAAAAATATTAACCATATATAGAATATATAATCCATTTATCATATTTCCAATTACATAAAACATATCATTAATATATATATATGTGATAGTTTTTCATTAATAGTGATTGAAAATACTTTCTTTTACAAACAAGATATAGAAAAAAAAATTGGTTATGGCAGGTACATAATAAAAATTCTCTAACTCTAGAACTAATACACTGGGTAAAGTCACACCATAATTGATAACTTATGCAAAAACTCTTACCCTATTTTTTACATGAAGGCCCCTTTATCCATTTTTCAATTCCATAATATCTTTGAGTTTTTTTATTAGAATAAATGTGTGATGCACACCTTGTATCCATTACTCAAGAGTTTGATTTGGTGAAATTTTACTCTATAACATTCACATTGAGATTCTCAAAATCCTTCTCTTTGAGAAGATTTCTCAACATTAGAGATAAATTCTGAACTATATTATAGGTTATACATATAATTGATCTAAAATGTTTACCATAAAGTATGTTTTTATCGACAATGGATGAGTTTCATGTTTTATATCATTTCATCAAGAACATTTAATGAATTTACTCCCACTAAAAATGATTCCCCTATATATCATATCTATATAGTGATCCAAGATCTATATTTGATTTAGAAACATCCTTAATTTATCATGAAACAGGTCACATAGTTATTTAGGTAAATAATAATTCCAATCACAACACTTTTTATTATTGGATAGTTTAATGGGAAAATGTTTTTCTATACCAATCATATAGATAATAAACTCAATTATATTCCTCCAGTATACAAACTTTTAGGGTTTCCCAGCTAAGTGTCACTCAAATCTAGAAAAAGGATGTGTTACCTAACCCTTAAGATTAACCATTCCCACCATGCCTTACATAAGATAATCCATGGGCACCCCACATTGGCGTGAACCTTCCAAGTTGGATTATAGAGTTTTTCGCTTGTTCTTTCATTATAAGGAAACTAAAAATTATTATTTGATTTATTTTTTTTAAAATACTCACCAGTTTAACATAAATCACATGTATATAAAACCCATTGAATATCAAGAATCGTTATTATTTCATGTTTTTATTCATTTTTGTATACATGATTTTAATGATTTAGTTTTGAAATCCCTATTTCATTAACCAAATTAACGTGTTCACACCATATTAATGTTCAACTCTTTACACAAATCATATGTTTGTTTTAATCACTCAAAAACAAAATCCAAAAAAAATTATACATATCAAAATGTATATTAAGGATAGGTTATATGAACTCTTCATGATTAATCTAGTAGTGATAATTATCCAACCCCTCACCTTTATAGAAAAATTCATAAGTCTCTAGGATAGTGGGTAATCTGACCCCAAATCCCTCCCTCCTGGGAGATGTTACTTAAGAGAAAATTAAATTCATGATATCTCTAAAACTTAAAATGAACAAACTACATTCAATAATTATTATAAATATCATAAATCTAAAAAAGAATAATTTCATGGTAGATAAAAACTAAATCTTATGATATCACACTTAGCATATAATTTCAGACACTATCTCCTAGAAGAAATTTATCACATAAATTTAGCATACATAATATTTATATTCAAAAAACACTTTATAAACTTGAATATAATACAAGAATAAAATAATAAATAAAAACATTATTTATATTTCAAAAACATGAAAAAAAATTATGAACTTTTCATATTTTCTTTAGATATAAAAAATACCATTTTATGATTCGTAACACTTATAATTTTTAAACCATAAGTAAAAATATCAAAAATAAAAAATTTCAACATTTTTTAGGAATGTTGTATTTTAGGACTGATAATATTATTATGATTCATAAAATATGGTCGATACCTAGGAGATAAATATTCTATGAACCAATCATATTTATGATATAACTTCAACTGTATGATATTATTGAATTGTTTGATATGATTAGATCTATTGTAAATATCCTATTGTATTTTATGATAGAGTTGGTATTATATTTATGTATTTATACCCTATTTCCATGAAAATCCTAGATTGAATCATATTTTATGATATTATATATCATATGATATGACATGATTCAAATCCCTATGATAATTTTATATCATACCATGCAATATAATTTAGTCATACAATGTGACTAACCAAAATAGAAAAAATATAACATATAGTATTTTATGATATATCCAAAAAGATTTATGATTTAATTTCACTAAAAACCAACATATTCACATATTGAATCTTGTGAGAACCCATATTTTATATTGTTAATGGGTTTTAGGGGATCATTTTATGATCTTATGCAGTAAAAAACCCATATATGGCCAGATATATCTTCAAAGATTCAATATAAGGAAAATGAAGAACACAAAAAACTTGAAACACAGTCTCGTTATCCTCTATATTCTTCTTAGATGGATAAATTTTTTTGATGATAATCAAATCAGAAAAAAAAAGGATTCCAACCTCTGATGGGTTACATAGGCCTTGGATCATAAATCATATCTTGACGATTTAAAAATGTTGATTGGGTGTTAAGGCCTTCACGATGTAACAAATGGATTTTTTTGAGGAAGATAGAATCAGCCTACTTTTCATGAAACGAGTGACACTAATAGGATGAAACCCTTACCTTATATAGGTATCATTAATGCTCTTCATTTAATGAATATCATTGACCTATAGTGTGTATCAGGTTTTATATCATGGCACCCATACATTGCTTATCCTTGGAGTGTTCTTCATTGAACACCTCAATAAAGTTGTGTCATGTGATAAATAATACATGTCATGAATTATAAGACAAATAAACCATGCGGGAGTTGGTGACCAGATTCATGCACTCACATGGATGTCATATCATAAACCTTATTGTACTATATTATATTGGTAGAAGAAGCATCCCAAGCTTCTATTAGAATATAAAAATATCGTAATACATGCTATTAATCTCATTCATATTGTACCATAAGATTACAGAAAGTCGTAAGATGATAATCACCCATTTTAAGTGAATATACATCACTTTCCACATGACACTTTCAAACATGCTATTGAAACTCAAGTCAAACAACTCTTCAATAAAGATCAGGATCTTTTGTAACCCCAATATGTGTCACACACCTTGAAACTACAACAAGCATCTGTTTCAATTTTGGATGAAAACATCATACTTTCACATAATTTTAGGTTTCATGAATATAAAAAAACACCTTTTGTGGGTATTAAATTAAAATTTATTTTAATTTAGAGTTTCCTGAAACCTCAAGAGAATATATTTCATGTTAAATTTATAATTAATTTATTTATGATCTGAAGAAATTAATACACCACCTTAGGATCATTTCTTTGATGATGTTATAGATCTTTCAAAAAACATTTTAGATTACTTTCATTTCACTATAATGATTCAAGTATATAATCCCTCTAGCGGTGATCCACATGTTCTCCATTGATATTTGAGAAGCTGCAATTGATTTTCAGGTGGTAGAGTAATGAATCATTTGTATTGCATTTTTCTTCTTGATCACTCCAAGATCCTTTGAGCTAAAAGGAGTTATTCTCATTCTTGGGAGGAAGATAGGATGAATTAAAGAGATAGAGAGAGAGATAATTCAGTTGTAAACAATAGTTCTCTATTATCAATTTTTGATAAATTCTACACAATTGAAGTAACCATCTATTTATAAAGTCAATGTTTAGATTAAAATATTATTTATTCATGTACCATCCCTTAAATAATACTATAATATTTCAAAAAACCACTTTCCATATAATAATAATCTTATTATTATTATTTTATGTCATGTTCTGACTTTTGTGATGAAAAATAGTTTTTTACCTTCATATAAATTAATATTCATCACAAAATAAGATCGTGGATCATTCAAAATCCTCCGTATTTAATGAATTCTAAAATAAATATATATTCACTTAAATAAATATTTTATTCACAATTGAGGTAATAAATATTCATTAAATATTCAATAAATAAAATAAATATTTTATTCACAAACAAATGAATAAATATTTATTATATATTCAAGTAATCAAATAAATTATTTATTAATAAACAAATAATTATTTATTACCTTATGAATATTAGAAATTAATAAAACTTGAATAAAATTAATCCTTGGTATTCATAATAATATTTATTCCATTAATTAAATTCAAATAGAATTTAATCGATATTGATAGAAATACTTACTATGTGATCCCCTATGATTCTTACTCATTGGAAATAGGTCGGTGCGCCTAAAGTCGAAGATTATGGTCTAAAAATGGGTCAAGGAACCCAATATAAATAACATAATGTCACAACATATACAACCATATAAGAATTCTCTCTATGTCATATAATCTCTTTGTATCAGTATATTATCAAACAGGTTTCCCATTCATGTCATCAAACTATCTACTTGATGCATCTTTCTTTGACTATCTGAAATAAACATTATTACACCATATCCATGGAATTTATGAGACAGTTATATTTCAATCAAAGGGATAAGACATAAAATTTCATAAATATGGAAGGGAAAATACTTCCGAAACTTATCCATTAATAACATTTCATTCATGATGATCCCAACATACCCTACTTCCTGGCAACATATGGCATGATGGTTTTTGTCAGTAAATCTAAGTGTGTGAGTCATGATATGCATTATTTATAATCTTAAAGTCTAAGGAACATTATGCATGCTAATAGATAGGAATATCCAATGACACCAAATCATGAAGAATTCCTATTGGTGGGTATGTTCTCATAATATCCCATATTGAAGATTACCATGTGAAAACTTCATGATAAGAACCCTCATCCACTTATAAGTACTCACACCAGACAATATGTATACTTAATTCCCTATCATAGTAAGTTATCTAACCATAGAACTATTTTAAATATTATCATCATCACATTTCAAGATTATCATCATAGCGGGGAACAATTATGACCATATCAATGTGATAGGTATTATAGGATATTATCACATTGATGTTATGCATAATAACAATCAATATGTGATACGATATTTATATTAATATTCACTCATTTGAATATTCAAGTAATCTAAAGTAAAAAAAAAGTAGTTGGTTCTATGGAACAAACTCCAAAAAACTATCACTTGATCTAGAGACAACTATTAACGACTGTTTAGTCATCACATGAAAAATAAGCTTCTATTGAGTATAGATACAGCTTCTAGTCCTACCATGTTGTTGTGGTTAGGGTTAGTAAATCCACATGTCTGAATAGTGATTCCTTTTACTGATACATTTTTATCATGAGAAAATACCTCATGTATACATAAAACTGAGTATAAACCTCTTGTTACCATGATTGAATCCTAAAATCTACAATAAATCCAAAATCATAGATTATCATAAAATGATAAATCACTTTCTTTTCGTATAACCCAAAATCAAAACATGTCATTGCTAAACTTATTTTTAAGCAACGTACTAGAATATTATAGATATTGAAACCACTGTCTGTAATAAGTTTTTACTATATATTACAATGTCTTTATTAGTGATACTATATCAAATTGAACTAAATAAAAAACATTATTCAATTCCCTTGATCACTAGTATTCCTACTTCTCCAAACACTAGGAACTCATCCAGTTATACTTTTCCAAGTATTGACGGATAGTTATAATGGAAATTCTATGAAATTATGTTGGATTTTTTTGATATTAACCTATTATTATTTATACATTAATAATATAAAATTTCAATACATATCATGGAACATGATATGAATTCATATAACTTAAGATTGTGAAATTCTTTTAATCTTTATAATATCTTCCTATGCCCATGCATGTTCTACTGGAAGGATTATATGCCAACAAAAATTAGATATTTAATTGTTTAAACTTTTATTTTTCATTACTATGGTAATATATGCACTATGAATAGATTTATAAAACTAATAGATTCATTTTATGGATCTAGTTCCCGAGAACATGGCTACTACTTTAAGAAAAACTTGGAGAAATTTCATTCCTTAGCCTTAACAATCTGGTAAGGAATTACATTTGTTTTCCATTTTTTATTAACATATCTATCTTGAAAACTAATAGTGCTCCCACTAAAAAAATTTAGACACATGTTACTCATTCATTTACAAACTAATATTCTATTATCACTATGCATGATTTATTCATAAATTAGTTTATTTAATATACATATCTTTTTAGAGTTTATTTATGTCACTGACCCTTTTAGTTATTCCTATTAGACGTATACCATAGGGACTCCTTTTGTTCATGTAATAGAGACATATTCCATAAGTATTCCTCTAAATGAGGTGTCCTTAACTGTCAATAGGCCAATAATATTATCATAGAAATATGATTTGACAGGTACAATTCAAAAAGTATTTTAGTCATGATGCGAGGTGAGTGAGTTTTTCTATGGACTAAAATCTTGACAATCTATCATTCTATATTGGTACCTCATTATACCATCCATATCCAGTTTCTCTTAAATACTCACCAGTAGTATCAAGTCTTAGAAACATTAAAATATGTAATCCCTAAATTTTGATACATGGAATCCGTCCTTTGAATTTATATATACTTTTCAACTATATAATATTACCATTTAATACTCATTTGTAGGAATATTTATTATAAAATAATAATATATGTATCAACCATTATGGTGAACATAAACCACCTCTTTGGTTATGAATTCCTATATAGTATGCTTCTTTGGAATAACTCCTCCCACTAATCTCAGTGGAGTCCAATATTCTTATGCCAGCTCATGTGCATTTAAAGCCTTAAACCATAAAAGTTAATTATTATCCCACTATCATTAAATAGATAGGATTAATTTATATAAATATAGTTTATCTTTACTATACATTAGTATTCTAAGCATTTATAGGATCATTAACTCATATAAATAGTGTTTTGATGTTCGTTTGTAGATAAGGATATATTTTAACAAATGTTTTTCAAAAAATATTTGTGGTAGTGTTATAATTTATTCTTATCATATCGAATTTGATATGATATACATTAGAAAATATAGTTGGAATATGGTTAGTTTTTTCACTTCTATTTATAAAATATTTCTTGAAATGAATAATGGAATATTTTTAATATATATGACTCATCGTTGATCTTCCTTTTACCACCATCATGAAATTGATTTATATAAGAAAATTTGAGTTAGGTATAGACTTTAATACACATATATGATCAATGATTACTTGGGTAACATATTATTTGACAAGCCATCTCAGTTATTCCTCAATATTTACCAAGTTCTCTCTTTTACTTCACTAAGAATCTCTAAAAAAAATAAATGGATTCTCTGGAAGTTACCTTTATTTTAGAATGTTTTATGTGTCCGTATTGAACCAAATATAAAAATATTTGTGATGTGACTTTATTTAAAAGGTTTTTCTCTATAAAACATGATGATTAGTTTGTTTTTATATCCAGTTACTTAAATTATAAATACCATTACACACGCTCATAGATAATAACATCTGATGACACCAAAATATGCGAAATTCCTAATGGTGGATATGTTCTCATAATCTCCCATATTAGAGATTACTTAGTGTGAAATTAAAGATAATAAGACCCATACACTTACTAGTACTCATACCTAATGATCTATATACTATTTTCCCTATCATTATACATTATCTGACCATAGAACAGTTTTAAATAATATCTTTATGGAATTTAAAAGTTCTCATCATAATGGGAAACTTATATGACATTATAAATGTGAAAGATAATCTAGGACATTATCACATTAATTTTATGTAGAAGAACAATCAATATGTGATAAAATATTTATATTAATATTCACTACTTTGAATATTTATGTAATCTAAAGTATAAAGTAGTTGGTTATATAGAACTGACTCCAATAATAAAATATATATTTTCATCATCAAGGTGATCCTTTTCATATCATCTAGAAACATAGTTTCTCATACTACCCCTCTTAGACATAGAGTGAATAGAATCACATGACTCAATTATACTTGAATCAAGAAGACTAGATACACTCAACACCAAACTTATCTCTTCTTTTCAAATGAAATTTATGGATCAAATTCCTAAACCATATCTTATAGAATAAACCCTATGGTCCTTATAATATTTCTTTAGTTGACATTTCTTCCCACAATGCTAGAATATAGATCAAGGCTCAACCAAATTAACTCAATTAATCTCTCACTTATCTTTATCCTTGTATAAAATTTTACATGAAATATAATACCCCATACCCTCTACACTAGATTATTTTCTAAAAGAATAATGGGTTTCCTTACCTCTAGAATTTCTCATTACAGTAACCATCATGTCCGATAAATTCAGCAGCAATGATAAAAAAATCAACACATGCACTAATATAATAAACTTTACCCCAATTGACTCAATATATATCTGAGTCACATTGAATCAATTATAATGATCCACCACTAACCTTCCTTCTAATATTTTCATGTTGAATAGTCTCCATATCAGAAATACTATTCATTTGGATTCTCATACATGGTGAAATGGTAGTCATCAACTCAACAGTTGTCTCTACCTTTTAGATATTTAAGGACATGTTATGAGAAAACATAATCTAAATCACCTCTGGTGATTTTTGATAAATCCTTTACCATTCATCTTTTGACATCACTTTGGGATTGAATCCCTTCAACAGAACCTCCATATATCTTCATAACATATAGTCTTCAATTTGTATCCTCTAGAATCTAAATTTTTTCCTATCAAAATTATTAATCTGGAACTTACCCACTTCCAAAACTATCCTTCTAGAATAAATTAACTTCTATTGAATTAGATAAATGTAAATGGATTAGTAATGTATTAGCATAATTATCCAACAAGGACAAGAATAGAATGATGCTCGACACTAAGTTTTGAACTCCTGACCTGGGTCTGACCACTAGAAACTCTAAAACCGAGATATAAAACCACTTATTATTCTTAAAACCTATAATATGGATATTATCCTCCAGTACCCTCAAATAAGGAACAATGTTTTAGAACTTCCAAAATAAATGACACTTGATGTCAAAAACCAAGATCCTAAACTGGGCTCTATAATATCCATACTAAATTTCCATATACTCAAATAATAATTTGAGAAATAAAATGAATATAAAGAAAAAAATAAATAAATAGATCAAAAAACACCTATAATAACATGGTTCATTAATTACCCAACTTTATGGGAGGAATACTACAATTTTTTTATTAATAGAGGAGACATTAGTGTTACAATAGAATAAAATACTTGAGATATATATAGAAATAGAATAACACATGTAAATAGTTAAAGTATTTTACAAGTGACCCCACTTTCCATTTTATAGAGGAGATCATCCGGTTACACCAATTGAAACACTATTTGATCTTTGAATTCAACCATCGTTTGATCAATAAAACTACCAATAGATCATTGATTACACCAACTCAACATGTATTTTCTGATGTACGGTGTATGTTTTGGAACTCATCACCCAGCTTCTTCCACACTTACAGAAATTTCCATGCATCACCACTATTTTGAACTTTAGGTTACACAATATAGTAACCCAAGCCTTTTAAATATATTTTTATATTATTTTAAGAATAATTATACATGAAATATGAACCAATGATAAAAAAGTATAGTGTCTTTGGAAGACTAGGTAATTAGAAAACATGAAACCAAAATAAAATATCATTTTATTAATCTTCAATAAAGAGATCCTACATCTTTATAGGATACCCTAGGGAATACCTAGACAAACGGTATGAGCTAAAAATCCTAGTAAGGGAATAAACATGGGAATAAATCATAACACATGAGTTAGAAGGCATAACATGATAACATAAAAGGCATGGATCATGAATAAACATATGAAATAATAATATATAGAACATTGAATAATATGATCATGGAAATATTGAAATGTGTTAGAAATATATAACATGACATAAACATGAGTCAAATCTAACTTCTAAGACTATATCACATGGTGGAAAAGGTCCCATAATGGATTAGGTTTACTACCTAATCCAATACATAACGTCTCATGAGAATAGACATTACCCAATGCATTGGAACGTTATCTAGGTGAACCCATAATAACATGTTCATGCATATGTGTTCCATATAAAGAATCAAACATATGGAATAAATATAAGGGTTACCCATAGAAATAAATGAGTTTCATAATCATGTCATAAGAAAAAAACAAAGGGTGTATCATAATGGAATCCATGAAAGAAGGGATTAAATAATTATTGCTAATTTATTAAGGAAAAATAAGAATATATCTTTAATAATGATGACTAACTAAATTGAAAACATGAAAGATAGTGGTTAGGTAACATTATAAATACCCCACTTAACTATGGTTTTAGGGAAAATAATAAAGAGACTTTGAAGAGGATAAATGAATAATTATTTGCATAAAACAAAAAATTAAATAATATAGTTTTTCATGATAAAATTATTGATTTTAGAAATATATTTTTAGATTAAAATATTTTATGGAGTATACCTGAAAATGGGTAATAAGTGGAGAAGTTACCTTTAGTCGGGTTTTCATATCAGAAGGAATTGAGAAGGGAACCTTTTAAAACACATATTTCCCCATCAAAGAAGGATGAATTGATCTAGATAAATAATTTTGGAACATATATACAGAATTTTTTATAATTATATAATAGTAATTAATAAATAAATTTTATTAAATATAGAGAAAGCGTAACCTAAAGGAAAAAATGGAAGTTCAGAGAGATTCCTTACCTTATGTCTGAATGCTTTCTACACTTGCACTTAATGTCTTGTATAATATAATTATATTAATTAATTACATAATTAAGAACATATCGTACATGTATTTGATTTATTATAATTTTATTAATTTCATTTATAGCTATTTTGATGAGTTATAATGTTCAATTTTGTCATTCTAAGTGAATTCGTTCCTTGGTTTCATGATCGGTTCATTTGTGTATAATTATAGAAGTTCTTGTAAAATGGGAATAATTCTAAAAAAGTGAAATTATATGGTATTAATGAAATTTAAAAAATTAAATGGTCCCATATATCATTTTTTCTGTTATTATGATGATTCATTTGAAAAAATGTTAATGATAAATGTTTAGATAATTTTGGCGGTTTTTCAGACCATCATGAAATAGTTTTGTTTTATTTAATATTATGTCTATAAATTAGTTCTGGAACATGAAAAAACTTATAATATAAATATTAAAATCTTTTTTAACCATAATAATGGTTTTATTACCAGATTTAAGGGTGGTAATGGAAAACTAAAACTCATTATCCACTAAGACGGTAAACCACCATAATTTGGACAACATTTTCATTTATTTGAATTAGAGGAGATGAGAAAAGTGGTGGATAGAATATATTACAATAGAAATATAAAATTATAATATATACATTATACTATATTTATTATGATTTTATGGATGAAGGAGGTGATTTTAATGTATAAAAAAAGAAATTAAATTAAAAGAGATGGTTTGAGAAAATTACCTCTTAATATCACCTCCTTGAAGGACTTCTTAAGGAACATGGAATTGGTATTTTGTTGAGACCAGAAAATCTTGGACATGGGAAAGAGGCTTGAGAAGGGAATTGGGAAGAATGATGAAAATATACAAGGCTTATAAGGTGTGAGGATAAGGGGTGGTATTTATCGGGGGAGGAAAGGGGTGTTTTTTATTATTATATTCATTATTTTATTATTTTGTCTCAAGACAATAAATAGTGTTTATTTATATGAATAAATATAGTAAATGGTTTAGGATATTCCGAACCAATGGGCACTTACATTAACCAGGACTCAAAAAATATTATACTTAGCATAAAATGTAAAATATTGTAAATTACCATATTCCACTATTCACCAAAAATCAACTATTTTTGAAAAATCCTAAAAATTCACCATAAATTTTTTTCAATGTGTAGATTTTAAAAATTAAATAAATTTTATGTAGATAATTTTATAAATATGAGAAATTTAATTTTTAAATAAAATCATCATTTATTCAAAAAATAATGATTTTAATATTATAATTGATTTTTTAACCCTTTGAGAATTTAATTAAGGTCACAAAAAATTATCTTATAACTATAATAAAACTTAATATTAATTTAATAATATATTTTATGAAAAGAAATTTTCTTTTAAATCATTATATTAATTATAAAATTGTACATAAACATTTCTGCTTTACAAAAATACAAACACATAATTTAGCATTTTTAAATCATTTATTTACTTATACCAGGATATAAATATATCATTTTTCTATTTATAAGATATATAAATTTAATTTTATAATTTCATAGGTCAGGTTACTATTCTAATGGCTAGATTACTATTCTTAATGGTCATATTACTATTCCAATGGTCAGATTTATGAGGTCATGTAGGTTTCTTAATTCCTATAAATTCATCTTATTTCATTAACTTATATTTTCTCTTAAGGTTATATTTATAATTTCATATCTAAAATGAATATTTTATTATTAACATTATGATTAAATTCTACATCTTGGTTTGTGAGTGCAGTTATTCTAGTGAATCGAACATATCCAAATTTTCCCATTTTTGTTATCTTATTTTCTATTCATTATCCTATAGTAATATTTGGCATTCATATTGGTTTATTTGATGACTAATGTATCATTATTCATTTATTTGAATAATTTTTTTATTGGGATCTCTATGTGATGTATGTGTTTTGTGACATGATTATAAGAAAGAAATTCCATTGATAAAATTCTGGGTTGTTACATTCTTCCCTCCTTGTGAAATTTTACCCTCGAAATTTCATTTTACATAATAAGGATAAAAAAAGTGAGGTTACTTCTCCTTTATCACATCCTCTGATTCCCATGTCTCTTATTCATAGATATGTTTTCTACATATTACCTTAACTGGGTGAGTGGTTTTGCTACATAGAACCTTGTATCTATGGTCCAAAATCTTCACTGACTGCTCCTCATGAGAGATATCATTTCCCAACTATACCACCTCTAAGTTTGGTACATGTAAGGGATCTAGTATGTACTTCCTCTACAGTGATACGTGGAATACCTCATGTACTTGAGACATGGTTGGTGGAAGTGCTAGTCGGTAGGCCACATCTTAGACCCAATCAAGAATCTCAAAGGGGATGATATACCTGGTACTTAGCTTTACTTTATTCCCAAATTTCATGAATCTCTTCCATAGATATGTACATAGTAATATGTTTTCACCAACCTCAAACTCTAAGTCCCATCAATGATTATCCGTATATCTCTTTTGTCGACTTTGGGAAGCCCAGATATGTTGCTGGATAGTCTTCACCTTTTCTACCATTTCCTCGACCATTTCAGGTCCCCGCAACTTATGTTCACCAACTTCGTCTCAACATGATGGTGTTCTATATCTTTTCCAAAAAAGGGCTTCATATGGAGCCATTTTTATGCTTTATTGGAAACTATTTTTGCAATAAAACTCGACCAGTGGAAGATGTTGATCCCATCCTCCTTTGAAGTCCATTATGTATGCTCTCAACATGTATTTCGGTGTCTAAATAGTCTGCTCAGATCGGGCATCAGTTTGGGGGTGATAATCCATACTAAAGTTCAAATCAGTATTTTGATCATGTTGGATACTTTTCCATAACACAGAGTTAAATATCAGATCATGATCGGATATAATCAATAATGGTACTCCATGAAGCCTCACCACTTATCTTGTGTATATCTGTGTAAGTTAGTTGAGTGATAAGTCCAATCGAATCTCAATATAGTGAGCAGATTTTGTAAGACAAACCACAATAACCCATATAGAATTACATCCTCTAGATGTCTTTATAATTCAAATGAAAATTACATAGTGATTTTTTTACATTTCTATGTAGGTCTGGGTAAGGGTTGCATCATTTCTATGGACTTTTTCCTTTCATCCTTCACTTTGGGACATACCATATACTTTGATTCATATTCAGTGATATCCTTCTTCATATTTCCCACCAATAGTGCCCTCTAAGATCTCGATACATCTTTGTGCACCCTCAATGAATAGAGAAGGTTAATCTATGTGAGTCATTCAGAATCTATTTTTTTATCTCTAGATTGGATGGTACACATAGTCAGGACCCAAATCTTATGACTCCTTCCTCATCAATTTTGAACTTTGAGGATTTCCCATTTCTGATAGCTTCCACCTTATTTTTAATTTCCACATAATTTCTTTGAGCATCATTTTTCTTTTATAAAAGGGATATTTATGAAATCATTTGTGAAATGAAAGATGATGTACCTTCTTTTATTATTCCCATGTCCAACCTTTTCAAGTCTAATAAGATTATATCCTTATCAATTCTCTTCATTGATAAAGTTACATAAGTCGTTCTACTTAAAGCATATACCACTATATTTTCTTTACTAGGATGGTATTGGATTGAGTAGTCATAATCCTTGATAAGATCTAACCATATTCATTGGTGTATATTAATCTCCTAATATGTTAATATATATTTGAGGCTCATATGATCAGTATTTATATCACACTTCTCCCCATATAGATAATGTCACTCAATTTTCAATGTGAATATCATAGCCACCAACTCCAGATCATGAGTGGGATAGATTTTATTAGAAAATTTTAGGTACCTTTAGGAATATGCTATCACTTTATCTTTTTACATTAGTACATATCCTAATCCCTTCTTTAAAACATCACTATATACCAAGAAGAGTTTCCCACTTATTGGTAGTGTAAGTACTCGTGTAGTGATAAGCCTATTTTTCAAATCTTTGAAGCATCTTCACATTCACTAGTTTAGATAAACTTTACTCCCTTCTGATTCATCTTTGTTAGTCGGTTTGAAAATTGCAATAAGTTTCTCACAAATTATTGATAATACCTAGATATACTATGGAAACTATTGATCTCTGTTACATATGTTGTCTTGGGCCACTCCTCAATTGTCTTTGTTTTAGAAGGGTCTATAGATATTACTTTTTTGGTGATATAATTCCCTAAGAATGATACTTCCTCCATCCAGAACTCAAATTTACTTTAATTTTCATATATTTTCTCCCTTTATAAAGTCTATAGCATAGTATTCAAATTCTCCTCATATTCCTCCTTGCACTAGGACTATATCAAAATATCATCTATAAAGACTACCAAAAAAATTCAAGGTAATATCTAAAGACTCTATTTATAAGTCCATGAAAATTTTTGGATCATTAGAGTGTCCAAAAGGCATAACTATGAACTCATAATTCCCATACCTTATTTGAAAGGAAATCTTGGTAATATCTTCACTCTTCACCTTTAATTGGTGATATCCTAACCGAAGGTCCACCTTAGATAGATAATTGGCCACACATAGATGATCAAACAAGTCATTTATCCATGGTAGGGTATACTTGATTTTTATCATGATTTTTTAGCACACAATAATCAATTCAGAGGTGCATTTATCTATCCTTATTCTTGAATAAGAGCACTGGCTCACCCCACGGTGAAAAATTCAGGAATATAAATCCCTTTTCTAGATTCTATAATAAATACTTCTTTAGTTCCTCCAACTAAATGATGGCCATATTGTAAGGAGTCTTTGATATAGGTAGAGATCCAAGTATAAGATAAATTGAGAACTCAACCTATTGATCAGGAGGAAGTCTAGGAAATTATTTAGGTAACACGTCAGTGTATACCCTTATAAAGGGAATTTCATAGAGTATGATCCTCTCCTTTTTCTCAATAATTTGAGCTTGATATTCTTTCTCATAAGGCAATAATATCCACAGTTAAGATAATTATTTTAAAGGAGATTCATCCTCCTCCTTACACTTATACAGGATTGGGGGGTGCCTCATGATGTGAATAGTGATCTCCCTTTCCCAATAGTTGGTGTTGGATTTGTATAGAGATAGTCAATCCATGCACAATAAAACATAAAACTCCACTAAAAGAAGTATGATGAGATTTTATGGGAGGTTTAGTCAAAAAACCTTAACTAGGGAGGAGTTATATACTTTAGATTCCATAATTAACCTATTCATTGTTCTCATGGATAACTAAACCTTAATATTTTGAGGTGGAGTTTGAATAATTCTACTAAACTTGAAATATAGGAAAGAATTCATAGAACCAGAATCAAATAGTAAATTTTCTACTATTGAATCAATAACCATCTTACCAATCACCACATTTTTTTTTGGGATCTACCTCTGAAGTAGTGATAGCATATGACCTTTCTTACTGCCTTAGAGGTTCTTATTGTTTATTGTATCTGACAACCATTGGCTTATATAATTATCTCGAATAATTCCCATGTTCCTTATAGTTGAAACACTGCACTACAGAATTATTTTTAATCTAAACCTTCTTTTCTCATTCCTCATTATTGGGATTCTTCAAATACCTTCGGAAATAATTATTCTGATGCCCCTATCTTCCATATTTGAAGCATATTTTGGTTCACATTAGATAGTTCCTGGGATGCTTCTTTCCACACTTTTTACATGTGATATATTGGGTTTTCTTTCCTTCAAGGTATTTATCTATTGATCCTCCCATATTAAACTACATTTTATCATTTTTATCTCTGATCCCACGAGACCACTAAGAGTTTCCAATCTCCATATCAGCCTTTAGGGCACATCAGACAATCTCCTCATAGCTATAAAAGTCTTGAATCACTAATTATTTTCATAGAATTTACTTTAATACACTAAAAAAGTGATCCAAATTACTTTTAGTGTTCATTAAAACACTTGAGGCATATTGTGAGAGCCTTTTATAGTTTTCCTCATACGTCCCAATAGATTCATCTTCCCTTTGCATTGGTATGAGGAACTCCCTATACATATTAATATGGAGAGTTTGGGGAAAATATTTATTAAAAAATATTTTATTGAATCCCTCCCAGTCTATGGAATCAATTTCTTCATTAGACTGTGTTTTTTATCGTTTTTCACCGCTGATTAGCTCCCCCATAAATACAATAGACCCCCAGTACAAATTTATCTTCTTCTGAGAATTGAAGGATATAGAATATCTTCTCAATGTATTTAATCCATTATTATATAATTAGTGGATTGGAATATCCACTAAAGATAGGAGGCATTTTCACATAAAGGATTCAACCAAAAATTTCTCTTTTTTAGGAGAAGGAACGTGTACCACATGATTCGTGTTATTATTCATAACATGAACCAGATGAGATAGTACTGTCATGATGTTATGGTCTCCCATTCCCAACAAGTTTGGCATCTCATTAGGGTAATCATCACATTTCCTATCACATTTATTGTTGGCATGGGTTCTCCTTTTCCCACCATTAACTAAGAAAAAGGAATAAAATACAATCAGGGGGCTTGAATACTTGGCTAATGAACATATGAAAAGGAAACTATGATCATAGAAGTAATAACATGTCAATAAAAATTATATCCTAACTTATTACTCCCTAAGTTTCAATCTATGTTATCCATGGTGATAGAATTATCCCTAGGGTTCATAATAAAGTTTTTCAGCCCTAATCCACAAAAAGAACTAGATTATTCTTTGATACCATCTATAGTGACCCAAGCCTTTTACACGTATTTTTATATGATTTTAAGCATAATTATCCATGAAATACAAACCAAGGATCAAAAAAACTAGTTTCTTTGGAATACTAGGTACATAATTAGAAAAAATTAAACCAAAATAAAATATCTTTTTATTAATATTCCATAAGGAGATATTAACTTCCTTTGAGATCCTACATATGTATAGAATACCCTAGGTAATACATAAACAAAACAGATGATCTAAAAATCCTATTAAGGGAATAAACATGGGAATAAAGCGTAACACATGAGTTAGAATGCATAACATGATAAAATAGAAGTCATGGATCATGAATAAACATATGGAATCATAAAATATAGAACATAAAATCATATGATCATGGAAATATTGAAATTTGGTAACAATATATGGCATGACATAAACATGAGTCAAATAAATCTTCCAAGACTATCACATGGTGGACAAAGTCCCATAATGAATTAGTTTTACTCCCAAATCCAATATAAGATGTCTCAGGATAATAAAAATTACACAATTAATTAGAGAGATATATGGGCACACTCATCACAACATGTTTATGCATATGTGTTCCACAAACAAAACCAAACATAAGGAATAAAAATAATTATTACCCATGTAAAGAAATGGGTTTCGTAATCATGTTATAAGGAAAAACCAAAGGATGTATCATAATGGAATCCATGAAAGAAGGGATTAGATCATTATTGTTAATTCATAAATTAAAAAATAAGAATATATATTAAATAATGATTACCAACTAAATTGAAAACATGAAAGATAGTTGTTAGGTATCATTATAAATGTCCCACTTAGTTGTGGTCTTAGGGAAAATAATAATAAAATTAAAGAGGATAAAGGTTTAATTGTTTGAATATAACCATAAATAAAATAAGATAGTTTTTAAAGATAAAATTATTTATTTTAGAAAAATATTTTTGGATTAAAATAGTTTATGGAGTGTACTTGAAAATGGTTAAGAAATAGAGAAGTTCCTTTTAATCGGGCTTTCTTATCGGAAGGAATTGAGAAGGGAACCTTTCAAAACATTTATTTCCCCATAAAATAAGGTTGAATGGATCTGTATAAATATGTTTGGAACAAATAAACATAATTTAGAATAATTATATAATAATAATGAATAAATATATTGTGGTAAAAGGAGAGAAATTGTAACCCAAAGGAAAAAAATGGAAGTTCGAAGAGATCCCTTACCTTATGTCTGAATGCATTCTGCACTTGCACATAATATTTGGGATAATAAAATTAGATTCATTAATTACTTATTTAATAACATATTATGCATTAATTTTATTTATTATAATTTTATTAAATTCATTTTTTCCATTTTTATTAGTTTATTCAATTTCATCGTTTCAGGAGCGTTCATTTAATGGTTTCATGATCGGTTCACTTGTCTATAATTATGAAAGATCTTTTCAAATGGGAATAATTATCTAGAAGTGAAATTATATGGTATTAATTCACTTAAATAAGTTTAAATGGTCTCATATATCATTTTTTTTATGAGGATGATTCATTTGATAAAACTTTAATCATAAATGTTTAGTTTATTTTGGTAGTTTTTCCAGCCATCATGAACTAGTTTCATTTTTTTAATATTATGACAATAAATTAGTTTAAAGACATAAAAAAATTTATAATATAAATATTAAAATATTTTTTAACCATAATAATGGTTTTATTACTATTCTTTAATTCAAAAATGGAAAATGAAAACTTGTTATCCATAGAGATGGTAAGCTGTCATAATTTGGACAACGGTTTCATTTATTTGAATAAGAGGATATGAGAAAGGGTGTGGATAGAAGATATTACATTAGAAATATATAATTATAGTATATAAATTATACTTTATTTATTATTATTTTATTGAATAAGGAATTTATGAGAAGGTAGAAAAATGAATGAAATAAAAAAAGATGGTTTGAGAAAGTTACCTCTTGAATATCACCTCCTTGAAAGACCCCTTATGGAAGTTGGAATTGGTATTTTGATGAGAACAGAAGCTCTTGGACATGGGTAATATTCTTTGTAAGGTAATTTCGAATAATATTTACAATCTACAAGTCTTAGAATGTGTGAGGAGAATGGGTGGTAAGGTGTGGTATTTATAGGGGGTGTTTTTTATTATTATACTCATTAGTTTACTATTTGGGCTCAAGAATATAAATATTGTTTATTACTATGAATAAATATAGTAAATTTATTATAATATTTATAACCAATGGGTTCTTACATCATCCATGACTCAAATATTCATGTATTTATTTGATAATGTTAAATACTGTAAATTACTATATTTCACTATTCACAAAAAAATGAACTATTTTTGAAAAATCCCAAAAATTAACCTTAACCATTTTTTGATGTGTAGATTTAAAAAATGGAATCAATTTTATGAAAATATTTTTATATGTATGATAAATTTATTTTTTAATTAAAATCATCATTTATTTGAAAAATATTATTTTTAATATTATAATCATTTTTTTAATGCATTGAAAATTTAAATAAGGTCACATAAAATTATATTATAATTATAATAAAATTTGATATTAATTTATGAATCTATTTTATGATAATAAAGTTTCTTTTAAATCATTATATTAATTATAAAATTATAAATAAACATTTACGTCTTACAAAAATACCAACACATAATTTATCATTTTAAAACATTTATTTATCTATACCATGATATAAATATATCATTTTATTATTTATATGATACCTAAATTTTATTTTATACTCTCATAGGTGATGTTACTATTCTAACAGCCAGATTACTATTCTTAATGGTCAAATTACTATTCCAATAGTAAGATTTATGATGGTCATAAAGGTTCCTTAATTCTTATAAACACCACTTTAATTCACTTCTATTCTCTCTTAAGGTTATATATATACTTTCATCTTCAAAATAAATATTTTATTATTAAAATTGTGTTTTATTTATATAGCATTGTTTGTGAGTGTAGTTATTCTAGTGGATTAAAGAGATCCAAATTTTACCATTTTTGCTATCTTATTTTCTATTTATTATCCAATTGTAATATTTGAAATTCTTATTAGTTTATTTGTTGACTAATGTATCATTCTTAATTTATGAGAATAATATTTTTATTGGGTTATTTATGTGATGTATGTGTTTTATGACATAATTATCATAAGTAAATTCCATTGATAAAATTTTGGGTCATTACACACTTCTCATGCATCATATAGTTCTGTAACTAGAGTTCTGGAACCGCTACTTCTTAAATTCAATAACTTAGTTGAAAAATGGGATGTTATAGTCAAGTCTAACAATACATTATAGAATGGTAATCTAATTGACTAAATACCACATGATCCTTGTAATTTCCAAGTTTTTTCTATGTAAGACTTTGGAATATTTATAAGAATATTTCTAGATCCAGGTACTAAGACGGTGTGAGATTCTGAGGCCTGATGTTCCTGGAACTAATTTTTTTGAAATATATTAACTATGTTAATTTCATGCACGAGAATTTTTCCTAAAAAATAGTGATAACTCTTGAATAGGGTCCTGGATCAGAAATCTAAGTGCTCTGTTGAGTTTAGAATGCGGGTTTTACCCTGGGCATGACATAACCTTTGTCGGACGGGTCGTTTGTGAAAAAGTCATCATGGGTGTAAAATGAATAAAATAAAATAAATTTATTTATTTATTTTATTCATTGATGCAGTGGCCTAGATTCTCCTTTAAATATTTTGTTATGGAAAATTCCAAATGTTAACAACATAACCCTGGATATTTAGAGGATCCATTGGAGAGCCATTGGAGGAGGTTCCATTGGTGAATAACAATCAGATCGAAGATCGACAACCGGTGTGTGACGGAATTCAAGGATCTCATGAACAACAACAATTTATCTTCATTCTTCATTATAAATCGATCCAAATCAACGTAGTATTCTTTCTTTGTGTATTTATCCCCATTTCTTATCCCATAAGAAACATAGATCAATTGACTAATGGATTGATTCTCGAATCGGTCATTTTTTGCGAGTATGGGTTAAATTATAGGATTTGGGGATGATTATTGTTTTGTTGTTCATTAAATGGTATACCACTTCATTCATCTTCCCTACCATAATGGATCGAGTCTTAAAATAACAAAGTATGAGTTTTATTCATCGCATTTTTTATTTATGGTTTTCTCTCCCCATTCAACATGTGTTTATCATTGGCGTGTATTTTGTCATGTGATTCGATGAATACCCAATGAACGATCATTGCTCATTTGATATTTGGTGAAACATATCATTATTATGGGTCATGTATGGATATTTTATGATGCATTTGTATTATATTTTTATGGTAGAAAATCCATATATGGATCAGAGGAGTTCTTCCTAGTTTTGGTGTGCGGTACCAGAGAGGCATGATGGTAAACATTTCCCAAGCAGCGAGTATGGCTAGAATCCAACCATCAGCAGTGAGGAGGCTTATTCAACCCCAGATTCATGGTGTGTGGTGAAATTCTTATTAGAATTAGTGGCTGCAGAGGCTTGATCAAAGAAATGTTAAGTTCTTCAGTGGGTTCTATAAAAAATCCTACTACACTGTGGGTAGTCTCATGAACACACACCATGTAATTCATTTTTATGTGGTGCTAGAGTTTCATCATAGAGAAAAGTACCACATTAGATGTGACATGCTTCACACCCTACGTGTCCCTAATCCAACCAGATTGACATGTACCCGGATTACACACCTGGGAATTTGGGTGGGATTACACTCCATGTGGACCAAGCCACAGACTATTTAAAACCCATCAAACATCTTAGCATGTATAGGGAGAACATGCATGGGAGATAAAGTATCCCCACATGCTATATATGGTGGGATAAAAACCAAGTATGTAGTAAAGTACATGTGCATGGGGATGTTGCACATCAAATTCCAGCACATACACCTACATGTCATGTACCTTAGGGAAACATCGTGTATTGTGGAGAAGTACATGTCGTGTGAGAACGAGACATGGGAAGTGCCAAAAATTAGTGAGATGCATCATGTACCTCCAGGTACACACCATGTAATCCTTTTAGGATATGTTGTATTCCTCATTCTTATTATATCATCTTCATTGGGAGCTTGTGTGAGCTTCACTGGACTAGTATCAGTTTAGTGTGTTCCCTTGGTCAATTTCTATGAGGGTTCGGTGCAGAACCACACTCACGTCATAGAGGATGGCCTCATTGTATCTTATGATGAACAATTTAGTGAGGATTATATCCCTTATTCTAGAGTGATTTGTCTCAACCCACAATGATAGATATCTCAATGTCTTGGATCATGTATCCTTATGAGAGGCCCGAAGCGATCCTAGTGTCCTTCGTGTTTCCTTATATGGGGTTTTTAGAATTGTTATGACCAATATTTTCATGGGAGTTGATCCCCTATCTAGGAGGATGTTTCAAGTAGTGTCAGGTGTCCCCCCAGTGAGCCCTGGGCATTGACCCCCATCTATGTATCAAGATTCTGATCATTCTAATGGTGTATTAGTCCGATGGAGTGTGTATATTAGATGAATCCCCTTGGTATCCAGTGTGACTTTACTTATATCGAGACCTAATGAGTGTGACCATTGGGATGGAAAGAATGTTACATCATCTTAGAGATACACAATGAGCGATATCTCTTAGATGAATTCCAATGGGGTTGGAATGACTCGTGGTGTGAGATCTCCTGGATGATCATTTTATAAAAACCTAGCAGTGGAACTGTAGTTGGAAGTGTTTAAGACCATTGAGAATCAAATTCTTTTATGATTACATCTAGATTTTTATTTTTATGTATCACATTATTATTGACATATCATGTGATGATCTGACTACTCTTGATGATTTTTTATTATTGATTTGGGGGTGTTCTACTAGGTATTATTATACTCACCCCTACATGGGCTCTTATGACATGTGTCATGTCTTATGCAGATGACAGACCTTATTATAGAGTCTTTGGGGGACCAGGACAAGGTGGAGATTAGTTTGTTCTAGACAGACTGATGTGTATATCGGTGTTTCTTTTGAGTGAAATACCCTCCTTCTGAGTAGGTCTAACTTTACTTTCCAATTTTTGTTGGGATTATATTTGGCCCCATTTTTTTTAAGATTTATAAAACTTTTTATCATACTCTTTTTGTGGGATTATAGATGTACTCATTTATTTTTTCGGTTGTTTTACATTTCAGCATTGTATGGGATTGGAAATTTGTGTGTGTGTGTGTGTGTGTGAAAGTACTTAATGTTAATTCCTCCCATGTGTGTGATATGAATTCTTGGCACTATTCCCTAGATCCTAGCCTGTTATAGGTGAGCTTGGGGTAGTTGTGTCTCTATCCCCATTGGGTCGGGTCATGACAGAATGGTATCAATGCAGTACCCATCATAAATTTTTAAGACACTACCTAGGTTTAGGGTTGGACTTTGGAGTTTTTTTTCTAATTGTGAGGTTTGTTTTGGGAACTAGGGAAACATTGTTAAAGTATTTCAAGTGTGTCTCTCAGGCCATGGTGTGCAGTGTTGGTGTGGCAACCGACATATCCATTCACCGTGACCTTGATAACCTTCTTATTGACCTGGTATATATAAACAATGGTTGTAGGTAAAACACTGGTATATGAATCATACATTATTGGGTTGTGGTTTCCAAGTCCTTTTTGAGTATACTCTCCATATATACTCATTGAATTTGATACATCTTTTCTTCTTTCGGAATTTATTCATGACGACAGCTAGCGAGGTTTCTGCAGTAGGGTCGAGTGTTCGACCTGATGAGTGATGAGGTATCCATCCAGGGTCCTGGTCATGGGGAAATTTTTCTTCTGATTGGATATTTGGTAGAGAATCCACCTGTTGAGCAGTGCGTATATCCACCTCTAATGGTTCGGGTGGATGCAGCATGTCAGACCAAGCTATGGATGGATATGTTGGTTCTAGATGATGATTCACAAGGTTCATGTGTGTATCGTGAGATTTTGAGGTAGGGATCTCTCAGGTAGTAGGGTTAACATGACCTACTGATGGAAGGAATGAAACACAAGTCACAGAATAGGAGGTTTCATCAGATATTTGAGGTGTAGATCAGTTCTCCAAGGTAGATATGTTTCTTTTCTTATGATGGGAGAGGACTTCTCCTATGAGATTTTCCTACCTGTCGTGCTATAGTTAGAGAGATGGTTGACGAATATCCTAGGAAGATATATCAACTAGACAAGGGAAGTTTTTGGGGCAGTGGATGTGATGAAGGAGTCATTGGTTATAATCTTGGATAGTTGCAGGCACTGGAGGTTATTAACCTATCGGCTCCATGAGTGTTTTGAGGTATGATCTATGTTTCTTATACTCTATTTATAGTACTTTTTGGAATATGTATGAGCCACTCTTTTTCCTATTTTTCATGACCCGTCCTCGGGGCCCGTGCTGTGACTATCCCAAAACCGCCTTCCATAGGCCAGGGGCTGGCAACAAGCACCAAAGGCGAATGCCCGATAAAAGGGAAGGCATTTCCTTTAAACCAGTAACACACATAGTCTGAACACAAGCAGTAGAAGCAGCAAGTACTAATATAGAAAAGAAATATGTGTTGAAAGTAAATGGGCCAGTATACAAACGCAACTGAACAACAGGTACAAGTACAATTAAAAAGGGAAAAACAACTCCTAGATCATCCGCCCGGGAATCCTACCTGCAGGGTAGGTATAGATCTCGATCAACTCGTCCCTGAGGTACGTCCCGTCTAGTCGAGCTCCGAGCAGCCTCCCATCTATCACCCTCGGCCTTGATCACTTCTGACCGTCATCTACACAGAACACAACAAGGTGCGGGCAAAGCCTGTGCAGGGGTGAGTATAACAATACTCGGTAGGGGACCCCGAGACCTCCGAAGGTCTCCTAGAATCCATTAAGGATAAACCAAATAAGAAAGAGACAATCACGAAGTATCAACCAACCCTACTTAGGTATATGCCCATACATATACCTAAGTTGCCAGTCACAGTCTGGCTCCAACTCTCGAGCCCAAGCACACCCATTCCACAAAGGAAGTAAAGTCAACCATCTCAATGATAACAACTGAAAGACAAGACTCAGCTCACATAGTTATACAACTCATGAATATGGGTAGAGATGATTAGATGTAGCCTTTGAATCATCTCCTCTATCGAACCCATGTAGGATCCTGGAACAGTACCAGTGTTGTCGAACCCACAGAGGATCCCAGTACAGAAGTCATCGCTATCGAACCCACAGAGGATCCTGGTACAGTATCGTCACTGTCGAACCCACGGAGGATCTTGGTACAGTATCGTCTCTGTCTAACCCACAGAGAATCCTGGTACAGTAGTAGGTCCATGTAGGATCCCATCATCTCAGTCGCAGCCAGCCCTAGGGTTCCCGCACACAGCACGCTTGAGTCCGGGAGGGTCCGCTCCTCGATCCAAGTTTTGATACATAAACTAACATGAAGTCTTGAGTTGATGTATCTCGTAGTTCCATCTCATAATAAGGAACCCAACACGACAGACGGTGCGTCAATCGGACACTCGGTCTGTGAGTTTTTGGCATTTCCGTTCCAGGGGCCCGGTTAGTTTTTAGACTCAAACCAACCCGGTCATACCCTAACTGTGTTCAAAACTCAAGTGGAGTATGCCAAAAGAATCTTCTCTCTCCCAGACTTCCATCACCAAAGACGGTTCGTCAATCGGTCACCCGTAGTCTAAGATGTGGGCTAAAAGGTGTAAATGGTCATAGTGGGTCTGGGTCCGGTCCGACCAAGTCGGTCCAACCCAGTTCAAGGGTGCAGCCCGACCCGAGTGGTCAGCCTGGCCCGAGTGGGCGGCCCGAACCAAGGGAGCGGCCTGGCCCATCCTGAAGGCATGGCCCAGCCTGAAGGCGCGGCCCGGCCTGAGGGCGGCCCGGCCCGTGGCGGCTCGGCCCGAGGTGGCCCGGCCGAAGGGCGGCCCAGCCCGTGGCGGCCTGGGAGGCCTAGCCGGCCGGCCCGGGTGGCCTGGTTGGCTGGCCCGAGTGGCCTAGCTGGTCGACCACATGGTCAGGATAGCCATTCCTCATGGGGGTTTCGCGCCCCCTGGCTTCTAAGGGAACCGGCGCTGGGTGCCAGTTCGAAGTGTCGCGGGACCCTTCGGGTCCAGCCTTGTGGAGCACCTCCGGCAGCCGGCTCAGCCGGCCACCCTCCTTCAATCGTCATGGCCTTTGGCCGCGGTCCCTCTCCAGTTCAGCGCAATGGCGCCGCACCCCTTCACCGCGGCCCGCCCTGGCCGCGGTTCCGCACCTTCGGCGCGGCACGGCGTGACGGCGCGACATGGCGTGACAGTACGGTGCGGCGTGACGGTGCCGTGCCTCTTCCTTCTTCCATGGCCCTCCTACCCACGGTTCTTCTCCAGCGCGGTGTGATAGCACCACGCCCTTCCGGCTCCTCCACATCCCTCCCGGCCAAGGCTTTTCTTTGCGTGGCGCGATGGCGTCGCACCCTTCCGGCGGTCCGGCGGCCCTTGCACTGCCGGCTTCTCGTGCGGTTCGCCTCCGTCGTCAATAAATCAAGAACCAATAGAGGGACGTCGGGCCGTGTTTGTTCGGCCTGCGCCCTCCGCATTAGGTGATAACAATTGGACAACGTCGAACCATAATAAACGACAAGGAACAAGGATTCAATTTAATCACAACAAACTCCTACCTCGATTAGATGAACAATGATGAAGTCGCGGAAATAGGGTGAATGTCGATTTGTTGACATCGGGAAACTTCTGGGGATGAAGCGTCATCGGTTTTCCTCACGGTCAGCTCCTTCTCGTTTGGCTTGGACAAAGATCGAAGGAGAAGTTCATCATTCTTCGGTGGTTCTTCATTGGAAGGATGAAGATCTCCTCTCTCAAGATTTTCCAAAAAATTATGCCAACCACAAAAAAGATAAAGGATGATCTCTATTAATTCTTTGGCACAACAACACAAAGTTGTGTTTAATTAAATGAGGTAACTCGTTTAATTAATGCTAAGGAATGGTTCAAATTCAAATTTTAGAGGAGGTGAAAGGTTCCAATTAATGAAGAGGGGTGTCAAATTAATAATGGAGAGTTAATGGGGGTTAATGGGGGGTATGAAGCTCATGTGGGCCCCACTACATAATTTCCTCCGATGGGAGGTTATGCGCGAGTGGGCCCCACCTTTAACCTCCCCTTGGAGGATTAAACCACCACTCAAATAAAAATATGCTACACATGTTTTTATTTAATTTATTTGGAAACCCCAAAAATTAACTTCCAATCTCGATAAAACGCAACTGCGGTAAAGGTCTCCTTAAGAGAATATCGGCACTGTGAGTTCAGCGGTGTCGTCAGATTTCAATTCTGAGCACTGGTTCAAATGTTATAAAACCCATCTTGTACATTTACTGAACGTACCTAAACAAAGCTTCATAAATTGATTCTGGGCACACCGGGCCTCGGAATCAAGTGTCGTCAATTTTCGCAGACTCGTAAAATTCCCTTGTATTTAAGAAAAAAAGTCACGGAATTTCTGGGTCTTTACATTCCTCCCACCTTAGGGATTTACGTCCCCGTAAGCTACAACTCACACTAAGGAAACAAATGGGGGTATTGAGCATGCATCTAAGCCTCCTGCTCCCATGTTTTCTCCTGGAGGTTTCTGTGCTATCAGCGAACGCGCACCAGAGGAATCGACCATCCACATAGGACCTGCTCCTATCGATCATCAATATCCACTAGAACCTCTATAAAAGTCACCTCGTCATCTATGTTCAGCTCCCCGTGGTCGATGATGTGGAACGGGTCGTGCATGTATCTCCTTAGCTGAGATACGTGAAAGACGTCGTGCACTCGGTGCAACTGAGGTGGAAGAGCTAAGCTGTAAGCCACCTTGCCTACCCTGCTGAGGACCTGTAAAGGTCCGATAAATCACTGAGACAACTTGCCGCCTTGGCCAAATCTCTGTAGACCTCATCGAGGTGAGACCCGCAGAAAGACGTAGTCACCATCCTGGAACTCCAATGGTCTTCGTCTCTTATCAGCATAGGACTTCTGCCTACTCTGTGCAGTCTTCATCCGCTCCTGGATGATCTGCACCTTCTCCTTCATAGCCCGCACCATCTCTGGTCCTACAAGTGCTGACTCCCCTGGGTCAGTCCATCATAGAGGCGATCTACAAGGTCGGTCGTACAGTGCCTCGTAAGATGCCATCCAGATAGTGGGGTGGTAGCTGTTGTTTTACACAAACTCCACCAAGGGTAAGTGATCCTCCCAGCTACGACTGAAGTCAAGGACGCATGCACGGAGTATGTCCTCGAGAGTCTGAATGGTCCTCTCAGTCTGACCATCCATCTAAGGATGGAAGGCGGTGCTCAAGCGAAGCTGCGTCCCGAAAGCCTCCTGTAATCCCTTCCATAGCCAAGAGTGAAACGAGCATCTCAATCGGAGATGATCATCGATGGCACGCCATGAAGTCATACGATCTCATGTATGTAGAGTCATCCCAATCTCTATACTGAGCCCTACTCTCTGATTGGTAGGAAGTGGTCTGACTTGGTGAGTCGGTCTACGATCACCCAGATAGAGTCATGTCCTATGGATGTACGTGGAATTCCCATCACGAAATCCATGGATATCCCATCCCACTTCCACTTTGGGACCTCTAAGGGCTGAACCAAGCCTGTTGGAACCTAGTGCTCGGCCTTCACTTGCTGGAAAGTGAGGCATCATGAGAAAAACTCTGTTATAGCCTTCTTCATACCCGGCCACCAGTGCTGTCGTCGGAGGTCCCGATATATCTTCACCACTCCTGGATGTACCGCTAAAGGAGATGTGTGGAACTCCCTCAACACTTCCTCCTGATGTGAAACTGGTACCGTGGTATGTCCTATGAAGAAAATGATGTGCTCCCCACCTTTAGAAAATCCATCAGGTGCCTGCCCAGTGGATATCTGAGCACGTCGCGACTCACAATCAATGTCCACACGTTGTGCCTCCCTGACTCACTGAAGAAGTGGAGGAGTGATTATGAGAGACTTTAGAAAGGCTGCTCCATCTATATCCAAAAAGGATATCTGCAACGCGTCCAGCTACTTCATCGCCTCTCCTAGCAGTTGAATGAATGATCTCCTACTGAGAGCATCGGCTACAACATTCCCCTTCCCAGGAGTATAGACTATCTCAAATTCATAGTCTTGGAGGAACTCAATCCATTTCCGCTATCTCAGGTTCAGTTCCTTCTGAGAGAAGATATACCTGAGACTCTGGTGGTCAGAGTAGACTATAAAGCATTCTCCCATAATATAGTGCCGCCACATCTTCAAGGCGAAGACCACTGCTACTAACTCCAGGTCATGGGTAGCATAGTTCTGCTCGTTCTATCTCAACTTCTGAGAACCATATGCGATCACTGCTCGCTCCTGCATCAGGACACACTTGAGTCCGGTCTCTGATGCATCGCAGTAAACTACGTACCCAATGCCCTCCTTTGGTAGCCTCAGGATGGGCGCACTAGTCAATCTCAGCCTCAGCTCCTGAAAGCTTCGATGGCATCTCTATGACCACAAGAAGGGTTTCCCCTTCTTCGTCAATGCTGAAAGAGGTGCTGCAACTCTGGAGAAGTCTTGTACAAATCTACGATATTACCCATCCCCAAAAAACTCCACACCTATGTCACACTCTTGGGTGGATCCCAAGAAAGCACTTCTTTAATCTTTACTGGATACTCTGCAACTCTAGCCTCCGAGATGATGTGTCCCAAGAATTTAACCTCTCGAATCCAAAACTGACACTTTGAGAGCTTACCATAAAAATGGTTCTCTTAGAGTGTGTCCAGTACTACCTACAAATGGTAGGCATGCTCCTCCTTAGTAGTCGAGTAGATCAGTATGTCGTCGATGAAGACTACGACAAAGTGATTGAGGTAAGTCTGGAAGATCCTATTCATGAGACTCATGAACACTTCTAGAGCATTGGTTACACCAAAGGGCATAACCAAGAACTCGTAGTGGGCATACTGACACCTAAAGGCCGTCTTCTGCACATCCTCGTCTCGAACTCTGAGCTGGTGATAGCCTGACCTAAGGTCTATCTTCGAGAACCATCGTTCTCCCTTGAGCTGATCAAAGTGGTCGTCAATCCTCAGGAGTGGGTACTTGTTCTTCACAGTCACCTGATTCAGGCACCGATAATCAACACACAGTCGCAAGCTCCTATCCGCCTTCTTGGAGAACAAAATCAGGTATGCCTAGGGTGAAACACTGGGTCGGATAAATCCCTTCCCTTGCAAGTCCTCTAGCTATACCCGCAGCTCAAGAAGCTCGGCAGGAGCCATCCGATATGCTGGAGTAGATATCGGTGTCGTCCCTGGGTATAGGTCAATTTAGAAGTCCATCTCTCTATGAGGAGGTAGTCCTAGAACATCGTTAGGGAAAACATTCGCGTACTGATCCACCACAACAGAAAAACTTAGACTCCACACATCAACCGCTCCGAGAATGAGGCTAGCCAACTGATGTGTGATCAGATGCCCCCTCCTCTGGGTAAGTTCATCATGTGCTGCAAAGGCTCCCTTCTCTCTGGTGAAAGAAAACCTCATCCCATCCTCACGGACACACTGCACTTTCCGCCTAATACAGTCAATCTGAGCATGAACTATGGATAACCAGTCCATACCCAAGATGACGTCGTAAGGCCTTGACGCCGCTATGAGGATATCCCAGCCAAAGCTCTCGCCCCCTAGAGTAAGCTCACACTACCGGCACCAATGCGTAATCATTGAGTCTGCTCCCGTAGTAGTCTCTAGTCATAAGGATCCAGCCAACGGCTCCGTCAAAATATCTGAGCTCCAAATGAGGGATTCTGCAATAAAATAATGAATCGCACCTGTGTCTATAAGTACTGCAGTAAGGGTGGAGTAGACATAGATAGTACCTTGAATCATCTCAGGTGCGCCATGGTTGTAGGCCTTGACTGCCTGGAGCTGATCCCGCCCCTGTTTGCCAGCTCCCTATGGTCGGGGTGGACCTCCTGGTGGTGGTGGTGGTAGGGCCTCAAAACGTCGTCCACCACCTACTGCTCGGCCAACTCCTCTTCCACGTCCACCTACTCCCAGAAGAACACCACGGTCGAACCTCTGCCTCTTCCTGGGAGGTCCCTCTACTATCTGTTTCTCATCTGCATGGTGGGTTGGGCAGTCTCGAGCCATGTGACCCAACCCACCGCATGCATAGCACCGCCTGCTCCTCGTATGGATGGCTCTGTCTCGTGTGCCCCGCACAACCAAACATGTATCCTAGGGTCGACAACCTTATGGCCTAGTCCGCTTGGACCTCTATGACATCTGTCTACAGCCGGCTATAGAAGACTCCACTACGTGTCTCCCTGTGGCGGATATTGTTGCTCTTGTCTACTCAGCAAGGAAACTCTCCACGAGAAGGGCTCGCTCTAGCACCCCTTCATGCGTCAGGATACTGAGGGAGATCATCGAAGCCCGGATCTCATGCATGAGTCCCTGCTCAAAGGTCCAGGCCCTGAAGAATGCGTCTCGTACCATATCTGTGGAGTAGCACGAGAGGTCGGTGAACCTCTCTGAGTACTGAGCTACTGTCATGTTTCCCTACTGTAGATGAAGTAACTCCTGAATCCGCACCACACGAAGGTTGGCTGGAACAAACTCCGACCGGAAGAGACTCTCAAAGTCTGCCCAGAGTAATAATGCCTCGCCATGCACCTGGAGCATCAAGCTCCACCATCTGCCTATTGCTACATGCAGGGGACTCACGGCAAGGATCACCATGAGGTCTGCTAGTGTCCCTACCAATCTGAAAACTCTCACAACATCCTCCAGCCAATCCTCAACTGCCTGTGGGCCCGTCTCTCCCCTGAACTAGGGTGGTCTCTGGCATTGGAACTCGTGAAACGCACTCAGAAGGCGTGCACTCTATGCTACTAGAGCTAGTGGTATCAGTGGCCCCGCGGGCAGTGGTACTGCTGGTACCTCCGCTGTGATGGGGCCATGCACCGAGGCCTCGTCGCTCGGTGGGCTACCATCTCGTACGAAACTCGAAACCCTAGCTGGATACCTACGTGGGGCCATCCTGAAAAGAAATAGGTGTGCCACAGTTAAAACAATATACATGGTGATCTGACACAATGTAATCACAAAGAAAACTTTTCAAAGGAAACACACACGCAATCAGTGTTTTCGTGCACTGAGTCGGAAATTAGAAGTCAGAGTCCTAGTGTATGGATACATCGGTCGTCGTACCAACACTGGTTTCCCTAAACTGATGACCACACCTGAAACACTTAACACCATTTCCATTAAAAGAATCAGAGTCCAAGTTCTATGGTAGAACCGACTCCTCTGATACCAATTTTTCACGACCCGTTCTCAGGGCCCGTGCCATGACTACCCCAAGTCAGCCTTCCATAGGCCAGGGGCTGGCGACTATCACCAAAGGTGAATTCCCGAAAAAGGGAAGGCATTGCCTTTAAACCTATAACACACATAGTCTGAACACAAGTAGTAGAAACAGCATATACTAGTATAGAAAAGAAATATGTGCTGAAAGTAAGTGGGCCAATATACAAACCCAACTGAACAACAAGTAAAAGTACAAGTAAAAGGGGAAAAACAACTCCTGGATCGTCCGCCCGGGAATCCTACCTGAAGGGTAGGTATAGATATCGATCAAATCATCCCTGAGGTACGTCTTGTCTAGTCCATCTTCGAGTAGCCTCTCGTCCGTCACCCTCATCCTCGATCACTTCTGACCGTCGTCTACATAGAACACAACAAGGTGCAGGCGAAGACCGTGCAGGGGTGAGTATAAAAATACTCCGAAGGGGACCCCGAGACCTCTGAAGGTCTCCAAGAATCCACTATGGATAAACCATAGAATAAAGATACAATCATTAAGTATCAACCAACCCTACTTAGGTATATGCCCATACATATACCTAAGTTACCAATCACAGTCCAGCTCCAACTCTCAAGCCCAAGAACAACCCATTACACAAAGGAAGTAAAGTCAATCATGTCAATGATAACAACTGAAAGACAAGACTCAACTCATACAGGTATACAACTCATGAAGAGGGGTAGAGATGATTAGATGTAGCCTCTAAATCATATCCTATGTCAAACCCACGTAGGATCCTGGAACAGTACCAGTGATGTCAAACCCATAGAGGATCCCAGTACAGAAGTCATCGTTGTCAAACCCACGGAGGATCCTGGTACAGTATCATCGTTGTCGAAACCACGGAGGATCCTAGTATAGTATCGTCTTTGTCGAACCCACGGAGGATCCTGGTACAGTAGTAGGTCCATGTAGGATCCTATCATCTCAGTCGCAGTCAGCCTTAGGGTTTCCGCACACAGCACGCTCGATTCCAGGAGGGTCTGCTCCTCGATCCAAGTTTTGATACTTAAACTACCAATAATTCTTGATTTGATGTATTCCATAATTCTGTCTCATCATAAGGAACCCAACGCGACAGACAGCGCATTAATCGGACTCCTGGTCTATGAGTTATTGGCATTTTCATTCGAGGGGCCCAGTTAGTTTTTAGGCTCAAACCAACCTGGACATACCCCAACTACGTCCAAACCACAAGTGGAGTATTCCAAAAGAATCTTCTTTCTCCAAGTCTTCCATCGCCACAGACGGTTCGTCAATCGGATACTCGTAGCCCAAGAAGCGGGCTAAAAGGTGTAAATGGCCATAGCGGGTTCGGGTCCAGTCCGACCTAGTCGGACCGACCCGGCCCGACCCAATCCAAAACGGGTCTGACCCGGTCCTCAGGTCTGACCCGGTTCAAGGGTGTGGCCCGACCTGAGTGGTCAGCCCGGCCCGAGTGGGCGGCCCGAACCAAGGGAGCGGACCGGCCCGGCCCGAACCAAGGGAGCGGCCCGGCCCAGCCCGAAGGCGCGGCCCGGCCCGAAGGCGCGGCCCGGCCCGAAGGCGCACTCCGGCCCAACGGCGCGCCCCGGCACGAAGGCACGCCCCGGCCCAAATGCGTGCCCCGGCCTGAGGGTGGCCCGGCCTGTGGTGGCTCAGCTTGAGGCAACCCGGCCAAAGGATGGCCCGACCCGTGGCGGGCCGGGAGGTCGGGCCGGCCGGCCTGCGTGGCCTGGTCGGCTGACCGAGCGGCCCAGCTGGCCATGCCGCGGGGGGGTACCGCGCCCCCCCGACATCCGAGGGAACCGGCGCTGGGCACCAGTTCGGAGTGCCGCAGGACCCTTTGAGTCCCGCCTTATGGAGCACCGCCGACAGCCGGCTAAACCGGCCACCCTCCTTCGACCGTCGCGGCCTTTGGTCGCGGTCCCTCTCCGGTGTGGCATGACGGCACTACACCCCTTCGTCGCGGCCCGCCCTGGCCATGGTTTCACACCTCCGACACGGCGTGGTGCGACGGCGTTGCGCCTCTTCCATTCGTCGCGCCCCCCCTGTCCTCAATTCTTCTCTGTCGCGGTGCGACGGCACCGCGCCCTTCTGACTCCACCGCGGCCCGCCCGACCACGACTTTTCTTTGCGTGGCATGATGGTGTCGCACCCTTCAGGCGGTCCGGTGGACCTTGTGCTGCCGGATTCTCTTGTGGTCTGCCTCCATCGTCAATAAATCAAGAACCAATGGAGGTACGTCGATCCGTGTTGGTTCGGCCCGAGCCCTCCGCATTAGGTGATAACAATTGGCCAACGTCGAACCATAATAAACTAAGAGGAATGAGGATTTAATTTAATCACAAAAAACCCCTACCTTGATTTGATGAACGTTAATGAAGTCGCAGAAATAGGACGGACGTCGATTCATTGACGTCAGGAAACGTTTGAGGATGAAGCGTCGTCGGTGTTCCTCACGGTCAGCTCCTTCTCTTTTGGCTTGGGCGACGATTGAATGAGAAGTTCATCGTTCTTCGGTGGTTCTTTGTTGGAAGGATGAAGCTCTCCTCTCTCAAGCTTTTTCCAACCACGAAAAAGATAAAGGATGATCTCTATTAATTCTTTGGCATAACAACACAAAGTTGTGTTTAATTAAATGAGGCAACTCATTTAATTAATGTTAAGGAATGGTTCAAATTGAAATTTTAGAGGAGGTGAAAGGTTCCAATTAATGAAGAGGGGTGTCAAATTAATAATGGAGAGTTAATGGGGGTTAATGGGGGGTATGAAGCTCGTGTGGGCTCCACTACATAATTTCCTCCCATTGGAGGTTATGCGCAGGTGGGCCCCACCTTCAACCTCCCCTTGGAGGATTAAACCACCACTCAAATAAAAATAGGCTACACATAATTTTATTTAATTTATTTAGAAACCCCAAAAATTAACTTCCAATCTCGATAAAATGCAACTGCGGTAAAGGTCTCATTAAGAGAATACCAACACTACCAGTTCAACGGTGTCCTTGGATTTCAATTCCGAGCACCGGTTCAAAATTTATAAAACTCCGCTCGTACGTTTACTGAACGTACCTGAAAAAAACATCAGAAATTGATTCCGGGCACACCGGGCCTCGGAATCAGGCGCCGTCAATTTTTGCAGACTCATAAAATTCCCATGTATTTAAGAAATAAAAATTACACAGAATTTCTGGGTCTTTACACTATTTTTATTAAGTTATTTTATAGGGAGACGCGGGGAGTCGATGGAGCCCTGTTTTGGTGATTTTTGACGTGAATTTTGACATGAAGGAAGGGGAAAATTCCCCCAATTGAAATGCATTCTTGAGACACAATCCAAAACCATTCAGGTGAGTCAGTGCAGCCCAAAGTAGATAGTGTTGAGGTGTAGTGGAAGAATTTATCTATCTTGTGTGTTTGGGGTTTTTTATTGTGTTAAGGTGTCAGAGAAATCTCAGGTTGTGGTAAACAGGTGATAAAGGGAAATGATGAGACCCAAGTAGTGGAATATCATAGAGGATTTGAGTGAGGTTCAAGGTATGACATGTTTCTTTACTGCCCAAGTTGTAGTTTTTGAATAGAGTTATGAGCCACTTTTCCCTGAGTGTATCCTCTGTTTGAGGCCTAGTGATACCAGTGGAGCCTTTTCACTTGACCCTTGTGTTCGAGGCTCCTATAGATAGGATCGGTGATTACACGCTTCTACAGACAGTGTGACCTGACTCTGGGAGGAGAGAGAGAGCGTCGTGTGGAAATCTTTTTGTAACGGGTTTGGGACCCTATAATGTTTTTCTTATTATGAACTAGTTCTATACCATCCATACCCAAATTATTTCTACCAGTGAGTGTAGAAGTGTTTCTAGTTTTTTGGGGTGGATTTTTCCTCTTTTGATAAAGATTGATCCCTGAACAGGGAAGTATAAGCTGATTCGTAGGAGTTTATAGCCATTTCCTTATCAGTTGGCTAGTATTAACCTCAAAGTAGTGGATGCTTTGAGTTTTCAGTTCCTGTGATGGAGGTTTATGATGGCATCCTTCTTGATGATGTTTCATGTTTACTACACCATCGAGATTTTTTTCCCTATAGGGGCATGCACTAGGGATAGCCCAATACCTATGCTAGTATATCGGATGACCTCAGTTAATTGTAAGGGATGAAGGTTTGATCAATAATATGCAGGGAAAAGGGATTTGTAAGACCCAGTTTGTTTTCTTGGGAAAACTTGTGTTGTTTCCCTAAGAGGTTGATGAGGGATTGAGGTTGGATGTGGATTTTTGTCACATGGACCAGGTGACATGAGGGAGAGTATCAACTCCTGAGAATCGATGGATTCCTTGAAAAATGGATAGAGGTAAAGTAAATCATAGAGTTTTACATCAGGATGGGTTATCACCAGCTCCAGGTTTGAGAGGTGGATGTACCAAGCACAACATCCTAGAGCTGTTGTTGTTGCTTTGAGTCCTTGTTGATACCCCTGGGCAAGTTATACACCACAGAAAAATAATGATACTCCAATTTATATTTGTTACCCTTTGCTTCTTCTGAAATCTAGGGAGGTATGACTTGGGGATATCAATGGTGAGATGTTGTGTGTCTAGATATCTACTGGATATAATCCTAATATATTTATTGTAGGATGGAGTCACATCATATTGTTTCCAAGGATGGATGGTGATTTCGGTCATGTTGCAAGAAGATGTTCTAAGGAGGTTGATGTCATGACCCATCCTCGGGGCCTGTGTCGTGACTACCCCAAGCCCGCCTTCCATAGGCCAGGGGATGGCGACTAGCACCAAAGGCGTAAATCCCGATATATGGGAAGGCATTGCCTTTATAAAACATAAACACGTCCAACTAGAGTACAAGAAGAAGTAATACATAGATACAAAATAAAGTGATGAAAATTAAATGGGCCAGAATACAAACCCAACTGAGAATTATAGCTACAATTGAACGGTAGTACAACAGAAAAGACAAACAGCTGGAAGATAGAAGCAGCTCTTGGGTCTTCCACCACGGATCATACCTAAAGGGTAGGTACATATAGCCTCCTCAACGCTCTCGCCCGCCAACCTCCTTCGTGTACCGTCTCGTCGTGAAGTCCACCTCCGGGTACTGGCTCGTAGTGGGGTCCACCTCCAGGTACTGACTCGTCGTGAGATCCACCTCCGGGTACCGTCTAGTCCTCGTACACTCAGTCTCTGTCAGTGTTGTCCATTGTCTGCATCCAACACAACAAGGTGTGGGCATAGCCCATGAAGGGGTGGGTATAATGATACTCATTAGGGACCTCAAGACCCTCAAGGTCTCACTAAAACAACAAGGATCACCACAAAGAAGGATCTCAACAGATAACCCTTACTTAGGTATAAGCCCATACTTATACCTAAGTTATCAAGTAACCCATCACAATCATGAGGTATCACATAAATATGAAATCAAAATATAACTATTACGTAGGTATATGCTCATACATACACCTAAGTTATCAAGTAACCCATCTCAATCATGAGGTAAACACAGAGGTCATTGACTCAGCTCAAACCAAGATTTTTTTTTCATGATGTTGAACCACGGATGCTGGAGAACTCCTCCTCTGTCGAGCACAGTAGTCTTGTCATGACTCTGAGGTTCTAATATCTAACGTTAGACTGCTGAGGTACTCCTCTTATCGAGTACCACAGGTCTGCACCCAAACACAGTAGTGCTCCCCACCAGGGGTCTGCCACCCAAACTCAGTAGTGGTTCCCCTAATAGCCTACAGAGGTACTACTCCTGTCGAGTATCACGGGTATGCTTCCAAATACCAGGCACTCCGTCCACCGTGGGTCTGCCACCAAATAATGGGCGCTCCGTCCAGTGGGCTAGTCGACTCACTCCAAGTCGAATCGGTCAAGCAGTCATCAGGTCTGCAGCTACTAGGTCTTTGCACTCCATACGCTCTTCTCTGGGAGGGTCCTCTCCACGAGCTACTGGTTGATACTCCAAGTATCACAAAGTCCCACAAAGAAGTATCACAAAGTACAGCATCATCACAGGGGTCTCAACGCATCAGAGGGCGTGTCAATCGGACGCCCGGTCTATGAGTTATTAGCCTTTTCGTCCCGGGGTCCCAGTTGGTTTCATGTACGAACCAACCCGACCGTATCTCAAATGTTCCCCAAACTCTCATGGGGTATACTCATAGGGATCGTTTCTCAACGTGATTACCAACATCGTTGACGGTTCGTCAAACGGACGTCCGGTCTGAAAATTATCGGTTTTTCCGATCCAGGGGCCCGGTTAGATTTCGGGTAAAATCCAACCCGTCCACACTCCAACTGGGTCCAAACCTTGGTTGAAGTATACCAAAAGTACCATCTCATCAAGAAGAATTTAACAAAGTCGACGGCATGTCAATCGGACGTCCGGAACTCAAGTTATAACGGTTTCCGCTCCGAGGGCCCGGTTGGTTTCAGGTTCGAACCAACCCGGTTGTACCCAAAATTTACCGAAAGCTTGAGTATAATATACCGAAACAACCATCTCGATCCAAGCATCCCTACTCAACTGACGGTGCGTCGATCAGAGGTCGGTATCCCAAGATATGGGTGTTAGAACGAACCTGCTCTGAAAATAGGGGGTCTGGGCCCGGTCCGACCCGGCCCAATACCCCCTGGGTCGGCCTAAACCGAGTTGGACCGACTCGGGTCTGGGTCCAGCCCGGTTGGGCGTGGCTCGGCCTGGCTGGCGCGGCCTGGGCTGGCGCTGGCGGCCCCACCCGGCGCGGCCTGCGGCCTGTCTCGAAAGCCGGTCGCAGCTCAGCTCGCGGCCGAGTGGGGTGCGAAGGGGAGGGTGCTGGCCCCTTTTTGCAGAATGGCAGACCCTGTGGGGTCTGCCCTAGTTGACTACCGGGGGGTTATGACCCCCCCCCCCGGATTCTTCGAACGGTCGGCCAAAGGCCGGCCGGCTGTGTAACCGCGGGACCCGAGGGTCCCGCCTCTAGGTGGTGCCGGCAGCCAGCCGAGTCTAGCTGCCCCTGCTGGTGACTACTGCGGCCTTAGGTCGCGGCTTCCATCCGACCGGTGCGGCGCGACGGCTCCACGCCCCTCCGCCGCGGCCCGCCCCGACCGTGGCCCCCTTGAAGTTCTGGCACAGCGCTACAGCGCCGTGCCCCTCTGCCCTAGCCCGCTCTTGGCCATGGCCTCCTTCAGTCTCACCAGCGCAGTGCGACGGTGCCGTGCACCACCGCCGCGGCCCGCTCCGGCCGCAGTTCCTTCGGCCTCAAACGTCATTTTTGATAAACAAGGAAACGGGGAGGAGAATCGGTCGTGTTTGTTCGGTCCAAACTCCTCCCGTTATTTCGATATCAAGCGGCCAAAGAATACAGAATGCTCAAGGATAAACAAGCACAATTTTAATTCATTAAAATTGAACTTAACCCCTACCTCGTGTCATTTGTCGTTTGTTGATGATATCACGAAAGGGAGCGGGTGTCAGTTCGTTGACGTCGGAAGGTGATGTCGTCGTTTGCGAATTCCCCGCGGCGGTGTCTCCTCCCTTGATGGAAATATGGGAAGTATTCTTCGTCGAGAAGGATGGTCGTTCATTGACAAAGTAGATGAACCGTCCTTCATAGGAGGAAGAAAATAATGGAGATATGTTCTTCGATCTAAGATGAATAACTTCAATGAAGGAGGAAACCACTTCTTCTTCTCAAGATTTCTCTCCCAATCCTCACACAATATGGCATCTCCATTAAAATAAGGCCTTACCTTATTTTAATTTACCTTGTCATGCATTTCAAAATTCATAAACCAAAACCCTTAATTAATTTAAAGTAAGTTTGTTTAATTAATAAGAGTAGGTTGGTAACATTAATGGTGTGAGTGAGGGAGAGGAAAGGTTACTCAAATAAAGATGAGTTAACAAAATTAAAGAGGGAGTTGGGGAGTTAAGAGGGAGGTGAGGAGTTATGGGAAATGTGAAGGGGTGGGGCTTGTGTGGGCCCCAACACACCAATATCCTCACATGGGTAGTTAGGGGCTTGTGGGTCCCACCCTAACTACCCCATGTTGGATATAACCTCTAGGATAGAGAATTAATTAAAATTTGTTCCACAATTTTTATTCAATTCTTTATTAATCCACAAATTTTTTAACAACTCCTCCTGAGTAATCGCATCTTTGGTAAAGGTCCTCTTTAGCAAATTATCGGCACTGTGGTTTCATCAGTGCCCTCGAATTTCAATTTCGTGCACCGGTTCAAAAGATAGAAAAAACCCACTCGTTCGTTCACTGAACGTACCTGAGCTAAACTTCGAAAATTGATTTCAGGCACACTGGGCCTTGGAATCAGGTGCCGTCTGAAACCGCACATTCGCAAATTTCCAAAGAAATTAAGAAAAAAAATCCCTTGAAATTTCCGGGTCTTTACATTACCCCAACCTCAGGGATTTACGTCCCCGTAAAGCTACAAAACAAACTAGGGAAACTAAAGGAGGTACCGAGCACGCATCTGAGCCTCCCGCTCCCATGTACTCTCCTGGAGGTTCTTGTGCTGCCAACGAAAGCGCACAAGAGGAATCGACCATCCCCGTAGGACCCGCTCATGTCAATCCTCAACTTCTACCAGAACCCCGTGGAAGTCACCCCGTCATTGATGTCCAACTCTCTGTGGTCAATGATGACGGATAGGTCATGCACACATCTCCTCAGCTGAGATACGTGGCTGACGTCGTGCACCCGGTGCATCTGAGGTGGAAAGGCTAGGAGGTAAGCCATGTTGCCTTCTCTGCTTGGGACCTGGAAGGTCCGTTGAACCTCAGATATTACTTTCCGCCTCGGCCACATCTCTGTAGACCTCATCGAGGTGAGACCCATCTGAATACGTGGTCATCACCCTCGAAATCTTATGGTCTTGTCTCCTATCAAAAAAAGACTAATGTCTACTCTGTGCAGTCTTCATCCGCTCATGGATGATCTGCACCTTCTCCATCATATCCTGAACCATTTCTGGTTCTACACGAGATGACTCCATCACTATCCACAAAGGATATCTGAAATGCGGCCAGCTGCTGTCTCGCCACTCCTAACAGCTGAATTTCTGATCTCCTACTTAAGAGCATCTGCTACAATGTCCCCCTCTCCAGGAGTATAAACTATCTCGAAGTCATAGTCCTGGAGGAATTCAAGCTATCACCGTTGTCTCTGGTTCATGTCCTTCCGAGAGAAGACACACCTGAGACTATTGAGTTGGAGAGAACCGTAAACCGTTCGCTCAATGATCAATGGGTGAGACTAGCCAAGTGTAAGAACTCATTCCCACCCTTCATTGTTTATGTTCATCAAGAGCTGCTGAGATTTCTCCTCTGCCGAAAAGAGAAATCTGGTCTCATCCCTTGGATGAACCACGTTCTTCAACTAATATAGTCAATCCTAACATGAACGATACTATTTCATGCCATGGACAACATCGTAAGGCCTCGACGCTATTACCAAGAGATTCAACTGTTACTCTCGCCTCCAAGGGTCGAGTCACACTATCGGTAGTAGTGTTAGGTCACTGGGTCTCCTCCAGTAGGTATCTCGAAAGTGAGGGTCAAGTCAAAGGTTTTAAACCAGAACCTCTTAGTATCAACCATACAGAGTGGACAGAAAAGTAATCATCACAAATAAAGGTGTATTTTATTACTGAAGCTCGAAGTACAAAGACACATAGCAAACACAACAGCGACAACATGGAAACTAGAAGCACAAAGATCAAAGGCCTCCATGCCTGGAACTAGTCTCGATCCGGTCCACCTGCTTCTGAAGCTACATTGTCGTACGCCTCAGCTACCCGAAGCTGAGATATCCCATATCCACATGATTCCTACGCTCGGGGTGGACCTTCTGGTGGTGGTGGTGGAAACACCTCAAAGCGTCGCCCACCTCCATCGGCACGGCCAGCTCCTTGCGGTCTGTCACGATCAAATCTCTGCCTCTGCCTGGGAGGTCCTTCATCTACTGTCTGATGGTCATCTGAGTGGTGGATCGGATAGTCATGATCCATGTGACCCTGTCCGCCGCATGCATAGCACTTCTTTATACTCATATGGCTGGCTCTGTTTTGTTTTCCTCGCACTACCGAATCTATAACCCGAGGTCACCCACCTGTAGGTCCGATCCTCTTGGACCCCTGTATCATCCGTCTACTACATACAGATGAATCAACTTCTGATGGTAAACCCTGCGACAAAGGCAATAGCTCCCGAGCATGCTCAGTGTGTAGAGTCACTGGTATAAACTCCACCATGAAGAAGGTCTCGAAGTCTTCCCAAGTGAAGGTCATCTCATCGCAAAACTGGAGAATCCAGCTCCACCATTTGTCAGCTGCTGCCTGAAGGAGGCTGGCAGCAAGGATCACCATGAAGTCCGTTGGTGTACCTACTATCCTGAAGACCTTCACCATAGCCTCCAGCCAATCCTCAGCCTCCTGTGGGTCTGTCTCTCCCCAGAACCTGGGTGGCCTCTGGTGCTGGAATTCATGTAGTGCGCTCAAGCGGTGTGCATCGCCTGCTGCTGGGGCCAGTGGAATCGGTGGCCCAACGAATGGTAGTACCATTGGTGCCTCTACCGGTGACTCAACTGAAAGAGGGCCCTGTACTGAGGCCTCATCGCTCGGTGGGCTGTCAGTACGTACATCTCTCGGGGCTCTAGCTGGTCGTCCGCGGAAAGGCATCCTGAAAGAAACAGATGTGACATGGTCAAAAGAATATACCTGGTGAGCTGACCTGATTTGAGATAATTTAAAAGAAACTTTTGAAAACACACACGCAATCAGTGTTTTCTTGCACTAAGTCGGAAATCAGAAGTCAGGGTCCTGGTGTATGGATACGTCGGCCACCCGCACCAACACTGGACTCCCTGAACTGAAAACCACACTTAGTACCCTTAACACTATTGCTTCACAGAAAGAAAATATCAGAGTCCTAAGTTCTGCAGTAGAACTGACATCCTCTGATACCAATTTGTCACGACCCGTCCTCAGGGCCCGTGTCGTGACTACCCCAAGCCCGTCTTCCATAGGCCAGGGGATGGCGACTAGCACCAAAGGCGTAAATCCCGATATCTGTGAAGGCATTCCCTTTATAAAACATAAACACATCCAACCAGAGTACAAGTGGAAGTAATACACAGATAAAAAAGAAAGTGCTGAAAAGTAAATGGGTCAGAATACAAACCCAACTGAGAAGTACAGCTACAACTGAATGGTAGTACAACAAAAAAGACAAATAGCTGGAAGATAGAAGTAGCTCGTGGGCCGTCCACCTCGGATCCTACCTAAAAGGTAGGTACAGATAGCCTCCTCAACGATCTCTCCCTCCAACCTTCTCCGTGTACCGTCTCATCGTGAATTCCACCTCCGGGTACTGGCTCATAGTGGGGTCCACCTCTGGGTACTGACTCGTCATGAGGTCCACCTCCGGGTACTGTCCAGTCCTCATACACTTGGTCTCTATCAGCGATGTCCGTCGTCTGCATCCAACACAACGAGGTGCGGGCATAGACCATACAGGGGTGAGTATAACGATACTCAGTAGGGACCCCGAGACCCTCAAGGTCTCACTAAACCAATAATGATCTCCACAAAGAAGGATCTCAACAGATAACCCTTACTTAGGTATAAGCCCATACTTATACCTAAGTTATCAAGTAACCCATCACAATCATGAGGTATCACACAGATATGAAATCAACGGATAACTATTACTTAGGTATATGCCCATACATACACCTAAGTTATCAAGTAACTCATCTCAATCATGAGGTAAACACAAAGGTCATTGACTCAGCTCAAACTAGGATTTTTTTTCATGATGTCGAACCACAACTGCTGGAGAACTCCTCCTCTGTTAAGCACAGTAGTCATGTCATGACTCCGAGGTGCTACTCTCTAACCATAGACTACTGATGTACTCCTCCTATCGAGTACCGCGGGTCCGCACCCAAACACAGTAGTGGTTCCCCTAATAGCCTACAGAGGTACTCCTCCTATCGAGTACCGTGGGTTTGCTGGCAACTACCAGGCGCTCTGTCCGCCGTGGGTCTGCCGCCAAATTCCGGGCGCTCCGTCCACTGGGCTAGTCGACTCACTCCAAGTCGAATCGGTCAAGCAGTCGCCAGGTCTACAGCTACTAGGTCTCTGTACTCTGTACGCTCGTCTCTGGGAGGGTCCGCTCCACGAGCTACTGGTCGATAATCCAAGTATCACAAAGTCCCACAGATAAGTATCACAAAGTACCGCCTCGTCACAGGGGTTTCAACGCATCAGACGGCGCGTAAATCAGACGCCCGGTCTGTGAGTTATTAGCCTTTTCGTCCTGGGGGCCCGGTTGGTTTCGTGTACAAACCAACCCGAATGTATCTCAAATGTGCCCCAAACGCTCATGGGTTATAATCATAGTGATCATTTCTCAACGTGATTACCAACGCCGCTGACGGTTCGTCAAACGGACGTCCGGTCTGAAAGTTATCGGCTTTTCCGATCCAGGGGCCCGGTTGGATTTCAGGTACAATCCAACCCAGCCATACTCCAACTGGGTCCAAACCTCAGGTGAAGTATACCAAAAGAACCGTCTCATCAAGAGGAATTTAACAAAGTCTATGGAACATCAATCGGACGTTCGGAGCTCAAGTTATAACTGTTTCCACTCCGAGGGCCCGGTTGGTTTCGGGTTCGAACCAACCCGGCCATACCCAAAATTTACCAAAATCTTGAGTATAATATAACGAAACGACCGTCTCGATCCAAGGATCCCTACTCAACTGAAATTACGTTGATCGGAGGTCCGTAGCCCAAGATATGGGTGTTAGAACGAACCTACTCCGAAAATAGGGGGTCTGGGCCCGGTCCGACCCGGCCCAATACCCCCTGGAGCGGCCCGAACCGGGTCGACCCGACCTAGGTCCGGGTCCGGCGGTGCGGCCCGGAGCTGGAGGCCCAGCCCGGTGCCGGCGGCTCGGCCCGGCCCGACGCGGCCTACGGCCCGGTTCGGAAGCTGGTCGTGACTCGGCTCGCGGTCGAGCGGGGTGCGAAGGGGAGGGAGCAGCCCCCTTTTTGCGGAACAGCGGACCCTATGGGGTCTGCCCTAGTTGACTGCCAAGGGGTTACGACCCCCCCCCCCCGGATTCTTCGAATGGCCGGCCAAAGGCCGGCCAGCTGTGGAACCGCGGGACCCGAAGGTCCCGCCTCCAGGTGGCGTCAGCAGCTGGCCGAGTCCGGCCGCCCCTACTGGTGATCCCCGCGGCCTTAGGTCGCGGCTTCCATTCGACCGGCGGGCGCGACTGCGTCGCGCCCCTCTGCCGTGGCCCGCTCTTGGCCACGACCTCCTTCAGTCTCCCCGGCGCGGTGCGACGGCACCGCGCACCGCCGCGGCTCGCTCCGGCCGCGGTTCATTCGGCCTCAAACGTCATTATTGATAAACAAGGAAATGGGGAGGAGAATCGGTAGTGTTTGTGCGATCTGAACTCCTCCCGTTATTTCGATATCAAGTGGAAAAAGAATACGGAATGATGAACGATAAACAAACACAATTTTAATTCATTAAAATTGAACTTAACCCCTACCTCGTGTCGTTCGTCATTTGTTGACGATATCGTGAAAGGGAGTGGGCGTCGGTTCTTTGACGTCGGAAGGTGACGTCGTCGTTTGCGAATTCCCCGTGGTGGCGTCTCCTCCCTTGATGGAAATCCGGGGACTGTTCTTCGTCGAGAAGGATGGTCGTTCTTTGACAAAGTAGATGAACCGTCCTTCGTCGGAGGAACAAAATAATGGAGATCTGTTCTTCATTCTAAGATGAAGAACTTCAACAAAGGAGGAAACCACTTCTTCTTCTCAAGAGTTCTCTCCCAATCCTCACACAATATGGCATCTCCATTAAAATAAGGCCTTACCTTATTTTAATTTACCTTGTCATGCATTTCAAAATTCATAAACCAAAACCCTTAATTAATTTAAAGTAAGTTTGTTTAATTAATAAGAGTAGGTTGGAAACATTAATGGTGTGAGGGAGGGAGAGGAAAGGTTACTCAAATAAAGATGAGTTAACAAAATTAAAGAGGGAGTTAGGGAGTTAAGAGGAAGGTGAGGAGTTATGGGAAATGTGAAGGGGTGAGGCTCGTGTGGGCCCCACCTCACCAATATCCTCACATGGGTAGTTAGGGTCTTGTGGGTCCCACCCTAACTACCCTATGTTGAATATAACCACTCGGATAAAGAATTAATTAAAAATTGTTCCACAATTTTTATTCAATTCTTTATTAATCCACTAATTTTTTAACAACTCCTCCCGAGCAAACGCATCTTTGGTAAAGGTCCTATTAAGAAATTACTGGCGTTGCGGTTTCATCGGTGCCCTCGGATTTCAATTCCGAGCACCGGTTCAAAAGATAGAAAAACCCGCTCGTTCGTTCACTGAACGTACCCGAGCTAAACTTCAGAAATGGATTCCGGGCACACCGGGCATCCGAATCAGGTGCCGTCTGAAACCGCGCACTCGCAAAATTCCAAAGAAATTAAGAAAAAAGTTTCCTTGAAATTTACAGGTCTTTACAGTTGATTTGACTTAGTGGTACGTTTAGTAGAGGCAAGGATGTACTGAGATCCCTTGGCATCGATTCGGAAGCCAAGGGGTTGTATAAAGTTTTCAGGTTAAACTTTTCTATCTCACCTAACTAAGGGTGATGATCAATATAGCTTTGTGGAGAGTCCAGAACCCTGGTGCACGCGGGAGGTAGTATGAATTTGTGGAATTCTATGGATGATCGTTGAATACTGTGATGATTACTTCAAAACATGATATGGGAGAGGATGCCAGAATCCATTTTGGTTCTCACTTGTAGTTGGGTGCAATGTTTTAACCCATCCAGCTGGCTAGGTAGAATATACCATTTAGATTCTAATGAAAATTATTTGGGTTTGCATGTTAGTTTTGAGCCACAGCTGGGAGGATCATCTACCATCGGTGGGGTTTGCGTGTCATGGTGATTTTAACTCCACCACTAGAGTAGAGCCTTTTCAAGGCCATGTGTGAGAGACCTTGTAGTAAACTATTATTCAATATGGATCTGGTGGGTAATAGTGATAGGGTCCTAGTTTTTGTACTAGTGATGGTCGTAAAGGGTGTAGTTCATCTAGGGGAGGATAATGAATGTCCAGGGAATGTTATGGATCCTCAGTGGACTGATGACAGAGGAATTCGGAGTTTGAAATTTATGGATTCTTATCCAGGTTGGTTGGTTATCTCTAGGAAGCCTAGGACCTTTTATTTTATGACTTCTATTTCTGGTTAGCGAGGTGGTGTACCACTTAACCATGTGTCCATAGTAGTTTTCATTTCTTGGTGTTCCCCATATGTCACAGTTGAGGGGGTACATGCACATCTCGTTGTACGATATCTAACTCAGTGAGATTGGTCATGTGAGTAGAGCTTCCTTTTCATGGAGTCGATAATGTTGAGGATTGGTAGGAGAAAGAGACTTATTGGGAAAAAAATTCCTTGTTTGAGTGTTTTTTGATAGCACAAGAAACCATTGGGAGAGCTAGTGGGAGTAGGAGATCCAATTAAGATCTTAGTATCCCCACCCTTTTTTTATTAGTTTGTGCTTTTCAAGAGTAAAATCCTTGAAGGAGGGAATAATTTAATGTCCTATTTTTCTGTGTAAGACTTTGGAATATTTTTAGATCTGAGTGCTGATACTATGTGAGATTTTGAGGCTCGGTGTGCCCAAAATTAATTGTTTTGAAATATATTAACTTTGTTAATATCACACACATATAGTTTTCCTAAAAAGATTGAATAACTCTTAAATGGGGGTCTTGGATCAGAAATATTAGGGAACCATAGAGTTCATAATGTGGGTTTTACCCTAGGTGTGACATAACCTTTGTCAGTGCGATGCGTTTGTGAAAAAATCATTGCAAGTGTAAAATGAATTAAATAGATTAAATAAATTAATTTATTATGTTCATTGATGTAGTGGCCTATTTTCTCATTTAAATAAGTTGTTATGTAAAATCTCAGGGTTATACACATAACCCTAGAGATGTATAAGAGTCATTGGTGATCCATTGGAGGAGGTTATGTTGGTGAATGATAACTGGATCGAAGATCGACAACCGTTGTACTAGGAAATCCAAGGATCTCACCAAAAACAATGATGCATATTTTCTCTTTTTCAGTGATAGATCCAAATCAAGGTAGGCTGTTTGTTTTTTAGATTTATTACCATTTTCTTATCCCATGAGGAATGTGAATCAATTGACTAACGGATTGACTCACAGATCAATCGATTTTGTGGGTGTGGGTTAAATTGAGAGATTTGGGGAAGATTATTGTTTTGTTGTTCATTGAATGTTATAACTATATTTTTATCTTTCTTATGAAAATAGATCATGTCCAAAATGAACAAAGTCTGTGATTCATTCCTCGCATTTTTTTATGGTTTACTCTCCCCATTCTACGTGTGTTCATCATTGGAATTTATTTTTTCATGCGATTCGACGAATACAGAGTGAACGGTTATATCATGTTCGATATTTGGTGAAAATAATCATTAACGTGGTTCAAGGATGGAGATTTGATGATTTTGGTTATGTTATATGGCTATGGTCATTGATCTGTGAATGGATCAGAGGATTTCTTCCCAGTTTTTCGTGCGGCACCAGAGAGGCATGATGGTGAACATTTCCTAAGCGGTGGGTGTGGATGAAATGGACAGAATATGTCCATAGATGGAGAGGAGATTCAGTAAAACCCATGTTCTTGGTGTGTGAAATGATTCGTAGTGTAATCGATGGCCACTAAGGCTTGATCGAAGACATGTGAAGTTCTTCTGTGAGTTCTGTAAAAAAACCGACTACACGGCATGTCATGTCATGAACACACGCCGTGTAATGAATTTTTATGCAGTATTAGGGTTTCATCTCAGATAAAAGTATCACACGTCGTGTGTCCCTTAACCAACCAAATCGTTTTGTATAGGGAGCACACACCCAGGAATCCAGGTGGTCTTAACTGCCATGTGGACCAGGCCACATATCGTGCACAACCTGACAGGCAGCTTGGCATGTACAGGGAGTACATGCCCAGGAGATCATTTATCCCCACACGCCTTGTGTAGTGGGCCAAATGCCATGTATATAGGAAAGTACATGGGCATGGTCAGGTTTCCCACCAAGTTCCAACCTAGACACCTACACATTGTGTACCTCAGGGACACGTTGTATATTGTGGAGAATTACATGACATGTGAATGTGAGACATGGCCAGTTCCAAACATAGTGAAACAATCCATGTACCTACAGGGACATGTCGTGTACTCTTTTTAGGATAGGTTGTATTCCTCATTCTTATTAGCTCAGCTTCGTTGTGATCTTTTGTGAGATTCCCTGGACCAGTATCAGTTGAGTGTGTTCCCTTGGTCCATTTCTATGAGGGTTCGGTGCAGAACCACTCTCCCAGCATAGAGGGTGATCCCAATTCCACTTCTGAGGATCAGTGCAGTGAGTATGGGATCCCTTCTTATGGAGTGAGTTATCTCAACCTGCTTTGATAGATATCTCAGCATCTTGGAGAATGTATTCCTCTAAGAGGCCCGAAGTGATCCTCATGCCCTTCGTGTTTCCTTATATGGGGTTGTTGGAATTGGCGTGACCAATATTTACATGGGCATTGATCCCCTATCAAGGAGGATGTTTCCAATAGGGTCTAGTATCCCCCAATGAGCCTTGGGAATTGACACCCTTTTGTGTGTTGAGATCCTGATCTTTCTGATGGGGTATTAGTCTGATGGGGTGTGTATCTCTAAAGAATCCCCTTAGTATCATGTGTGAGTTTCCTTATATCGGTACCTAATGAATGTGATCTATGGGATGGTAGGGATGTCCCCTTAGCTTAGCGATACCCAATGAGTGATATCTCTCAGATGAATTCCATTGGGGATGGCAGGACTTGTGGAGTGAGATCTACTGGATGAGAATTTTCTTGAAACCTCGCAGTGGAATTATGGCTGGAAATATTTGAGACCTCTGAGAATCAGAGTCTTTTATGAGTATGTCTAGATGTTTATTTTTATGTCTTGCATTATGATTGATATATCCTGTTATGAGATGACTACTATTGATGCTTTATGCTTAGTGATTCTGGGGTGTCCTACTGGGTATTGTTATACTCATCCCTACATGGGCTCTTCCTACACATGTTGTGTCTTATGCAGATGACATACCTTATTACGGAGTCCTTGGGGGACTAGGAGTTGGTGGAACCTTGTTTGGGCTAGACAGACTGCGGTGTATACTAGTATTTCATTTAACCGTATTCCCCTCCTTTTTGAGTAGGTCAGACTTTACTTTCCAGTTTTGGTGGGGCTTGTATTTGGCCCCTTTCTGTTTACGCTTTCCAGTACTTTTTGTCATACTCTGTGGGATTATAGATGTATACATTCATTATTTTCATTTATTTTACATTTCAACATTGTATGAGTTTGGAGATGTGTGTGTGTGTGTGTAGGTACTTAAGGCTAATGTCTCACATGTGTGTGATATGCCTTCTTGGAATTGGTCGCCCGCCACTGACCTATTGGAGGTGGGATTGGGGTAGTTTCATTTCGAGCCTCATTGGGTCGGGTCGTGAAAATCCTCTAGATTGGATATATAAATTTATATCTTGGTGAATCTCATCATTAGTTTTCCTTCCTCTTTCAACATAGTACTTCATGCAGTGATAAAATGTCTCTTAAACTAGGTTAATTATAGGTAATTTCCATAGCCCCCTTTAAGATGACATTGATGCACTCCACAATATTTGTGTTTATGTTTCCATACATTTTCCCCATATCAAAATCTAAATACTGCTTAACCTTTTGGTATTCACATCATATAGTTGCAAATATCTTAATTTACCATATATGTCCCTTCAAATCACTCCTTAAACCTTCTCTGGCCAGGCTTATATGCTAGAACACAATAAACCAAATACCTAATGATTTTTGTGATGATGACCTTCTCATAATAAATATATGCACATTAAGATTACTTACTCGGCTTGGTGATGGTTTTCCTGACATTGCTAGTGATGTGTGCAATATAGTAGATGTAGGTGAACATTATTATTTATGTGATATTATTACTTGTGGTAAGAAAAATTTCATAGAGAAAGAATTTTTAGTGGACCACATTATCTTTTTTATGTTCTCTCTATATGTATACTTGATTCTAATGGTTTAATTTTGTTACCTATACTTTTAACCAAATTAATATGGTGTAAGAATATTAATGTATAACTCATATCACAACTTATGATTTTTGTTACTCACCCAAAATAAAAAGATAATAATATTTACACATATCCAAATCCATATTATGCATTGGGTGCATAAAACCCATTTATATAAAGGGTTAAAATCATATGAAACCAAAATCTACGCAAGAGTAATTATGGTGTGACAGGTTTCCAATTAATCTCCTTTTTGAAAGAATCAAACTCTCTGTGTTAGTGTAGCATGACCCAAAGTCCCACTACCCATAGATCTATACTCGAGAGTGATATCGATTCCAATACAATCCACACTCCAAATTTGTATGAATCATGACTAACCTTTAATTTTAAACTTATAATTCGAAGAAAAAAAATCAGTCTTTATTGAAAGAATTTAAATATTATGCAATTACCTAGCATATAACTTCGAATATGCATGGTATGATAATGATAAGGAACCATATACGAACATTATAATTTTTTATTAATTAATTATTAATAATGAGGCTCAATTAATTTATGCTAATTATTGTTAATTATTACTAATAATTGTGATTTATAATTTCTAGTTGTGATCAGTTGAACCTAATTAAACCTCGTTATTACTAATTAATTATAAATTACCTCTAATTATTATTAATGAAATATAATTACTCGTAATAATGATTAATTAATTTCTAATTTATTTTAATAAGTATTAATTATTTCTAATTATTGATAATTAATATTAATTATTACTAATTAGATTAGCTATATCTAATTAAACAACGTTATTATTAATTAATTATTAATTAGATATAATTATTTCTAATTAATTGTAATTACGTCAAATAACACAAGAATCATCCTTTCATATATTGAGGACCAACTCGAAAACATATGTTCTAAAAATAAAAATAGAAGGATTTCTTATTGACGTAAACATTTAAAAATAAAATTATAAATGTAATGAAATTTATTTGTAAATTGATTTAAGGGACAATTGTAAACATGTCAACAAATTTATAAATATATTTCTTTATGTCTATAGCTAGTTGTCCGATGATTTATAAATTAAATTACATGTAATATTTTTTTTTTTAATATTTAGTAGCAATTTTTGAATCCTTAAGTGAAATTAATTTAATGACTTAGTCATTTAAGGGCATTTTTGAAATTTGTGGTCCTTAATTAATTTTAAAAAATTGATCATTTTTTGAGTAAAATTAATTTGGTTATTTGGATGTGCACAAGAATGATTGTTAGGAGACAAAAAACAAACACACATGCTCTAAACTGGGAGGTTTCATATATATTTTGTTGTTGGGCAGGCAGTGTTTGGATATTTGTAAATATGTTTCGAAGTCGTTGTGCAGCTTGCACGCATCTGCGAAAAAGATGTGATTCTCATTGCATTTTTTGTCCCTATTTTCCTCCCAAAAATCAACATCGATTTGATTGCGTTCGTCGAATCTTCGGTGTCGGCAATGTTGGAAAGACGTTGACGGTAATATAATAAATCATCAACTCTTTCACTGGACATATCCCTTTACAGTTTTGTATGCAGCAAATCCCGACGCATTTGAGAGCGGAGGCAGTGGAATGTATGTGCTACGAGGCACTGTGCCGGATCCAGGATCCAGTCTATGGCTGCTCCGCTGTCAGTCGCTGCTCTGGCAAATCCAGAGTGTGGAGATGGAGATTGCCAAAACTCGGGCCCAGCTGGCCATCCTATCGGCGACACCCCCTCTCCCCCATCCCCCCACCTCCTCTCACTTCCACCACTCGCAGGGATTGCGAGCCATCATGGGACCGATGCCGAACCTCGATGCTGGCCAGGCGCCAGAGGCTGCGCCATTGGTCTTCCCGTCAACTCACCCGTCTTCCAGTCAGTTCAATCAATGTAACCATAACAAGGTTATGAAGATGAAAATAGATAAGTGATAAACACGAGAATGGAAGACACTTTGGAGAACCAAAAAAGAACATTAAGGAGTCAACTACACCAAACATTTATGAAAGGGTACATTCACTCTTAGAAATGTATTCTTTTATCAAATATTTGTTAGTGTTTTTTGTAATCAAATGTGTGTTTATATATTTATATATATTAAGCATAATAAACGTATTTACAAAAACATATATATACATTTGAACACAAACCGCAACCCCCCATCACAATCCATGAACTACAAGTACAAGACCCTGGGTCTCATTATGCGGTCTTGTACATTCACTAGGTAAAACTGTTGTACGACCACACGCCCCGTGCACAACTGCCGAATTTAAACTTTCTAGAATATTATTACAAACCCCACGACCAACCAATGAGAATCGAACCCCAACATCCAAGAAGTTAGGGGAGCGACCTACATATTGCAACTTTACCAATAATTAGATCTAATAAATAATAATTTTTTATAGATATATATTTATATTACATGTTTTTAAATATCAATATATATATATATATATATGCATTTTTGTATTTAATGATATCTTTTAAATAAGCATAATATTATATTTAAATATAGTATTCAAATAATATACCATATATTATCTCAGTAATAGTTTTCATTTTTGCATTTAATTTACGATATACATGTTTGTATGTAATGATTATTACTAATATATTTTTAAAAATAATTAACCATATTAATTTTATTTATCTATGCATCTAATAATATATTGTGCGTTTATTTAATTTTCAATCTACTATATATATATACATTTAAATATCTTAAACTATATTTATTAATATTTTAAAATATAATTACATATACTTTTGTGAGCTACTATAGTTTCCTAAACACAAATATTATTATTTTATACATAATTACTTAAAATATTATTAATAGTAAATTTTATGAAATTTAATTAACAAAGGCAATTTATACTTAAATAATAAATAAAATATTGCAAACTTATGTTATTTTGAAAATAATAAAATTAGGTAAGTAAATATACATTTTTAGAATTAATTAACTTTTCAAAAATTAAATAATTATATTTTATACATAATTACTAAAAATAATAATTATTTATAATTAATATATTTTTAAATATATTATTAACTGTAATTTTTTTGTTTCATTAGAAAAAACAATATTATTTATATCAATGTATCAACTAATATATTGTATAATTAAATAAATTAAAATATGATAAATAATATAACACATAGATATATATTATTATATTCATATAAAGTTAATAATATTTTTTAGAATAATTATTAATAATATAATTTTAATAAAATATTTAGGATCATTCACTTTATTTACCGATGTATCAAATATTATATTTTAAATTGATTTTACTTTAAATATACTATATAATATAATATATACATACAAATACATTCAAATACAATTATTCATAATTTAAATTACAAATATATACATTTTTCTAAACAACAATATTTCCCTAAATATAAATTATATTATTTAATACGTTAAATTTAAATTTTAAAAACACCTTATTTAAATGTGCTAAATCATTCAATATAAATCAAATCATACAAAGTACAATAATTCATACATGCATTAAATCATACGAAGAACATTAATTCATACATTCACACAACCATACAATTTAAATAAATAAATCATACAAATAAAATAAATAAATCAATTGGAAAACTAAAATTTTTAAATATAAAATTTACCTTCTCCAAAGTCGAAAATTAATATTTTAAGAGAAAGATTTGGCAGAGCTTCATTGCAAAATATCAGGTTGAAATAAAGGATATAAAGGGTGCGGGGAGGGGGGTGGGATGCCTCCATTTATAATTTTTTTTTGTGGTCGGAGGCATGAACTTCGTTAATACCTCATGTGTATTTATTACAAAGAAAGCGTGAATGGAGTTCATGCTTCTTTGTGGATGAGGGAAGCATGAACATGGTTCACACCTCCCTCCATCCAAATATAAATTTTTATTAAGTCACTCTAAAGAAAAGTGGGAAACCATAGTTTACAAAACATAGATACCACTACCTGTTGAAAGAGCTCACGAATTGATTAAACACAAGACTAAGATTATTTGAATCAAACACTCTATATAATTCCCATTTTTTTTAAAGAAAATAAAACTGATTATAAAAAAAATCTCTAGTTGGTCATATTCACGTAAGCATAACAAGGTTATGAAGATGAAAATAGATAAGTGATCAACGATGACTCGGAAAATGAGAATGGAAGATCAGGAGTTGGATGCCATTTTCATTTGGAGAAAGAAGGTGAAAAAACATTAAGGAGGCCACTGCGCCCAACATTTATGAAAGGGTTCCTGGAAGTAGTCATGCATTCCCTCTTAGAAATATATTCTTTTATCAAATATTTGTTTTCATTTTTGTAAGGGTAATATAAATGAAGTGTGTGTGTTGCGTGTGTGTGTGTATTTGAACACATACCCCAACCCCCTATTAAAAGCCATGAACTTCCCAGTTTAACCCTCCAACCACGGTTGCGAGTACCAGACCCCGGGTCTCATTATGCCATCCTATAGGTTCATTGGGTAAACGTCTGAATGACCACTTTCCCCTACACAACTGGTAGATTTAAAAATTCTAGAATATCATAGCGAACCTCATGAACAACCAATGAGAATCGAACCCCCAACATCCAAGAAGCCAGGGGAGCGACCTACCATTGGGGCACCCCGATGGGTGCTTTTCAACAACATTATATAATTGTATTTATAAAAATAATTATATAAATATATATGTGAATCTATAAACATATAAATAAAAATATTTGTATTTATTTAAATATATTAGTATGACGGTGCATGGTGGCGTGAGAAGTGACAGTTTTACCCTACTCTTTGTAAGGCACATTTAAGACCTGAGGTCTAATACCCATTCTCCAACTGGGGGAGGGTAATGTTCTGGAGATCATACATTTTATAAGGGTTGATATTGATGTTGAAAAAATATATTTATATAAAAATATGCACACAAATATGTGCATGAACCCACACACACACATATATATGAAATTACACACACATGATAATAAATCAAGATTAAGAGTCCAAACAAGTGGTTTGAATGCTTCACTGCAATGCATAGGGGAAGAGTTCAAATCTAGCCTCACTCACAAAAAAACAATTAGTGTCCTGGGTCAGGGCTAAGCAGACACATTACAGTTGTGGAGAAATGACAAGGTAGGAAATCAAGATGGTGAGTGGAGTCATTGAAAATGATTAATGTAACACCCAACCTTGGGCCACTTATTAGTTCCCAGACAAGAGACATCATAAGACCTCAAGTGTGACCCCTATACACCAAAGGTTTCTTACTAGCAGTGGGACCCTAATCCATACAATGGGGAGACTACACACTCAACTCAGAGTCACACAATAGTAGAAAAAATAACTAAAACATATACAACACATAATCAGAGTACACCGAAATAAACAAGCATAGTGTTATATTGAATTTCCCATGTAGAAGCATACAAGTTTGCATACACTGGTCGCTTATTGGAATGATCCAAAATACAAAATAAAATAAAACTTGTCAAACACACACTAGCCTTACTGCCACCCCCGTGCCTCGCACACCCTGTCTCTACATACGTGTGAGTTTGGATAACTCAATCCATGACATGTCTTGTGCTCAACTTGAAAGAATACATAACATATTCACATTCACCAAGGTTCCCTTAGTATATTCCATCATGTACATGTATGCATGAGGAATAAAATAAACATGACACCCAAGCACTTTAGACGTCATGTGCTTACCAAGCCACCATGAATCCTTGAGAATCATGTAACTTTGTGATAACCAAGCCACTATGACACCTGATCATACATGATTTAGCGCCAATCCAAAATACACCTCTTCATCTCATCGAGACACTACACCAATTCTCATCCTATACCCAAAGACTCAGGGTTGGGTGGTTCCCAAAAACTTGACCCACTACCTTCTGACACTGGGGATAGTCACATGTTCATATCTCAGTGATTAGGCATTGAATGAGGCTAATATTAATTTTTAATATATATAATATTCATGTGCTTTATTATTCATAAACACCATTTTAGTGCATTTTACACTTTGAACATCATTTCACATTATGATTGTAATTCCCCCTTAAAATGCACTATTACACGGTACATTTTTGAACACCTCCTAAAATACAAAATGGCCATGATTTTATTTTCATATTTTATTTCCAGGTACCTCATGCTACAAGGAATAATTCATTATTTTTAAGTATTTGAATATTCACATTGGAAGACCACCAAAATGGGCTTTCATGGCAGCACATTCTGGGAAAAGTATACTAGAAAACATCCCAATAAAGAGACCGTAGCGTCCAATATAAAATCCCAATGATTCTAAAAATTTAAATAAAGATAGATAAAATTATGGGGAACATTTCATAAAATAGTAACAAGAGATAATTCAGATGTTTTAATAGAGTTATAGGTGGCCCAAGTGGAAGATGAAATTCTGGTCCAGATTCTGTGGCCCAGAAAAACATTCCACCAATTTAATCATATCTCAGAAACCACAAATTATTTTGGGATGAAATTTTATAGAGACTTATTATACATCATTAGATTCATTTTTATCTTCTATGTACCACTATAATTTGGCCATATATAATGTAATATAGGAACCTCTATTTGGTGGATGCAAGCTGGATGCAACTTCAGGTCAAAGGTGGAAAAGTCTCATCTCCATTACTTTCCACCACCCTAGGCCTACCATACTCAAAATTTCACTATTAGAGGCTAGAAACAAGGCTCTTAAACTTCATATTTAAGGCAGTGTTGTTGGTGGATTTAGGGATCTTTTGTGCTTGGTTTCATTGTAGTGTTATGCTGCCGCTTTGTGTTTGTAATCACATTTCTTTCTCATGTAAGTTGTTCAATTAACCTTAGTTTCTTAATAAAAGTTCATCATTTACTCTTATTATGTTATTCTCCATATCACTTTGATACTTTTTCTTCAAGGTGGGAATTTATTCACACCATACCTTGTGAAATTTATCACACAATGGCGGAGTGATTGTTATTTCATTATTTTCTTTTTTTACTTATCCATTTCCACCCTTATGAGTCTACTTCCCACTTCCATTGAAACCATATCATCAATGGAGAGATAACCCTATTATGGGTTGATCAAAGGGAGTATCAAGGGGCTGGATTGGATTTTATTTATCACCCCATTAATGTCTAATCACTTCTTTTAATTGAGATGTTTATTTGATGATTTTAAAACTTCTTTGTCCTTATTGAATTTTAAGGCCACAAACTTCAAGTGCTAATACGAACCTTTACCTTGGAGTGCTCATGAATTTGATCCTCCAATTGTATAGGTGATTAGTATTAGGGTGTGTAGGAATTAAACCAATAAGTGATGAAGTTGTTTTATCTTCTTGAATAAACTCATCTCAAATATAATAAATTGAAATTGTTCAAAAATAATTTCATCCAATCCACCCCAAGTGATAACCAAAAATCAACTCATTATTTTAAATTAAATTCACTTAAGACTCTTAGAGTTCACTTAAAATCATATAATATCAACCCAAGTTGGATACTTCATGGCCAAAACCAGTCAATAAAATCTACGTGTCTATAGGTTTTTTCTTAGGTCTCTGAGGATTTGACAACTCAAGATAAACTACAAGAGACCTCTTAAACCTAAAATCTTGGGTAAATTTGGGTGAGACAAAATTTTGGTGCCATTTTCGGGGACCCAAGTAAGTTATCTCAACACCCATTCTATTCTCCCCATTTGTTCTTCTCTCATCCAAATTCTCTTATCTTTTCCCTTTCTCGTTTTTTTTCTTTTGGCACATGTCTTCCTACACTCATGACCAATCAAACCATTTAGTTAGGGTCGATAGTCTAGGGGTTGGGGAGTAAAGTAAACTAAGGGAAATATTTCCATAAGATCATAATCTTCCTAATACTTCAGAGTCAAAAATTGACCCCATTTCAATGGAAGGTATTTATGGAAACCAACTCATAAACCCGGGTGGGAACCAAAATGGAAATCCAAATGAGGTAGGCCCAAACTTGGGGAATGCAGTCAATCAAACCATGAATTACTACCTCACACCTACCTCGACCAATGCACCCTCTTGCATTAGGCATGCTACCCTAGGAGAAGCCCAATATATCTTCAAACCTCATGTCCTAAACCACCTTCTATCCTTCCATGAGATGTAGTCATAAATGCCATACCTTCATGTCAAAGAGTTCAACAACATTGTTGAAACCATGTGCCCACCACATCAAATTGAGCCAGATAAGACGAGTCTCTTTCCTTTCTCACTAAAGGATTGATAAAATAATTGTCTAGACAATCTGAGACCTGCATCAATCCACTCATGGGATCAATTGTAAAGAGAGTTCTACAAAAAATACTTCCCCCATCACAAAACAATTTCACTTAAAAAAATCATCCAAAACTCTTTTAAAAAATAAGGGGAGTCATTTTATGAAACATGGGAGCGGTTCAAAGACACAGTAAACATGGTTCCACACCATGGTTTTTCTATTCCTGAACAAGTGAGAATTTTATATGAAGGGTTGGGACCGGGGAACAAACAATTCATTGACATGATGTGCAATGGGACCTTTAAAAACAAATCCTCAAATGATGCTTATGAGTATCTAGAAATATTTTTTGAACAAAATCAAAAATGGGGAACATCACCTTATTCTGAAAAGCCACAAAGAACTACTTTAATGCATACACTTAGAGAAGAGGAAAGCCTTAGGGCTAAACTCGTAGCACTCACTAGGAAGGTTGAAGATATAGACCTTAGGAAAATCCATGAAATCCAAACTGTATACCATGTTGGCACAATTTGTGACAAACATGACCACAAAACAGACAACTGCCCAACCATTCCATCCATCAAGGATGTTCTTCTAGGAGTACCACCTACTGAATTCAATGACCTAAACTTCCAAAATCCCCAATACCAAAACACATTCAACCCAAGGTATAATAACCACCGAGGCTTCCGCTAGAAAGATAACCAACAACCTAGCCAACCACAAGGACCAAACCCCTTCCCTACACAAAATTTTTAAAACCATAACCAATTCCAACCACAACCAGCCCAATACCAACATCCTCCTGTCCAATACCAACACCCCATCCAACAACCAAAGTATCCTCCTAGGATAAACCAACTAGCACAATCCGCTACTCAATATTCCCCTCTTCCAATCCTTGAGAAGTTGTGTAAACAAATGGAGAAAATGAACTCAGAAGTCTCATCCCTTAAACATGAACTAGAAAGCATTAAAACCGGGAAGTCACCCATGCATACTTAGGCAGTATCATCCTCAACTTTAAGGGGAGAATCCAGTTACACACAAACCCATCATGAACAACTCAAAGCAGTAACTGTTTTAAGAACTGGGAAATCCATTGAGAAACCTGAACATGCCATTCTAGAACCATTAAAAGCTTCAACAACTCATGAAAATGATGAAGAACCACCCATAGATTCTGAAAAACCCAATGATAATGTTAAGGAACTACAACCACACCAAACAATCAAACAACCTTCTCTTTTCCCTCAACGCATGAGAGGAAAAACTAAACCAGAACTGAATGAGACTTTGAGGGAAATATTCTCTCAGATTAAGTTGAACATCCCCCTTCTTGATGAAATCCAAAACATTATGTCCTCAAAGTAACTTAAGTACTTGTGTACTTTTAAAAAGAAATTTTCACATAAAACCATGTCCTTTTGGCTGTTGATGTGAGTACCACCATTCGAGGGACCATTCCTCCAAAGTTAAAAGATCCAGGATGTCCATACATAAATGTTGAGTTAGGAGAGAAAAAAGTTGTCAAAACCCTTTGTGATCTGGAAGCTAGTGTGAATCCCATTCCTTATGCCATGTATTGTCAATTAGGGCTCAAAGAACTCCAAACCACATCTTTCACTCTTCAACTTGCTGATCATAGTGTTCATGTTCCAAAGAGGATCTTAAAGGATGTTTCAGTGAAAGTTGAAAAATTCATTTACCCAGATGACTTCATTGTCCTTGACAATCACCCAATCTTAGGTTCTAGGGAGAAAAACCCAATCATCCTTGGTCGTCCCTTCCTTACAACAATCAAATCTGTTATTTGAGTTCGAAATGGGAACATGACCATCACCTTTGGAAACATGAGTCTAGACTTGAACATCTACAATGAAAACTCTCAAATTGGGGATGATGAAGAGAGACATGAGATTAATTGGATTGGTAGTGTTGACAGTGAACTCGAGGAACATCAAGGGATTACTGAAGGATGTTTAAGTCAAGAAGAGATTTATTTTCTTTGTTCACATGAAGGAAATTTTTCTCCTTGGCTTGAATCTCTTTCAGATATATCTATTGATGATTTTATCAAATCAAAAATCAATGATACCATTGGTGAAATCAATAACATTGATTCCATACCCATTCATGACACTAATCTGGATAATTTAGTGGATGAAAATTCTGTTCACAAGGAACCGATTCTGTTAAAAAATATGGACAAAGAAACTGAGTTCAATACAAAGTCCCATCCTTCCTTAGAAAGTGATAACCAAGATGATCTCGAATTTAAGGTACTACCTTCATCTCTCAAGTATGCTTTCTTAGGGTACAATCAATCTTTTCCTGTTGTCATTTCTTCCTCTCTTGAATCCAATCAAGAGATGATGCTTCTGGATGTCCTAATAAAGCCTAAGAAAGCATTTGGATGGACCCTGTATGATATTCTTGGGATTATCCCACTTATTAGGACTCATAGGATTGTTTTGGAATCTGATTCAAAGCCATGTCGTCAACCTCAATGGTGACTCAATCCTGATCTCATGGAAGTAGTGAGAAAAGAAATTATGAAATTGTTAAAATCTGGGATCATATATCACATAACTGAGAGTGAGTGGGTCAGCCTAATCCAAGTGGTTCCAAAGAAGGCCAGAATCACAGTGATAACCAATAAGGATGGAGAGATTCTTCCAACTAGGGTGAGTAGTGGATGAAGAGTCTACATCGACTATAGAAATCTAAACTCATTTACCAAGAATGACCATTTCCCATAACCGTTTATTGAACAAGTCCTTGAGAAATTCGTAGGTCACACATACTATTTCTTAGATGGGTACTCGGGGTACAATCAAATTGAGGTCTCCCTAGAGGATCAGGGGAAGACTACATTCACCTATCCATTTGGCACCTCTGCTTTCAAACACATGCCCTTCAGGTTATGCAATGCCCCTGGGACCTTCTAGTGGTGCTTGATGGGAATCTTCTCGGACATGGTAGGGGATTTTATAGAGGTATTCATGGATGAATTATCTGTGTTTGGGGATACTTTTGAGGGATGTATCAGGAATTTGTAGAGAGTCGTGTCATGATGTGAAGAAAAGAATCTAGTCCTAAACTAGGAAAAATTCCATTTCATGGTTAAATAGGGACTAGTACTTGGCCATATAGTCTCCGGTAGAAGGATTGATGTTGATAAATCCAATTTTGAAATCATTCATCACCTTCCATCACCCAAAACTATCAAGTAAGTGAGGTCATTCTTAGGACATACTGGTTTCTATAAAAGGTTTATTAGGAATTTCAGCTCTATTTCTCGACCACTCTGTTCTCTTTTAGTGAAAGATGCTCCATTTTTATGTAAAGAAAGCTGTGAGGAATCATTCTCTACACTCAAGTTAGCTCTTGTCTCTCCACCTATCATTCAATCTCCAAATTGGAAACTTCCTTTTGAACTCATGTGTGATGCTAGTGACTACGCTGTAAGAGAAATCTTAGGACAACGGTGTGTGGAAACTCCACGTGTCATTGCTTATGAAATAAAAACTTTAAATGATGAACAAATAAACTACACCACCACTGAGAAGGAGTTACTTGCTATTGTGTTATCCTTAGAAAATTTTAGGTCCTACCTCTTAGGATCCCCCATCACCGTGTTCACTGTGTAAGAGTTGGTGTCTTAGAACCAACTGGTTTTACTTTTATTACATGGATATTTAATGTATTATTACATATTTTTCATTGTTCTTCATGACTATGATGTAATAATGTCCTAGATTATTTGTTGCATTGATATGGTCATGGCAGTTCCCCACTATGATGAGAACCTTAAAATGATACAACAATATTCTTAAATATAGTTCTGTGGTTGGATGACATGCTATGATGGGACACATAGCATGCAGACCATCATGTGAGAGTACTTGTAAGAAGATGAGACTTCCTCTCATGAAGTTCGCACTTGGTAATCTCCAAAATAGGAGATTATGAGAACAGACCTGTTAGTAGGAATTCTACATGTTTTGGTGTCATCAGATATTTCTATCTGTGAGCATGTTTAATGATCCTTATAATTTAATATTATCATTAATACATGTCACGTCTTACACACTTTGATTTACTGACGAAAACCGTCACACAGACAGTTGGCGGGAAGTAGGGTACGTTGGGGCATCATGAGTGGCATGTTATTAATGGATAAGTTGAGAAAGGATTTGTACCTTCCATTTATGGAAGTTGATATCTCAGAACTTTGATTAAAATAAAACCGTTGCATGAAATTCCATGGCCATGGGGTAATGACGAGTTTATTTCAGGTTGTCAAAGAACAACTTATCAAGCATAAAAGTTGATAACACAATCATGAAACCTGCTTGATGAGATATTGAGACAAAGAGATTATATTACACAATGAGCATTCATATGTGGATGTCATTGTTTTGACTTTACGTTCATTCTCTTGGGTGCCTTGACCCGTTGCTAGACAGTACTCTTGGACTTGAGGGAATCCCCACTAATTCCAATGAGAAAGAATCCTAGAGGGTCACACACTAAGTATTTTTGGTGGTCTCGGTTAAATTCTATTTGAATTTAATTAATGAAATAAATATTATTCTCAAAATCATGGAATAATTTTATTCAAGCTACAATGATCTCATAAATTAAATAAAATATATTTATTTATGTTATTGAATATTTAATAAATATTTATTTACTAGTTTGTAAATAAAATATTTATTTAAGAGAATAAATTATTTATTTATTTATTCGGGTGTTCAATAAATGGAAGTGGAGTTCGATCGGATCAAGGTCGGTTCAGTAGTAAAATAATTATTTACAAAATGGTAAATAATTATTTAACTAATTGGCACAAATTAAAATAATGTTGCTATTATTTTATGACGTGAAATTTTATTTATAATTTTTTTGCGCAAGTTGGAACACCATAAATAATGACGCGGTATTAGTATTAAATAAATGGGTTTTCTCTAAGTTCATGAATGTATTTAATTGTTTCTATGAAATTAAATATTGTAACTGAAATTCCATGTATATAAATAGGAAAGTACGCCTATTGTTCCAGACACCACACCACGCGCCTGGTGAATTGAGAATTGTTGAGCCAAAAAATTTCTCTCTCGAATCCTCTTCTCTCCCCTCTCAATAAAGACAGATGTTCTTCAAGGCCGAAGAACAAGTGATCAAGAACGACCGACACAAGACACTCTCTTTTCCATGCTAGCACCCTGAGAATGAGTAGTGTCGATCGAAGGCCATCGGAGCACGTGTGGATCACTACTATAGGGATTCTAGTTTGGATCCTTACAAGTGCAACGAGATAATACGGAAGGGTCATTCCAGATGATCAACATCATCAACAAAGAAAAATACCAAAGATACAAGTATTATTTTTCTTTATGAAATTAATTAAATTAATTATAAACATAATGTGCAAGATCCTCTCTAAGTTTTCAGGCCTCTTTCTTCTTTATATAAATCTTTGATTATATTCCATGGAGACTGGAATTCATCATCGTATTAATACCAGAATAATCATTGATCATGGTAAAAATCAAAGTTGGGTCTCGTCCCAACCATGCTTCCACTGCGCGTGGAACATTCAAGTGGTATCATAGGGGTTACATCATAGTTTATAATTATTTAAATATTTCATTACTGAATTACGCATTTAATAATTTATTTGTTTAAATTCAATTTAATTATTCTACAAATCTGATTCTCGAGATCTATTCCTCCTCTTTCTTTTCTCATTCACCTTACAGAAAAGATCTTTTCTTTTAATTTTTATTAAAATAAAATAGAGGATCTCATCCGGAGGTGCCAAAACTTCCTGTCTATACAACACCAGAACACATGGCGTGTATTCAGCAGTACATGCCGTGCAATCAAGATTCAATGAATTGGACCAATCCGCCCAACCAAGCCATGTGTTGGAGTCTTTCTAAGTCTTAAATGACTCCGTGTGTTGATCAAGAACAGGTGGCACGCGGTTTCCAGATTACATTCTGTGTGGACCAATGGACATGACATGTAGTCCCTTCGGGTTAGGTTTGGACCGTGTACCCCGTACACGGCTTTCCCATCTGGAGACTGTGTAATGATGAACTACACGGCGTGTGGCCCACTGGACACATCGTGTACTCCGAAGATTTCTGAACTATACTCACACGTCGTTTCCCCGGGCATGTACTTCGGATAGACGGTGAAAAATAATACACTCCATGTAGTTGGAACTAAACGTCGTGTACTCATCCAAATTACACATATTTATTAAAATTTATTATTATATTATACAAACCCTTGATACGTGTACCATCGTGCAGGCATAAAGCTGAGGCACAACATGTGATAGGCGTTATATATATATATGTGTTTAATTTAACATCTACATAATGTTCATTTCTACTCATTGGGTAGTTATGAATAAGAATTCACCGGGTTTCCTCCAAGGTACAAGTTACGTACAAAGATAATTTTAAATGAATTTATTTGTTTAAAATTATGATGGATGAGAATCTCAAGGAAATTCAGAAAAGGGTTTAAGATAAAAGGATTGATTAATTAAAGATGATAATTAATTGATTCGAGCATGATTTGTTTTAAACAATAATGATTAAATAATTTATTTCTAGTTTTATTTATGCGTAAATATCGTTACATGTATGATCATGAGCTAGACCAAGACCTTTGTATGTGGACAGTTTCTTTTAATTTATTTATTTGAATTAAATTTGTTGGCCTGCGAGCCTTCTCCTCATTAATATGTAGGGCCTGCGTGCCCAAGGTTTATTTTATGTAAAAACCCTTTTACCCCTCACATACATGTGAGTTAAAAAAGGTATATGTAATGGATGGAACTCCCAAGATAGTGGAGGTGGTTCAAGCTGGAGCCGAGACGAAACCAATCCCAAGAGATACAGAGGTGGACAGGTGGAAGCTGTAAACACGAACCCAAAAGGTTGAAGGTGTTTCTCCTCTAGGTCAAGGTTAGTTTATCAACCACTAGATAAACTAACCATTAGAAAAGATCATGATCATGCAATTTAATTTATTTTATTTATATCAGTTTCATAGTTTATCATTATGGATGTGTTGTCACGATCACATAATTAATGAATTAAACAAGTATGCAATATAGAACTAAAATAAACAAGAATTATGCGTAAATATTATCAAGACATGGTTAATCACTTAAGTAATTTACACTTAATATTAAAAATCATGTGATAATGATAATAAGAAATTCACGCATAAGAGATAAAAAATCCCTCAAATAAAATATTAAGTCAGAACAATCCTTCCGTTACTTGATTAAGGGAAAAACTCAATAAAACAATGTGTTTGACCAACCCTTGTTGGGACAATTACTTTTATACAAGAATCCCTTATTAAAGGGTTTGGGTTGACTTAACCATATTACATCAAGAGGATCAGCCCTTGCTAGACTTGGTGTAATATCAGAGGCAAGAGTTGAGGAAATCGAAAGTCATGATTTCAGGATTGGGGAGTCCACTCAACATATCAAGGAGCTACAAGCCTGCAGTTGACAAAAACCTTCCTACCTAAATACCTTATAATATCTTGACCGACCCTTGTTGGGGTTATGAGAAGGGAAATATGGATCCTTTCCACTAGAATGTCATGGAAACTGGACATTCCGAGTTCAATGGTGAGGGCCATTGGGACTTGATAAAATAGTGGGAGACTTAATAAAATTTATTATTTCTTGTAAAATGTAATCAAGAAAGTACTAATGATCTTCTCTTTTAATTGTAGTATAAAAATGAAAAACTCGTCAACCACACTATCCCTATGATCAATTCTGGATAAAGACAATATCCTCAGCAACAGTAACTTCAAGGAATGGTTTAGATGCCTTCAGGTTATCCTATTCCATGAACGAAAGTCTTACATTCTTGAGTCAGCATTACCTGATATGCCTACCAAATAGGCAAGTGATGAGGATTTCCTGGTCCATGAGAAACATATGAATGACACGGTCGATGTTCAATGTTTAATGCTATCATCAATATCTAGTGAGCTCATGAAGTATCATGAAATCATGGATGCTTATAGCATGATCGAGAACCTCCGTGGTCTTTACCAGGATAGAGAAAGACAGGAAAGGTTTGAGATCTCTAAGTCACTCTTTCAGAGTAATCTTGGAGAAGGTGCCCCAGCTGGGCCTCATGTAGTCAAGCTCATTGGCTACATTGAGCGCCTGGAGGTTCTAGGGTTTAAACTCCCCGAAGAACTGGGCACTGATCTCATTCTCACATCACTTCCTCAAATCTTATCTAAATTTGTTGTCAATTTCATTACGAACAACATTAATAAGTCTCTATTTGATCTTATTATCCTCATTCTCCAAGTGGACAAAGATATGAAGCACGAAAAGCCTTCTGTCCTTATGGTGAATAAGAGGAAAGGGAAGGCAAAGAGCTTTAAGCCTAAAGCTTCTTCACAACCTTCCAAGAAAAGGAAGATCAAAGGGGAGGCAAGGGAAAAGGAGTCTATTTGTTTCTCATGTGGAAAGAAGGGCCACTGGAGGAAGAACTGCACCTAGCCTAAGAAGAAAGGGGAAGCTTCAGGTGCGTTTGTTATCGAATAAAATCTATCTGTTTCTACAAATTGGGTATTAGATACATCTTGTGGTTCTCACATACGTATCCAAATACAGGAACCAAGTAGATTCAGGAAGATTGATTGAGTGGAGGTAGATCTACGAGCAGCCAACGGAGCCAGACTTGCTGCTATAACTATCGGGGACTACCACCTCATGTTGCCAACTAGGATGATATTGGTGTTAAAGGGTTTTTATTACGTGCCTTATATTACTAAAAACATTATTTCTGTGTCTAGATTAGATACAGATGGATTTTTTTTCAAGTTTGTAAATGAATGTTTCTTCTTTTATAAAGATAGAATTTGTTATGGTAGGGCACATTTTTAAAACGGACTTTACATGTTGGATTACACAAACCAAGTAATGGAAATTGAAAACAAAGATACTTCACATGACTCATATAGCACCAAAATTTGGCATCACCGGATAGGTCATGTAAATGATAAATTCTTGACAAAGTTACATCAAGATGGATATTTAGATTCTTTTGAACTAAAACCACTTGGCTTATGTCATGCATGTTTACAAGGAAAAATGAACAAATCCCCATTTAGTGGGAAAGGTGAAAGGTCTAAAGAACTTCTTGAATTGGTTCATATCTATCTGTGTGGACCATTTACAGTTGAATAAAGGGGAGGGTACTCATACTTCATAACTTTTACTGATGATTTTAGTAGATATAGATATGTCTACTTAATGAGGTATAAGTCGTATTATTTTGATAAGTTCAAAGAATATAAGAATGAAGTTGAGAACCAGCTTGGTAAGAAGATTAAGAAACTATGCTCAGACTGAGGTGGATAATATCTTAATCAAGACTTCATTGATTACTTACGGGAGTTTGGGATCCTATCCTAACTCACTCCTCCAAACACGCCCCAGTGGAATGGTGTGAGAAAAAGGAGAAACCGCACCCTGTTGGACATGGTGAGATCAATGATGATTCATGCGATTCTTCCATTATCCTTTTGGGAATATGCGTTACAAAAAGCGTCACACATACTAAACCAAGTACCAACTAAATTGATAAATCATATTCCATACGAGTTATGGAGTGGAAGAAAATCCATGTTATCGAATTTACATGTGTGGGGTAGTGAAGCATTTGTTAAGGCCTCTTTAGGTAAAAAACTCACACCCTGAGGTAGAAAGTGTACCTTTATAGGATACCCCAAGGAAACATGGGGATATTACCTATACAACCCCTTAGACAAAAAGGTTATAGTGGCAAGACATTTCATATTCCTTGAGAGGGAGCACATATCCAAAAGAGATCGTGGGAGTGAGATAGACTTTGATGAAGTCGAGGCTCAAGGTACACAAGAGTTGGTACAGGAACAGATTCCGCAAAGCCCTGTCGAAGAAGAATCTGTTCCAGAGACACAAGTACTGCGTAGGAGTACAAGAGAGGTTATAGAACCAAAACGGTACAATTTTCTAGTTACCGAGGATGGTGACTCCTTATTAGTTGATAATAATGATCCTATAACCTACAAGGAAGCAGAAAGTGGCATAGACATTGCCAAGTGGCAAGAAGACATGAATTCTGAAATGGATTCCATGTACCAAAACCAAGTCTGGATTTTGGTAGATCCTCCAGTTGATGTAAATCCCGTTGGTTGCAAATGGGTATTCAAGAAGAAACTAGAAATGGAAGGACAAGTCAATACCTATAAGTGACGACTGGTTGCAAAAGGTTTTAAACAGTGTCAAGGAATTGAATATGATGAAACCTTCTCACCAGTTGAAATACTAAAATCCATCAGAATTATACTTGCCATTGCAGCATACCATGACTATGAGATTTAGAAAATGGATTTCAAAACAACATTCCTTAATGGGAACCTTTAGGAAGATGTCTACATGACACAAATTAAAGGGTTTGTGACTCCAAAGGATGCCAATAAGGTATGAAATTTGCAGAAATCCATTTATGGATTAAATCAAGCATTCCGGTCATGGAACATTCATTTTGGTGAAGCCATAAAAGAATTTGGTTTTTATCAAGAATGAATGTGATCCTTATGTCTATAAATGGTTTAGTGGGAGTGCAGTCATTTTTCTAATAGTATAGGTTGATGACATATTAATTATTGGAAACGAGATACCAGTCTTACAGTCTATTAAGGCATGGTTGAATCAATGCTTCTCCATGAAAGACTTGGGCAAGTCATCATATATTCTTGGGATTAAGATACATCGTGATATATCCAAGAGATTGCTGGGCCTAAGTCAATGTACATACATTGATAAGATACTAAAGAGATTCAGTATGGAATAATCCAAGAGGGGATTGTTGCCAGTGTCACATGGCATTCATATTTCCAAGAAAATGTGTCCTCAGACATATGAGGAAAGAAAGATAATGGCAAGGACTCTATACACTTCAATGATTGGGTCAGTCATGTATGCCATGCTATGTAATAGGCTGGATGATGCCTATGCATTGAGTGTGGTAGGCATATATCAAGCTGACCCAGGTGACCACCATTGGATGGCAGTCAAGACTATCCTAAAGTAGCTGAGACACACTAAGGATATGTTCCTGGTTTATAGAGGATATGAGAAACTAGTCATCATAGGAAATGCAGATGCTAGTTTCTACACTGATCAAGATGACACGAAGTCGCAAACGGGATACATCTTCACTTTGAATAGAGGTGCAGTGAGCTGGAAGAGATGAAAGCAGAGTGTGGTTGGAGATTCTACAGTAGTGTTTGAGTATATCATAGCTTCTGAGGCAGCTAAAGAAGCAGTTTGGATACAAAGCTTTTTCCAGGAGCTAGATGTGATACCTATAAGTAAAGATCTCATCACACTGTACTGTGATAATACTGCAGTGGTGGCTCTCGCAAAAGATCCAAGGCCACATTAGCGGACGAAGCACATACTTCGGAAGTATCATCTCTTGGGGTATTTTTCTCAGAGAGGTGAAGTTGTAGTGAGCAGTATTTCCAGGGAAGAAAACGTGGCAGACCCCTTGACTAAAGCCTTGACTCAGCAGAAACATGATAATCATGTGAGGTCTAGCGGACTGAAAGTTGTAGGCAGTTGGCTCTAGTTCAAGTGGGAGTTTATAAGAGTTGGTGTCATATAACCAACTGGTTTTACTTTGATTACATGGATATTTAATTTATTATTACATATTTTTCATTGTTCTGCAAGACTATGATGTAATAATTTCCTAGAGTATTTGTTGCATTGATAAGGTCATGGTAGTTCTCTGCTATGATGATAACCTTGAAATGCTCTAACAATATTCTTAAATATAGTTTTGTGGTTGGATGACATGCTATGATGGGACACATAGCATGCAGACCGTCAGGTGCGAGTACTCGTAAGAAGATGAGACTTCTTCTCATGAAGTTCGAACTTGGTAATATCCAAGACATGAGATTATAAGAATAGACATGCTAGTAGGAATTCCGTATGTTTTTGTGTCATCAGATATTTCTATATGCGAGCGTGTGTAATGATCCTTAGACTTTAATATTATCATTAATACATGTCACGACTTACACACTTTGATTTACTGACGAAATTCGTCACGCAGACAGTTAGGGGAAAGTAGGGTACGTTGGGTGCATCATGAGTGGCATGTTATTAATGAATAAGTCAAGGAAGGATTTGTCCCTTCCATTTATGAAAGTTGATATCTTGTCCCTTTGATTGAAATAGAACCGTCACATGAAATTCCATGGCCATGGTGTAACGACGAGTTTATTTCAGGTAGTCAAAGAACGACGTATCAAGTATAAAAGTTGATGACACAATCATGAAACCTTCTTGATGAGATATTACAATAAAGGGATTATATTACACAGTGAGCGTTCGTATGTGGATTTTGTTGTTGTGACTTTACATTATTTCTCTTGGGTTCCTTGACCCGTTGCTAGATAGTACTCTTGGACTTTAGGCAAGCCCGCCTAATGCCAATGAGAAAGAATCCTAGAGGGTCATAAACTAAGTGTTTTTGGTGGTCTCGGTTAAATTATATTTCAATTTAATTAATGAAATAAATATTATTCTCAAGACCATGTAATGATTTTATTCAAGTTACAATGATCTCATAAATTAAATAAAATTTATTTATTTATTTTATTGAACATTTAATAAATATTTATTTACTAGTTTGTAAATAAAATATTTATTTAAGAGAATAAATTATTTATTTATTTATTAGGGTGTTCAATAAATGGAAGTGGAGTTAGAGTGGACTAAGGTCGGTCCGGTATTAAAATAATTATTTGCAAGATGGTAAATAATTATTTAACTAGTTTTCACAAATTAAAATAACGCTACTATTATTTTATGACATGGAATTTTATTTATAATTCCATTTTGCACAAGTTTGTGCACCATAAATAATGAAACGATATTATTATTAAATGAATGGATTTTCTCTAAGTTCATGAATGTATTTAATTTTTTCTATGCAATTAAATATTGTAACTAAAATTCCATGTATATAAATAGGAAAGTACGCCTATTGTGCCAGACACCACACCACACACCTGGTGAATTGAGAATTTTTGATCCAAAAAATTTATCTCTTGAATCATATTCTATCCCCTCTTAAGAATGAGAGACTTTCTTCAAGGCTGAAGAAAAATCGATCAAGAACGACCGACACAAGACACTTGCTTCGCCGCGTTAATACCTGGAGAACGAGCAGTGTCGATCGGAAGCCATCGGAGCACGTGTGGATCACATCTAGAGGGATTCTAGTTTGGATCCTTACAAGCACAATGAGATAATATGGAAGGGTCATTCCGGATGATCAACACCATCAATGAAGAAAAATACCAAAGATACATGTATTATTTTTCATTATGTAATTAATTAAATTAATTATAAACATGATGTGCGAGATCCTCTCTAAGGATTCATGCCTCTTTCTTCTTTATCTAAATCTTTGATTATATTCCATGGATACTGGAATTCATCATCGTATTGATCCTGAAATAATCATTGATCATGGTAAAAATCCAAGTTGGGTCCCATCCTAACCATGCTTCTGTTGTGCTCGGAACCTTCACACTGACCATTCTACACTAAAATACCTCTTCCAGAAACAAGATGCTAAGGCTAGACTGATTAGGTGGGTCCTTCTCTTACAATAATTTGACCTCAAAATCAAGAAAAAAAGGGTGTTGAAAATGTTGTAGTTGATCATCTCTCTAGGATAGAATTTAATGACAAATTATCTCACCTTTATGTGTTTGATTAATTCCCTGACAAACACCTATACTCAGTGAGTGACTGCTCATGGTATGCCGATATAGACAAATTATTAGTTACAGGAGTCATTCCAAAATTCTTAGGGAATCAAGCTCGAAGGAAATTCCTTTTTGATGTTAGGAACTATGTGTTTTATGATCCATACCTCTATAAGTTCTGCCCTGACCAAGTCATTAGAAGGTGTGTCCCATAATCTGAACAAGAGTTCATCCTTAAATTTTGTCATAGTGAGGCATGTAGAGATCACTTTTCCTCTAAGAAAACTTCTTCTAAGGTTCTTCAGTGTGGTCTCTTCTAGCCCACCCTTTCAAGGGACTCCTACACATTTTTTCAAAGTTTTCCTAGGTATCAACAAGTAGGGTCCATCACAAAAAGTAATCAAATTCCACTCACTCCCATCTTAGTGATTTAAATATTTTACTACTGGGTAATCGATTTCATGGGTCCCTTCCCAAACTCTAGTGGATATCTGTACATCCTTTTAGCTGTTTATTATGTATCCAAATGGGTTGAGGCCATTCCTACAAAATCCAATGATCATAAAATTGTGATTATATTTCTTAAGGAAAATATCCTCTCTAGAGTTAGAATTCATTGGGTATCATTAGTGATCGTGGAACTCATTTTTTCAATCGTCCATTCTCAGTACTCATGAAAAAGTATAGAATTTATCACAAAGTGTCCACTTTTTATCACTCATAGACCAATGGTCAAGATGAGTTAGCCAATTGATAAATCAAACAAATTCTGGAGAAAACGGTTAATCCATCTAGGAAAGATTGGTTAAGAAAACTCTTAGATGCTATTTGGGCATATAGAACCACATATAAAACCATTTTAGGAATTTACCCATATAGGTTGGTTTATGGTAAAGTATTCCATTTACCAGTTGAAATTGAACATAAGGATTTTTTTGGAAATTAAGAAAATGAATTATGACCTCTCATTGGCTGAAAAAAAGGAAATTAGATCTCAATGAACTTGAGGAACTTAGGATGGAGGCTTATGAAAATTCAAGGATAAATAAAGCTAGAGTTCAATCCTACCAATCTCGAAATGTTAAAACCAAACACATTATACCAGGAAAACATATTCTTTTTTATAGCTCTAAACTTTATTTACACCCAGGAAAGTTGAGGTCCAGATGGTCGGGTCCTTACATAGTGCATAAGGTGTACCCCCATGGGGCTGTAGAAATTCAAGATCCCACCAATGGTCAAACCTTTAATGTTAATGGTCATAGAGTCAAACCATTCATTGAACCATTCCAAAAACATGAAGTAGATTAAGACTTGTGTGAACCAACCTTAGATGAGGAAAATACTTAAAAAATTAGGGGTCTATGTCGAGCTAGTGACATTAAAAAAAATCATTGCACGGGAGGAAACCCGTGGTTTTCATGTTTTCAATCTTTTTGAATCATATTTATTTTTCAAATTGGATTAATAAATCAATTTTATATTTAAAAAAATATATTTAACTTTGAATATGATAGTACCATAGACTGTTGACCTGTTCTTCTATTATGAGTATAGATGGGTATGAAAGGGGAGCACCATATTCATCTCTGTCACATGGTGTGATCCTTGAGTAATAACTTACCCATAAATTTAAAAAGAATACAATGTATCATCAGTTTATTTTTATTTTTATGTGTTTGTAGATTAAAAAAAATACAAAAAATATATATAATAATAATTAAATTTTTTTAAAAGGACACGTCATAGGTCGTGGGGCAAACCCCGTCACAACTGGAGAAGCCGCGGGGACTCGAAACCGGGACCGAAGGGAGATAGGGGCGCACACTTACCACTAACCTATGACTTATAGTGCTTCCTTATTCTATATTTTTTGTATATATACTTATATTTTACTTATTATTATTATTATATAAATAAATAAATAAATAAATATATATATTGTTTTGTTTTTTTGTTTGTTTGTTTTTCCTTTTTCCACTAAGGAACTCTGCGAGTGACATGGATATCAAAGGACTAAATTGGAGTAGCACGAACTTCAACTTCAACCACCAGGTGACTTCATTGCATGATCCTTATTTTCAATTTCCTTTTTTAACTCCCCTTCTCCACCTCTACCCCCTTCTAAATTTTATTTTCTTCAAACATTGGGGACAATTTTATTTTAAGTTGGGGGAGAGAGATGAAATAAAAAAATTTATTTTGTGTAATTTTTTTCTTTTGTGTGAAAAAAAATGATTTGAAAAAAATGTGTGTAAATTGAAGGAAAATTTCCTTCAACTTTGAACATGATAATACACATTGAAAACTCAAAAGTGTGGCTGTCTAATGTGATATTTCATCATTTATATTTTCATCCAAAAAAAACACAACGCACATCCTTGGGATAGTGGGGTATTGGTTTTAGGTCACGGGGTCCCCCAAATAAATAACATAGGTTTGGTGATCATTTTAGTTTTAATATGAGTATTCAATAAAAAAATTAGAAAAACAATAAATTTGCACGTAGAGTAATGAAATGACCTAATGCGTGGCTTTAAGCACTTGGGGATCATGAATACATAGTTGTCTAGCCCAGAGTTAGTATTTTTATCTCTATTTGTGGTAATTTGACTTTTTTTTCAACTGAGTTTACTCTAGAAGATGCCCGAGTATATGGGATTCACTTGGTGCCCTAAGGTCTTTGAGCCTGGGAGTCATCGGCAAAGTCTCACTACATGGGTTGACTCTTTTGAGTGAAATTTCAATTACCATGGAAATTTTGAAAAAAAATTAATACTCATCTTAATATTGAAATATTATTTCACCTAGAACTTCCATCATTTCCCCCTTGAATAAATATGAACCCCCCATGTCTATTGCGATGCAAAACACATCACCATGCTTAATTAATATTGGATGAAATATAGTGATGAAACTGAACAAAGTAATGGGATTGAGATTGGGATTTTCTTATGAAACTATCTTGTATTAAAATATTTTGATGGGTTTCATGATTTTTTGGTATAAGGGTTCTTGGTGATCAATGTGTATTAAAAAGTTTTTGGAAAAGAGAATTCGAATTTCATATTGTTGAGATATATTTTGCTCGAGACTAGAAAAACTCAAGTTGGGGGTGTGATTAGCCACTAAATGAGGATCATATTAATTTTTAATATATATAATATCCATGTTATTTATTATTCATAAACATCATTTTAGTGCATTTTACACTTTGAACATCATTTCACATTATGATTGTAATTCCCCCTTAAAATGAACTATTACATGGTACATTTTTGAACACCTCCTAAAATACAAAATCACATTGATTTTATTTTAATATTTTATTTTCAGGTATCACTCTACAAGAAATAATTCATAATTTTTAATTATTTGAAGATTCACATTTGAAGACCACCAAAATTGGCTTTCATGGCAACACATTCTGGGCAAAGTAAAATGTACAGTATCCCAATAAAGAGATTGTAGTGGCCAAGATACAAGCCCAATGATTCTAAAAATTTAACTAAAGATATAGGACATCTTGGGGAACATTTCATAAAATAGTTAAAATATCTAATTAGGATGTTTTAATAGAGTTATAGGCGTACCAAGTGGAAGATGAAATTCTGGGCCCGATTCTGTGGCCCAGAAAAACAGCCCACCAATTTAATCATATCTCGGAAAAAAAAATTATTTTGGTCTTAAATTTTAAATATAATTATTAGACATATGGAGATTAATTTTTCTCTTCTATGGCCCGCTCCAATCCAGCTATATAGAAGGTCATATTGGCGCCTCTGTTTGGTGGGTGTAAGCTGGATGCAACTTCAGGTCATGGGTGGAAAAGTATCCTCTCCCTTACTTTCCACCACCATAGGCCTACCATACTCAAGTGATATGAATTTCACTATTGGAGACTCTACCCAAGGATCCTAAAATTACTATTTAAGGTAGTTGTGTTGTAGGATTTATGGATCTTTTGTGCTTGGTTTCATTGTAGTGTTATGCTGCTGCTTTGTGTTTGTAATCACATTTCTTTCTCATGTAAGTTGTTCAATTCACCTTAGTTTATTAATAAAAATTACTTCTTTCCTTTTATTCTATTATTCTCCATATCACGTTGATACCTTTTCCTCAAGGTGTGAATTTATTCACACCATACCTTGTGAAATTTATCACACAACGTTGGAGTGATCGTTATTTCATTGTTTTCTTTTTTACTTCTCCATTTCCTCCCTTATGAGTATACTTCCCACTTCCATTGATACAATAGCAACAATAGAGGGATAACCCTCTTATGTTTTGATCCAAGGGAGTATAAAGGGGTTGAATTGGATGTTATTTATCACCCCATTAATGTCTAATCACTTCTTTTAATTGATATTTTTATTTGATTATTTTAAAACTTCTTCATCCTTGTTGAATTTTAAGGCCACATACTTCAAGTTCTAATACAAACCTTTACCTTGGAGTGCTCATGAATTTTATCCTCCAAGTGTATAGGTGATTAGTATTAGGTTTTTTAGTCATTAATTCAGTAAGTGATGAAGTTTTTTGATCTTTTGAATAAACCCATCTCAAATATAAGAAATTGAAACCGTTAAAAAATAATTTCATCCAATCCACCCCAAGTGATAACCAAGGATAAAATAATTATTTTAAATTGAATTCACTTAATTATATTAGCTTTTACTTAAACCCATCTAAAATCAACTCATATTGGCCACTTCATAGCCAAAAACAGTCCATAGAATGTACGTATCTATAGGTTTTTTCTTAGGTCTCTGAGGATTCGACAACCCAAGCTAAACTACAAGCGACCACTTAAACCTAAAATCTTGGGTAAAATTGGGTGAGACCACTCAACCCACTACCTAATATCTCTTGGAAGGGTCAATTTTTCTCATCACGTCACCCCACAACCCAATCCACAGTACGGTCCTTGACCCAATCTATCCTAAACCAACTCAGAATACCCAAACATTCTGTAACCAAAATGGATCCTGACATGGCCCAAAGGGCATTCCATAATCCCCATGGGTTGGAAACAAGTTCTCGAGCATCAAAAAATAACTTTGGGAATTATTTATCCACAAATAAACTGAAGAAAGTCAATGAATAAATGAAATATATCATTATTCCAAAAAACAAAACAACAACATATAGGTACAATCATCAAGAAAAAAATAATTCAATACATTGAAAACAATTGAAGTATTGAAAAGTGAAAAAACTGAACCTCATGGGACATGATGTCACCTCCAGACCTTTACACCCTACTAAAGAGAAAACACACCACCTTTCCCTTACATGCATCAGAGATTACATGATCTACATACACCAAAAGGCATATGAAAAGTGTGAGCAAATGATCCCATTAGGATCCAAACAATTATTTCATAAGAATTATTTATAAAATAAATTATTATGCACAGATAAATAAAACAAGTAATGTGATAAAATTTTACATAAAGAATGGAATAACCACCCTTTTCACTAAAAAATTCATTATAAGAAATAGGTTTCCAAATCATTTTGGTGCACAGTCCAATAAATCATTTCAAGGATAACCAATTAAGAAAAAAATCCCATATATACAATCAATATGAGGTTAATAAGGATTCTCTTTACTTCATAGTGTTAGTAGGCCACCTGGTGTGCACATTACCCTTGAAAAATAAGTCTAGGGGGTAATATGAAACTCTTGAGAGTGACTCCTTATCACAACTTATGCGACTCGGTACACAAATTACCCTAAAAGAAAAGGTGCAGGGGAAAAGAGATCAACCCTGATGATGGGTCCCTGCTTCATCATTGATTACTTTTGGGTTTATAAAAATAATGTCATTCAATGTAATTTCATCTTTGAAACTAAATATCATTTGTGTTTTTTTAACAAAGTTATGTTTCTGCTAACAACTAACTTTTTTACAAGATTTTTTTTGTAAAATAGGTGAAAGTTCTTAAATGCGTTTGTTATAAAGTTGTCTACGAAGTAAATGTGTGAAAGTTAGTAAATTGGGAAGTTATAGAACTTTCCAAATCCAGTCAGATGATTATTTTTTGATCATAAAGTTATCAACATCATGAAAATATCATTATTCAAAATTTTGATAAAAGAAGGGAAGTTAAAGTGTTTTGGACACAACATATCGAACATAGTGGCACGAGAAGGAAAATTTTTAGGATGGATGGAAGTGTAAATTTGTTTAAAAAATTATAATTTTTCTAATTATATGTTTCATCAGAAAAACCATCATAATAATCTTTTGTTAAAAATTCTGATTTTGTATAATTCTTAATTTGAAAAATATGGTGATGTTGTTTCCAAAACTCTATGAATCAGACGGATTCAAAGAGAGGCATCAGACACTGAAGATCAATATTAGTTACGATACATAACTGACCATACATGAGACAATTGATAATTTTATATAAAGGGAATTTTTGATCCAAGGAATCAGGCGCAGATCATCAGAGAAATAATTTTTTAAAAATCTGTAAGTGTTGTGGTTACTAGGATCGTGCAGTTTTGAAAAATATGAAAGAAGTAGAAGATTCATCAGAAAATATATTTATGACAATTCATTGGATGATCTTTTGATATATATTCATCAAATAATCTATTTATGTCGATCTATTAGATGATATTTTGACATTGATTCATCATACATAGAATTTATAAGAATCTATGAAGTTGTTGTTGTTGAGTTTCTATGGTTTTGAAAAATTCAGAAGGCATGAAATGTCTCAAGAAATCATATCTAAATTACTTAGTAAAGAAAAAGGGGTAGATCAAGTTTTTAATCATACAAATCTATCCAAACAAAGAAAGAGTTATGTCTATTGAATTTTCCACTAGATAGAGATGGATTAGCAACTGAAGTATTTAGAAGTTGTAACAATGTAGTAAACCATTTTTAGCTGGCTCGGAGAAACGGACTTAGAAAAGTTTTCATTATTTTTTTGAGAGTTTTTTAACCTTTAGTGGATAAATATCATTTAAAAGAGGAATGTTGTGAATTTTTAAATCTATTATTAAAGAATGTACACCTGATATTTTTTAAAAAAGTGTGAGCTGAGAGGAATGTATTTTTCATTGGAACCTTATTGGTCAGGTTGAGCATGTTTCAAATGGGTCAAGAGGACCAGAAAGATTATGATTTTTCTAGAAAATCATTTCTGAACTGATGTTTTTAAAGAAACTTTGTAAATATCTAAATTCTAACGATGCTATGTTTTTTTCTTTGAAGTTGTTTTGTATCTTGTTTAAAGTAAAGAAATTAGAGAAGAGTTTAGAAGATTTAATAAGATTCTAGTTTACACTAGAATACTTTAGAAGATTCAAGAATATTTTGAATGAAATTCAAATGAACATTAAATTCAGAGTTATGAAATTTTAGTGAGTGGAAAAAATAATTTTTTCCCTCCCTTACCTTTATTAGAGCACCTATAAATAGAGGTGCACAATGCATTTGTACTTGTCATTATTCAGAGATAAAAAGGGCTGAAATTCTGAATTTGTTTGTGTTAGAGGTTTGTTTTCCCAATCAAAGTTATTTTCATGTTGAAGAATGTTTTCTAGATAGAGATTTTTTTATCAGAATATCAGACATAGGTAAGTTGAAACTACTGAAAAGAGAGAATCAAACTGAGGGGATTGGTCTGAATTTATTTTTGAGTATAATTTTGAGAAGGATAGTTTTGTTAAATAGGCTAATCAGAAAGTTTTGGAATACTCATAGGTTGAGCAAAGGTGCATCAGACTGGGTCTATCAAATTGATTTCATCAGACGGAGGCCATCAGATGCAGGTACATTATACCGAGTGTAATGTCTCAGACTTTTTGTGTACTTTTTTTTGGATATTATATGGATTAATTTTTAGACCAATCACTAAGATGACATTTTATTCTGAGGCTCAGTGTGTCCGGAATAAATGATATAAATATGTTAAATATATTAAATAGCATGCATGCTTGAATTTACTAAAAAAGTGTAGTAACTTCTAAATAGGTGACCATATCGAAAATATGAGGTCACCATTGGTCTTAGAATGTGGGTTTTACCCTAGGTGTGACTTAATATTAGTCGGCGCATTTTGTTTGTAGAAAAGTCATCGTGGGCGCAAAAATGAATAAAATAATTGGAAAATTATTTTATTACATTTTTACTAACACAATTATTTAACAATATTTAAATATATTTTTATGTTGGAAATCCAGGGTTAGCCACATAACCTTGGAACCTCTAAATAACCATTGGAGAGATATTTGGGGATTCTCTCTCAAGAGAATGATGATAGATCCTAGATCGATGAATGACACACATCAATTTCAATGGATCTTGCATATGACAATGATGAAATAATCATTCTTCATCAGCGATCAATCCAAATTGAGGTAGGGTGTGTGTTTTATTTTTATTTATTACCCGTTCTTTATTTCTACGATGAACACCAATAAATCAACAAATAGATTGATCCATGGTTTGATATTTATGCAGAAAGGGTTTATTTGAGGGGTTTTGATGGGGGATTATCTTTATGATTTGATTTCGTCATTTTTCATTATAACAGAAACAAATCGAGGCCAATAATAACATCTATCAAGGTTCGTTCCTGAAATATATTTTTGTTCTTTTCTCCCCCGTTCATCATTCTTCACAGTCATTATTTGTTTGGACCACGATCGACAAATTCCAATCAATGGATCATTTCACTCCTATTTCTTGGTGAAAGGATCTGAAGTCATAGATCTGGGATCAACATGACACAAAGGTGGTACGAAGATAGAAGCAATAATGAATCAGATGAAATAGATACCCAATTTTTGTGTTATTTAGTGCACAATGAAGAATGATTAATGATCTGATTTCCAAATAGATCGAAGGCCTGAATCTTGTTGATTTGGTGATGGATAGGCATAATGAGGCTCGATCTATGTTTTTTTGGAAAGGTGCATCCAGAATCAGAGGTCAGAGAAACGAAGGAGATGTGCAGAACCGGATCTGGGATTTTAGAAAATCCTGATCCACATGACCTTTAAATCGGATCTACACACTGTGCAGACCCCCCTATGTGACGACTAGGGTTTTGAGTAGGATAAAAGTATCACACGACATGTGGATAGGCCTACACGGTGTGTGGTCCCTCCCCAAATTCTCTACATGTACTTCAAAGAGTACACAAACACAGGGTGGAGTACACAGGTTGCCTACACAACGTGTACTCCCCCACATGGAACGACCTGGACCATGTACACGAGCTACCCCATGTACTAGTCCATGAGCATGGATACATGATCTGAAACCGTGTACTGGCACATGGATGGAGTACACAGGCAATACGTGAGATATAGGGACATGACATTAAACCCCTCTACACATCGTGTACTCTTCTATACTACATGGACACAGCTTGATGACATGGGCCATTTACACGGGTAAGACTCGGGGTCAAGGGGCACGACATGTAACCCCTAATACACACCGTGTACTCTTGTATATATGTCTTGGATCTCTTGTCCTTCATATATTGGACAATTTTTGTTAGGGTTCATTCCCCTTATCCTTTACCTGAGGGCTAGTATGGTATCATTTCCTACACTTAGGACTACAATCCCTTCAACAATAATTCTTGGATAGAGTCATTGGAATACCTATGAGAGGCCTAGAGTGATATCCTATATTAATCTTTGTGCCCTAGGTAGATTTCTTGGTATTGACGTGACCAAAACTACATGGGTGCCGATCCTCTACATAGCAGGTTAATCCAGATTAAGTTGTTAGTATCACCCTATGGCCATGGTAGTGATCCTCATCTATGTATCATATTCTATTTGGGCTATCAGTGTGTTATTCTCATGATGAGACCCGAAAATAACTAACTCTTAGATATATTCCATCAGTACTATCAAACTTAGTAATGTGTTCTCCTAGATGAGTGCTTCATGGAATCTTCAATATGGAATACTAGGGCTGGTATACTATGGTTGTGACTTACCTCTAGACTATTTTTCATGAGTATATCTGAATATTCTTGTTATATGTTCGGTAGAAAAATAATGTGTGGAGTGGACTATATTTCCTTTATTGTATTTCTTTGTGGTTTCATGGTTTCCTATTGAGTATTATTATACTCACCTCAACACGAGCCTTTCCCATATGTGTCATGTATTTTGTATACAATTGAACTTTTGTTAGAGTCCTATGAAGACCAGGACCAGATGCTGCTTAGTAAGACTAGACAGGATGAGGTGTGTTCCTGCAGCTTTCAGATAGTAGTCTCAGTACCCTTACTTTCATATTGGACTTGTATTACAGACTCTTTATGGTGGAATTTTATTTGGCCCTATTTACTTTCTTTTACTTCTCATCGTACTCTAGTTAAGGGATCTAGATGTATGCATGCATGGTTATTCAGTTGTTTTTACATTTTAGAATTTTATAAGCTTGGAGATGTGTGTGTGTACATGCATTTAGGTTAAGGCCCCCCATGTCGGGGATATGACTTCTTGGTGCTAGTCTCTATCCCTGAGCCTATTGGCGGTAGGCTTGGGGAGTCTCCACATGGGCCCCTTTGGGAGTGGTTGTGAGAGAGTAGTATCATAGCGGTCAGTTATACTTTAGGACCGAGAGTCTATGAGATCGGTTTGGGGAAACAATTTTAAGTGTTTTTAGTTCAGATTTCAGGCTAGGGACTCCAGTGTTGGTGTGGAAGATGATGTATCCATACACTAGGAATCTGATCACCTACTTTTTGACTTGGTACATGAGAACATTGGTTGAAGGGAAAACAATGGTACACACATCATATAGAAACGAGTTTTTAATTCCATGTCCTTATTGAGTCATCTCTCTAGATATACTCATTGACCGTGGTACATCTTGTTTGTTTCAAGATGCCTCTGCGATGTATACCAATTAGGGTTTGGCAGCATGTTCATGAGGATGATCCCCTCAGTGACGAGGCATCGATATAGGGACTAGTTTCTGAGATGTTACCTTCGAGTGGGGCACGATACATTCCACCACCTATGGAGTATCATGTGGTACCCGCAATACTGGTGGATGAGGTGTGCATGATGATTGTACTTAAAGAGTTTCAGTGGAAGAGACCCCTCAGGTTCCGAGGTGAGCCCGACCCACAAGAATAAGAGGACTAGATTGAGGTGGTGACATAAGTTTTCTATCTAGTTAGGAAACCAGTAGATCAAATTCTAGTCCTGGCAGCGATCCTTATTCATGGTTCAGTAGGGTGGTGGTGGGGTTTAGTTACCTAGTATTATGATGAGGTGAATCTTCCATGGATATATTTTGAGAACCTTTTTAGAGAGGAGTTATCACTAGCTACACTGAGGGTTGTACGTATATATGAGCTTCTACAGCTTCATCAGGGCATCATGATAGTGGTTGAGTATTCATCGAGGTTTACCAACCTCTCTAGGTACTCGCTAGATATGGTTCAAGATTTATTTTTTAGGGATCATACCTTTGAGTGAGGTCTACGTAGTGACATCTAAGCCATCATTATCCATCTATGGATTCCTACCTATACTAGGGTGATAGAATGGACTTTGGGGGTTGAGAGTTTCTTGGCTGAGCAGATACAACTAGTGGTGGTCAGTAGTGGTAAAGCAGGCACACAAACCTCGATAGTAGGGAGTTAACATCATTCCTAGGGACCTAAATGTGGGAAATGTTTCAGGAGGAGGTCACAGGATAGAGGATTTTAATTTCATGGCTCACTGGGTGGGTCTATTCAGCCCAGAGAGAGGTGGTGCTACTCATGTGATGGCATGGTACATCTCACCCGAGATTATCTGAACCATCGTATATATGATAAAGAAATTGTGGATGGTCCACCAAGGTAGAGACAGTTGAAGGAGAAGGAATTTTTTTAGGGTTGTGGACATGGAGAAGGATCTAGAATAACATCAGGATTTGGTTGATGTTTTGACTTGGTACCACCACCACCCTAGGTAGTCCATGCCAGGCTTAGGGAACTAGAGGACATGGGTGGGGATAACTTCAGGCAGTCGAGTCTTATGACCCAGGGGTTACAGGGACGATTCTAGGTACAATCTATGTCTTTTATACTTTATATTAAGTACTAATAGACACATTTTCTAGTCATTCCTTTCTTTCCACAATCTAGTATGAGACTTAGAGATTATGGTTGGACCTTTAGCCTGACCCTTATGCTTAGAGACTCCTACTGGAGAAGACTCAGTGATCACATACTTATGTCGATAGTGTGACTTGACTCTTGGAGGTGAGAGTTTCTATTGGAATCCCTTGGTAGTATCATGGAGGCCTTATGATGTTATTATCAGTGTGGATTGGTTATCTATAGTTCATTCCTAGATTTACTATTTTAGGTGATGGGTGCGGTGTTTCCATAGTTACAGAACCAGGTTTTCTTTTTTTTTTCAGTGAAAAAGAAACCCAATCAGTTCAGGATGGACTCGTGCATTAGAGGTGGAATCCGATTACTCATCATTTGGCTAGCCTAACCCTTGGTACAGTGTATGTTATGAGTTCCAAGTTTCCTACAGTGGTCGTAGAGTATGAGTATGTCTTTACTAAAGTTATTACAGGTTTACCTGCTATAGAGAGATAACCTTCTATATTGATCTACACCCCAGGATAGTACCAATATCTGTGCTAGCATATCATATGGCTCCTGTAGAGATTCAAAAATTGAGGGTTCAGTTAAAGGACTTACAAAGGAAGAGCTATGTTAGACCCCGTGTTTCACCCTGAGAAACCCCAATTTTGTTTTCCAGGAATAAATATGGGAGCTTGAAGTTGTGTGTGGAATACCAGCACTTGGACAAGGTGACCATGAAGAACAAGTATGCACTACAGAGGATCGATGACCTCTTTGATCAGTTGATAGGGTTGTGATGGTTCTCAAAGGTTGACCTCAGATCAGGCTATCACCAGTTGTGAGTACAGGATGAGGATATACCAAATATGGCATTAAAATGTCTCTAGGGTCACTATGAGTACTTAATGATTCCCTTTGGCAAGAAGAATTCCCTAGTAGTGTTCATGGGACTCATGAACCAGATCTTTCAGCTTTACTTAGACCGGTTCATGGTAGTCTTCATCGATGATGTCCTTGTGTACTCAACATCTGAGGAGGAGCACGAGAGACACTTAAGGATACTTATGGATATACTCTGAGAGCACCAGATTTATAGAAATCTCTCGAAGTGATAGATCTGGGTTTAGGTGGTCCACTTTCTAGGACATGTTATCTCATCATATGGAGAGGCATTGGACCCAACCAAGGTTGAGGTTGTGTTAGCTTGGGATCCACCTAAGAGTGTGATAGAGGTGTGAATATTCCTTGGGTTATAAGTCTATTTCCAGAGACTCATACCTTATTTATCTATAATATCAGCACCCATGAAAGTTTTGAATTGGAAAGGAAATCCTTTTGTGTGTACAGAGAGGTGCCATCATGTTTTTTAGTAATTGAGGCATAGTTTTACAAGCACTCCCATCTTGATATTACCAGAGGAAGGCTTTGGGTATGTAGTGTTTTGCGATGCATTAGGAACCGAGATGGTTTGTTTTATGATGCATAGGCAAGCAGTGATTGACTATGGTTCATGCCAATTGATACCACATGAGAAGAACTATGTGACCCATGATATTGAGCTAGAAATGGTAGTCTTCACTTTGAAGATGTGGTGACACTACATGGTGGGTGAGTTCTTTTTCATCTACTCTGATCACAAGAGTCTCAAGTACATCTTCTCTCAGAAGGATCTCAACTTGTGACAAAGGATATGACTAGAATTACTTCAAGAATATGAATTAAAAATTATATATACTCCTTGGAAGGGTAAAATGGTAATAGATTCTATCAGTATGAGATCTTGTTTACAGTTTCTGAATGAGGAATTGAACTAGTTGGCCTCGTTACAGTTATCCTTTGTGGATGGAGATGGAGTAGCTTACCTCCAGTCGATGGTTTCTACCCCTCCACTCTTACAACAATTCAGAGAGGAACGACTTGGGGATAACAAATGCAAGACCCTACATGATTATATATCAATAGGGAATGATCCTGATGTATTTTCTAAAAGTGGTTATCACATCATTCTTTTCAAAGGATGCACGATAGTACCCGTGACATTTCATGATGAGGTTTTGAGAGAGTTTCAAACATATCCTTTGGCGGTGAATTTAGGTGTGGAAAAGATATACTAGGACCTGTAATGTTAGTTTTGGTGGCCATGGATGAAGACTACGTAGATATGTCAGAAGTCTTATACTGAAAAGTAACATAGGCCTTTGGAGTTAGAGGAAGGAGGCCATGTGTTCCTACGGGTTTCACCTTGACATGGATTGTAGAGATTTGGTCGAAGCAGAAAGATATCTCTGAGGTTCATCTTCCCTTTCTAGATACTGCGTAGAGTTGTTGAGGTGGAATTTCACTTAGATATACCCCCATAGTTAGACTGGGTACATGACATCTTCCACATTTCATAGTTAAGGAGATATGTGCATAACTCATCGCACATTATTGACTGAGGCGAGATAGACATTGAGGATGAAGCGACCTTTGCCGAATACTGAGTGATGATCGAGGATCGAAAGGAGATGATACTTCATGGGTTATTTATTCCTTTGGTGCGTGTCTGGTGGCATCATGAGAATCTCCAAGTGGTAACATGGGAGCGAGAAGATCAGATTCATACTCAGCACCTACATCTTTTTTGAGTAGCCCTTATTTTGGTTTTTCGAGGATGTGAAGCCCCAAGGTGGGGAGAAGGTAATGTCTTGGATTTTACATATACTATTTTTAGATATTATATAGATTATTTTTTAGACTAATAATTGCTATAGAGTGTGATTCTGAGGCCCGATATATCCAGAATAAATGTTTGAAAAATATTAAATAGCACATACATGCAACTTTCCTGAAAAAGTGAAATAACTTCTAAATGGGTGACCGTATCATAAATCCAAGTGCACCATTGGGATCATAATATGAGTTTTACCCTAAGTTCAAATTAACATTAGTTTTCATATTTAATTTGTAGAAAAGTATCCGTGAGCGCAAAAATGAATAAAATAATTGGATAAATTATTTTATTACATTTCTGCTGACATAGTGATTTAACTTCTCTAAATAGATTGTTATGTTGGAAATCTAAGGTTATCCACATAACCCTAGAACCTCTTTAGAACCATTGGATAGAGCTTCAAGGATTCTCTCTCAAGCGAACAACGACTGATCGTGGATCAAAGATCGACGCAAATAGATTTCGACGAATCTTGCCTACTATAGCAACACAACAATTGTTCTTCATCAGCAATTGATCCAAATCAAGATAGGGAGTGTTTTTTATTTGGATTTATTCCCTATTCTTTATTTCTATGATGAACATAAATCAATCAATGAATAGATTGATACGTGGTTCGATCGTTATGCAGGATGGGTTTATTTGAGGGGTTTTGACGAGAGATTATCTTTATGATATGATTTATTTTTCTTTCATTCTAATAGAAATGGATCGAGATTGACACAAACATCAAATAGGTTCATTCATCAAATATGTTCTTGTGATTTTATACCCCCGTTTATCGTTCATCACGGAAAAAATTCATTTGGACCACGACTCGACAAATCCTGATCAATTGATCATTACACACTTGTTTCATGGTGCAAAAATCTGAAATCATAGATCTGGGATCAACATGACATGATAGTGGTGTGATTATAGAATTGGAGATGAATCAGATGATGTAGATACCCTATTTCCATGTTTTTCAATGCACAACGAAGAATGAAGAATGATCCAATTTAAAACTGATCAAAGGCCCAAATATTATAGATTCGGTGATGGATAGGATCAACAAGGCTCAATCTATGTCTTTCTAGAAAGGCGTGGTAGGAATCTGAGGCCAGAGGAATGGAGGAGACGCATAGAATGAAATCTGAGATTCTGGAAAATCCTAATCCACACGGTGTGTACATCAAATCTACACATCGTGTGGAGCTCCCTATGCAACGACTAGGGTTTTGGGTTGGATAAAAGTATCACATGGTTTGTGGATAGGCCTATAATACATGTGGTACCTCCTCAGATAATCAACATGTACTGTAGAGAATAAACATACATGGGGTGGAGTACACGGGTTACCTACACGGTGTGTACACCCCCACATGACATGACCTAAACCTTGTACATGGGCTACCTTGTGTACTATTACATGGTCATGGATACACAATCTGACGTCATGTATTGGCACATGACTGGATTACAGGGGTGGGACCCCAGATATAGAAACATGACATGTAACCCCTCTACACATCATGCACTCTTATACACTACATAGATATGACTTGATGACACAGTATGTTTACACAGAAAGGACCCGAGGTTAAGGGACATAGTGTTTAACCCCTACTACACATTGTGAAATATTTTATACATGTCTTGTATCTCTTTTCCTCTGTATCTTAGACAAGTTTCATCAGAGTTTGTTCCCCTTATACTTTCCCTGATGTTTAGTATGGTATTTTTTCTTACTCTTAGGTCTACGATCCCTTCATCAATAATTTTTAGATAGAGTCATTTGAATCCCTCTAAGAGGCCTAGAGTGATATCCTATATTCAACTTCATTCCCCAAGTGGAGTTCTTGGTATCGATGTGACCAACACTATACTGGTGTTGACCATATACCTAGAAGGTTATTCCATATTGAGTGTTGGTATCACCCCATGGCCTTGGTAGTGATCCTCATATGTGTATCATATTATCTTCATACTATCAGCGTGTTATTCTCATGATGATACCTGACGAGAACTAACTCTCGGATGGACGCCATCAGTACTATCAGACTCAAGAGTGTGTTCTCTCAGATAACTGCTTCGTGGAATCTTTGAGCATGAATCTTAGGGCTGGTATACTATGGTTGTGACTTACCTCTAGGCTGTGTATCTTTCTTGATTATATCTGGATATTCTAATTATATGTTCTGTGGACATATACTATGTGGAGCTTACTGTATTTACTTTATTGTATTGATTTGTGGTTTCGTGTTGTCCTAATGAGTATTGTTATACTCACCCCTGTACAGTCTTTTCCTACACGTGTCATGTCTTATACAAATGGTCAAACTTTTGAAACATTCCTTGGTGGACTAGGACCAGACAATGTTTAATGAGATCAGACAGGCCGAGGTGTGTTCTTGTGGCTTTTAGATAGCAGTCCCAGTACCCATACTTTTAGGTTGGAATTATATTACAAAATCTTTATGGTGGGATTTTATTTGTCCATGTTTACTTTGTTTTACTTCCTTTCATACTCTGGTTATGGAATCTAGATGTATGCATTCATGGTTGTTCATTTATTTTTACATTTCAACATTTTATAGGCTTGGATATGTGTGTGTGTGTATAGGTACTTAGGCTAAGGCCTCCAATGTTAGTGATATTCCTTCTCAGTTCTAGTCACATGCCCCTGACCTATTAGAGACATGCTTGGGGAGTCACAACACGAGCCCCTTTGGGATCATTCATGACACAAAGTTTCCAAACATACCTTTGTGGAGAAAAAAGTTTCAAATTTCTTTACTTTTTGTTGTGGATCAAATTTTGTAAGAAATATTTGTAAATTGATGGGAGTCATTATAATATTTTATATCGGGATATAAATAGTTTCCAATGGGATATGACACAAGTTGTATTCAAATATTCATAATAGTGAATTTCCATAGACCCAAAAATATTTATATGACAAGGATTTAGGTTCTTACTATAGGTTCTGGGCATAGTGAAAGTGCGGGTGGGATGATTCCAAACTTTAATTTTTTCCATATTCAATGAAAAATCTGATATCTATGTGATGATGAATTTCATGATCTATGGAATTAAATCAGAGAAATATGAGAAAGGAATAGAAACCCAGAACCAAGAGAGAGGATCAACATATTTTGTTTATAATTAATTTAATTAAATAAGAATTACCTCCAAGGTGATTCTTTCCTTGTTGATGTGTTTGGCCATAGATCTGTAGTTGTACCATCATTGCATTGTAGAGATCAAGGGTAGATCTCCTCTAGCAGTGATCCACACATGTTCCACATATCTTCAGACGTTTCCAAATGAGTCTTCATGTGCTAGCATGGAAGATCCTCTCACTTGCAATTTCCGCCTTTGATCGCCTTGAAAACCGCTTTCAAAGCATTCTCCTTGATCATATGGAGTAGGATATCTCTCGTTATTGAGAGCGTTCTTGGAGAGGGATGAAATCTCTAGGATTGAGAGATTTTATCCAATTCATTGTGCACATCCTAATAGGCATCACTACACTTGCCCTTGGAAAATCAAAGAATAATATATCTGGGCAGCTATTTCACTAGGGTAATAATAAATAATTTTCACAAGTGACATTAATTATTTCATTAATCCTAGATAAACCCCCATGTCAAATAATAACAACAACATTATTACTTATTAACATTCTCTTAACTTGGGAGTTATAATTAAATATTATTTAATCAAATAATATTTAATATTATTATTTCTCACTAGACCATTAAACTCGGTTCGCCAATCTTCCTCAATATTTATTAATTATTCCTCTCACAATATATTCTCTCGAATAACTAGTGACAAAATAAATTTGATTAGGGATACATGAATAATTATTAAACCATGAACGATAATACTATTTATTCAAATTGTTGAATAATAAATTATTTAACTGATATACTAGATACACTTAGTGTGTGACCCTCTAGGCCTCTTTATCAGTGGCATTAGGTGAACCCGCCTAAAGTCCAAGGTTAACATCTAGAAACACGTCATGTAATCCATAGAGAAATAAGTTAATGCCACAATGAAATGTCACCTCATACGAATGTTTACCATGTAATATAATCCCTTTATCACAATATCTCCAATCGAGAGGTTGCATGCCAGTTCCATCAACCTATATGCTCGATATCTCTTTCCTTGAATTTCCAGAAATAGAACTTACCTATAAAACACCATGTACATGGATTTATTTAGGCTATATAAAATCCGTCTAAGGTACTGAGATATTAACTTCCATTAATGAAAATAATTGGTAAATATTTTCTCACATTATTCATTAATGAAATATTACTGGTGATGCACTCAATGTATCCTACCTTTCCACAAACATTTGTCATCATGGTTTTCATAAATACATCAAAGTGCATGACTCATAAGATCCATTAATAATAATCTTAAAGTCTAAGGTCTAATATACACGTCCACAGATAGGAACATCCAATGACACTTATAAATGTGATTTCCTACTGTCGGGTCTCGTTCTCATAATATCATATTGGATATTACCAAGGTAATACACTATGAGAAGGTGCCTCAAAGTCCTATGAGTGTCCACCCCAGATAGCCTATATCATTTGTGTCCATCGAATGATATCATCCGACCATGGAACATATATTTAAGAATAGTGTCATAGCACTTCCGAGTTCTCATCCTAGCGAGGAATTGTTATGAATTTTTAGTGCGATAACTACTCTTAGGACATTATCACATACAATATTACGTAGAAGAAAAATAATTATGTGATAAGGAATTTATTAATATTCAAAACCATGAATATAAGTTATCATAAAGTAAAATAGAAGTTGGTTCTAGGGCACCAACTCCAACACTAAAACTGAGGCCAAACCTTTTAAATCGTCTCTTCCTTATTTTTTTATGAATTCTTTTTAATTTACTAAAAGTTGATAAGGAAGAAACTCTAACAAGTTGCAGGAGTTAAGTTTCTTAAAGTTGAAATTTATAAAAATACAATCACTAATTCAACCCCGTTTCTCAATGATTCAAAGATCCTTATGAACATCAAGTGTTATCAGAGTGAGGTTCCCATATTTAATCCTTATCATGGATAATATCAATTCTATTAATAGTAGAGTAATTCCTAATTTTGATGCAAAAAATTATTATGTCTGGAAAAACAGAATGCTTCTCTATTTTATATCACTTGGCCTGGATTTTTTTTACTGAAAATAGAAACATTGATGTTTATGGAAAATATAGAAATTTTATTCTTATGTATCTATCAAAAAATGTTTATATGAAGGGGATGGGTCTTAAAACAGTAATGATTATATGAAAAAATATTGAAATTATTTTCAATGGAAATAATAATGTGAATGAAGTGAAGATACAAATATGGTGTAGAAATATTGAAGACCTAAGAATGAGATATGAAGAAACTATTTATGAGTAATTCACCAGAGTAAATGATGTTAATTTAAATACCATAGGTTTCAGATATGGAATTGAAGATTCTACAATTATTAAGAAACTTGTAAGAAACTTTTTTTATAGCTTTGATTCTAAAATATCTTCTTTAGAAGATAAAGAATATTTATCTATTGATGAATTTCATAACTTTCTTATTGCCTATAAAATGAGAAAATTTACATCATTCAAAAAGAAGATCAAATATGAAGTGGAATATAAAGCTACGAGAAAGATAAAAATTCAAGATTCTAAAGATATTGATCCTTGATATTTTTAAGACAAGGAGTAAGAAGAGTTTAATGAAAAAATAACATCTCTTATCTCTAAGAACTATTGAATGGGAAGAGAAAAGTTTAGAGGAAAAATTCCACTCAAATTTTTTGGAGTGTGGAGGAATTGGGAAATTTGAAATGAATTGGCCCAAAAAGAAAATTGGTGAAGTTAAAGATCATTTTTAAGAAAAACCTTGGTGTATAAAGTTTGATAAAACTTCCAACAAAGAAAGTAAGTACACTGGTGAAAAGAATAAGTTTGTTGGAAATAGAAGAAACATGTTGAGTAAGAAAGTAAAATATTACTTTGATGATATTGATTCATTAGAAGATGAAATTTCAAAAATAATTAGAACCTTATTTGAAAATATTTAGAAAAAGAAAGATTAATAAAATAGTTAAGAATAAGGAGATAAATACTATGATGGTTTTGTGCGCAATGGAAGAATACAGAGGTGGGCGATATATTAAAATTTCATTTAATAATCGCTACCCAAAATAAAGAGTGAAGATTTTAAAAATCAAATTTATTATTAATTTATTTAATATTTGAAGAAATAAAAACATTGGATTGGGAACTTTCCTCATTGGTGAATATTGATCGTACAAAAAGACCCTTTTAGATTACCTTTGTTGGGCTGTAAGGATCCAAGGATAGAATCCCTCTAGTGGTGATCCACATGTGCTCCTATGATCTCTAAGCAACACCACTCTATCTTTGGGTGCTAGTTCGACATGTTGAATGTATTGTTTTTTTCATTCTTGATCACTCATTCTTTGGTCTTGAATAAATCTCTCTTTTACTTATCATTATTGAGAGGGAGAGAGAAGGATGATTTGACAGAGAATTCATTGTGCGCAATAATTCTATATTCTCAATTTTGAATGCTTCACGCAATAGATATAGTCGTCTATTTATAGAGTTTGGATTTGAGATAAAATATTATTTCATTGAATACCATCCATTAAATAAAATTTATTAAATTTAATAAATCTCATACCACATAATAATAATTATATAATTATTATTTTGTGGCATGCAAAAACTTGTGCAATAAAAAATATTATGTATTGGTATTTTTAATTAATATTTGTCATCGGACTCTATCTTGGTCCATTCAAACTCCTATAGAATTTATTAAATAACCGAATAAATATTTTATCCATAAATAAATATTTTATTCACAATTTAGTGAATAAATATTTATTAAAATATTAAATAAATAAAATAAATATTTTATTCACAAGTCGGTGAATAAATATTTATTTAATTTATGCGATCAATATAACATGAATAAAATTATTCCTCAAACTTGAGAATAATATTTATTCCATTAATTAAACTCAAATATAATTTAATCTAGATCAATGGAAACACTTAATGTATGACCCTCTAGGATTCTTTCTCGTTAGCATTAGGCAAGCTTGCTTAAAGTCCAAGATTATTATCTAGAAACAGGGCAAGGCACCCAAGAGAAATAACTTAATGTCACAACGTCAAAAACCACAAAAAAACGCTCACTGTGTAATATAATACCTTTGTCACAATATCTCATCAAGCAGTTTGCAAATCCATGTCACCAATCTATATGATTGATATGTCTTTCTTTGACTATTTGAAATAAACACATTTTTACACCATGGTCATGGAATTTACTGCGACGATTTTATTCTAATCAAAGGGTCGAGATATTAGCTTCCATAAAGATGGAAGGGAAAAATCCTTCCTCTATTAATTAATTAATGACATGTCACTCATGACACACCCAACATATCCAACTTCACCATGAACTGTTATCACCATGGCTTACAAAATACATCTAAGTAAGTGAGTTACATCATGCATTAATAATAATATTAAAGTCTAAGTACCATCACACATGCTTGTACAAAGGATTATCCTATGATAAAAAAACATGAAAAATTATTATTGGTGGTTATGTTTTCATAATCTCTCATATTGGAGATTACCAAGTGCAAACTTCATGAGAAGAAGCTTCGTATGCTTACGAGTAATTACACCTGATAGTCTATGTACTATGTGTCCCATCATAGTATGTTGTCCAACCACAGAACATTACTTGATAATATCATCATAGCACATCAAGGTTCTCATCATAGTGGGGAACTAATATGACCTTATCAATATAACACATACTCTAGAAAATTATTACATTAGAGTCATGTAGATCAAAAAAAAATATGTAATAAGAAGTTTTATTAATATTCAATACATAAAATATTCATTTAATCAAAGTATAAACAGTTGGTCATAGGACACCAAATCCAATATAATATTATAGAGAGTATCATCTCAGATCATAACCTAATGCATGTCTTGAAAAAAACAAAACTCTTCAGAAAGTAATCATATTGATGAAGAGATATAGTGGAAAAGTTATTGAAGGAATAAAAGATGTTTCTAAGTAGGAAGAAGAATACATCCATGAGATCTTAGGCTAAAAACTAAGAACTGTTTAATAGGGAAATATAGTTGAAGACCTCGGTAAGAAGTTGGAATCTAAGGAAGATGAAGTTAATAAAACTCAATCAAAACTCCTTGAGACGAAAAGTACTTTAATAAATTTGAATGAAAATTTCAGCAAGGCTTTATAAGTAAAAGTTTAATCATATAAAGTTTTATAAAAATACCATTCCAAGAATCAAGTGAATTTTCCACCTTCCAAAAATAATGTTTCATATGATTTTTCTAATATTTTAGGTGTTAAGAAAAGTGTAGGGAAATCTTGGGTTGATAAGGGATGTAAAAAATCTATCACATTAACAAAAGTTGTATTTTTCCCCCAGAATAAGGATTCCACATGCCTAGAGGAAACTAATGTTGAAAATTGTTATGAACAAAGAAAATATTATTATAGGGAAGGATCATACTTCCCCAGAAAACTAAGTTTTTATGGATTATATTGGTGTTGTGGAATTTATGGAAACAGATCTTATAATTTTTTGCATAATTTTTCACTTACCAGTAAAAGGTATGAACAAATGGGAGCAATGGTATAAATATAATGAGAAGATTTTCTAAAACACATAAAGTTGTAAAAGTGAAATCTCAAGATATAATAAAAATTACAATATAATTTTTTTTGAATGTCTAAAAAAATTATTTGGAATATATGACAAGGCTGGACACCATACTGAAGAATGTATGAAAACTCTTCCAAGGAAAAGTTCTTATGCTAGAAAATAAAAAGGAAACTTGAAAGAAGAATTTTTAGGAATGAAAATTTGTTGTTGAGACAATATTAAAAGAAATAAAAAAAGAATAAATCATGGATTCTTGATAGTGGTTTTTCTTCACACATGATGGGATATTTTAAAATCTTTAAAAATGTTATAAATTGAGACAGAGGAGAATTTACCTTCGAGAATGACGGTTCTATAAAAATCATAGGAATTGGAACAGTTAAAATTGACAGAGAAAAGTTGAAATATAAGGGAGTTCTAGATGTTAATGGGATAAAACATAACTTACATAGTGCAAGTCAACTTTGTGATGATGGAAAAGCAGTGATATTCAGAAAATATTCTTGTATAATCAGAATTATGGAAGATGGTAAAGTTTTAACCATGGGAGAAAGAACCAGCGACAATCTACTTTAGATAGGATAACTTTAAAACTCATTTTACTTGAGTGCTAAAGTTGAAAACAAGTTGTACCATCTCAAAATTTGGTATATTGGTCAGAAAAGTATGAACAAAATTTCAAAAGTTGATGTTGTTAAAAACCTTCCTTTAATGTAAAGAAAGGAATATGATGTTTATATAACTTTTCAGAAAGGAAATATGGTTATTAAAATCCACAAGAAAGTATAAATTCAATCTACTAGACCTATTGATATTATTCACTCCGATTTATCTAGGATGATGAGACATTAATCAAAAAAATAAGATTTATCGTTTATCATATTTATTGATGATTTTACTCAGATAAAAAACATCATGTTAATGAAACACAAGTCAGAGGTAGTAAAAATGTTCAGAGTTTTGATAAGGGAAGTTGATATAGAAATGGGTGTTTGTGTAATGATGTTGAGGATTTATAATGGAAAGGAATACACATGAAATGCCTTCAAATCATATTTGAAGAAGCATGGAATTAAACATTAGTACAATTCTCCATACACTCCTAAAAAAATGGAGTTGCAGAAAGTAAAAGAAGAAGTTTCATGGAAATAGGATGAATCATGTTGGAAAAATATAAACATTCTATGTTTTTTTTGGAGAGAATCCATGAGCATTGTTATACATGTTCAAAACTAAATTTTTTTAATGATGGAATCAAACAAGACTTACTATGAAATGTGGTATAACAAAAGACCTTCTTTGAAATATTTCAAGGTTTTTGGAAGTACCCATTTACTAAAAATCAAAAACTCAAATCTTGGGAAATTTGTTGAAAAATCCGATGAAGGAACTTTCATGGGATATTCACCCAACAATCAAAGTTAAAAAGGTCAGAACAAACGTTTATAGAAGTTTTTGGATTCTTATGATGATAAAGTTATTGAAAATACAAATTCCTTAACAAAGGATGTTGAAAATATTGAAGAAGGAAACCTGAAGATTTCCAATGAAATAGAAAGTGAGTCAAAACAGATATATCAAGACTTAAAAGAATCGTGTGAAGAGGAAAGTAAAGTTGTAAAAGAAACATTAAAATTGCATACCTTATAGAAATGGGTTGAAACTAAAAATATACTTGGAAATCAGCAAGATTCGATTTAGACTAGAAGAAGGTTGAGATTATAAAATCTGGCATCACTCATTTCACAAATTGAACCAGAATCAATTTATGAAGTAGTAAAACACAAATAATGGGTGAATGCAATGAATGAAAAGTTGGATCAAATTGAGAAAAATAAAATGTGGGAATTTATTCTTTGACTAGTAGATAAAAATCTTAATTGGAACAAAATGATTGTATTGAAAAAGTTGAATGAAAATGGAGATGTTTTAAGAAAAAGAGCTAGACCTTTTTATAAAGGCTTTGCATAGGTGGAATTTTTGGATTTTGAAGAAACCTTGGCCCTAGTTGTAAGATTAGAAACTATTAATATGCTTCTAGTAGTGGCTTCACATCAAAGTTACAAAGTTTACCAGATGGATGTAAAATCATCTTTCTTAAATGGTGAGATTGATGAAGAAGTGTACATTGATAAACCTTGTGGTTTTATACTTGATGAAGATGGAAGAAAGGTTTGTAAATTGAATAAAACCTTGTATGGATTGAAACAAGCCCCAAGTGATTGGTATTCCAATCATGATAATTTTTTGAGAATGTTGAATTTTTAGAAAGGAAAGGTTGATAGAAACTTATATATAAAAGAAGTTAACCCCAACACCCTAATTTTAATTGAGTATGCAGATGACATAATTTTTGATGGAGATGAAGACGGAGTTTGTAAATACTAAAAATGGATCAACCATGGGTTCAGGAACCCAAACCCATGGCCCCAAAAATTTATTAAAAAAGTGTAGAAGTACAATAGAATTGGAGGAAATGTTTACATGTGAAACACCACACCGAAATAACAAATGAAACATACACATCAGATACCCAAGCATTACCTTTTTCTGGGCCGAGCTAGACCCTGAGATCCTCCCTGATTAGCTGGATGGTTCCCTCTTCCCCTTTGCATCATTGGTTCATCATCCATCACCATAACCTCCATAGTGTGAAAGTCAGTTTCTTTATGAGATGTTTCCCTATGCATCCTTGAATGCATAGCCTCAATAGGGGAAGTATCATCTTGGTTAACATTACCATGAGGAGATTCTTCATGCAGATCTTGAGGATCCTCCTGTGCATCCTTGGAGCCATGCACATCCACAAAAGATTGTGAAGCATTCTGAATAGGTTGGTACAGATCCTTTGAAGGCTCCAAACCATCAACAAAAGAAGGTGTCAAGGAGGAGCTCATTCGTTTATTGCATCCTTCATTCTCAAGACCTTCAAGATTAAGTAAATCAAACTCAGGAGTATTAATAGAATCTAACATTGAAAAGGAATTAACAACTAGATTTTCATGTCCTCGCAACGCCACATTACTGGAGGCATCAATTGAAACAACATCTAGATGAGACACCCCTAATCCTTAACCATAGGAGGAGACCTTATGAGGTCCTATATAGCACTAGTACAAACATCCTTAGCAGATTCCTCCAAATTAATAGGGGGATATCCTTCTATAGTAGCACCCTGCTGAGTTGCAGTAGATCTGAGCATACCCGCCCCCCTAGAGCACCTTGATGATCACCAAACTACTCAAAATAAGCAGATCCAACCACCTCCACACTATCCTGAACCCCTTGTGGTACATCAACTACTCCTACAGCAACATTTTCCACCATCAGAGACACTATTTCCATCCGAACATCCACCTTGGACACCTACTCCTCCTCATGAAGATCAGAAGACATAGTTGTACATACCCTCAGATTCTTAGGCATCACCAACTAGAATCCATCAGCATCCAAAACCTTTACCTTACCCTTCCTACAAGTAGAATCTAGTGAAGCACGGTATAACTCTTGATTGACTTCGTTCTGGATAATAGCCTCATACCCAGATTGATTCTCTTCCTCCTCCTTAGCCACATCATCCCAGGACCTGTTATCCAAACCCCCAGTGACTCCAATGGCAGCCTTCTCCAATGATCCACCATTAACCAGCAGAGCAGCAGCATTAGCTGGTTGCTGAGACAATTCAACAGGCTTTGACAGACCTTGTTTGACAGCCTCAACAAATGAGGAAGTACTAACATTGTGAGGATCCTTCCTCCAAAAAACTTTCTTACTAATATTAAGGTCTTTCCTCTTACAATGATCTGGGGCATGTCCCAAGGATTTACAAATTGATCATTTCATGTTCCTGCAGCATTTCTCAAGAGCATGGACAACGCATAGAAAAAGACTTACAAAAACTAGGTAACCACTCATATTTTATAGATAGTTATAACTTAATATCACCCACAACAAGGAAAATTTTGTCAATCAGAACATGAGCTAAATCAATCTCTACCAATACACGAGAAAAGAGACCATACCCAGGTCTCTCAATTTCTTTGTCAACCTTAATCGGACAACCAATAGCAGAAGATACCTCCCACAAAACCAACAGATGCCAGAAAAATTAATTCAAACCCCTAATTTGAACCCATGTTTGGGTGGAGGAGTTCCTAATTGCAAAAGGATTTGCTAACAGATCCCACTCTTGAACCATGATATAACCAGGTTTCAGTGAAATCAGTCCAAAGCTCCAAGAAACATTTTGAAGTTCCTTTGAAGGAAAAACAATTTGAAAAGTACCTCTCCTAATTGAGATTAAGCGCTAATCGGTGAAGCCCCTGCTCTAAGATAATCGACCCCGCACTCCATACACCCTCAAAGGGGTATCACTCTAAATACCCGATTTCCTGGAGAGGAGGGAGAACCGGCATTCTTCAAGATGGGCTTCCAAAATTTTTGAACTCGCTTCCACAAATGCAATATAGCAATTCTTGGTACTCCATTTATGTAAAGAAGAAGATTCATGTTGAGATTTGGAAAAAAACCTATTCAGAGAAGCAAAAACCTCAGACCTCCTCTTACGGTTCGTCACATCTTCCTTCACCCCATCCATAGGATCCAAAGATATCCCACCACCCATAACCACTGCCTTCGAGGGGGGGGGGGATGAAGACGTCCTTAGGATCAAAGAAACAATCCAGTGGATTTTACATGGATCGTCAACCCGAATATCGCCAGAGAGTATTGTCTGAGTTGACATATTAAGAAACACAGTTCAGTAACTTTGAGCATAGAAGAATCATAATATGTTGTAGCTACACAGCCTTGTAATTATATTTTGTTGATGAAAGATAAGTTGGAAGATTTGAAAGTTGAAGTTTCTATACCAGTGAAGATACTTTTTGATAATCAGAGTGTAATTTATTTTTCAAAAAATTCATTCCAACAGTCAAGATCAAAGAACATTTATATTAAGTTCCACTTCATCAAAGAAAAAATTGCTGGTGGAGATGTTTTACTAGAACATATTTCGAAAAAATATCAAATTGATGATGTTTTCAGAAAATCTATTCCAAAGGGTAGATTCGAAGAATTGAGGATATGCAATTTCATGTTCATCCTCCACCAAAGGTTTACTAAATACCTTAAGGGAATCCCCCACCGTTCTTTGGATTATGTTGACAAAAAGAGATAATTTTTAAATCTTTATCCTATAAGGGGTAAATTTCTTACTTAAATAAATCTAAAGTAGTGGTTATTATAAAATGGGAGAAAGAAAGAAAAGTGGGAGAAAATTAAAAGTGAGTGGGATTTTATGATAACATGGACACATATTTTCTTGTCTTAGAGGGAAGAAATTCCTTCAAAAACAATACTTTATCCAATAGTGTGATGTCAGGATACTCACTTTTGAGAAATGGTGTATTTTGGTGAAGATTATAAATATGATTTGTGAAAAATCCCGAGTGTTGAAAAATGTTGAGTTGAAAAAAGTTGTTAATGGGAGTTTTTAACAAATCCAAAGGGGGAGATTGAAGATCCTATGTGATGTTTTGTTTTTAACAATGTTTTTTTTGACAACTAAATTTTTTTCAAGAATGTTTTTGTAAAAAAGGTTAAAGTTCTTAAATTCGTTTGTTAAAAAGTTGCTAGAGAAGTAAGTGTGACAAAGTTAGTAAGTTGGGAAGTTTTAGAACTTTCCAAATCAAGTCAGATGCGATTTTTTGATCTTAAAGTTCTCAGTATCATGAAAATCTCAAGATTCAAGATTTCGATAAATGAAGGGAAGTTGAAGTGTTCTGGATGCAGTGTATTGAACACAACGACACAGGATGGAAAAGTCGCAGGAAGGATTGAATTGTAAATTTGTTTGAAAAAGTACAATTTTTCTAATAGGACGATCCATCAAATGAACAATCAGAGGAAGATTTTTGTAGACAATCTGACTTTGTATAAGTCATGATTTGACAAAGAATGAGATATTGTTTCCCTGAATCTATCTATCAGACGGATTAGAAGAGAGGCATAGAACGTAGAAGACTGGTCTTAGTTATTGTACCGACCTGATCAGATTAGAGATAGTTGTTGAGTTTATATGAAGGGAAATTTTGATAGAAGGCATCGAACAAAAAATTTGTCAAGAGGATGGAAGTGTTATGGTTGCTGAGATTATGTTTTTTTGATTAACTAATTGTTAGTTTATCCTAATTATTATTAATTATTACTAATTAATGCAAATTATGGTTAATTGTTACTGATTATGGTTAGTTATATCTAATTGAAACTCATTGTTATAATTAATTAATAATTTCCCCTAATCTTTGTTAAATGATTTTAATTAGTCTAAATGATTAATTATTTATTTGTTTATGTTAATTGTAGGCAATTATTACTAATCACTAATAATAATAATTAATTATTACTATTATTATTAGTTATATCAAATTAAACCTAATTATTACAAATTAATTATTAATTAACTCTAAATATGGTTAATTAAATACAATTACTCCTAATGAGATTAATCACTAATTAATTTATTGTAGTTGAAATTAATTAACTTTATATATCGTTATATCCGTCCTGGGCATCCCTTGCACCAGGCGCCATCGGAACCTCCGTTCGAGGCTACCCTCACACCCCATGCACCGTCGCCAGCGATATTCGGTCTGTCTCCCTCTGGAATCGATCCTGTGGCCTCCGCTTTGCCCAACCATCTAACCAATGCTACACCCCGCCTGCCAGTCACATGGCCTCCGCTCAGCCTCTACTCCCCCGACGCTTCGCTTTGCCCAGCCGGCCGTCAAACACCTCCTTCCAGGTCAACATCACGCGGAAAATATAAAAACAAATCTAAACCATATTTTGAAAATAATAATGACCAGAATAAGGGTTGTAGGAACCTTTAATTAATGAAATTTCCATACATTTCTTCTCATTAATGTATAATCTATCACATTAATTTATAATCATTGTCATTAATACAGAATCCTTATCATTAATGCATAATTTTTATCATTAATTCATAGTCCATGTTTTATCCATATTCCTATTAATAGATCATTTTTAAGATGTTTTTGAAAATTTTCAAAACCTATATTTTTAATACAAATACTAGTGGTTGTTTTTATTGAAATAATAATATCGGTTATTTTCACTACACATACATTCCCTTTTTTTAGACTATTTAGTTAACAATTTTTTTGTAAAATCTCTCCCAAGCATTTTCTTCTTTACGACTCTTCCTGAATCAAACACATATTGAAGGAAATTTCAGGTATCGATTTAGTATTTTTATAATTTTTATTATACATCCAGCCAAGTAAGAGCAAAACTTATTATCATATTACAATCAAACATACAAATAAAGCATTCAGATCTGTCCTTCCAATTTAAAAAAACTAATTAGCTGCTTAATTGATATCATTTTTCTAATTTAGTATCATTAACATGAATTAATGTTAAAATCACACATTTTTCCAACATTTTTTCAAATTGAAATCTCCTTTGTAGGATTAATTTTTTTATACAGTCCTTTATTATCATTTTTCAATAATCAAATACTTACACTCATATTTCCCTGCGGATAACATAAGAATCATCCTTTAATATATTAAGGGTCAACCTAAATACACATGTTCTAAAAATAAAAATAGAAGGATTTGTTCTTGTTGTATACATTTGAAAAAAAAATTATAAATGTAATGAAATTTATTTGTAAATTGATTTAAGGGACAATTGTAAATATGTCTAAAAATTTATAAATATATTTCTTTATATCTATAGCTAGGTGTCCATTGATTTATAAATTAAATTACATGTAGCATTTATTTTTAAATTTAGTAGCAATTTTAGAATCCTTAACTGAAAATAAATTAATGAGTTAGTCATTTAATGACATTTTTGAAATTTTTTGGTCCTTAATTAATTTAAAAAAATGATCCTTTTTTTGAGTAAAATTAATTTTGTTATTTGGATGTGCAGAAGAATGATTGTTAGTAGATAAAAAATCAAATATACATGTTCTAAACGGTGAGCTTTAATATATATTTTGTTGTTGGGCAGGCAGAGTTTGGATATTTATAAATATGTTTCCATGTTGTTGTGCAGCATGCAAGCATCTACGAAAAAGATGTGATTCCCATTGCATTTTTTATCCCTATTTTCCTTCCAATGAAAAATGTCGATTTGAATACATTATATAGCGACCCGTACTTTACATACATCGTTAATACTTCAAAATTGAAGCATACTTATTAAAACATATAACAAAACCATGAAAGGACTGTATAGGTATAGTCTCTTTAGAAACTGGAAAACATAAACAACTAGTTCATAAAGCATCTACATTGTCTCCCATTTATTTCATCATATCTATAGTCCCTTTTTGGCATATATTACTTAATAACCTTCTTCCTGACCTGGGGAAAGAAAATATACAAAAGGGTGTGCTCAAATGCTTAGTAAGGGTAAATAAAAGAAATATCAATCACATCAAATTCATAAGAACATAACATTTTAGAAATCTTACCCTGCAAAAGAGATCATAATTTCATAACATGGGATAAATCATGGTAGTTAAATGTAATCCAAATAATCATAACTTAAAACAAGAAACTTGGTGGCATACACACATAATCATAGAGAATCATTTCTTATTAGTCAAGACTCATTTCCAAGACTATCTTAGTAGACAAAGTCCATTTCTGAACCGAGTTCACTCCTCGTTTCAGTCCTGTTTCACTGAACCGGTTTAACCTCCCATTCCATCCATGTCTATCTCATGAGATATAAAATCTTTACCCAATGCATTGGATGGAGATATAGGTCCCACCCATCTCATAATGATACCATTCTTATGTGTGCCACAAAATCATAAACCATACATCATAGCATAACACATGTAATAAAAATGGGAATCTTAAACATCGTAACATCATAAAACAATTCATATAAGATAAAGGAATTCATAAAAATATATCCATCACAACATAATCAAATCACTGTAATAATAGGGATTGAAATAGAACCCTATATTATCTTAGATGGAAAATAATTTCGATAAAACACTTGAACTCCATTCTTGAGGAAAATATCCTTTCTACTTCAAAAACATTTTCCTTTCTTAACATGTCATAAAATTTTAAACTAAATAAGTTGATTAAAAATAAACTTGAAAACTTGTAAAGGAAGATTCTTGGAAATAATGTTTTAAAAATCCATTCATTCCGTATAAGTTAAAAAAACATTCTTCTTGTACTTTTGTCGAAAAAGTCAAAAAGTACCTCGTACGAAAAACGACAAATGATTCCTTTCATATATTTTACTAAAAACTCAAAGAAGGGTAAAATTGGATTTAAAAAATTTTAGGAGGATATAAATAATATTACATATTGAGAAAACATGGATGTGGATGATAAATATTCGCCAGTAAATTCTAAAGTATAAACAATCTCGGATAAAAATTGAGATTTGTGAGATTTTCCCTTACCTTAGGTTCAATATGCTTTGTACATGTCCGAACCTCCTGTATAATGATTTAAATAATGTTATTGACTTATTACAGAATCATACTTATTGTTATGATATCATATATGGTCATATTATTAGCTTCTTATTAGTAATATTTCATTACTACTTGTTATTCGGGTGTTTATTACTTTTTGTTCTTATGCATGTTTTGTCAAATAAATTCTTATTCCTCTTTGTAGGATATAGATACATCATTTACAGAATGGTATTAGTGTAATATATATCATATTAATTCATTCAATTCATTTATATAATCATTATTCAATGAAGATCATATAGAACGAGTCGCATCACATCGTGGAGACGGTAGGCCGTACGTACGCACGAGCGATGATATCGTTCCCATGATCATGGAATTGTATTGTAGTGTATGTATACTACTTCAGAATCAATATCACTTTACAATAATCATATATAGTTATTATTTACACCATTATACCCATCCAAGTAAGGTGGTGGTGGAAAACAGATTACACCACGGCGTGGAGACGGTATTCCGTACATACACGCGCGCGATGATTTCATTTTCCGTAGGATGGATAAGAGGTGAAATAGAGTTGTTTCATATTTATAATAACATATCATTATATGAGAGATCTTTATATCATTACCTCATAATGAAACAACTAAAGTAGAGGGAGTAGAAGAAGAATGAAACTTGAAGAAAACGGTTGAAGATATTACCTCTTTCTCGAAGTGCCTCCTTTAAAATTTCTCTTAAGGCACTAGAGTTGGTCTTTTGAGAAGACCAGTACCTCTAGTAGGTTTCTAAGGAAGTGGGGAAGTAAAATGGGCAGGTTTTGGAGGATCTTTAAGGCTCAAATTGGTGTGAGGAAGAGAGGGAGGAGGTGCCTTTTATAAGGGAGGAGAGGGGCACCTTTGGAATGTGTGGAAATATTATTTTATTATAAACTTATCTTCGGTTTCAAAAGGTCCAAAAATTATTAAAGATGAAGATAAGATGACTCATGGTTGAAATAAAATCATAAAATCAGAATTGGACATGTTTTGGAAAATATTTTAATCATTATAATCTTATTTATTTAAATCATTTATTAATGAGGTAAATACATCATCATTATTGCGTCATAAATAATTTAATTTATTTGGTGTCTAAAAATATAAAAAAAAATATCATTATGTAGGAAATCTTTTTATATTTACAATGAATATTTATAGTCGAAAATATAATTTATATAACCCCTTATAAAAATTAATTACTAAAAGATTTTTGTTAATGTCAATTTTGTCTTTACATTAAATTAATTAATCCAAATTGTCATTGTCACTACCAAGTGGATCAATGGGGTCCCAAAATCGACCCAGGGATGCCCATGGTCAGACACTAATAATCCAATAAGGTTAGTACAAGTTTCAAAGTAATTTTGATTTATTATAATATTCTTTTAACCTTGAATTACCCTATTTACCTTTAACCGTAGTAAATAAAAAAAATTACCGTAGTTACAATTCATAATATCAAAAAAATAAAAGTAACCTATTAACATAATTTGGATCCACTGATTCCAAATATGGAATCCATTTTTCCAAAATTCAAAACACAGAAGTTTCAGTAATTAATTTAAAATTAATCCCGTTGTTAAGCAAACGAGTTTTAAAAGTTAAAACATTGCCAAAGATTGAAATGTTTTTACCTATGAATTCAATGTAAAATTAATGCTAATGACTTAAATTATAATAAATGGTAAAAATATATTCTATTTATACTTTAAAAACATTAAATATTATAATTTAACCATATAAAGTATTGCGATGAAAAAAGTTGTTTATAATTAAAATATAGCGTGTTTTTACTATTCATTAAAATATGAAAGTTATCAGAATAATATGAAAATTTTTTCCAAAGTAAATTTTTATATGTTGATTCTAAAGAAGAATTTTATTTTTTCAAATTGAACTTATAAACTTGTCAAAAACTAGATTTAATGTGGGTGCACCATCAAAAGGCGGTAAAACTGCATTTTTTGAAAAATACTTCTTTTATAAAAAAAACTGATTTTTTTTTCATACCTCATTCTAGAAAATGTATAAGATGAATTAAAATGTTATAAAATTAAATATTCAGTTAATACTATTCATAACGTCTAGTTTGTAATATTATAATATATCGTTGTTTAGTGAAACTCGGTATTGCGTACTACACACACTATCGAGGAAGGTCGCGATTGCGTGTAATGCAAGCCAAGCTAGTGTTGTGTGTAGTGGAAGATTCCTTTCCGTATAACATATTACATAAAAAATATACTTCTCATAAAATATCAGGTTGTTACATTCTACCCCCCTTAAAATGAATTTCGCTCTTGAAATTCGTCACTTCGTAACAAACAGATGAGGACACCTCTCCCTCATCATATCCTCAAGTTCCCATGTAGCTTCTTCTAATTGGTGGTTCCTCCATAAAACTTTCACCAAGAGAGTGGTCTTGTTCCATAGGATGTTTTCGCTACGATCCAGAATCTCTATCGGCTGTTCTTCATAAGAAAGATCTTGTTCCAGCGGTACAACTTCGGAGCTGAGTACATGTGAAGGATCAGGTTTGTACTTTCTCAGGAGAGATACATGGAACACATTGTGAACTTGAGAGAGATTCAGTGGAAGCTCCAATCGGTAAGCTACCTTCCCAACATGATCCAGAATTTCAAAAGGACCGATATATCTTGGGCTCAACTTTCCCTTCTTTCCAAATCTCATTACTCTCTTCCAAGGAGATATTCGTAAGAACACTTTATCACCCACTTCAAACTCTAGGTCTTTTCTTCGGTTGTCGGCATAACTTTTTTGTCGACTCTGAGCTGCTCTTATGTGTTGTTGAATAGATCTGACCTTTTCTGCCATTTCATCAATAAGATCAGGTCCTAATAGCTTTCTTTCCCCAACTTCATCCCATCAAGTTGGAGTCCTGCATTTCTTTTCATAGAGATCTTCATAAGGAACCATCTGAATACTGGAGTGAAAGCTATTATTATAAGAAAATTCCACCAAAGGTAGGTGTTGATCCCAACCACCTTTGAAATCCATAGAGCAAGCTCTCAACATATCTTCTAGAGTTTGAATTTTCCTCTCAGACTGACCGTATGTCTGAGGATGATAAGCAATGCTGAAACTCAACTCTGTATCTAGAGTATGCTGAAGACTTCGCCAGAACTTTGAGGTAAACCTCAGATCCCGATTAGATATAATAGAAAGTGGTACTCCATGAAATCTTACCACTTCCTTTACATATATCCTGGCAAGATGATCTAGAGAGAAATCCTCTCTAATAGCAATGAAGTGTGCAGACTTTGTGAGAAGATCAACTATGACCTAGATAGCTTTATTGCCTTTGGATGTCTTAGGAAGTCCAGTGACAAAGTCCATAGTGACGTTTTCCCATTTCCATTCTGGTATGGGTAATGGTTGTAACATACCCTTAGACTTTTGTCTCTCAGCTTTAACTTGTTGAAAAACCAAGCATCGAGAGACATATTCAGCAACATCTCTTTTCATGCCATCCCACCAGAAGTACTCTTTCAGGTCCCTATACATCTTCGTGCTTCCAGGATGAATAGAGAATGAAGAACTATGAGCCTCATCCAGCAGATCCTTCATTAATTCGGGGATGGTAGGAACAGAAACCCGATTCCTGAACTTTATTATCCCATCATAATCAAGGTTGAATTCAGGAATATTTCTCACCTTATTTTGTAACTCGACATCTTCTTTCTATGCCTCTTTAATATTTACATGTATAGATGGTTGAACATTCATTTGAGAAAGATACGATTTTCCCATTTCATTATAATTCCAAGATCCATCCTTTGTAAATCCATAAATATTGGATCTTTTGTGATCCTCATCACGGATAAGATAGCATGGTCTTGTCGACTTAATGCATCTGCCACCTTGTTTGCTTTCCCAGGAGGGTAATGAATTGAGCAGTCGTAATCCTTAATCAGCTCCAACCATCTTCTTTGGTGCATATTCAGCTCCTTTTGTGTGAAAATATACTTTAAACTTTAATGATCAGTATAAATGTCACACTTTTCTCCATAAAGATAATGTCTCCAAATCTTTAATGCAAAGATTACCGTAGCTAACTCCAAATCATGAGTTGGGTAATTTTGCTCATGGATTTTCATCTGTCGTGAGGCATAAGCTATCACCATATCATTTTTCATAAGAACACACCCCAATCCCTTCTTGGATGCATCACTTTAGATCACAAACCTTTCTCCACTACAAGGCAGTGTGAGCACAGGTGCACTGGATAACCTTCTTTTCAACTCCTTTAAATTATCTTCACATTCCTCTGTCCAAACAAAATTAACTCCTTTCTGAGTCAACTTGGTGAGTGGATTAGATAATCGTGAAAAATATTTCACAAAAAGTCGATAATATCCATCCAAACCAAGAAAACTTCGGATCTCAGTTACTGTTTTTGGTCTCGAACATCTTTCGATAACCTCTGTTTTTGCTAGATGAACAGATATCCCCTCTTTTGAGATTATGTGACCCAAAAATGCAAATTTTTGAAGCCAAAATTCACAGTTGGTAAATTTGGCATAAAGCTTCTCCTTTCTCAGGGTCTTTAATACAATTCTCAAGTGATCTTCATGTTCTTCCTTGCTCTTTGAATAGACAAGAATGTCATCTATAAAGACTACCAAAAATTGATCAAGATAGTCTCTAAAGACTCTATTCATCAGATCCATGAAGATAGCAGGGGATTTAGTAAGACCAAATGCAATCACTATAAATTCATAGTGTCCATACCTTGTACAGATATCCGTCTTTGGTATATCCTCCCTTTTGACCCTTAATTGATGATACCCTGAACGAAGATCAATCTTGGAAAAGTATTGAGCTCCGCATAGTTGGTCAAATAGGTCATCAATGCGCGGGAGAGGATATTTGTTCTTAATAGTGATCTTGTTAAGTTCTCAATAATCAATGCAGAGTCTCATTGATCCATCTTTATTCTTAACAAACAGAATAGGTGCTCCCCAAGGTGACACACTAGGGCGTATGAATCCTTTATCAATATTCTCTTGGAGTTGCTTCTTTAATTCTTGCAACTCAATTGGGGCCATTCTATAAGGTGTCTTTGAAATAGGCAAAGCACCCAGTATGAGTTCTATTGAAAACTCAACTTCACGATTTGGTGGAAGACCTGGCAATTCCTCCGGAAATACATCTTCAAATTCCAGTACAATGGGTATATTATTAATCGTGAGTTTCTCTCCAACCATTTGAGATAAATAACATTCATTTAGTGGAATCAAGACCCATAAGATAGAAGAAATTTCCATTGGAATGTTATGTTCATCCTTGCATTGATAGACGATCATAGATTGATCTGGAATATGAAATGTGACTTCCCTTGTTTGGAAATTGATATGAGCTCCATATAAAGAAATCCAATCCATGCCAAGAATCACATCAAACTCCACTATAGGAAGGATTACAAGATTTTCAGGAAGCACCTTCCCACAAACTTCAATCGGAGAAGAATTGTAAACTTTTGATGCGACTGTTTTGCCATTAGGAGTTGTCACAACCAACTCAACATCTAATTGTTGAGGTAATACGACAATACCCTTAGAAAATTCTTTAGAATTTAAGAGTGGGTGGATCCAGAATCAAATAAAACATTTTCTACTTTATAGTGGATGGTAAGTGTACCTCTCACCACTTCGTTGTCATACTCCACATCACCGATAGTAATTGCATGTGACTTTCCTTTTTTCCTTGGCCTTAAAATTTTGTTGACGTTGATCATCATCATCAACCCTTGGATTTGGGCATTGACTGGAATAATGCCCCATCTCCTTGTACTTGAAACATTGAAGTGTAGTAGGTTCATTCTGTGTATCCCTTCCTTTGTTTTCATCATTAGACATCTTCTTCCCATTATTTCGACAATCAATTTCCCGATGACCTTCTTTTCCACACTTATAACATTTTCTTGTCCCCTTAAGACAATTTCCTCCATGTTTCTTTCCACACATTGAGCATAAGGGAAAACTCATATTATTTTCAGTGTGGTCTTTAGATTTTCCTTTGAATTCCATTTTCCTCTTCTTATGTGAATGATGGGTTACACCAATCTCCATCTCAACCTTAAGAGCACATCGAACAATTTCCTCGTAGCTATTGAAGTCCCTTATGGATAACACCCTTCAAAGACTTGGTTTTAAGCCACTAAAGAATCGATTGATCTTACTCTCAGGTTGGATAATAATTCCAGAAGCGTACGTTGCAAGTCTTGTAAAATTTTCTTCGTAGGTACCAACAGATTCATTATCCTTTTGCCTCAGTTCAAGAAACTCCTTCTCTATCTTCGTTTGAAGAATAAGAGGGAAATACTTATTGAAAAATAAGTTCTTGAACTCGTCCCATTCCATGGACTCAATATCACCCCTTTGCCTCGTATTCTTAATAAAATTCCACCATTTATTAGCACCACCTTCTAAACGATACACTGCTAAGATGAATTTATCATGTTCAGAACATTGAAGAACTGAAAATATATTTTCAGTGGTACTGATCCATTGTTCAACCAATAATGGATCATAATACCCATTGAATGAAGGTGGACACTGCCTCATGAAGGATTCAACTGAATGTTGCTCCTTCCTTTGCTCATTTGGAAGTCCTGCATGATTCAAAGATTGAGAAAGTAGTGTGAGCATGGCTACAAGATTTTTCATTCGAGCTCCCATATCGTTTGGTTGCTCAGGGGGACAATCATTGCATTGCCCATCACATCCCGCATTAACACGGTTCCTTCGGGTTCCATCCATTGACTAAAACCAAGAAGAATAGTGTGAGAAACACTAATTATAAAAGGAAAACCACATAATCAAGAACAAAATTTTACACTTAATGTCTTATCATAGGTTGTTCGTGGAAATTTATAAAACACTAAGATTGTGTTCTATGCTTAGACTTATCCTTAGGGTTCTTACTAAGGCTTTCACATCCTAGTTTCCAAAGGTTGACTATACCTTTCCTCTGATACCAACTATAGTGACCCATACTTTACATACATCATTAATACTTCAAAATTGAAGCATACTTATTACAACATATAACAAAACCATGAAAGGACCGTATAGGTATAATGTCTTTAGAAACTGGGAAACATAAACAACTGGTTCATAAAGCATCTACATTGTCTCCCATTTATTTCATCATATCTATAGTCCCGTTTTGTCATATATTACTTAATAACCTTCTTCCTGACCTGGGGAAAGAAAACATACAAAAGGGTGAGCTCAAATTCTCAGTAAGGGTAAACAAAAGAAATATCAATCACATAAAATTCATAAGAACATAACATTTTGGAAATCCTACCCTGCAAAAGAGATCATAATTTCATAACATGGGATAAATCATGGTAGTGAAATGTAATCCCAATAATGATAACTTAAAACATGAAACTTTGTGGCATACACACATAATCATAGAGAATCATTTCTTATTAGTCAAGACTCATTTCCAAGACTATCTTAGTGGACAAAGTCCATTTCTGAACCGAGTTCACTCCTCGTTTCAGTCCTGTTTCACAGAACCGGTTTAACTTACCATTCCAGCAATGTCTATCTCATGAGATATAAAATCTTTACCCAATGCATTGGAGGGAGATATATGTCCCACCCATCTCATAATGATACCATTCTTATGTGTGCCACAAAATTATAAACCATACATCATAGCATAACCCATGTAATAAAAATGGGAATCTTAAACATCGTGACATCCTAAAACAATTCATATAAGATAAAGGAATTCATAAAAATATTTCCATCACAACATAATCAAATCACTATAATAATAGGTATAGAAAAAAAACCCTATATTATCTCAGATGGAAAATAATTTTGATGAAACACTTGAACTCCATTCTTGAGGAAATAATCCTTTCTACTTCAAAAACATTTTCCTTTCTTAACATGTCATACAATTTTAAACTAAAGAAGTTGATTAAAAATAAACTTGAAAACTTGTAAAGGAAGATTCTTGGAAATAATGTTTTAAAAATCCATTCATTCCGTATAAGTTAAAAAAACATTCTTCTCATACTTTTGTCGGAAAAGTCAAAAAGTACCTCGTACGAAAAACAACAAATGATTCCTTTCATATCTTTGACTAAAAACTCACCGAAGGGTAAAATTGGACTTAAAATTTTTTAGGAGGATATAAATAATATTACATATTGAGGAAACATGGATGTGGATTTTAAATATTCCCCAGTGAATTCTGAAGTATAAACAATCCCGGATAAAAATTTAGATTTGCGAGATTTTCCCTTACCTTAGGTCTGATATGCTTTGTACATGTCCGAACCTCCTGTATAATGATTTAAATAATGTTACTGACTTATTCTAGAATCATACTTATTGTTATGATATCATATATGGTCATATTATTAGCTTCTTATTAGTAATATTTCATTACTACTTGTTATTCGGGTGTTTATTACTTTTTGTTCTTATGCATGTTTTGTCGAATAAATTCTTATTCCTCTTTATAGGATATAGATATATAATTTACATAATGGTATTAGTGTAATATATATCATATTAATTCATTCAATTCATTTATATAATCATTATTCAATGAAGATCATATAGAACGAGTCGCATCACATCGTGGAGACGGTAGGCCATACGTACGCACGAGCGATGATATCGTTCCCATGATCATTGAATTGTATTGAAGTGTATGTATACTATTTCAGAATAAATATAACTTTAAAATAATCATATATAGTTATTCTTTACACCATTATACCCATCCATGTAAGGTGGTGGTGGAAAACAGATTACACCACGGCGTGGAGAGGGTATTCTGTACGTACGCACGCGCGGTGATTTCATTTTCCGTAGGATGGATAAGAGGTGAAATAGAGTTGTTTCATATTTATAATAACATATAATTATATGAGGGATACTGATGTTATTACCTCATAATGAAACAACTAAAGAAGAGGGAGTAGAAGAAGAATGGAACTTGAAGAAAATGGTAGAAGATATTACCTCTTTCTTGAAGTGCCTCCTTTAAACATTCTCTTAAGGCACTAGAGTTGGTCTTTTGGGAATACCAGTACCTCTAGTAGGTTTCTAAGGAAGTGGGGAAGTGAAATGGGCAGGGGTTGGCCGAGATTTAAGGCTAAAATTGGTGTGAGGAAGAGAGGGAGGAGGTGCATTTTATAAGGGAGGAGAGGGGCACCTTTGGAATGTGTGGAAATATTATTTTATTATAAACTTATCTTCGGTTTCAAAAGGTCCAAAAATCATTAAAGATGAAGATAAGATGACTCATGGTCGAAATAAAATCATCCAATCAGAATTAGACATGTTTTGGAAAATATTTTAATCATTATAATATTATTTATTTAAATCATTTATTAATGAGGTAAATACTTCATCATTATTGTGTCATAAATAATTTAATTTATTTGGTGTCTAAAAATTATGAAAAAATATCATTATGTTGTAAATAGTTTTATCTTTCCAATGAATATTTATAGTAGAAAATATAAATTATATAACCCCTTATAAAAATTAATTACTAAAATATTTTTGTTAATGTCAATTTTGTCTTTACATTAAATTAATTAATCCAAATTGTCATTGTCCATACCAAGTGGCTCAATGGGGTCCTAAAATCGACCCAAGGATGCCCATGGTCGGCCACTACTCATCCAATAAGATTAGTACAAGTGTAAAAGTAATTTTGAATTATTATAATATTCTTTTAACCTTGAATTACCCTATTTACCTTTAACCGTAGTAAATAAAAAAATTTACCGTAGTTACTATTCATAATATCAAAAAAATAAAAGTAACCTATTAATATAATTTGGACCCACTGATTCCAAATATTTAATCCATTTTTTCAAAATTCAAAACACAGAAGTTGCAGTAATTAATTTAAAATTAATCCCATTGTTAAGCAAACGGGTTTTAAAAGTTAAAACATTGCCAAATATTGAAATGTTTTTACCTATGAATTCAATGTAAAATTAATGCTAATGACTTACATTATATTAAATGGTAAAAATATATTCTATTTATACTTTAAATACATTAAATATTATAATTTAACCATATAAAGTATTGCGATGAAAAAAGTTGTTTATAATTAAAATATAGCATGTTTTTACTATTCATTAAATAATGAAAGTTATCAGAATAATATGAAAAATTTATCCAAAGTAAATTTTTATATCCTGATTCTAAAGAAGAATTTTATTTTGTCAAATTGAACTTATAAACTTGTCAAAAACTATATTTAATGTGGGTGCGCCATCAAAAGGCGGTAAAACTGCATTTTTTGAAAAATACTTCTTTTATAAAAAAAAACTGATTTTGTTTTCATACCTCATTCTAGAAAATGTATAAGATGAATTAAAATGTTATAAAATTCAAAATTAAGTTAATACTATTCATAATGGCTACTTTATAATATTATAATATATCGTTGTTTAGTGAAACTCGGTATTGCGTACTACACACGCTATCGAGGAAGGTCGCGATTGCGTGTAACGCAAGACAAGCTAGTGTTGTGTGTAGTGGAAGATTCCTTTTCGTATAACATATTACATAAAAAAATATACTTCTCATAAAATATCAGGTTGTTACACGTTCATCGAATCTTTGGTTCCAACAATGTTGGAAACACTCTGAGGGTAATATAATAAATCATCAACTCTTTCACTAGACATATCCCTTTAGAGTTTTGTATGCAGAAAATCCAGATGAAATTGAGAGCGTAGAAAATGGAAAGTATGTACTACGAGGCATAGTGTCAAATCTAGGATCCAGTCTACGACTGCTCCACTGTCATCCAGTCGCTGCGCTAGCAGATCCAGAGTGCGGAGATGGAGATCGCCAAAACCCGGGCCCAACTGGCCATCCTATCAGCGACACCCCCTCTCCCTTATCCCTCCACCTCCTCTCACTTTTGCCACCCATAGGGATTGTGAGCCATTAGGGGACTGATGCCAAACCTTGGTGCTGGCCAGGTGCTGGAGGCCACATCATTGGTCTTGTCTTCGGGTCTCCTATCTTCTAGTCAGTCCAATCAATGTAAGCATAACAGGGCTATGAAGATGAAAATTTGTAAGTGATAAACATGATAATGGAAGATCGACACTTTGGATAACCAAAAAAATAACATTAAGGAGGTAACAACACCCAACATGGAAGGGTTTCAAGAAGTAATCATACATTCACCCTTAAAAATTTATTCTTTTATAAAATATTTTTTTGCATTTTTGTAATCAAATATGTGATTCTATATTTATATTTTTTAAGCACAATAAAATTATTAACGAAAAAACACACACACACAAACAAATATATATATATATATATGTGTGTGCGTGTGCGTGCGTGCGTGTGTGAACACAAACCTCAACTCACCATCGTAATCCATGAACTGCGAGTACGAGACCCCAAGTCTCATTATGCGGTCTTGTAGATTCATTGGGTAAAACTGTTGCATGACAACACACCCTCTGTACAGCTGACGAATTTAAACTTTCAAGAATATTATTACAAACCCCACAACTAACCAGTGGGAATCGAACCACAATATCCAAGAAGTTAGGGGAGCAACATACTTATTGTAACTTTACCAATAACAATATCTAATAAATAATAATTTTTTATAGATATAAATCTATTTATAATACATGTTTTTAAATATTAATATATATATATATATATAAAATATTCATTTTTGTATTTAATGATGTCTTATAAATATGCATAATATTATTTTTCAAATATCATATTTAAAAATATTATTGAAATAATATAGCATATATTATCTCAGTAATAATAAGCATTTTTTCATTTAATTTACAATATACATGCTTGTATATAATGATTATTACTAATTTATTTTTAAAAATAATTAACTTGATTAATTTTATTTATCTATGCATCCAATAATAAATTGTACATTTATTTAATTTTTAATCTACTATATATATACACATTTAATTACATTAAACTGTATTTATCAATATTTTAAAATATAATTATATATATTTTTGTAAGAAACTATAGTTTCCAAAATAAAAATATTAAAATTTTACACATAATTACTTAAAATAATCTAAATTTTAATTTTTTAAAAATTTAATTAACAAAAAAATTTTACACTTAAATAACAAATAAAATATTGTAAACTTTTTTATTTTCAATATAATTAAATTAGGTAAGTAAATATACATTTTTAGAATTAATTAAATTTTAAAAAATTAAAAAATTATATTTTATACCAAATTACTCAAAATAATAACTATTTATAATTAATATAATGTTAAAAATATTATCAACTGTAATTTTTTTTGTTTCATTAACAAAAATAATATTATTTATATCAATATATCAAATAATATATTATATTTTTATATAAATTAAAATATGATAAATAATATAATGCACAAATATATATTATTATATTCAAATAAAGTTAACAATTATTAATAATAAAATTTTAATAAAATATTTTGGTAGATTCAATTTATTTATCTATGTATCAGATATTATATTTTAAATTTATTTTACTTTAAATATTCTATATAAGATAATATATACAAATAAATATAATCAAATCTAATTATTCACAATTTAAATTACAAATATATACATTTTTCTAAACAACAATATTTCCCTAAATATTAACTATATTATTTTATACATAAAATCTAAATTTTGAAAACATGATATTTAAATTTGCTAAATCATTCAATATAAATTAAATCATACAAAGTACAATAATTCATACATAAATTAAATCATTCAAAGAACATTAATTCATACATTAATATAACCATACAATTTAAATAAATAAATCATACAAAGAAAATAAATATATCAAATGGGCAACTAAAATTTTTAATTATAAATTTTACCTTCTCGAAAGCCAAAAATTAATATTTTAAGAGAAAGATTTAGTAGAGCTTCACTGAAAAATATCATGTTGGAATAAAGGAAATAGAGGGTGCGAGGAGGGGGGTGAGAGGCCTCTATTTATAATTTTTTATGGTGGGTAGCATGAACTCCGTTAATGCCTCATGTGTATTCATTACAAAGAAAGCGTGAATGAGGTTCATGCTTCTTGGTGAACAAGGGAAGCATGAACAAGGTACACACCTCCCTCGACCCACTTTTCAAAATACATAAAACCTCATCCCATTTTTCAAGAAAATAAAACCAATTATAAAAAAAACTCTCAAGTTTCATATTCATGTAAGCATAACAAGGTTATGAAGATGAAAATAGATAAAAGATCAATGATGATTGAAAAAATGGGAATGGAAGATCAACAGTTTGATTTCATTTTCATTTGGATAATGAAGATGAAAAATAACATTAAGGACGCCACAATGCCCAACATTTATGAAATGGTTCCTGGATGTAGTCATACATCCACTCTTAGAAATATATTATTTTATCAAATATTTATTAGTGTTTTTGTAAGGGAAACATAAATGAAGTGTGCATGCGTGTGTGTATAAATATATTTGAACACAAACCCCAACCCCCCATTACAAGCCATGAATGTCCCAGTTTAACTCACCAACCATGGTTGTGGGCACCAGACCCCGAGTCTCATTATGCGGTCCTGTAGGTTCATTGGGTAAAACTTCCTGATGACCACACTCCCCTGCACAACTAAAAGATATAAATATTCTAGAATATCATTACAAACCTCGTGACCAACTAGTGAGAATTGAATCCCCAACATCCAACAATCCATGGGAGAAACCTACCAATGGGGCATCCCGATGGGGTATTTTCAAAAATATTTTTATTTATTTATTTTAATTTATATATATTAGTACGACATTGCATGGTGGAGTGAGAGGCGACATTTTTACCCCACTCTTTGTAAGACGCATTCAGGACCCTAGGTCTGATACCCATTCTCCAGTTGGGGTAGGGTTATGTTCCAGAGATCATACTTTGTATATGTGGTTGATATTTATGTTGAAAAAATATATTTATATAAAAATATGCGCACACATGTGAACATGTTCCCTCACACACACACACATGTGGAATTACACACACATGATAATAAATTAAGATCAAGATTCCAAACAATTGTTTTAAATGATTCACCACAAGGCATAGGGGCAGATTTCAAATCCAGCCTCACTCATAGAAAAAAACAATTAGTTGTGTGATTTGGGGCTAATGAGAGAACACACCACCTTTCCCCAACTTTTATTAGATATAAGATGATCTACACACACCCAAATGTGTAAGAAGGGTGTGAGAAAAAGATCCCATTAGGATCCCATCAAGTATTTCATAAGTATACTATATAAAATAAACCATTTATTCACAAATAAATAAAACAAGGAATGTGATAAATTTTTATATAAATCATAACCACCCTTTTCACAAAAAATCATGATAAGAAACTAGTTTCCAAAGCATTTTAGTGCACACTCTAATAAATCATTTCAAGGATAACCAATTAAGAGAAAAATCACATATATATGATCAATATAAAGTCAATAAGGATCCCCTTTACTTCATAGTATTAGTAGGCCACCTGGTGTGCACATTGCCCTTGTAAAATAGGTCTAGGTCGTAAGACAACACTCCTAAGAGTGACTCCATATAACAACTTATGTGAACTGCACATTACCCTAGAATAACAGGTGTAGGGGAAAATATTTAAACCCTGAGGATGGATCCCTACTTCATCGTCGATCACTTTCAGGTTTATAACAACAATTGCATTCATGGGAATTTCATCTTTAAAATTGAAGATCCTTTTTGTTGTTTTGTTTTTAACCATGTTTTGTTTTTTTGACAACTACCTTTTTTTCAATAGTTCTTCTGTAAAACAGGTGAAAGTTATTAAATTCATTTGTTATAAAGTTACCATAGAAGTAAAGGTGTGAAAGTTAGTATATTAGGAAGTTTTAGAACTTTCCAAATCAAGTGGGATGATACTTTTCTGATCTTAATGTTCTCAACATCATTAAAATAACATGATTCAAGATTTTGATAAAATAGGGGAAGTAAAAGTGTTCTGAACACATCATATTAGACACACAAAAACCAGAAAGAAAAGCTAATGGAAGGACGAAAGTGTAAATTTGTTTGAAAAAGTAATTTTTTTGATTGGATGATCCATCATACAAACCATTAGTTGAATCTTATGGTAAAAATTGTGAGTTTTCATAAGTCATACTTTTACAAAGAAGGAGATGCTATTTCCCTCAATCTGTCTATCATATGGATCAAAAGAGAGGTATCAAACATTGAGGATCGATATTAGTTACTATAAAAACCTGATAGGACATGATACACTTTATGATTTTATACAAAGGGAATATTTTATCCATGGAATCAGATGTAGATCACTAGACAAATAATTTTTCAAAAAGATTGAAATATTGTTGTTGTTGAGATTGTGCAGTTTTGAAAAATATGAAAGAAGTAGAAGATTCATCAGATGAGTTGTTGATTCCAATTAATCAGATGAGATATTGATGCAGATTCATCGGATGAGATTTTTATACCGATCCATTAAATGAGATTTTGAAATATATTCAGCGGATATAGAATTTCTAAGAATCTCTAAAGTGGTTGTTTCTGATTTTTCTGTGGTTTTGAAAAATGAAGAAGAAATTAAGTGACTCAAGAAACCAGATATGAATTACTGAGAAAAGGAAAAGGGGTAGATCAAGTTTTTAATAAAAAACATCTCTTTAGAAAAGTAAATAGTTAGATCTATTTAATTTTCTACCTGACAGAGATGGAGTAGACAATTGAAGTCTTTATAAGTTGCAATAATGTAATAAACCATTTTAAGTTGTCTTGGAGTAATGGAATAATAGATTTTTTCATTATTTGTTTTGAGAGAGTTTTTTTATCTTTAGGGGGTCAAGAGTATTTAATAGAGGAAGAAAAATTTCAATGTTGTGAAGTTTTAAAGCTTTGGTTAAAGAATGTTCATCGAACATTGTTTTTTTTAAAAAGTGTGATTTGAGAAGAATGGATTTTTCACTGGAACCTTATTGGTCTGGTTGAGTATGTTTCAAGTGGTTCAATAGGTCCATAAATATGATGATTTTTCCAAACAATCATTTTCGGAATGAAATGTTGTAATAATCTTTGTAAAGTTCTAAATTCTAATGTTGCTATGTTTTGTTCTTTCAATTTTTTTATCATGTTTAAAGTAAGGAAATTCTAGACGAGTTTATAATATTTAAGAAGATTATAGTTTACACTAGAATACTTGACTAGAGTCAAGAAGATTTTTAATGTAATTAAAATGAACATGAAATTTGGAGTTATGAAATTTGAGTGAGTGAGAAAAAGAAATTGGTTTCCCACGCTTACCTTTATTAGAGAAACTACAAATAGAGGTGCATAATACATTTATACTTCTTACTACTCCGAGAGAAAAAAGGCTGAAATGATGAAAATTTTATGTAAGTGGATATTTTTCCCAACTAAAGTTATTTTCATGTGGAATAATTTTTTCCAAATAGAGAGTTTTGGTTAGAAGATCAGTTATAGGTAAGTTCAAACAACAAGAGAGACAGAATCAGACCGAGTAGATCAGTTTGAGTTTTTTTTGAGCAGAAGGTTGAGAAGCATAGTTTTGTTAAATAGGATGATCAGAATGTTTTTAAATAGTCACAATATGAGAAAAGGTGCATCAAACTGAGGATATTATATTTATTTTATCAGACATAGGCCATCGGATGCTGGCACATTAGACAAAGTTTCCAAACACACCTTTGTGAAGCAGGAAGCTTCAAGGTTTTTTTACTTTTTTGTTTTGGATCAAATTTTGTAAGAAATATTTATAAAATGATTTGAATTAGTATAATATTTCCTATCGAGAGATAGAAGGTGTCCAATGGGAGATGAAACAAGCTGTATTAACTTATTTTTAATAATGAATTTTCATCAACCCGGGAAAGTTATTATGAAATGATATAGGTTCTCACACTAAGGAAAAACCTTGTAAATCATGTGTTCCATGTTTATTTTTCTACTTATGCACGAATTTTAATTTAATAAAATTTTATAAGGAAGAAAATTTAACAAGTTTTAGGGTTTATGTTTCTTAAAGTTGAAATTTATAAAAAGACAATCACTGATTCAACCCCCCTTCTCAATGATTCAACGATCCTTATGAACTTAAAGTGGTATCAGAGTGAGGTTCCCCTGTTGAATCATTATCATGGATAATGTAAATTATATCAATAGTATATGAATTCCTAATTTTTATGGAAAAAATTATTATGGATGAAAAAATAAAATTATTCCCTATCTTCTATCACTTGGCCTGGAAGTTATTGATGCTGCTACAATTGCGTTTCCACCCGTTGAGAAAGGTGCCCGTATGAATTTAACTGATAAGAGAGACATTTATTTTTATGGAAAAGATATAAATTCTATTCTTAGGTCTCTATTAGAAAATTTTTATATGAAGGTGATGGGTCTCAAAACAATAAAGATTATGTGGGACAAGATTAAAGGTATTTTGAAAGGAAATACTATCGTGAAGGAAACAAAGCTACAAATATGGTGTAGAATGTTTGAAGACATAATAATGAGATATGAAGAAACTATTGATGAGTAATTTACCAGAGTAAATGAAGTTATTTGAAATACCATAGGTTTTAGAGATGTCTTGGAATATTCTACAATTGTTATGAAACTCATGAGAAACTTTTTAGATAGGATTGATTCTAAAATCTTCACTTTAGAAGACAAAAAAAAGTTATCTCTTGATGAATTGAATAAAATTATTGTTTCCTATGAAATGAGAAAATATCTAACATTAAAAAATAATACCAAATATGAAATGGAATTTGAAGCTACGAGAAAGATGAAAATTCAAAATTCTAAAGATAATGATCCTTGAGATTCTGAAGATAAGGAGTATGATGAGTTGAATGAAAAAATCATATCTCTTATATCAAAGGACTATTCAAGAAGAAGTAGAATGTATGGAGGAAAAATTCCACTCAATTTTTTTGAGTGTGGTGGAATCATGAATTTTGAAATGAATTGGCCCAAAAATTAAATTGGTTAAGTTAAAGATCATTTTGAAGAAAAACCTTGGTGGAAGAAGTTTGATGAAATATACAAGAAAGAGATGACACTGGTGGAAAAAAAAGATTGTTGTAAATTTAAGAATCATGCAGAGTAAGAAATTAAAATATGAATTTTATGAGTTTGATTCATTAGAAGATGAAATTTTATAAATAATGAGGTCTTTCCTTTAAAATTTTGACAAAAAGGTAGATTCATCAAATAGTGAAGAAGAAAGAGGTGAAGAATCTTAGAGAGATTATCATCTCAGATCACAATTTGTTGCATGTATTAAGAAAAAAAATCTAAAAAAAAGAATCTGATTTATAAACAAAGACATTGTAAAAGTGATTAAAGGAATAAAATATTATTATAAGTTGGAATAAGAATACATCTTGGAGATATTAAGTTACAAACTAGGAATTTTTGAACATGGAAAGATGGTTGAAGACCTCAATAAAAAGTTGGAAGCTAAGGAATATAAAGTTAATAAAGCTCAATAAAAACTACTTGAGGATGAAAGTACCTTAATAAAGTTGATTAAAAATTTCATCAAGTATTCATAAGTAAAAGTTGAATCATCTAAAGACGTAGAAAAATATCATTCTATGAATCAAGTGAATTATCCACCTTCCAAAAATAATGTTTAGTCTGATTTTTATAACATTTTAGGTGTTAAGAAAATTATAGGGAAATATTAGGTTGAGAAGGGATGTAAAAAATATATAACATAAACAAAAGTTGAGGATTTCCCCCATAATAATGTTTCCACATGTCTAAAGGAAACTAATGTTGAAAAATGTTGTAATACTCGAAAATATTATTATAGGGAATGATCACACTTCCATAGAAAACTAGGATTTTATGGATTCTATTTGTGTTGTGGAATTTATAGACATAGATATTACAATTGTTGGTATAATTTTTCACTTCCTAGAAGAATGTTTGAACAAAGGGGAAGTAATGGTGAAAATATAATGAGAAACTTTCCTAAAATACAAATTTTTTGAAAAGTGAAATCTCAAGATGTAATAAAAATTAAAATGGAAAATAAATTTGAATGTATGAAAGGAGTATATGGAATATGTGACCAAGTTATACACCATGACAAATAATATATGACAACTCTTCCAAGGTAAAGTTCTTATTCTGGAAAAGAAAAATGAAACTGGAAAGAATAAAGTTAAGGAAAGAACATTTATTGTTGAGATAGACTTAAAAGAAATAAAAAGGAACAAATCATGGATTATTGATAGTGTTTTTTCTTCAAAAATAAAGATAGATTTTAAAATCACAAAATATGTTAAAAATTGAGATGGCAGAGAAGTTACCTTTGGGAATGACAATTCTTTAAAAATCATAGGAATTGGAATAGTTGAAATTGAAGTAGAAAATTTGAAATGTAAGGGAGTTCTATCTGTTGATGGAATCAAATGTAACTTACATAGTGTGATTCAACTTTTTGATGATGGAGAATGAGTGATATTTAGAAAATATTCTTTTATCATCAGAAGTATGGCATATTGTAATTTTTTAACCATGGGATAAATAACCAGTGGACATATATTTCAGATAGGAAAACTTTAAAAGTCCTATTACTTGAGTGCTGAAGTTGAAAACAAGTTGTGGAATCAAAAAATTGGGTAGATTCGTCAGAAAAGTATGAAAAAACTTTAAAAAATTGATGATGTTAGAAGCACATGAGCCTTAGCCCAATTGGTAAGGATTCCGTAAGTGCATCCAAGAGACCAGAGATCAAATCCAGGTGGAGGCAGAATTTCCGGGGGGTACTATAGAAGTACTGTAGCAGGAACTGTAGCAGGTATTGTAGTGGGAACTGTGTAGTACTGTAGAAGGAACTATATAAAGCACTGTTTGGCACTGTAATAGCCGGGAATATGCCCCTATTTGGGCCTTCGGGACACCTATTTGGTCCCTGAGTCCTTTAAGGCCCTCGGGCCACCCTGGCCTTCGGGTCAGTAAGGCCTTAGGGCCACCTCAAGGCCTTCGGGCCACCTTCAGTGCAGATGCAAACCAGACAACCTACAAGGAACAAAATCTACAAGGAGGATGAGCAAGGATCTTTCACCACAATAGAGCTAAACGGATTGCAAGAATGGGAGGGTATGACACCTGCCATCGGGACAAGCCTGTGCATGCATGAGAATGCCTAGCCGAACAACAATGCAAAGGTGGAGAGTTTATTTCACGATGAAGATGCTGGGGAGGAGCAGTTCCAAGTAGTTAGTCTGGGTTGTATGTAATGTTTGAAGCCTACGGGCAATGAATTCCTCTAAGGCCTACGGGCCATGTAATACTTACGCCTACGGCCCTTGTAAGGGTTCCACCTCACCCCTTAAAAGGTGGATTATCAAAAATCAATAAAAAATGAAGGCCTTCGGGCCATTGGAGGATATGATGTTAGAAACTTTACTATATTTAAAATAAAGGAAGACGATGTCTGTATAACTTGTAAAAAACGAAATATGGTTAGTAAAATCTACAAGAAAGTATATTTTCAATCTACTCAACCTCTTGAGTTTATTCACTCTGATTTATCTAGGCTAATGAGACTTCAATAAAAAAATAAAATTTGTAATTTATCAATTTTATTGATGATTTCACCCAGATGAAAAACATTATATTTATGAATCATAAGTCATAGGCAATAGAAATGTTCAGATTTTTCATAAGGGAAGTTATGAGAGAAATGGGTGTATGCATAATGATGTTGAGAATTGATAATGGAAAGGAATACACATGAAATTACGTCAAATCATATTTTAAGGAACATGGAATTAAAAATTAGTACAATTTTTCATAAACCCCAAAATAAAATGGAGTTTAAGAAAGGAAAAATAGAAGTTTAGTGGAAATGGAAAGAATCATGTTGGTAGAATATAAAAATTCTAAGTTTTTTTTGGAGAGAAGCTATTAGTACTATTATACATGTGAAAAAATTTCATTGAGGTTGGAATCAAACAATAATTCCTATGAAATGTGGTATAAAAAAACCTGCAGTGAAATAATTCAATGTTTTTGCAAGTTCTTATTTATTAAAAATAAAAAATCTAGATCTTGGGAAATTTGAGGAAAAAGCTGATAAATAAACTTTCATGGGATATTCACCCAACAGAAGAAGTTAGAAATGTCAAAAAAAAAGTTTACAAAAGTTGGTGGATTCCTATGATGAGAAAGTTATTGTAAATCCAAATTCTTTAACAAAGGATGCTGGAAATATTTATGAAGACAAACTAAATATTTAAAATGAAAGTGAAAGTGAGTGAAAAATAATAGATCAAAACTCATAAGAATCGTGTGATGTGGAAAGTAAAGCTAGAAAATAAACTTTTAAATTTCCTACCTTACAAAAACAAGTTGAAACTAATAATATACTTAGAAATCAGAAAGATTTTATTCAAACTAGAAGAAGGTTGAGATCAGAAACTTAGGCATCACTCATTTCTTAAATTAAACCAGAATCAATTTCTGAAGTAGTAAAACACAAATAATGGGTGAATGAAATGAATGAAGAGTTATATCAAATTGAGAAAAATGAAATGTAAAAATTTATCCCATGAATAGTAGATAAAAATGTTTTTGGAACAAAATCTTTGTATAGTGACAAGTTGAATTAATATGGTGAATTTTCAAGAAATAAAGCTGGACTTGTTTGAAATGGCTATGCATAGGTGGAATGTGTGAATTTTGAAGAAAAATCTACCCTTGTTGCAAGATATGAAACTATCAGAATGATTCTAGCAGTGGCTTCACATAGAAGTTACAAATTTTACCAGATGGATGTAATGTCTTCATTCTTAAATGGTGAGATTGAGGTATAAGTTTACATTGAGAAACCTTGTGGTTTTCTACTTGATGAATATGGAATAAATGTTTGTAAATTGAAGAAATCCTTGTATGGGTTAAAACAATCCCCATGTTCTTGGTATTCCAGATAAGATAATTGTTTGAGAATTAGTTTTTTTCTAAAGGAAAGGTTTATAGAAACATATATGTGAATTAAGTTAACTCCAGCACCATAATTTTAATTTTTCATATTGATGATATAATTTTTGTTGGAGATGAAGAAATAGTTTGTAATGATTTTTTTGAGTAAATGAAGAATAATTTTGAGATGTCAATATTGGGAGAATTTTGTGTGAGTTGGAATAGTAAGAAATAGATACCAGTAACTTTGACCATAGAATAATCAGAATATGTTATAGCTACATAGGATTGTACTCAAATATTATTGATGAACATTTAGTTGGAATATTTGAAAGCTGAAGTTTCTACACTATTGAAGATACTTTTTAATAATAAGAGTGAAATTTATCTTTATAAAAATCCTTTCCAGCACTCAAGATCAAAGAACATTGATATTAAGTTTCACTTCATCAAAGAAAAATTTACTGGTGTGGATGTTTTGCAGGAATATATTTCAACAAAATATCAAATTGATAATGTTTTCATAAAATCTATTCCAAGGGATAGATTTGAAGAATTGAGGATGCAACTTATTATTCATCCTCCAAAAAATACTTCCTAAAATCCTTAAGGAAATCCCCCACCATGATTTGGATTATATTGAAAAAGGGGGATAATTTTTACAACTTTAACCTACAAGGGGGATAATTCTTACTTAAATTAATCCTTAGATGTGGTTATCATAAAATGGGAGAGAGAAATAAAAGTGAGAGAAAAAATAAAAGTGTGTGGGATCATATATTAACTTGGATGCATATTTTCTTTTCATTGAGGGTAGAAATTCCTTCAAAAAATTACTTTATCCAGTAGTGTGGTGTCAGGACACTCACTTTTTAGAAAGGATACATTTGTGTAAAGGTTAAAAATATGATATGTGAAAAAGAACGAGTGTTGTAAAATTATGAGTTGAAAAAATTTGTTAATGAGGGTTATATAGAAATCCATAGGGGGATATTGAAGATCCTTTGTGATGTTTTTTTAATGAAGTTTTGTTTTTTTGACACCTAGTATTTTGTCAAGAATGTTTTTGTAAAAGAGGTGAATGTTCTTAAATTCATTTGTTATAATGTTTCTAGAGAAGTAAATGTGAGAAAGTTAGTAAGTTAGGATGTTGTAAAAATTCCCAAATCAAGTCATAAGATGCTTTGATGATCTTAATGTTCTCAACATCATGAAAATCACAAGATTTAGGATTTTAATTAAATAAGGGAAGTTAAAGTGTTTCAGATGCTACGTATCAAAAACAGTGACACCAGATAGAAAAGTTGTAGGAAGGATTGAAGTGTAAATTTGTTTTGAAAAGTAAAAATTTTCTAATAGGATGATCCTTTAGAAGAATAATTAGAAGAATCTTTAAGTAGAAAGTCTGAGTTTGTATAAGTCTTGATTTGAAAAAGAAGGAGATGTTATTTCCCTGAATCTATCCACTATATGGATCAGAAGAGAAGCATCTAATGCATAGGATTGGTCTTATTTACTAAACAAACCTGATTAGACTGGAGATAGTTTCTGAGTTTATACAGAGATAATTTTTTTATCAAAGGCATAAAATGTAGATCATCAGACAAAGAATTTGTTAGAAATATGAAAGTGTTATAGTTACTAAGATCATTTAGTTTTAAAAAATATGAAATAAGTAGAAGATTCATCAGATGAGCTATTTATATTGATTAATTGGATGATCTGTTGATGTTGATTCATTAGATGATATTTTGATGCCAATACATTAGATGAGTTTTTGACACTGATTCTTCAAATAGAGAATTTGTAAGAATCTTTTAAGTTGTTGGTGATAATATTATAGTATTTTGAAAAAATTAAAAAAATGCAGTGACTTAAGGAATTAGATCAGAACTCCCGAGAAAAGAAAAATAGGGAGATCAAGTTTGTAATTGAACATAGTTCTACAGACAAAGAAAGAGTCATATATATTAAATTTTCTACCAGACAGAGATGGAGTAGGAAATTGAAGACTTTAGAAGTTTCACCAATGTAGTCAACCATTTTCATATGGATTGGAGCAATGAATTGATAAAATTTATCATTTTTTGTTTTGAGAGAGTTTTTTAATATTCAATGGGTCAAGTGAATTTAACATAGGAAGAATCATTTTGAAGTTGTGAAGTTTTAAAGATCTGGTTAAAGAATGTACATTGGAAAAAAATTTGCTTTCAAAGTGTGAGCTGAGAAGGATAGAGTTTTCAATGGAACCTTATTGGTTTGGTTGAGTGTGTTTCTAGTGGTTCAAGAGGACCAGATAGATGATGATTTTTTTGGAAATCCATTTCCGAAATGATGTTTTGTTAAATTTTTTTTGAAGTTATAAATTATGATGATGTTTTGTTTTTTTTCTTTCAAGTGGTTTTGTATCTTATTTAAAGTAAGGAAATTAGAGAAGATTTATAAGATTTCAGAAGATTCTAGTTTACTCTAGAATACTTTATAATATTTTTAATGAAATTAAAATGATAGTGAAAATTTTATTGTTTAAATTTGAGTGGGCAGGAAGAATAAATTAGTTTTCCACCCTTAACATTATTGGAGCACCTATAAATAAAGGTGCACAATACATTTTTACTTGTCACTATTTAGAGATAAAAATGGCTAAAATGATGATAAGTTCTGTGTATGAGGTTATTTTTCACAACCAATGTTATTTTCATGTTGAAGAAAGTTTTCAGGATAGAGAGTTTTGATCAGAATATTGGACAAAGGTAAGTTCCGATTACCAGACAGAGAGAATCGGACTAAGAAAACCAGTCTGAGTTTTTTTTGAGTAGAAGTTTGAGAAGCACAATTTTATTAAGAAGGAAGATCAAAAAGTTTTGGAATAGGAACATGTTGAGAAAAGGTGCATCATACTAGGATATCAGACTGATTTCATTAGACAAAGGCACGCTGGGTAGAGTTTCCAACCATACCTTTGCAGGTTAAAAAGTTTCAAACTTCTTTACTTTTTACTGTAACTAATTTTTAATAAGAAATTTTTATAAATTGATGGCAGTTAGTATAATATTTCTTATCAAGATATAGAATGTGTATAGTGGGATTTGACACAAGTTATATTCACTTCTTTATAATAGTGAATTTCCATAGACCCATAGGAGTGGATATGGTAAGGATGTAAGTTCTCACATTGAGGCCAAATATTGTAAATTGAGTGTGCCTTGTTTAATTTTATATTTTTTTACGCATTTGAATTTACTAAAAGTTGAAAAGGAAGAAACTCTAAAAGGTTTCAGGGGTTATGTTTCTTAAATTTGAAATTTTTAAAAAACAATCACTGATTCAATCCCCCCTCCCAGCGATTTAATGATCCTTAGGAACTTCAAAAAACACAAAGAACATGATTTAAAACATTTTTACATTAAAAACATCATTGAGATATTCCATTTTCAAAACCATATTAAAAACCACTATTTTTCATCAAAACCATTTTTAATCCTTTTTGGAAACTTTAGAAATCAATTTAGAAGATCACCCAATTAAGGTCCAAAGATGAAGCTAAGTTATGAAAACACTTACCTTGAAAAAATTGGAATAATAGCACCCATGGAAAAAAGATAATACAGGATGAGCATAGTTACTTAATAATTGATAATAGATCCTAGAACATGAACCCTCAATCATAAATCTAAAAATTTTCACGATCTAGAACAAAGATGGATAGAGAGAACACTTACCACCCCAATTCCCGATCAACACACCGTGAGGATTCTAGATCCATATAGTATTCATCAATTATAAAAAAAATCTAAATGGAATTAAGATTATAAGCCCAGAAAAATAATTAACACTATATAATAACCCAAAAAATTAATATAAAAATGGGGAATTATAATAATAAGGACATCTAAGATAAGAATAAAGATCAACTCACCAAGAGTGGTACACATATTCTATCAACAATTTAATACACTGAGGAAACTAAGTTGAGAGAGATGATAACACCCTAAGAGAGTCTCCAAGTCGAATGGGATGAATTAAGTTCAAATGGAATTAATTTATAATTAAAATGGTGTCTCAGTTGAAAGAAATACATAATTTGTTCCAACTTTTTGACCTAGAATGTCACCACTTCCCATCTGGTGGAGGCCATCTGCAGGCCGATGGATTTTGCATATCTGTAGCTCCTATGGGATGGCTAGTGGTGTAGGCATAATTCCTACACCTATAGAAACCTTACTGTATGGCTGGTGGGATTCCATTATGTAATTCCCTTTACCATCCTACCACTAGCTGGCTGATGGCCTTCACTAGCTATCTATTAGACTACCTATAGACCTTCCAGCTATAGGTCCTCATCCAATCCTATACCAACCACTTGAACACCACTAGAACTCTCAAATAAGAAACAAATACCCTCCACTAACCCCTATTACCAACCAAAACCAATAAAAAAAGAGGAAGAATCCATAGAGACATAAGAAGGAAAGAACATATAAGATCATGAAAAGTGAAGTACCAAAAAACATCAACGGGATGTTACAATCCTTCCCAATATATTTATTTCTACCACAAAAAAGATAAGTTGATGAAGGCTAGACTTTAAATAGTTGAGGTCACTATTCCCTCATCAATGACTACCACTCCCATATTTCATGAGAATTAGAACCATGCTACCACAAGACACGAACCAGAGGAATATAATTCCCATATGGAACCTTCATTTTAGAATCAATGATCTAAAGTGATTAATCAATCATAGATAAATTAGGATCTACATCAAGGTATTCCTAATTAATAACATGATAAGGGGCCAATTGATAATTTTTGAGTTGTGAGACATGGAAAAAATTACAAATCAAAGAAAACTGAGGTGGTAATACCAAGTGATAATCCACCTTTCCAATATGTTACATGATCTAAAATGGTCCCACATTCCTGAGAGTAATCTTTACTTACTTTCTGAGTCATCAGTGACCTAACTAGGAAGAAAATATCAAGAAAACCCAATCACCAACTAAAAAATCCAAGGAGAGATTATATTAGTCTTCCTATCACTTGTACTAGCTCTGAGTCATCAAAAAATAATGGTGAACCACCTAGATCATTATCTTTGTATCCTAAAATAAAAAAAATTCCAACCAAGGAATCTTCTCCAAACATAGACCAACAAAGTGGAGAACTAAAATGGAAGACATAAAAAGCTCTAAAGGTTCCCTTTTTATGGATGATTAGTTACTATTATTATAATAAAATTCATCCTAACTCATATGTCTATCCCAAACTCCACTAAAGTGCAAGACAAAGAGCTAGGGAATATCTTCCAAAATATGATTTTCCCTATATGTTTTCCCTTATGTATAACGATGATTTGTTGTGCTCAATATGAGCTGAGTACCCATTACCTCTTGGAGACCCTTCCAAAACAATGAGGTAAAAAGGTCCCTATATGAGATAATGGAAATAGAAACTCCATATAGCCCTAAAATATCCTAAATATACAACTTTCCTAGGTATTCTACTTTATTATTGTCATAGATTGACATGAAATGAGAATATTTAGTCAACTGATCGATCACCACCCAGATGAAATTATTATCTTTTGGAGTTTGAGGTAACTCCACAATAAAATGAATCAAAATTACATTCCTCTTCCAATTTGGAATGATAAGATATTTAATAAACCTAGAAGGTTTCTAATTATTAGCCTTAATCTATTGAAATGTATGACAATGAGATACAAATTTAGTTGTGTCTCATTTCATACTAGTCCACCAAAAATGATGTTTTGTGTCCTAAAACATCTTTTCGGTGCTAGGGTGGATAACCCACAAGGAACAATGAAAATATCTCAGAATGTAATTCCTTACAGATGAAGGAAACAAATACCAAATTCTTGAATCAAAGGATACCATATGAGGAAAGAGACCACTCACTAATGGTCTTACCACCATATAAATATTTCTTGATACTAAAAATTGTCATAATATTGTTGATTTGGAATAATAATCTTAAGGAGAGAGGATGTCACATGAACATTTTACAGAACATTACCAAAATACTTCTCTCTGATTCCAAATTGAATCTAAGAAAAAAGTCCCATCAATATCCACTCATCCTTCACTTCTTTCAGAGATTGAGAATGAAACTTTCTACTAAGATAATCAACCACCAAATTACCCTTCCTAGGTGTATAGGTAATGTCAATGTTAAATGACTTTAAGTACTTCACCCCACATATTTTACAAAGGTTAAATTATTTTTGAGAAAAATTTAGCCCAAAATTTTTTGGTCATAGTATATGATAAAATTTTCCCCAAAAAGAAAATGACACTAATTTTTTAGGGAATGAACCAATGTATAAATCTCCAAATAATAAGTGGGATAATTATTCTCATGATACCGAAGATTATGTGACACATAAACTGCTATGTGATCTCCCTTCATAGAGACACATCCTGAACCTAAACCTAAAGAATCACAGTAAACAAGGTATCACTATCTAGCCTCTGGTAAAGTTAAAATTGATGTCAAGTTATAATGTTTCTTATTCTCATAACTGGATTCATTACACTTTGAATCCCATAATAACTTCACCCTCTTCTAGGTGAGAGCGGTTAAAGGAGATGCAAGCTTCAAGATGTCCTTAACAAAACACCACTAATATCCTACTAATCCCAATAAGATATGTATCTCAATGATGTTATATGGTTATTCCCATGACATGAAAACCAACATATTTTTAAGATCAACTGAGATTACACATTTGGAGATTACGTGTCCCAAGAATTTGACTTCATGGTTATAGAATTTTCACTTTTATAATTTATCATAATGGTGCTGATCACTCAAAATTCCCAAATCATATCTTAGATGACACAAATTATATTCTTCGGTCTTAGATTACACTATTATTTAATCCCTGAACACTACCACAAAAGTTTTATAATACTCATGTAAGATTTAGTTTATCAACTCCATAAATATGGATAGAGCATTAGACAATCCAAAAGGCATGACAAGGAACTAAAAATGGAAATACCTTCTCCTAAAGGCAGTGTAGGGAAAATTCAACTCTTTTATTCTGAGTTGATGGTAAATAGACTGGATATTAGTTTTAGAAAACCACTTTTCCCCTTTAAAGTAGTTGAAAAAATCATCAACGTGTGATATGAAATATTTTTTCTTAATCGATACTCGATTGAGCTTCTAATAATCGACGCATAAGTAAAGAGTACCATTAGAATTCTTGTAAAAAAGAACAGGGTTGGGTATACAAAGACATTATCCCTCAAATAATACAACTGAATTATCATCTCCTTCAAATAATCTAGAGCCATGTAGTGAGACAATATCGACATCAGTTGAGTTCTGAGTTCTAAGTCAATCAAGAACTCCACCTCCCGCTTTGGGGGAAAACTCAAGAAGTTTTCTGGAAACACTTATGCAAACTCATTGACTACTAGAGGAAGTCTTACATGACTATATTACTATTTAAAAACTAATATAAACAAAAAAACTTACTAATCTCTAGAAAATATTTCCCAGCCCGATTGGACCATGGATCCCTTTCTCCCTGAAACACAAGAGAGCTCCCATCAGAAGTGGGGAAGAAAAACCACTAATGATAATAATAAATAAAATAATTTTGGGTGATCAATCAATACAACTTGATAATAAAATTTAATAGTTCTAAGTTGAGAACCAAGAATTCCCATACCATCTCTACATCACACATAAGAAAAGTACCTGAGGGACAATAAAACCCATGCCCCTTCTTCTTTCCTAGAGGCATCTCTAATTCAATAAAATATAGAATTAGTTCCCTTGGATATTTTAGAATATAAAAAAAACAAGTCAAAAAAAAAAGTTAGAGGAACCTATATCAAATATAGTAGTCACTAAGGTAGGAGATACATAAATGGCACTTCTCACAATTGTAGGACCCACATCAACTTCTACTGAAAACTCCTCAACTATGTGAAATTACATCATTTCAGAGGTATGTGGCTAGAAACCAATAGTCTTTGAAGAATTTGACTAAACCATAGATCCTACAGGTGTTTATAAGTCTATACTACAGTGAGGAATAGATATATCTCAAGAAAACTTCTGCAAGTTTCCACAACTCCCACATGAGTTGCAGACCTTTGGAGGCATGGGGTAAAATCATTTTGTGGGTCTTGTATGGACACACCAATAACATATCAATACATTTTACATTTATTATGGGAAGTAAGGGACCTATGAGAAGCCCAACTACTTTTACAATATAAAAATAATTTTATTCCCTTTTAGCCCTAAAAGAACCACTTGAGCTACCACTAGAGGAAATAGAAACTTTGATCAGTCCTGTATTACCTACCAGGTGAAGCTCTATAATCAAGGCCCTATCCACCACTTTATCATAGGTGGTAAGATTAACCATAAAGACCTAAGATGGGATATCATCTTGAATATCCATTTGAAATATTTGAGTCTTCATATCCTCATTAGACATCACCTCATAATAAAACATGGATATCTATGTGAAATGATTAGAATATTCCATCACTGAATGATCTCCTTTATCAATATTGAGAAAATCCATGGATTTTTCCATAGAAATAAGATTCCTGGAAGAACTAATTGGTGAAAATGTCCTTGAATTACATCCAATCTAAGAAATCATTCTTCTTATCCAAGACAATTGGGTCCCACTACATTATACTCAGACCTTCCATATTAAAGATGACACATGTTACCTTGACTGAGTCAAGAGTATTTATAAATTTGAGAAGTCTCTCAAGCTTCCCAAACCGATCCTTCACCTATCAAGGATCATTCATCCCTTACAATGATAATGGATTTACGAGATGAAATTTTTGAGTTCGAGTCTTTTCCTCATCCATTTAAGGTTTCAACTTTCTAACTTGAACAGGGGTAGGTTACACACCTTGTTATATATCTCATACCATGTGAACCACCAATTTGATCAATTTATGATCAGCTAGTGGGTTTCCATATCAGGGTTTATCAACAAAACCCTATAGAGGAATCACTGGAATTATTCTAGGAGGTAAGATACTATGAATCAATAGATAGAGAGGTATAATAATACAAGATCCAATAATAAATTCTAGTTTAGAATATCATAAAACAACTACAGATACCATGAAACTAGAAAAATAAATACAGTGATTTAAACTCTCCAAATATCAGAAGACATAATTCCCAATAACCTAAGGAAACTCAAGGATTGTAACAATGAGAGATGAAATGAAACTCACTTAAAAGACACCTCTTAAGTTCCCAAATTCCCATCTCCCATATACCAAGACACCCCAAACATGCATATCAACAATAAAAAAATAAAATCCTTACCTTTGATACCAATTTTTCATGAACTAACCTAGATTACCCAAAAAATATGTTACTTGAATGGGTCTTGACATGTCCTGAAGGGTGTTCCCAATCCTTATAGGCTGCTGAAAAGAATCTTGGAATCAATAAATACATTTTTTAATGATTTAATCATAAATAACATGAAGAAAGGTGATTAATAAACAAAATATATCAATATTCAAAAAACAAGGTAATAACAGATATGTACAATCATCATGAAAAACATGTGCCAATACATCAAAAACAAAATAATTACAAAAAAGTTGAAAAACTAAACTCCATGTGACATGATGTCATCTAAATACTCTCACAACCAATTAACGAATAAAACCATTATCTCCCAATGACACCTTTTCCTTACTCGCATCAAATATAACAAGATTCACATACACCCAAAGGTTTATATGGTGTGTGAGTAAAAGAGACCAATAGGATCCCCCAAATTTTTCATAAGTAAAATTTATAAAATAAACCAATTATGATAAAATAAAAAAAATCAAGGCATGTGGTACTTTTTTACATAAATCATGGAATAAACAACCCTTTTTCAAAAAACAATAAAGCATGATAATAAAAAGGTTTGAAAATCATTCCAGTACACAAACCAATAAATCATTTCAAGGATAACCAATTAACAAAACAATCCCATATATAAAATTAGTTTTAGGTAAATTAGTATCCTATTTACTTCATAGTGATCAGTAGGCCACCTGGTGTGCACGTTACCCTAGAAGAATAGGTCTATGGGGTAAGATGAAACTTTTTAGAGTGAATCCTTTCCATAACTTAGGAATACTAGTGCACACATTACCCTAACTGAACAAGTCTAGGGGGAAATATTTCATACGCAAGGATGGATCCCTAACTCATTGTCGATGACTTCTGGGTTTATCACAACAATGTCATTCAAGGTCATTTCATCTTTGAAACTAAACATGCTTTAAAACATTTTCTATTAAAAAAACAAGGGGATATTCCATTTTTAAAAGCATATTCAAACCACTATTTTATATAAAAACCATTTTCATGCCTTTTAGCCAACATTAGAAATCAATTTAGAAGAGTAAGAAATCATGGTCCACAAGATAAAGATAAGATAAAAAAACATACCTTTAAAAACTAAGAATAACCATGCCCATGAGAAAATGATATTCCATGGTGATTTGAGGGCCTTAGGAATCAATAAGATATCCTATAATATGAACCCTCAATCATAAATCTCCAAAATTGACATGAACTAGTACAAATAATTCCAAATAGAACAATTACCATCCCAATTCCCGATTAACACACCATGAGGATTATATATCCTACTATCTTTCCTCAATTACACAAAAAATGTAAAAGGAATTAATATTATAAACCCAGATAAATAGTCACCACTATTGAAAAAACCAATCCATTGAGAGAAACATGGGGACTTAGAAGAATAATGATATCCAAGACAATAAAAAAGATCAACTCACCAAGATAGGTACATGGGTTAGATCTACACCTTGATCCACTAAGGGAATTTATTTTAGAGAGTTAAGAACACTCTAAGAGAGTCTCCAAGTCGAATGGGATGAATTATGTTGTTCAAGTGATGACAACTTCAATTGATCCTAGGACTAGGTTATTCCCATAGTGTATTTGTGAGATATATTATATCCTGTATGTTTTGTGATTTCATGTGATAGCTCACCCATGTTTATAAGGGTGACTATAACCCATTGGAATTTGGGAGGGTGTTTTCCCTAATATCCCGACGGTGAGGATAGATGGCCAACTACCCCCTATGTACCCACTCTCTTCTCTTGGTAGTATTATGTATTATTATTCATGGTGGTTATTTTTCATAAAATATGTGTGTAGAGGGTTATAATGTCTTGTGGTTATTTCACACACATGTATTTATGGATATAGTATATAAAGGATTATTATACATATGACGTGTATAGGTTGTGATGTCTTGAGGCACCTTACTTGGTGTATGGGTTGTGATGGCTTAAGGTATAATACCTGATGTATGATACACATCATACGGGACGTGGTGGATCTTGTAAACTACTTGTTTACAATATGAATATGTGATATGGGATTATGAGATAATGTGATGCACATGATGCATGTTGTGATACGTAGCCCAGGTGTTTATGTGTTGGTTTACTTTTGGATAGAGATGGATTAGGATGTATGATATTGGGGTAGAGTGGAAAAATAGCGGGGAAGTAGTTGTGGGGTACCCTTGTTAGTTCATTACTATAATATAGGATCCATTATATGAAAAACTTGGTGAGATATATCCATGTTGAGGCTTGGAACTTATTATACATGTTTAGGTGACAAGTTAGTTTCACTGGTTGTTCACTAGGATTTAGTATGATTTCTTTATCCTTTGCATGAGAGGATCCAGAGAGGATCCTATTGTGTATAGTGTTACGATAACCCCTTATTTTTATAATTTTTTAGGTTATAAAGAGTCTGTTGTATATCTTTTTGGATATTATTATCTCAAGGTTTTGTAGGAGTTATTTGGGCATCATGGTAGATTCTGATTCCATCTTCTGGAACTTGTAGTTCCTTTTTAGTTGTATTAGTTTTGTATGATATTACATGTATGAACTTGGGATTTCATTTATATGTCTATAGAGGAGTTTATTTGTGTATCTATCTTGTCTCTCTATTCCAAATTTTCTATTAGAGGGTAATTAATCGCATTTGTATATTCATTATACTCTTGGTGCTAGTCGCCAACCCAGGGCCTACTAGAGGCAGGACTTGAGTGACATTATCTCCTCCTTAATTTATAGCACATAAGGGGTACCTTTTGGGGGATAGGGTTCTAAAAATTTTCATCATTAAATACATCCTCAAAATTAAGTAATTTTTTTTACCATAGTGAATGCTCTCCTAAATGATAGATTCACACCAAATAAGTAATTATCAAAAATAGTGGGAAATAAAAAAAATCTAAATGATATTTTGACTAGAATAAGTGTAAAAGGGACTTATAATTAATGAAATTTACATAAAATACTTTTCATTAATTAATAATCCTTACCATTAATACATATTCCTTATCATTAGTTTTAATTATCTTGTTTTATCCATACATATTTTATTAATATATCATTTTTAATATTTTTTTTTGAAAATTTTCAAAAGTTATATTTTTTAATACAAAAGAAAACCCTTAATTGTTTTTTAAAATAATTTTTTGTTATTCCATTCACTACACAAACACTCCCATTTTTAGATTAATAAGTTAATTTTTTTAAAATATCTACAAAGCATTTTTTTACAGTTCTTATTAGATAAAATAGTCATTGAAGAGAATTTTGGGTATTCATTTAGTATTTTTCTTATTTTTATTATAAATACAAGAAAACAAGAACCAAAATTATTATCATATAATAATAAAAATGACATTTTTTTAGATTTTATGTTCTATTTAAAATAATTTTTAAAATAGTAATTTAAAAGTTGTACATTTTATTTCAAATAAAAAATGCTCCTAAGGAAAATTTTGATGACTTTTCTGATTTTTTAGTTTTAAAAATCTGATCATTAAGAAATTTATCTATCATTGTTTAGTGATTTTATACCTTGAAAATAAAAATATGAGTTTTTATAGGTTTTTAACCATATTTTTTTATCATAAGGAATTTATGTCTTATTTTGTTCTTATTATTGTTGAGATTAACTGACTAACAGTGCATTTTGAGTGTTGCAGTTTCTATTTTTTCAAGAGACATGTTAATCTAGTTGTATATTATCTTGTGCACTTTTCTGAACTTGATAAGGTGTTGGTTTATTTTTTCCCTAATTCATTTCATTCTTTTTTTATGGATATTTTCTTGTTTGGTTAAAAAATAGTGAGTTTGCCCATATTTATCAGAACACATTTTTCACTATTTTTCAGAATGAAAAACATACTTCATTCAAACATCATATTATCAAAATATTTTTAAATTTATCAAAATTTTCAATTTCTAAAGAAAAAAATATAATTTTCATTCATTCCACCATCCATGATACACATATTCTTCCCCATTATTCTATAATCGAACAAAGTTATCAAAATTTTTCTAGAAGCTTGTATAACTCATCAATGAAACACTATAAACAAAACTCTACTAATCAATAAAATCAATATCAAGGATCATAATGTATATTTCACAAAAAAGAATCAATCTCGTAGGATGAAAACAATATCAAGTAGAACCATTTCAACTTTATATTATATCATTCAATTAGTATATATATTTAAAAGTAAAATATTAAATGACCATATAAATGGAAAATAATATTAAATAACCACATAAAAAAATAAATTCTATATAATTAAATTAAATTTTAATAATAATAATAAAAACTACTAAAATTTTGAAATTAATTAATTTTAAATATATTAAATTTAAAATTTGTTAGTGATTATGATCTTAATGTCACATAAGGAATTTAAATTTATTAATAGATAAAATAATATATATATATATATATAATTATAATGAAATGTCATTTAAAATTAACTATAAATTTGTTAAAACTTTTTCAGGTAACAATTAAATTATTTATAAACATTTAATTACATCTACAAATAAAATAGTATTTATAGGAAAAATTATTTTAATTTAGTTGATTAATAAAATTATAGAACTTATGTGATATTAACTTAAAAAAAGTCCTTAACAAAATTCAATTCCACGAATTAAAAAAATTAAGGTGACTAAATGATGTAATTTTTTAAATTTAGAATCCTTAACAATAATTAATGTTAAAATTAAACATTTTTCCAGATTTTTTAAATTGAAGGTCGTTGTGTAGGATTAATTTTTTTTTGTACTGTCCATTGATATCATTTTTCAATATTCAACGACTTACACTCACATTTACATGTAGATAAGACAAGAATCATCCGCTTATATATATATTCAGGACCAACCCACAGTTTTAATTAAGTTAAAAAATATATTTATTAAGAAAAAATACATATTATTAACAAATATAAAAAATTAAACATAAAATATGTATTGCATAAATTTTTTCATTTTCACAAAATTTAAATATATATATATTCTCACATGAAAATCCTTCTACATTAAATTTAAATAACATTAAAATAAAAATGAAGAATAAAATTTTATTGGTTGATGGGTTGACTGGTATATAACAAGAAAAGTCAGCTAAAATATATGTACCTTTTCTTCTTGCTTCATTTTAATCCATCTAAAATGTGGAATATTAATTCTAGTTAAGATTTTTTTTCATAAATATGGTTAAATATAATATAGTTCTATAAAACCGTGACCCATTAAGACCCCTCATGGTTATAAAAAATCCTTCTCCCATTTGTATTCTTTAATAATTTCATGAAATATATTTTTTAGAGGAAAGCACTTGTCACTCTCATTCAAGGAACAAAAATATTTCTCCATTAGATATAATATCCTAATAAATTCAAGATAATGACCATGATAGAGTAACAAAACTAATTATGAATAAGGACCCTAAATTTATAAAAATATAAAAAACTGATTAAAGTTTTAAAATAATTTCAATTAAGAATCTCAAATCGAAGAAATCATGGGGACCCAACATAGTTTGCGTACATGGATTCCATTTTAAATTCCATGGGATTAAACCATTTCTCATAATTATAACACTTTATGGCCCCTCAGTAGTTCATAGGTTCAACATTTAAAATTTTACTTCATCATAATTATCTAAGATAAATCCATATATCTTAGCCTCTTAATGAATACCACCTGACCTTCAAGGTTCCTATGTAACTTTAGTCGTTTCTTCCTCCACAACTCTTTGTGAAAACAGATCAACCTCCACCATAGGAACAATTCTTGTTTACTAGTTTTAAACTTCTTTGAGTTCAAATTTCCTTCCACTAAAGAATTGATCCATGTATTTTTTCTCAAGGAAAATTCCATCTCGAGCCACAAACAATTTGTGTTCAATAGGGTTATAGAAATAATATCCATTTGTTTCATATGGATAACCAAAAAATAAGAATTTTTTTAACTTGAATCCTTTCTTGTTAGAAGAAAATCATCATATGAGTCCTTTTCAACCCCAAAATACAGATAAAATACACAATGGGATGTTTCATTGTCTATATCTCACATAGTGTCTTTATGATTTCTTTACATGGAATATAGTTCAGTATGAATGAAAAAATATTTGGAACATAACCCCATAATGTAATTATAAGGTCACAATAATTCATCATCAATAATACAATTCCCCAAAAGGTTAAATTCATCCTCCTAGACATGATATTACACTATGGTGTTCCACAAGGAGTGATTTGTGGAACAATTCCACAATTTATTAGATTCCTTGGGAATTCCTAGCCCAAGTACTCACTACCTCATTTTGATCATAGGATCCTAATACTTTTCCCCATTGATTTTGTACCTCATTCTGAAACTATTTTAAATTTTCAAAAGTTTCATACTTGTGTCTCATTAGAAACACAAATCTATAATGATTAAAATCATCACTAAAAGTAAAGAATTATCTAAAACCACAACTTTCTTGAGTACTAATTGGTCTACAAACATCACTATATATGAGATCCAATAGTCTACTATCCCTTTAACCTTTCCACTAAAAGGTTCTTTGGCCATATTTCTTAGTAAAAAATATTCACAATTTTCAAATTATTCATAATTGAATGGTTCCAATAATCCATCTCTATGGAGTCTTTAGATGCCTTTATTTTTTATATATCTATGGTGACAATTCCAAATATAAGTTGGTTTAGAATCAAACCTAACATTATTATTTTGAATGATATAAATAGTATTATCCATATATAGAATATATAATCCATTTATCATATTCCCAATTCCATAAAACATTTCATTCACATATATATAATAGTATTTTTCTTAATAGTGAATGAAAAACCCTTCCTCTAGAACCAAGATATAAAAATATTTTTTTGTTTATGGAATGAACATAATAAATTTTTTCTAATTCTAGAATTAATGCACTTGGTAAACTCAGACCACTATTTCTAACTTATGAAAAAACTCTTTGTAACACCCCAATAATTTACAAATAAATTTAATATAGAATGTATAAAAAACTGGATCTCTACAAAACCCCACTTTGTTATAACCTTGCCATGTAAACATAATTTTTCCACCTCTGTGTTTCAAATTTCGAAAAACTGACATACACGGTTGCATTCGGTAAGATATTTAGAGTCTGATAAGAAAAAATAAAATTTTGGTGAATAGTAACATACCCTTATGAATAGTAACATACCCATATGAATAGTAATGAATAGTAAATTGGCCTAAAAAAATATAAACTTCACCCATGAATGTATAAATACAATTTAGACATCTTAAAAGTGAAAAAATGATCATAGTATATGTATTGGTATTTTTTTATGTCATAAATATTTTAATTACAATTTTATGATTAATTTCATAATTAAAAATGGACATTTATTTTCATAAAATGCAATCATAAATTTTTATTTTATTTTATTATGGTTATAAGATAATTTTATGGGACCTTTATTAAATTTTCAAGGTGTTATAAAACGAGTTATAGTTTTAATGTTGTTTTTTGGAATAAATTATGATTTTATTTAAAAATTAAATTAAAAATATTTATAAGATTATTTTCAAAAATTGGAATTCATTTTTTTATTCTACATTTTGAATAATGGTTAGGGTGAATTTTTGGGATTTTTCTAAAATACATGAATTTTGGGTGAATAGTAAAATACGATAATTTACGATAAATGCTAAATACGTGATTTATTGGGTCATAAGTGATGTAAGGATGATGTAAGACCACTAGGTTCGAACTCATATGAACTTATTACTATTAGTGGTCACATGAAACAACACTATTGGTTGTCTTGATGGAATTAATAAAACAATGAATAACATATTCAAAATTCACTCCTCTCCTCCAATATAAACCCCCCCTCACTTCCTCTTCTCTTCACTCCTCTAAAGACTTGTTAATTGTATAATATCTGCTCAAATAACCTTTCTTAGTCACTACCCATTTCCAAGAGATCTTGGTCTTGGAAAAATACCAAAACCTCTCCCCTAAAGAGGCTCTCAAGGAAGATTACTTCAAGTGGTAAACACCTCTTTTTCATTTCTTTCCATTCAAGTTCTCTTTTATGTGGTATATATTTCAAGTTTTAATACCATGTTCTTATTTACATATTATCATGTACCTATACTATTTTATTAGTATTTTATGAATGGTTTCCCCTTATCCCTTATCTTTTTAATGTTTTTTAAAACTATGTTGCATAGCCATTATGCTGCAGAATTTTTGTCTCAAAATCTCTCTCTTTTTCAAGCACTCTTATTATGTTATTTTATTTTAATTTAAATTGGATTATGTTGGGATATTTCATTAAATATCCACCTTAATTTCCAGATTATGTATGAATTATGAGATACACTTTTTCTCTCATCAAAATATTTTATGAAATTTTAAGCAATGCCATTATGCTACCGAATTTTCATAAGGGATTTCTCAACTTTTATTTTATTTTGAGTTCCTTTATTTTTATTTAATCTCCTAATTTATTCAAAATGTTTTTATTAATCTATTATATTAGATTTAATGTAATTCTTTCATGATAAAGTAATAATTCTTCATCATCTCTCCTTTCCCATTCTTTTATACTAAAAATGAAAGCACCATCCAAGATGTTGTAATTTACCACTTTCAAGGATGATTGGTTCTCAATTTCTATTATTATCTTCAGTTATGGTCATGTAACCATTAATATGGTTGAACCAGACTATAATTTATGAATTATGTATCATATATGGTTCTGTAATCTTTTTTTACACATGGTTTTTATTTATAAAGCAAAATGAGTTCGTGGTGTTCAAAAACCACCAATTATCCCAAACAATTATCATTAAATAATTTATATAATGATTCATATTAACTCCAAGTAACCAATTGAAGTTTAAAACCATTTAACCTAATTTATGTTCAATAATAACTTATAACTTCAATTCTAGACACCAATCCTCACTTTATATGATTCTATGTTCATGTATACAAGTAAACCAATCTTGAAACAAACGGACCCGAACAATGAAATTGAACCTCATAACCCATCAAAAAGGCCATGAATGAACTTAATAAGGTTATAATAAATAAATACATGTATAATAGTTTATTTAAATCTTAATTACTGAATTTAATTTGGTTATCCAGGAAACTAAGACTAAGTGAAGAACACCATCAATCTTAAGGTAAGGGTTTCCTCATCTCACTTCCATTTTTGTGAGACATTCCTTATTCACTAATTTTATGTGTGTATGTGGTATGTATATTGACCATTTATGTATCATATCATTAATATATTTATTTCCAGGTTATTTAATTTACCATTTTAAAATTATTAAATTAGGGGCGTATGATTCAATTGATTACAAAGTTGTAAATATTTTCTACCAGGACCTCCATTTTCATTTGAGCTGCTCTTATTTTCTATTCACCTAAATGAAATTATTATTTATTATTATGTACTAATAATAAATTATGTGTGAATTTTATAAATATTTGTACCAATCATAATATTATTTTTTTTTTTGGAGTTACATGTTTTAAAATAATCTTTCAAAATTTCACCCCGATAAATAAACCTGATTCAAGGGAACTTCTCGAATTCTTACCCGTTTTTAAGTGCACTCCAGAATCTGTTTTAAGCCCCCATTATTTTTATAAAATCACAAATTTTATCATGAAAAATTATATTGGTTCATTTATAGTTTTAGTAAAACAAACATTCCTTTGCACTTTAAAATTCTCTTTAATATTTTCCTTAAAATGATCTAAAATGTTTTATTTCTAAAGATTCTTAAGAACTCTTTTTACATGGTTTCACTTCAGCGGGACACTATTTATGCCTCAAATATAATTTCAATGTCCTTAAATTTTATTTTTTGGGATATACATGTTTAAAATCACATTTCATGGAAAATACAAATGATTTTCTAAAAGAACTCTTCTTTCAAAAATAAAAAGTATTTTTCTCATCTCATGTTAACTTTTGGGAAGTATATGCCTTGTTCACCACTTATTCCATTCCTGTGGTGTCTGTAATTAACTTTGGTATATCATATTAGGACTATCCATATTCTCACGATATTATAAGGTATTATTTTTTGAATGTTTCAAGGTGGTATGGGACACTTTGGAACGTTTAAGGATTATTTCCATTGAAATTTTTCAATGGTATCACTTAAAAGTATTTCATAAAATACAACATCCCTTATTAAATCTTGTAATTCATTGAGATTTATCTCCTATTATATCATATACAATATTTAATTAAATGGTTTATGATTAGTTTGACTGTGGATGTGCTATCTTAAATGTAACGCCCCGACCCTAGATACCTAGAGTCGATGCATTATTACATAACATTGGAATGATCACAATAAAGATCAAGTCTCGAAAGACCGATTAGTTTAGTAGCCTTGGAAACACTAGATATATTCATAAAGTTTACATTACATCAATAAGTGAAAAACTACAAGAACATATTGTCTTCATATCCCCTCATACTATCCCTCCAGGTCATTCATAAAATACTTCTTCAAATCCTGGAAAAAATAAAACATAGAAAAAGGGGTGAGCTCAAATGCCGAGTAAGGATAACATAGCAGAAAATTTCATAAATAAGAATAAACATTTAAGGCAATGTATAACTAAAACAAAATCCTTTTAAACTTGAACTTAAACATAGTATGGAAAAAATAAAATGAAATAATGCCATTTACTTATTCACATGGATATTCTACTAATTGAATAATCACATGCAATATCAATAACCACTTTCATAATGATGGAATGCATAATGCCAGACTATCATAACCACATAGCCAATGCCTCGTGCCAAGACTACAAATAAGATTTTTCCAAGGCCTTGTGCCAAGACACTAGTTTGTCTCATGAGACCTACCGATGCATCGAGGAGCTATAGCGGGCTCCACCCGTCACTTACTAAGTCCAATGCATTCCTCATATGAACAGGTTTAAACATAACATAAACATTCGTATTAAAACTAGAATACAAAATGTCAATACTTTCTCCATAAACCATGAATGGTATAAACACAAAACATCCACAGTCAAACATATCATAACTCATTCAATACAATAAGGAATATTGTATTATAATAAATCAACCTCAATCCAAAATAATATGCAGTAGAGTATGCTGACATAGATGAAAATGATGAGTAAATTTTTTTGAGAGAAATATACTTTTTGTAAAATCATTTAAAAGTCATACATTTATAAAGGAAATAATTTAAAAGGGATTTTTGAGCCAAAGTGTCCCATACCACTTTGAAACTTTTGAAAAGAATTATCATTTCAAAACATTCATGTCCATATAAATAAATCCTTAAAATCATTTTGAAAACATGGACATTAATTAAAAAGATTTAGAAAGATAAATCATTTAAACATTTGAAATTCTGATCTTGATAAATATTAACTTTCAAAATCCTTAAAAATATTCATTTTGAAATCATTTTTATGAAAAATGGACATGGATGATAAAAATGTCCCATTAAATACTTACACATAAACATTCTCGGATAATAATGCGATTGGGGAATTAACCCTTACCAATTTGGTAACGTACAAAACATACACCCCATGAAAGAGGTATCATACAATGAATATGTAAATAAACATAATTTAAAGTTTATTACACAAAGAATACAATTAAGGGCAGTACATACACCAGACAAAAGTTAATAGTGGTAATATGGCATGAATCTCACGGGAATAAAGAGTGAGATGAAAAACCCTTACCTTGTACTTTTCCTTGGTTGGGGGTAGCTTAACCTCCTATATAATGGTGAAATAATTGTTATTAAATTATACAATAATCATATACATTATTATGTTATCATATATGATCTTTTAACATTGCTTTGTTAATAATATCTTAGTATTATCGTTGTTTCAGGTGTTAACTTACTCGTTTTCTTTTATATTTTTTGTTACGTAAGCCATGTTTGTCATGGATAGGTTGTATCTTATTCATATCCAGAATGATATCAAGTCCTTAAACATTATTTTTAAATCATAAAATGATAATTATACTTAAATGGATACGATGGAGAATGAATCTCATCGCGTTTGTGGAGACGGTAGTCCGTACGTACGCACGAGCGACAATATCATTCTTTTGATATTAAAATAATATTTAATTGGACGGTATATCTTATATAAAGAATCATTATCATGTTATATTTATTATTTACATGAATTACACATCATTATTATACCAATACAAATAATAATATATTGAATAACAATTACACCACGACGTGGAGACGGTAAGCTGCACGCACACACGTATGGTGACATGTCATTCAAAGGATGGATAGAATACTGAATATGGTTGTACCATATTTATAATAATATTACAGTATATAGGAGATACTGTATTCATTATTTTAGAATGGGAATAATAAAGAAATAATAAGTTGAAGAAGAAATGAATTTGAAAAAGGGTGGTGAAAACATTACCTCTTCTTCGGGTTCTTCCTTTTGATTTGATAAAAAGGGCTCCTTAGGTTGGATTTTTGATCAAAGTAAGGCCTCTAGGTTGTAGTGAGGGAAGTTGAGAGAGTATTTTGGTAGGGGTTGGCCGAACCAAAACGCTTTGAAGGTGTGAATTAATGAGAAGGGGGAGTGCCCTTTTATAGGAGGGGTGAGGGGCACCTTTGGAAAAGCTAGAAATATTATTTTATAATAAATTCATATTCAATTTCTAATGGCTCCAAAGTGGATTATTTAAAGATTAAAGTGGGGATGGGTTGAAAACCACTCAACCAATATAATTTATATAGGTTTGGGTAATTATATTAACCTTATCTTTAAGTATTAACTCTTAGTTAATTAGTTTCACTTTTACAATGTCTCTTTGTATTTTTATATTACATGGTTAATAAACTTACTATATACATCCAAGCGACCCCCAATTGGTCCATTAATGATACACCTATCATGATATAAGTCTCTTGGACGAACCTTAGATTTTTAGGAATTTAATATCAATTAATAATATATTATTTGTTTTAAAAGCTCTTTTATGTCAATTTTGACACTATTCAATAATTGAATTTTGTAAAAATCATAATAGAATGATTACTTCGAATAAAGTTAATTAAATCAATCCTAAAATGTCATATTATCCTCTAAAATTATTGGTATTTATAAAAAGTCTCAAATTTCATTTATTTGGGTATTTATAATATCAATTATTCTAATTTTTTATTAATTAGGTAATTACTACATCACCATTATGTCATAATTAAATTATTTAATGTATAAAAATTATAAATAAAATACCATTATATAGGAAATATTTTTATATTTCTTATGAATATTTACAATCGAATTTATCTTATTTATAACCCTATGTTAAAAATGTTTTAGTAAATAAACATTGATTTTAACTCTTTTAACTCTTCTTTGAATTAAATAATAATAAACGTCCTAATCTAATAAAAGTGGACCTAAATGATAATATTTTACTCCTAAGGTTGTTTTTGGTCGATCTACACTTGTCCAATAGAATTAGGACATGTTTTAGGGTAATATTAATATCATTTTTACCCTTAATTACCCTATTTACTTTTAACCGTGGTAAATAAAAGCAAAAAGTTACTATTCAACAAAAAATTATTTTCATCTCATTGAACCAAATTTTACTCCTTGATATCAACCGTGTCTCTCATATTTTCAAAATTCCACTCACACAAGTGGTAAAATTAAGTTTTATGAAAAATTCGGTTTTTTAACTACCACTTAGTGGTTTCACTCTTCATCAAAAAATGAAAGTTTCCAGAAAAATACCAAAAATTAGGCCTAAGATATATTTGATATTATGAATTAAAAAAATGATGTCTATTTTACCAAATTCAAAACATATCAGTTGCATTAATTAATTTAAAAATTAATTCCCGTTGTCAAAACAAATAGTGTGTTTTTAAGAGATAATAACTATCAAAATATTTACACTTGTTTATGTCTGGTTTAATTGTGAAATTATGTACAATGACCAAAATTGTATTAAATGGTAAAAATATATTCTAAATATTCTTTAAAACCACTCAAATTCATAATTTATCAATATAACTTATTTCGATTAAAAAAGTTGTTTTTAATTAAAATTTAGTAATTATCACTATTCATCAAAATATAAATGTTATCCAAAAAGTTCCAAAATTTCACCTTTGGATAAATTCGATACTCCGTATACAAAAATGAAGTCCATTTTGAGAGATAAAATTTATAAAATTTCAAAAAGTAGGTATTACTATTCATAACGGCTAGTTTGATTGGTTGTGGTGTGTGTTAGAACTCGAAGTTGCGTACAACACACGCTACTGTATTATTCAAAGGAAAGCGTACTGTGGAAGCTTGAGATGTTTTATTGTAAATTTTTAATGTCCCCATTCTAAAAAGTAAATTTATTTAGTCAAATTGAATATATAAAAGTTTAAAATATTGGATTTAAAAAGGGTTAACTATTAAAAGTTGGTAAAAGTGCAATACTAAAAATGAATTTGTTCTTACATTATGTCTAAGAAACTCATAATATGGATTCTAAAATTATAAGGATTATATAAAGTTTAAAATTAGTTAATACTATTCATAACCTCTTTTGAACAGCTTGTTTGGTAAGTCATGGAGCGCTTGAACTCAGTGTTTCCTGTAGTGCAAGTTATTGAATCATTTTGAAGAAATAACACACTATGGAATCTTGGGGTGTTACATTAAAACCATTCACCAATTTACTATGAATGGTTAGTGTTTATGCTTAATATTTGGGGAAAGTTATTTACATTTCATATGTTAGTTTCAATATGAATGTGTATATTGTTTATATTTATCCCCATTCATATGAGGAATGCATTGGACTTAGTAAGTGTCAGGTGGGGCCGCTATAGCCCCTCAGTACATCAGTAGGTCTCATGAGACAAACTATGGTATTGGAATGAGGTATTGAAAAAATGAGTATTTATGGTTTTGGCCGAGGCCTTAATAATTTTTATATGTCTTGGACGAGGCCTTGATGATATATTTTATAATGTCCGGCATACGCATTTCCCTCATTATGAATCTAGTAATTGAAATTTCATGTGGTTATTTGACAAGTAGAATACCCATGTTTATGTTTTATTATGGAATTAATTACTCATATAATATTCCTTACATAATGTGTTCAAGTTTATTATTTGTAGAGGAATATTTTTTCGATTATTCATCATGACTATTTTTGATGTTTATGATATCTTCTATTGTACTGCTTACCCTTACTAAGCATTTGAGATCACCCCTTTATTATGTTTCATTTTCTCAGTACATGAAGAAGTTTTTTATGACTGACCTACAAGGACAATATTTGAGTAGTGGATGTTCCCAATAAAACTTATATGTTGAATTTATTTTCATGTTTCAATGTCGAAATTATGTATGTATCTGGTTTTCCAAAACTACTAAACTACTTGAACCTTCAGGATTTGATTCCTTGTAATGATTCTAATGTATTAAAATAATTCACTGGCTCTAGGCTTCTGGGTTGGGGAATTAAAGTTGGTAGCAGGTGAAGTTTAGTATAAAACTTGGAAACTACATATAGAAAAAGTATATTAGTGAAAAAAACCCTAAGATAGACTTTTGGGATAAGAATACAGGGACATCCTTAAATTTTGGTAAGGAATAGATTAGGTGTTTATCAAGAAAATACATCCCTGTCTTAATAGTAATAAGTAAAGGTGGCTCTAGAATATATGTATCTAGGGGTAAAACCCTAAAACACCTCTTTGAGCTAGACTCAAACGGAAACTGGTGCACGACAATGGGTTTTGCTTCACTCTTAGTTCGACACTCCCAGGGGATATGATTTGATAAATTCATAATATTATTACAAAATATTATGAAGGATTTGTTCCCCAAAGTAACCAAAGTATATGGTTCTAGGATTTATGATGCATAAATTTATGTTACGTGTTATAATATGTTTAGAGATATAGATATTTCATAATTTTATGAGCTAATATATAATATGGAATTGATTAGAAATTGATCCTAGAAGAAATAATGAGAACTTCACCAATGAACGTGATGCGGAGAATAAGAAGTATCATATCTTTTATGGTCTTAAGACATTATTTCAAAGGAATATTATCTCCCAAGTATCCTCATCATATGAGGAAATAATATCATCTCTTTACAAGGTATGTAAATACTTCTCTGAGTCCAATGGATTTGAAAGGAAGAAAAATAAGAAGAGGATGGCAAGAAAAAACATGGAAAAAGGGAAGAAGGGAAAGAAGTATTTTCCCACTTGTGATAATTGTGGAAGGAAACACCTTGGTATATGCTTGAGGGGAAAAGAAGTTTGCTTCAAGTGTGGAGAAAAAGGCCCCCATGCTCATAATTGCAAGACAAGGAAACATTTTTCCTATATTCAATGCTTCAACTACAAGGAGTTGAGAGACTATGTGAATCAATGTCCCAATCATTAAAGGAATATAACCCAAATGATGATTTTGGATAATGATCAAGTTATGATTCTACCACATATGAAGTAAAATGATTAATATGCCTAGCAAATAATCACATCATTCGAATATTTTGTTAGTAATGTACGGGTTGTAAGAATTTTGAGATATATAAGGATTGTACACTAGTACTATTTCATTAAGGTTTTGAGGTCGTATGATGAATGGTACAAAGGAAAAGTGATTCATTATAAAGTTAAACTTTTTTGAAAAAATCATTACTGGGAGAAAGAAAACCCTTAATATATATCTCATGTTGAGATAATGATGAAGAAATGATTGATTCAGATAAGTACTGACTTCCTTGGAACTAATTATTTACTTGTCGAGAAGTGGTCTATGCTATCATCGATGGAGTTTACAACACTTTTGTATTTAAAAAATATATCCAATAACATGTATCTTACTTAAGTAATACGAAATAATGCAAGTTTCCAATATGTTTTTATGGTAATTCAAGTAATTACCATATTTCAAGAGGATACACGATGAAGTTATTCACATGTTTGGAATGTGAATTTTAGATGTGCTTCTTGTTGATTAAGGGTTAATGATAAGTTCATCTTGGAAATTTAGATACCTTCATTATAATGTATTGAATCATTATATTTTGTAATTTTTTAACCATTTACGAAATGGTTTATGTCGATCATTTTATGGGGTTTTAGAGTTTAATGTCACTACATGATGGTTTGATTATTAATCCATGAACATGTTGTCCAATTAGATTGTGTTGTTTTGTAGTAACCATTGAATTTACCTTTCCTCTTATTAATAGGATGTTCTAACTATATTCTTGATGTGGGTTAACCACAAGGGAATTTTCAAGTATCAACCATTATCTTTCAAAGTTCAATTTCAAAATTTAAGGATGAAATTTTTCTAAGGAGGGGATAATGTAACACCCCCAAAATTTACAAATAAATTTAATATAAAATGCATGAAAAACTCAGTCTCTATAAAACACCACTTTGTTATAACCTAGCTATGTAAACATAATTTTTCCAACTCTGTGTTTTGAATTTCTAAAAACTGACATACACGGTTTCATTTAGTAAGATATTTAGAGTCTGATAAGACAAACTAAATTTTTGGTGAATAATAACATACCCTTATAAATAGTAACATTCCCATACGAATAGTAATGAATAGTAATGAATAGTAAATTGGCCAAAAAAAATATAAACTTCACCCATGAATGTATAAATACAATTTAGACATCTTAAAAATGAAAAAAATGATCATAGTATAAGTATTGGTATTTATGTATGTCATAAATATTTTAATTAAAATTTTATGATTAATTTAATAATATAAAATTGAAATGATTTTTCATAAAATGCAATCATAATTTTTTATATTTTATTATGGTTATAATATAATTTTTTGGGACTTTGATTACTTTTTCAAGGTGTTATAAAACGAATAATAGTTTTAATGTTGTTTTTTTGGAATAAATTATAATTTTATTTAATAATTAAATTAAAAATATTTAGAAAATTATTTTCAAAAATTGGAATTCATATTTTAATTATAAACTTTGAAGAATGATTAGGGTGAATTTTTGGGATTTTTCTAAAATACATGAATTTTGGGAGAATAGTAAAATACGATAATTTATGATAAATGCTAAATACATGATTTATTGGGTCATAAGGGATGTAAGGATTATGTAATCCAACTATATTTGAACTCACATGCACTTATTACTATTAGGGGTCAGATAAAACAACACTATTGGTTGTCTTGATGGAATTAATAAAATAATGAATAAAATATTCAAAATTCACTCCTCTCCTCCATTATAACCCCCCTCACTTCCTCTTCTCTTCAATCCTCTAAAGACTTGTTAATTATCTAATATCATACCAAACACCCTTCATTAGTCACTCCACACATCCAAGAGCTCTTGGTCTTTCCAAAAGACCAAAGCCTCTCCCCTAAAGAGGCTCTCAAGGAAGATTACTTCAAGAGGTAAACACCTCTTTTCATTTCATTCCATTCAAGTTCTCTTTTATGTGGTTTGTATTTAATGTTTTCATAACATGTTCTTATTTTCATATTATTCTGTCCCTATACTATTTTATGAGTCTTTTATGAATGGGTTCCTCCTGTCCTCTCTCTTTTTAATGATTTCTAAAACCATGTTGCATAACTGTTATGCTGCAGAATTTTCGTCTCAAAATCTCTATTTTTTTCAAGCACTCTTATTATGTTATTGTATTTTCATTTAAATTGGATTATGTTGGTATATTTAATTAAATATAACCCTTAATTTCAAGATTATGTAATAATTATGAGATACCTTTTTTCTCTTATCAAAATATTTTATGAAATTTTAAGTGACGCTGTTAGGCGGCCGAATTTTCGTAAGGGATTTCTCAACTTTTCTTTTATTTTGAGTTCCTTTATTTTTCTTTCCTCTAATAATTTATTATAAATGTTGTGATGACCATATTATATTACATGTTCTGGAATTTTTTAATGATAAAGTAATAATTCTTCATCATCTCTCCTTTCCCATTCTTTTAGACTAAAAACGAAAACACCATCTAAGATGTGCTAATTTACCACCTTCAAGGATGATGGGTTTTCACTTTCTATTATCACATTCAATTATGGTCATAAAACCATTCATATGGTTGAACCGGACTATAATTTATGTATTATATATCATCTATGGTTCTGTAATCTTTTTTTACATATGGTTTTGATTTATAAAGCAAAATGAGTTTGTGGTGTTCAAAAACCACCAATTTACCCAAATGGTTATCATTAAATAATTTATATAATAATTCATCTTCAATATAAGTAAAAAAATGAAATTTAAAACAATGTAACCTTATTTATGTTCAATAAAAACATATAACTTCAATTCTGGACAAAAATCCTAATTTTACATGATTCTCCGTTCATGTATATAAGTATACCGACCAGGAAACAAACAGACTTGAACAATGAAATTGAACCTCTTAACCCATCAAAAGGCCATGAATGAACTTAATAAGGTTATAATAAATAAATTAAATGTATAATATATTCTTTAAATCTTAATTTGTGAATTTAATTTGGTTATCCAGGACACTAAGACCAAGTGAAGAACACCATCGGACTTAAGGTAAGGGTTTCCTCATCTCACTTCCATTTTTGTGAGACATTCCTTATTCAATACTTTTACTTGTGTATAGTGTATGTATACTACCCATTGATGTATAATATCATGAATATATTTATTTTAATTTTATTCAATTTACCATTTTAAAATTTTTATATTTGGGGCATACGATTCAATTGATTACAATTTTGTATGTATTTTCTACCAGAACCTCCATTTTCATCAGGGTTGCTCTTATTCTCTATTCACCTAAATGAAATTATAATTTATTCTTATTTACTCCTCATAAATTCTGTGTGAATTTTGTAAATATTTTTACCAATCATAATCCTTATTTATTTTTTGGGGAGCTACATGTTTTAAAAGAATCTTTCAAAATTTCATCACGATAAACAAACCCGATTCAAAAGAACTTCTCGAATTTTTACCTGCTTTCAAGTGCACTCCATAATCTATTTTAAGCCACCATTATTTTTATAAAATCACTAATTTTATCGTGAAAAAATATCTTGGTTAATTTATGGTTTTAGGAAAACAAACATTCCTTTCCACTTTAAAATTCTCTTTAATATTTTCCTTAAAATACTCTAAAATGTTTTATTTCTAAAGATTCTTAAGAACTCTTTTTACATGGTTTCACTTCATCAGGACATCATTTGTGCCTAAAATATAATTTCAATGTCCTTCCATTTTATGTTTTGGGATAAACATGTTTAAAATTGTATTTCATGTCAAATACAAATTATTTTCCAAAAGAACTCTTCTTTCAAAAGTAAAAACTATTTTTCACATATCATGTTAACTATTATGAAGTATATGCCTTTTTCACCACTTATTCCATGCATGCGGTGTATGTAATTCCCTTTGGTATATCATATCAAGAGTCTCCTAATTCTCATGATATTATAAGGGATTGTGATTTGAATGTTTCAAGGTGGTATGAGACACTTTGGAATGTTTAAGTATTATTTCCTTAGTAAATTTTCAATGGTCTCATTTAAAAGTATCTTCATCTAAGACAACATTCCTTATTGAATCTTATACTTCATTGATATTTATCTCTTATGATATCATCTACCATATTGAATTGAATGGTTTATGATTAGTTTGACTATGAATGTGCTATTTTAAAACCATTCATCAATTAATACTAATGGTTGGTGTTTATGCTTAATGTTCGGGGAAAGTTAGTTACATTTCATATGTTAGTTTCAATATGAATGTATATATTGTTTATATTTATCTACATTCATATGAGGAATGAATTGGACTTAGTAAGTGTCGGGTGGGGACCGCTATAGCCCCTCGGTGCATTGGTGTGTCTTATGAGACAAACTATGGTCTTGACATGAGGCCTTGAAAAAATGAGTATTTATGGTTTTGGCCGAGGCCTTGATCATTTTTAGATGTCTTGGCCGAGGCCTTGATGGTATATTTTAGAATTTCCAACATATACATTTCCCTCATTATGAATCTAGTAATTGAAAGTTCATGTGGTTATTTGACTAGTAGAATACCCATGGTTATGTTTTATTATGGAATTATTTACTCAGCTAATATTCCTTACTTAATGTGTTGAAGTTTATTACTTGTAGAGGCAAGTGTTTTCAATTATTCACCATGCCTTTTATTGATATTTATGATATCTTCTGCTGTATTTCTTACCCTTACTGAGTGTTTGATCTCACCTCTTTCTAATTTTTTATTTTCTCAGGATATGAAGAAGTTTTTTTATGATTGACCTACAAGGAGAATCCAAGAGTGGTGGATGTTCCCAATAAAACTTATATGTTGTATTTCTTTTCAATTTGTAATTTTGAAATTATGTATGTATCTGGTTTTCCAAAACTACTAAACTACTCAGTCCATTAGGATTTGATTCCTTGTAATCATGCCAATGTTTTAAAATAATGCACCAGCTCCAGGCTTTTGGGGTTGGGGCATTACAGTCGGTATCAGAGGAATTTTAGTAGAAAACTTGGAAACTAGATATAGAAAAAGTTGATTAGTGAACAAAACCCTAAGATAGACTTTGGGGATAAGAATATAGGGACATCCTATAATTTTGGTAAGGAATAAATTAGGTGGTTTATAAAGAAAATACATCTCTCTCTGGATACAAATAAGTAGAGGTGGCTCTAACATAGATGTATCTAGGGGTAAAACCCGAAACCCCTCTTTGAGCCAGACTCAAATGGGAACTAGTGCACAAAAAAGGGCCTTGTTGAACTCTTGGTTCGACACTCCCAGGGGATATGCTTTGATAAATTCATAAGATTATTACAAATAATTATGATGGAATTTTTCCCCATAGTTACTAAAGTATATGGTTCTAGGATTTATGATGTGTAAATTTATGTTATGTGTTATACAATGTTTATAGATATAGAGAGTTCATAATGTTATGAGCTAATATATAATATGGAATTGATTAGAAATGGAGCCTAGTAGAAGGAATGATAACTTCACCAATTCTCGTGATTCGAATAGTAAGAAGGATCATATATCGGATGGTATTAAGCCATCATTTCAAAGGAATATTGTCTCCCAAAACTACTACAAAAATGGGTAAGGGAAGCGCCACCCTTTTTATCAGCACTAAAAAAAAGAACTGATAAAGGGGGGGCCTTTATCAGCGCTTTTTTAGTAGCACTGATAAAGTGGGGCTTTATCAGCACTTTTTTCTAGCGCTGATAATTTTTTTTTAAAAATTCATGAAAAAAATATTGTTATATAAGTATATTTATATTGATTTAAATATAATATATATTTTTTAAATACGTTTTAGATAATTATAAATAGACTATTACATTTAATATAAAATAAATTTAGTGAAAATGGCTTTAAAATATTTTAAACAATATTATTAATTAAATATTTCCTAATTATCATCGATTAATAATCATTTAATAACAATATGATGACACAAAAAAATCAAAAAAATGAATAAAAGGTCTAAAATAAGTTGAAAATGTAACTCAAACTTCAAACAACCATAAATTTTGATCTCAGTATCCCTTTGACTCTATAACATATCAAATCGAAACTTGCAATGAGATCTACGTGCAAGTGACTGAAGGGAACCTTCTGTCACATTTTTCGAGGCCCAAAAAGGCCCAGAAGGTCTCCAAAATTGAGTTTTTAATCATGATACTCTGATTTTTTAACATTCAAACATGTATAACATCTGATCCGGATGTCCTCTAGGCCTATACTACATATCATATAAAATATTATTTCATTTTCTTCGATTTGACTGGTTGTGGAGTTGAAACAGACTTCTGGATTGGATATTATGGTCATTTTAACATTCTATGTCTTTTCAAATACACATATATATGTATTTATTCATATATATATATATATATATCTGTGTGTGTGTGTGTGTTGTATATATGTATGTATATATGTATGTATGTATGTATTTATTTATTTATAAACATACATAAAAAAACATATTTTAAAAATGTATTTAAAAGCAATCTTATAAATATATATTAATTAATATACAAATAAATATATGGATAAAAAATTATAACTAAAAAATATATATATAAATAAATATTAATATAAATTAATATATGAATAAATATATATATATATACTAATATATGAATAAATGTTTATGTATTATTATAACTAAATTTATTTATATTAATATGAATCTATATTAATATACGAATAAATATAACAATATATATATATATATAACTAAATATAAATATATATGTATTAATATAACTAAATATATTTATATTAATATGAATCTATATTAATATATGAATAAATATAACTATATATATATATAGATATATCATTAAATATAGAAAAAACGAAATGACTAAATGGTAAAGGTGCAGGCCCGCAAGGGGGGAGGTCACGGGTTCAAGTTTGGGTGGAAGCAAGGAGGTGCACACGGGAAAGGGTAGCGCGTTGGAGAGTGGGGGGGGGGGTCATGCACTGTTAAAATCTCCCCCCCGCATTATATATATATATATATTATTTTTATTTTTATTTGTTTAACTTTTATCAGTAATTTTTAAAAGCACTGATAAAAGGGGCTTTTATCAACACTTTTCTGAGCACTAATAAAATGGACCCCCTTTATCTTCGCCTTGATGAAAAACATTTTTTTATTGTTGTTAATGCACTTTACTAGCGCTGGTAAATACCATATTTATAGTAGTGCAAGTATCCTCATCATATGGGGAAATAATATCATCTATTGAGAAGGTATGTAAAGTCTTCTCTAAGTCCTATGGATTTGATGGGAAGCAAAAGAAGAAGAGGATGGCAGGGAAAAACATGGATAAAGGGAAGAAGGGAAATATGTATTTTCCCACATGTGATAATTGTGGAAGGAAACCCCTTGGTATATGCTTGGGGGGAAAATATGTTTTCTTCATGTGTAGAGAAAAAGGCCTCCATGCTCATAATTGCAAGACAAAGAACAAATTTTCCTATATTCAATGCTTCAACTGCAAGGAGTTGGGACACTAGGTGAATCAATGTCCCAAGCATCAAAGGAATATACCACAAATGACGATTTTTGAAAATGATCAAGTTATGATGCTACCTCAGATGATGTAGAATGATGAATATGACTTGTCAAGAATCTTGTCATTTGAATATATTTTTAGTAATGTACTGATTGTAAAAATTATGAGATATATAAGGATTGTATTACAGTACTATTTCATTAAGTAATTGAGGACATATGATGAATGGTACAAAGGAAAAGTGATTCATTAGAAAGTTAAACTTTTTAGAAAAAAACATGATTGAGGGAAAGACAACCCCTAATAAATGTCTGATGTTGAGATAATGATGAAGAAATGATTGATTCAGATGAGTACTGACTACCTTGGAACTGATTATTGACTTGTCAAGAAGCGGTCTATGCTATCATAAATGGAGTTTACAACACTTTTGGATTTAGGTAATATATCCAATAACTTGTATCTTACTTAATGAATACGTAAGAATTCATGTTTCCAATATGGTTTTTATGGTAATTCAAGTTATTTCCACATTTCAAGAGGATACATGATGAAGTTATTCAGATCTTTGGAATGTGAATTTTAGAGTTTCTTATTGTTGATTAGGGTTTAATGATATGTTCATCTTGGAAATTTAGATACCTTCATTATAATGTGTTGAATCATTATATTTTGTAAATTTTTAACCATTTACGAAATCTTTTAAGTTGATCATTATATAGGGTTTTATAGTTTAATGTCACTACATGATGGTTTGATTATTCTTCCATGAATATGTTGTCCAATTATAATGCCTTGTTTTTTAGTAAGCTTTGCATTTCCCTTTCCTATTATTAATAGGATATTTTAACTATATTCTTCATGTGGGTTTCCCACAAGGAAATTTTCAAGTACCAACCATTAACTTTTGAAGTTCAATTTAAAATTTTGAGGATGAAATTTTTGAAAGGAGGGGAAAATGTAACACCCCAATAATTTAAAAATAAATTTAATATAGAATGCATGAAAAACTGGGTCTCTACAGAACACCACTTTGTTATAACCTAGCCATGTAAAAATAATTTTTCCACCTCTGTGTTTTGAATTTCGAAAAATTGACATACACAGTTGCGTTTGGTAAGATATTTGGAGTCTGATAAGACAAACTAAATTTTTAGTGAATAGTAACATACCCCTATGAATAGTAACATACCCATATGAATAGTAATGAATAGTAAATTGGCCTAAAAAAATAGAAACTTCACCCATGAATGTATAAATACAATTTAGACATCTTAAAAGTGAAAAAATGATCATAGTATAGGTATTGGTATTTTTGTATGTCATAAATATTTTAATTACAATTTTATGATTAATTTAATAATTTAAAATGTAAATTTATTTTCATAAAATGTAATCATATTTTTTTGTTTTATTTTCTTATGGTTATAAGATAATTTTATGCGACCTTGTTTAATTCTTCAAGGTGTTATAAAACGAGTTATAGTTTTATTGTTTTTTTGGAATAAATTATGATTTTATTTAAAAATTAAATTAAAAATATTTAGAAAATTATTTTTAAAAACTGGACTTTAGTTTTTAATTCTACAAGTTGAATAATGGTTAGGGTGAATTTTTGGGATTTTTCTAAAATACAAGAATTTTGGGTTAATAGTAAAATACGATAATTTACAATAAATGCTAAATACATGATTTATTGGGTCCTAAGTGATGTAAGGATGATGTAATCTCACTAAGTTATAAATAATATTCACTTATTACTATTAGGGTTCACATGAAACAACACTATTGGTTGTCTTGATGAAATTAATAAAATAATGAATAAAATATTCAAAATTCACTCCTCTCCTCCACTATAAAAAACCCCCTCACTTCCTCTTCTTGTCACTCCTATAAAAACTTTTACCTTGTATAATATCTTCCAAAATAACCTTACTTAGTCACTACCCACGTCCAAGAGATCTTTTTCTTTCCAAAATACCCAAACCTCTCCCCTAAAGAGGCTCTCAAGGAAGATTACTTCAAGAGGTAAACACGTCTTTTCATTTCTTTCCATTCAAGTTCTATTTTATGAGCTATGTATTTCAAGTTTTCATACCATGTTATTATTTACATATAATTATATCCCTATACTATTTTCTTAGTCTTTTATGAATGGGTTCCCCTTGTTACCTCTCTTTTTAATTTTTTATAAAACCATGTCTCATAGCCGTTATGTTGCAGAATGTTTGTCTCAAAATCTCTCTATTTTTCAAGAACTCTTATTATGTTATTGTATTTTAATTTAAATTGTATTATGTTGGTATATGTTATTACATACCCCACTTACTCTCCATATTATTTAAGAAATATGAGATACCCTTTTTCTCTCATCAAATTTTTTTATAAAATTTTAAGCGACGCCGTTAGGCTACCGAATTTTCGTAAGGGATTTCTAAACTTTTCTTTTATTTTGAGTTCCTTTTGTTTTAATTTTCCTATCCTCCTTTATTAAAAATTTTTTGACAACTAAATTATCTTACATGTATTGAAATTTTTTCTTGACAAAGGAATAATTCTTCATCCTCTCTCCTTTCCCATTCTTTTATACTAAAAATGAAAACACCATCTGAGATGTGCTAATTTACCACATTCAAGGATGATCGGTTTTCAGTTTCTCTTATCTTCTTAAATTATGGTCATGAAACCATTAATATGGTCTAAAAGGACTATAAGGTATGTATTATGTATCAAATACGGTTCTTTAATCTTTTTGTACACATGGTTCTGATTTATAAATCAAAATGAGTTCATGGTGTTCAGAAACCACAAATTAACCCAAATAGTTATCATTAAATAATTTATATAATGATTCATCTTTACCCCAAGTAACCAAATGTATTTTAAAACCATGTAACCTTATTTATGTTCACTAATAACATATAACTTCAATTCTAGAAAACAATCCCCATTTTACATGATTCTCCATTCATGTATATAAGTATACTGATCATGAAACAAACGTACCCGAACCATGAAATTGAACCTCTTAACCCATAAAAAAGGCCATGAATGAACATAATAAGGTTATAATAAATAAATTACATGCATAAGAGGTTCTAGAAATCTTAATTAAGGAATTTAATTTGGTTATATAGGACACTAATACTAAGTGAAGAACACCATCAGACTTAAGGTAAGGGTTTCCTCATCTCACTTACATTTTTGTGAGACATTCCCTATTCACTAGTTTTACTTGTGTATGGTGTATGTATACTTCCCATTGATGTATCATATCATTAATATATTTATTTTAATGGTATTAAATTTACCATTTAAAAATTATTAAATTTGGGGCATACGATTCAATTGATTATAATTTTGTAAGTATTTTCTACCCGAACCTCCATTTTCATTCGGGTTGCTCTTATTCTCTATTCACCTAAATGAAATTATTACTTATTCTTATGTACTCCTCATAAATTATGTGTAAATTTTCTAAATATTTTTACCAATCATAATCCTTCTTTATTTTTTGGGGATTTACATGTTTTAAAAGAATCTTTCAAAATTTCATCCCGATAAACAAATGCGATTCAAGGGAACTTCTCGAATTCTTAACCATTTTTAAGTGCACTCCCGAATCTGTTTCAAGCCACCATTATTTTTATAAAATAACTAATTTGATCATGAAAAATTATATTGGTTCATTTATGGTTTTAGTAAAACAAACATGACTTTCCACTTTAAAATTCTCTTTAATATTTTCCTTAAAATCTCTAAAATGTTTTATTTTTAAAGATTCTTAAGAACTATTTTTACATGGTTTCACTTTAGTAGGACAAAATTTGTGCCTGAAATATAATTTAAATGTCCTTAAATTTTATTTTCAGGGATAAACATGTTTAAAATTTGATTTCATGGAAAATACAAATGATTTTCCAAAAGAACTCTTCTTTCAAAAGTCAAAAGTAGTTTTCTCGTCTCATGTTAACTTTTATGAAGTATATGCCTTGTTCACCACTTATTCCATGCATGTGGTGTATGTAATTACTTTTGTTATATCATATCAGGAGTCTAATAATTCTCATGATATTATAAGTAATTATTATTTCAATGTTTCAAGGTGGTATGAGACACTTTGGAATGTTTAAGGATTATTTCCTTAGGAATTTTTCAATGGTCTCATTTAAAAGTATCTTCATCTAAGAAAACATCCCTTATTGAATCTTGTAATTTATTGAGATTTATCTCCTATGATATCATATTCCATATTTAATTGAATGGTTTTTGATTAGTTTGACTGTGGATGTGCTATCTTAAAACTATTCACCAATTTACTACGAATGGTTAGTGTTTATGCTTAATGTTTAGGGAAAGTTATTTACATTTCATATGTTAGTTTCAATATGAATGTGTAGAGTGTTTATATTTATCTCTATTCATATGAGGAATGAATTGGACTTTGTAAGTGTCGGGTGGGGCCAGCTATACCCCCTCAGTACATCGGTAGGTCTTATGAGACAAACTGTGGTCTTGGCACGTGACCTTGAAAAAATGAGTATTTGTGGTTTTGGTTGAGGCCTTAATAATTTTTAGACGTCTTGGACGAGGCCTTTATGGTATATTTTAGAATGTCTGGAATATTAATTTCCCTCATTATGAATCTAGTAATTGAAATTTCATGTTGTTATTTGACTAGTATAATACCCATGGATATTTTTTATTATGGCATTATTTACTCAGCTAATATTCCTTCCATAATATGTTAAAGTATATTACTTGTAGAGGAATTTGTTTTCAATTATTCACCATGACTATAGTTCATGTTTAAGATATCTTCTTCTATATTGCTTACACTTATTGAGTGTTTGAGCTCACCCCTTTCTTATGTTTCATTTTCTCAGGACATGAAAGAGTTTTTTATGATTGACCTAAAAGAATAACCTTAGAGTGGTGGATGTTCCCAATAAAGATTATATGTTGTATTTCTTTTCAAGTTGTAATATTGAACTTATGTATGTATTTGGTTTTATAAAACTAATAATCTACTCGGTCCTTTAGGATTCGATTCCTTGTAATCATGCTAATATATTAAAATAATGTACCGGCTCCAGGCTTCTAGGGTTTGGGATTTATAGTTGGTATCAGAGGAAGTTTAGTAGAAAAATTGGAAACTAGATATTGAAAAAGTAGATAATTAAACAAAACCTTAAGATAGACTTTGGGGATGAGAATACAGGGACATACTAGAATTTTGGTAAGGAATATATTAGGTGGTTTATCAATAAAATACATCCCTGTATAGATACAAATAAGTATAGGTGGGTCTGACATAGATGTATATAGGGGTAAAACCCAAAAACACCTCTTTGAGCTAGACTGAAACGGGAACTAGTGAACGACAATGGGGCCTTTCTGCACTCTTGGTTCGACACTCCCAGGGGATATGCATTGATAAATTCATAATATTATTACAAACAATTATGAAGGATTTGTGCCCCAAAGAAACCAAAGTATATGGTTCTAGGATTTATGATGCGTAAATTTATATTATGTGTTATAAAATGTTTAGAGATATAGAGAGTTCATAATTTTATGAGCTAATATATAATATGGAATTGATTAGAAATGGAGCTTAGTAGAAGGAATGAGAACTTAACCAATTCACGTGATGCGAAGAGTAAGAAGGATCACATCTCTGATGGTATTAAGCCATCATTTCAAAGGAATATTTTCTCCCAAGTATCCTCATGATATGAGGAAATAGTATCATCTTTTGAAAAGGTATGTAAAGACTTCTCTAAGTTCTATGACTTTGAAGGGATGCAAAAGAAGAAGAGGATGACAAGGAAAAACATGGATAAAGAGAAGAAGGGAAAGATATATTTTCCCACATATGATAATTGTGCAAGGAAACACCTTGGTATATGCTTGAGGGGAAAAGAAGTTTTCTTCAAGTGTGGTTAAAAAGGCCACAAAGCTCATAATTACAAGAAAAGGAAAGAATTTTCCTATATTCAATGCTTCAACTACAAGGAGTTTGGACACTATGTGAATCAATGTCCTAAGCATCAAGGGAATATACCCCAAATGATGATTTTGAATAATGATCATGTTATGATGCTACTGCATATGAAGTAGAATGATTAATATGCCTAGTAAAGAATCATTTCATTTGAATATTTTGTTAGTAATGTACTGGTTGTAATAATTATGAGATATATAAGTATTGTAATGCAGTACTATTTCATTAAGGATTTGAGGTCGTATGATGAATGGTACAAAGGAAAATTGATTCATTAGAAAGTTAAACTTTTTAGAAAAAAAATATGATTGAGGGAAAGACAACCCTTAATATATATCTGATGTCGAGATAATGATGAAGAAATGGTTGATTCAGATAAGTACTGACTACCTTGGAACTAATTATTGACTTGTCAAGATGTGGTCTATGCTATCATCTATGGAGTTTACAACACTTTGGGATTTAAGGAATATATCCAATGAAATGTATCTCACTTAAGGAATACAAAAGAATGCATCTTTCCAATATGGTATTATAGTAATTCAAGTTTTTACCATTTTTGAAGAGGATAGATGATGAAGTTATTCACATATTTGGAATTTTAATTTTAGAGTTTCTTCTTGGTGATTAAGGTTTAATGATAAGTTCATCTCAGAAATTTAGAGACCTTTATTATAATGTGTTGAATCATTATATTTTGTAATTTATTAACCATTTACGAAATGGTTTAAGTTGATCATTTGATGGGGTTTTAGAGTTTAATGTCACTACATGATGGTTTGATTATTCTTCCATGAATATGTTGTCCAATGAGAATGCATTGTTTTGTAGTAAACATTTCATTTCTATTTCCTCTTATTAATAATATATTTTAACTATATTCTTGATGTGGGTTTCCCACATGGGAAGTTTCAAGTATGAACCATTAACTATAAAAGTTCAATTTCAAATTTCAAGGATGAAATCTTTGTAAGGAGGGTATAATGTAACACCCCATGAATTTACAAATAAATTTAATATATAATTCATTAAAAAATGGGTCTCTAAAAACACCACTTTATTATAACTTAGCCATGTAAACATTATTTTTACACCTCTGTGTTTTGAATTTTGAAAAAATGACATACACTATTGCGTTCAGTAAGATATTTAGAGTCTGATAATACAAACTAAAGTTTTGGTGAATAGTAACATACCCTTATGAATAGTAACATACCCATATTAATATTAATGAATAGTAATGATTAGTAAATTGTCCTAAAAAATAGAAACTTCACCCATTAATGTATAAATACAATTTTGACATCTTAAAAGTGAAAAAATGATCATAGTATTAGTATTGGTATTTTTGTATGTCATGAATATTTTAATTACAATTTTATGATTAATTTAATAATTTAAAATGGAAATATATTTTCATAAAATGTAATAATAAATTGTTATTTTATTATCTTATGGTTATAAGATAATTTTATGGGACCTTGATTAATTTTTCAAGCTGTTATAAAACGAGTTATAGTTTTAATGTTTTTTTTGGAATAAATTATGATTTTATTTAAAAATTAAATTGAAAATATTTAAAAATTTATTTTAAAAAATTGGAATTCATTTTTTTAATTCTAAACATTGAATAATGGTTAGGGTTAATTTTTGGGATTTTTCTAAAATACATGAATTTGGGTGAATAGTAAAATATGATAATTTACGATAAATGCCAAATACATGATTTATTAGGTCATAAGTGATGTAAGGATGATTTAAGACCACTAGGTTCGAATTAAAATTCACTTATTAATATTAGGGGTCACATGAAACAACACTCTTGGTTGTCTTTATGGAATTAATAAAATAATGAATAAAATATTCAAAATTCACTCCTCTCCTCCACTATTAAAAATCCCCTCACTTCCTCTTCTCTTCAATCCTCTCAAGACTTGTGACTTGTCTAAGATCTTCCCAAATAACCTTCCTTAGTGAATCCTTACATCCAAGAGCTCTTGGTCTTTCTGAAAGACCAAAACCTCTCCCCTAAAGAGGCTCTCAAGGATGATTACTTCAAGAGGTAAACACCTCTTTTCTTTTCTTTCCTTTCAAGTTCTCTTTTATGTGGTATGTATTTCAATTTTTACATATAATGTTATTATTTCCATATTATTCTGTCCCTATACTATTTTATTAGTCTTTTATTAATGGTTTCAACTTTACCTCTATCTTTTTAATGTTTTCTAAAACCATGTTGCATAGCCATTATGCTACATAATTTTCATCTCAAAATATCTCTCCTTTTCAAGCACTCTTATTATGTTACTGTATTTTCAATTAAATTGGATTATGTTGGGATATTTAATTCCATATCACACTTAATTTCTAGATTATTTAAGAATTATGAGATAACCTTTTTCTCACATCAAAATATTTTATGAAATTTTAAGCGACGCGTTAGGCTGCTGAATTTTCGTATGGGATTTCTCAACTTTTCTTTTATTTTGAGTTCCTTTCCTTATATTTCCTCTCCTAATTTCTTAAAACTGTATCTATGACTCTAGTATATTACATGTATTGTAATTTTTTCATGATAAAGGAATAATTCTTCATCATATCTCCTTTCCCTATCTTTTATACTAAAAATGAAAACACCATCCGAGATGTACTAATTTACCACATTCAAGGAAAATGGGTTTTCAATTTCTATTATCATCTTCAATTTTGGTAATAAAACCATTAATATGGTTTAACCAGAATATAATGTACATATTATTTATCATATATGGTTATTTAATCTTTTTTTACACATTGTATTGATTTATAAATCATAATGAGTTCGTGGTGTTCAAAAACCTCAAATTAACCCAAAGGGTTATCATTAAATAATTTATATAATGATTCATCTTCACTCCAAGTAAAAAAATGAAATTTACAACCATTTAACCTTATTAATATTCAATAATAACATATAACTTCAATTCTGTACAACAATCCCCATTTTACATGATTTTCCGTTCATTTATATAAGTATATAGATCATGAAACAAACAGACCCAAACAATGAAATTGAACTTCTTAACCCATAAAAAAGGCCATGAATGAACTTAATAAGCTTATAATAAATACATTACATGTATAATAGGTTCTATAAATATTAATTAATTAATTTACTTTTTTTATCCAGGACACTAAGACCAAGTGAAGAACACCATCAGACTTAAGGTAAAGGTTTCCTCTTCTCACTTCCATTTTTGTGAGACATTCCTTATTCACTAATTTAACTTTTTTATGGTGTATGCATACTGAAAATTTATGTATCATATCATGAATCTCTTTATTTTAATTGTATTTAATGTAAAATTTTAAAATATTAAATTTGGGGCATACATTTCAATTGATTACAATGTTGTAAGTATTTTCTACCCGAGCCTCCATTTTCATTTGGGTTGCTCTTATTCTCTATTCACCTAAATGAAATTATTATTTATTCTTATGTAATCCTCATAAATTCTGTTTGAATTTTCTAAATATTTTTACCAATTAGAATCCTTCTTTATTTTTTGTGGAGTTACATGTTTTAAAATAATCTTTCAAAATTTCATCCTGATAAACAAACCTGATTCAAGGGAACTTATCAAATTCTTACCCGTTTTCAAGTACACTCCAGAATATATTTTAAGACACTATTATTTATATAAAATCACTAATTTTATCATTAAAATTTATCTTGGTTCATTTATATATTTATGAAAACAAACATTCCTTTCCAGTTTAAAATTCTCTTTAATATTTTCCTTAAAATGCTCTAAAATGTTTTATTTCTAAAGATTCTTAAGAACTCTTTTTACATGGTTTCACTTCAGCGGGACATCATTTATGCCTAAAATATAATTTCAATGTACTTAACTTTTATTTTTTTGGATAAAAATGTTTAAAATTGTATTTCATGGGAAATTCAAATGATTTTACAAAAGAACTCTTCTTTCAAAAGTAAAAAGTATTTTTATCATCTCATGTTTACTTTTATGAAGTATATTACTTGTTCACCACATATTCCATACATGTGGTGTATGTAATTAACTTTGGTATATCATGTCAAGAGTATCCTAATTCTCAAGATATTATAATGGATTATGATTTGATTGTTTCAAGGTGGTACATGACACTTTGGAATGTTTAAGAATTATTTCCTTACGAAATTTTCAATGGTATCATTTAAACGTATTTTTATCTAAGAAAAAATAACTTATTGAAACTTGTACTTCATTGCGATTTATCTCATATTATACAATCTACAATATTTAATTGAATGTTTTATTATTAGTTTGACTGTGGATATGATATCTTAAAACCATTCCCCAATTTACTACGAATGGTTAGTGTTTACGATTAATGTTTGGGGAAAGTTATTTACATTTCACATATCAATTTAAATATGATTGTGTGTATTGTTTATATTTATCCCCACTCATATGAGGAATGAATTGGACTTAGTAAGTGTTGGGTGGGGCCCACTATAGCCCCTAGGTGCATCGGTAGGTCTCATGAGACAAACGATGGTCTTGGCATGAGGCCTTAACAAAATGAGTATTTATGATTTTAGATGAGGCCTTAATCATTTTAGATGTATTGGATGAGGACTTGATGGTATATTTTAGAATTTCTGGCATATGCATTTCCCTCATTATAAATCTAGTAATTGAAATTTCATGTTTTTATTTGACTAGTTGAATATTCATGGTTATGTTTTATTATGTCATTATTTACTCAGCTAATATTCCTTCCTTAATGTGTACAAGTTTATTATTTGTAGAGGCATGTGTTTTCAATTATTCACCATGACTATTGTTGATGTTTAGGATATATTCTACTGTATTTCTTACCCTTACTGAGTGTTTGAGCTCACCCCTTTCTTATGTTTCATTTTATTTGGACATGAAGAAGTTTTTTATGATTGACCTATAAGGATAATCTTAGAGTTGTGCATGTTCCCAATAAATCTTATATGTTTTATTTATTTTCATGTTGTAATGTTGAACTTATGTATGTATGTGGTTTTCAAAAACTACTAAACTACTCAGTCCTTTGGGATTTGATTCCTTGTAATCATGAAAATATATTAAAATAATGCATTGGCTATAGGATTCTAGGGTTAAGGCATTACACTCTTGCACTATTTTTTATATGAATATCCATTTCTCCCTTTAAAATTCCCTCATATCTTTTAGTTAATTTTTTAAACATAAATGTGTGATGCACACCATGTATCTAATATCCAATAGTCATAGTTAGTGAAATTTTCCTCTATAACATTCACATTGAGGTGCTCAAAATGCTTCTCTTTGAGAATACTTATCAACCTTAGAACTAAAATTCGAATTTTATTATAGGTGATACCTATAAGTATTCTAAAAATGTTTATCATGAAGTAAGTCGTTATATATAACAAGTGAGTGTCATGTTTTATATCATTTCATCAAGGAATTTTAATGATTTTACTACCACTAAAAATTATTCCCCTATACATCATATCTATATAATGATCCAAGATCCAAATTTCATTTAGAAACAACCATAATTTAGAATGAAACTCATCACTTATTTATTTAGGTAAAAAATAATACCAATCACAACACTTTTTATTATTATATAGTTTAGTGAGAAACTGTTTATCCATATCAATTATATAGATAATAATCTCAACTATATTCCTTTGGTATACAAACCATTAGTGTTTCCCAGCCAAGTGTCACTCAAATCTCACAACAATATGTAGTTACCAAACCCTTAGGATTAACCATGACCACCATGCTTTATTTAAGATAATCCATGTCCAACCCACTTTTTCGTGAACCTACCATGTTAGATGATCGAGTTTTTGACATGTGGTTTCATTACAAGGAAACTAAAAATTAGTATTTGATAGATTTTGTTTTAAAAGACTCACCAGTTTAACATAAATCACATCCATATAAAACCAATTGAATCTCATGGAATATTTGTTATATCATGTTTTTATTAATTTTTGTATACATGATTTTTAGAATTTAGTTTTGAAATCCCTATTTAATTAACCAAATTAATGTGTTCAAACCATATTAGTGTGTAACACTTTACACAACTCACAAGTTTGTGTTACCCACCCAAAAATAATAGACAAAAAAATTTATATATATCTAAATTCATACCAGGAATAAGGTATATGAAATCTTCAGGAGTAATCTTAGAGTGAAAGTTATCCAAACCCACATATTTATAGAAACAGTAATAATTAATTGTGATAGTGGGTAGTCTGACCCCAAATCCCTCTCTCCAGGGATACTTTACTTAAGATAAAATTCAATTCATGATATCACTAAAACTGAATATGAACAAACTAATTTCAACAAGTATTCTCAATATCATAACTCTAAAATAATACTAAGGTCAAGGTATATGAAAACTAAATCTTATTATATCACACATAGAATATAATTACAGAAACAATACCCTAGAATAATTTTTTCACATAAATTTATCATACACAACATTTATATTCAAAAAACACTTTGTAAACATGATAACAATACAAAAGTAAACTAATAAATAAAAACTTTATTTATTTTTCAAAAACATGAAAAAAAAATTATGAATTTTTTATATTTTTTTAGATATGAAAATTCCAACTTATGATTCTTGACTCTTATAATTTATAAAACATAAGAAAAATGTCAAAAATAAAAATTTTAACATTTTTAGGCATGTCGTATGATACGATTGATAATATTTTCATCAGTCATAAAATACAATTGATACATAGGAGAGAAATAGTTTGTGAACCAATCATTTTCTATGATATAACTTAAATTTTATTATAATATTGAATCATTGAATATGATTGGATCTATCATAAATCTTCTATTATATTTTATGATGGAGATGGTATCACATTTATGTCTTGATACCCTATTTACATGAAAACCCTAGATCAAGTCATGTTTTTGATATCATATATCATATGATATGACCTAATTCAAATCCACGAGATTCATTTTTATCATACCTTGAAATATAATTCATTTATATTCTACGACTAACCAAAATAAAAAAATATAACATATCATATTTTATGTTATATCCAAAATGATTTATGATATTAATTTCATTGGAAACCAATAGATTCACATATTTAATCATATGAGAACTTGGATTTAATACCATTTATGGGGTTTAGGGGATCTTCATATGATCTTAGGAAATAAAAACAATCCCATATATATCCAGATCTATCTTCAAAGATTCAACACACATGGAAAATGAAGAACACAATATACCTGAAACACAGTCGCATTATCCTCCATATTATTATTTGATGGAGAAATTTTGATAATGATCATTGAATAAGAAAAGAAAGGCTTCCCACCTATAATGGATTACACCAGACTCCTCCTCCAAAATTATTTTTTTAGTATTTTCAGAATAAGACACTTTAATGGGGATAGTGGGAACCCACATGACTTTCACAACCAAAGGAAAACCCAAAAAATGAAAACATCATCATACCTCATCAAACCAGTTTCAAAATTCAAACATTCAAAATTCAAAACCAAAATCATCACCGTCACCCGCTAAATATTGTTGTCGATGCCTTGGTCAAATTTCTAGACCTCCATCATGACTGACACAACAACCCATCAAGGCCATCAGAATCACATCAAGAGAGTATTCACCAGCACAAACAACTTTCGAGATATTGAACCCTCCTCGATACCAGCTCATCATCAAGAATAAACAACCAAAATCCAATAATGCGACCGAAATACACCACAGAAAAGTTCCACATGAAGAAGACAACCATCCACCATAAACACTGTCACCACAATATGAAAGAATGAAAATATCATATGAACCACAAACACAGTAGGATCTTGAACCAAACCACCACAGATAGGGAACCAAAAAGCACAAAATAAAACACTGAATGATGTAGGGGATCACCAATAGAAGGGAACCCTTCCCTCATATAGGCATCATTGATACTCTTTATTTAATTTAGATCATTAACCATATTTTTCATATCATGTTCCATATCATAGAACCTATACATTACTGATCATTGGAGTGATCTTCATTGAAAATTTCTATAAAGTTGTATCATGTGATAAATAATCCAAAGAAACCATGTAGGATGTTATGACCAGATGCATGCACTCACAAGGAAATAATATTGCAAACCTTATCATACTATATGATATTGTTATAAAAAGCAACCCAAGATTTTATTATAATATATACATATTTTAAGACCTGATATGCATCTCATAAATACCATACCATACAATTCTAGGCATTTATAAGATATGAATCACCCATTTCAAGTGAATATCCATAACTTTCCCCATGCCATTTTCAAACATCATGTCAAAAAAATATTCAATCAAGATCAGGATATTTTCTAACCCCTATATGTTTCACACACCTTGAAACTCCAACAAGAATTTGTTTTAAGTTTGGATGAAAACATCATACTTTCCCATAATCATAGGTTCTGAGCCAAGTGGAAGCACCTTTGGTGGGTCTGAAATTAAAATTTCTTTTAATTTAGAGTTTCCCCAAACCTCGAGAGAAGATATTTCAAGTTAAATATATAATTAATTTATTTATTATTGGAAGAAATGACTACATAGTCTTAATATCCTTTCATAGATGAAATTTTTGATCATTAGAAAACCATTTTAGATAAAATTCATTTGTCTATAAGGATTCAAGTATAGAATCCCTTTTGTGGTTATCCACATGTGATCCATTAATCTCTGAGAAATGCCAATTGATTTCTGGGTTCTAGCATGGTGAATCAATTATATTTCATTTTTCATCTTGATCCCTCCATGATCTTTTAGGCTTGACGGATTTATTCTCATTCTTGTGAGGAAGAGAGGAAAAATTCGAGAGAGAGAAAGAGAGAAGTCTATTGTTCATAAGGATGATCTATTTTCAATTTTGGATTAATTCTACAGAATAGACACAACCATCTATTTATAGAGTCAATGTATTTATTAAAATATTATTTAATCATGTACTAGACCTTAAATAATACGACAATATTTTAAAAAACCTCATTCCATATACTATTACTACTAATAATTATATTATTATTATTTTATAGTGCATGCTAACTTGCACGCTGACAAATATTATTTTACCATCATGGAAATTAATATTGATCACTGAATTCAATCTTGGCCTGCTTTAACTCCTCATCATTTATTGAATACCCCAAATAAATATTTTACTAACTTAAATATATATTTTATTCATAATCGAGAGAATAAATATTTAATAAATATTTAATAAATAAAATAAATATTTTATTCAAAAATAAGAAAGTAATGTTTATTATATATTCATGAAATCAAATAAATTATTTATTAATATATAAATAATTATTTATTACCATATGAATATTAGCGATCAATAAAACTTGAATAAAATTAATTTTTAGTCTTGAGAATAATATTTATTCCATTAATTAAATTCAAATAAGATTTAATCGAGATCAATAGAAATACTTAGTGTGTGATCCTCTAGGATTCTTTCTTATTAACATTAGGCAGGAATTCCTAAAGTCCAAGATTACTATCTAGCAACGAGTCAAGGAACCTAATAGAAATAACTCAATGTCACAACATCAACAACCACATATGAACACTTACTATGTAATATAATCCTTTGGTCTCAATATCACATAAACCAGGTTTCCCATCCATGTCATCAACCTATCTGCTTGATAAATATTTCTTTGACTATCAGAAATAAACATCATTACAACATGGAAATGGAATTTTATGCAACAATTATATTTTATGAAAAGGTATAAGACATTAAATTTCATAAATATGGAAGGGAAAAAATATCCCTCAAATAATCCATTAACAACATGTTAGTCATGATACACCCAACTAACACTACTTCCCACCAACATATGCCATGATATTATTTGTCAGTAAATCTAAGTGTGTGAGTCATAACATGCATTAATGATATTATTAAAGTCTAAGGACCATTACACATGCTAATAGATAGGAATATCTGATGACACCAAAACATGAAGAATTCCTACCGGGGGGTCTGTTCTCATAATATATCATCTTAGAGATTACAAAGTGTGAACTTCATGAGAAGAGGAATCATCATCTTATGAGTACACACAGCTAAATATCTATATACTTTGTACCCTATTATAGTATGTTATCTTAACATAGAAGAATTTTTAAGAATATCATCATGTAATTTCAATATTTTCATCATAGAGGGGAACTATTATGACCTTATCAATGTGACAGATACTCTAAGACATTATCACATCAATCTTATGGAAAAGATCAATCAATATGTGATAAGATATTTATATTTATATTCACTCCTTTGATTTTTATGTAATCTAAAGTAAAAAGTAGTTGGATCTAGGGAACAAAATCCAAAAAAATCCCACTTTCTATAGATATAAATGACAATGACCAGTTAGTCCTCACATGAAAAACTTTCTTCTGTTGAGTGTGGCTATAAGTTATAGGCCTACCACATTTCAATGGATAGGGTTATTAAATCCATATATCTATACAACAAATACTTTTATTGCAACATTACTATCTTGAGAAAATACCTCTTGTAGACTTATAACCAATTATCCACTTCTTGTTCCCATGTCAGAATCCTAAAATCCTGACTAAATCTATAGTCAAAGCTTATCATAAAATGACAAATCACTTTGTTTTAGTATAAACCAAAATCAAAATAGGACAATGCTAAACTTCTTTTTAAGCTGCCTCAGAAGCCACAATGTACTCGAATATTGTAGATATGGTAACCAATGTATGTAATATGTTTTTCTTGCATATTACTATAGCCTTATCAGTGATACTATTTAAATTAAACTAAATAAAGATAATTGTTCAATTACATTGATCACTAGTATTCCCACTTCTATAGACACCAGGAGCTCATCCACGTATTACATTTCCATGTAATATTAGATAGTTCAAACTATATGTCTATGAAATTACATTGGATCTATTTGATATTCACTTATTATTCCTTATTCATTAGTAATATCAAACATAAATATATATCATTACACATGAGATGAATTCCTATCACTTAAGATTGTGGAATTCTTTTAATATCCAAAATGACTTCCTATTCCAATGTATGTTCTATTAGAAGGATTATATGCCAAAAATAATTTGATATTAAATTGATTAAAATTTTATTTTTAAATAAATTGTTTTTATATATACAATAACTAGATTTAGAAAACTCATAGATTCATTTTATAGATATATTTCCACAAAACATGCTTTCTACTTTAATTTAAACTTTGAGAAATTTCCTTCCTTAGTATTAAAAATCTAGTAAGACATAAAATTTGTTTTCCATATTTTATTAATATATACATATTAAAACTTAATAGCCTTCCCACTAAATATTTCATGACACATGTTAATGATTTATTTAAAAAAATATTATATGATCAATATGCATGATTTATTCATAAATAAATTTATGTAATATTCATATATTATTGGAATTCATTGATTCCACTGACCCTTATAGTTATGCCTAGTTGGTATATTATATAGGGTCTCTTTTTGGCCATGTCATATAGACATATTTGATAAGGATTACTCTAAATGATGTGGTCTTAACTATCAATAGCCCAGTATGTTGATCTTAGAAATATGCTTTGAAATGTAAATTAATAATGATTTTTGTCATGATGAGGGGTGAATAATTTTTTACATAGACTAAACTCTCAATAATATATAATTATTTATTGGTACCATGTTTTTTCATCCATTTACAATTTCTCTTGAATACTCACCAATAGTATCAATTCTTAGAAACATTAAAAACAAAGAATCCCTGAATTTTGATACATGGAATACATCACTTATACGTACTTTTCAACTATAACATATTACTATTTATTGGTTATTTGTGGGAATATTTATTCTAAAAGAATAATATATATATAATCCACCATGGAGAACATAAACCACCTATTTGGTTATGAATTCCACTATAGTATGTTTCCCTTGAACTACTTCTCCCATTAATATCAGGGGATCCAAGTATTCCTATTCCAACCCATGTGCATGAAGAGCCTTAAACCATAGAATTTAAATCTTATCCCACTGAATTTAAATAAATATGAAATATTAATTGAAATATAGTTGATCGTGACTAGATGTTAATATCCTTAGTGTTTGGGTGACCATTAACTTAGATGTACCTTAGTGTTTTGATGTTAGTCTGTATAAAAGGCTATATTTTAACAAACTTTTTTCAATAAATACATGTAGAGCTATTATAATTGATTCTTGTCATATTGAATTTGATATGATATCCAGTTGACAATATATTTGGAATATGGTTAGTTGTTTCACTTCTATTTACTAAATATGTCTTGAACATAATAATGGAAGATTTTAAGTATATATAAGACTCATAATTGATCTTTATTTTACTACCATCATAACATTGATGTATATAAGAAAATGTGAGTTAGGGATAAAATTTAATCCATATATATGATCAATGATTTCTTGGATAATATATTATCTGACAATCCAACTCAGATATTCCTCAATCTTTACCAAGTTCACTATTTTACATCACTGAGAATTTCTAAAATTTCTTAAAGGGATATCTTGAAGTTACCTTTATTTTAGATTGTTTCATGTGGCCATATTGAACCAACTCTAAAAATCTTTGTGATATAACTTTATTTAAAAAGTTTTATTTCTCTAAAACATGATAATTAGTTTGTTTGTATATCCATTACTAAGATCAATTGACACTAAAACATTTTTATGTGTATAAATAGGTCAACCACTTTCAATTTTTTTGATAAAAAATTATCTTGTCAAAATTAGGTAAGAGTAATATATTTTATATTCATCATACAATATAATGGATGTTTGTGATTCAAGAGTTACTAAACCATTATTTTAGTATTTAATTACCATAAAAAATGTATTCTGAATTGAAATAATGTCTCATTGTGTCTAGCGAGACACAAGAATAATTTTTTTGTAACACTTATTACAATATTGAATAAATCTAATATGGAAAATAGGAATAGTGATATCTCCTTGCCTGACATAATAATCACCCTTTCTCTTCTTCTTTTGAGTTAACTTTATAACCTTTCTATTATTTTTCATTTCCTATATTTAAATAAATGTATGTTATAAACATATTTTATATAATTCAAAACAAGTGAATACAAACTTTATAAATATACCTAAAGTGGATGAAACTACTTTCTTCTTCGATTCATTTCAATTTATTTTCCATTGTAAATTATTTCAACATATGATGAAAATATCCTCATTTATATTCTACTATATTTTAATCTTTTGTCTCCTCAAAGGGTGCTGCAAATGATCTTATGGATTTAGATTATCTATGGGATCTTCATCATTGTATTTTTAACTTTTCACCACAAGGGGTGGAGAAATATGTTTCAACCAATCCTTATCATCTTGGTGAAGTATGGATAAAATTTTATTGAGATACATATCCATTTCATTTATTTTTGTATTGGAAAAATAAAAATAATCATGGTGGTAGGGATAATAAGATAATGTTAATGGATAATTTCTTGTCCAAGTGGAAGCCCAATTTCACTAACCGATCAATATACCCCATCATTTTTAAATCATGATAAAAAACTAGATTACCTTCTTCCAGTTTACCCTAATATAGTGTAGTGAAAATATTATTTCTTTCTAGACTTCCCTTATCTTTCTCAGGAGAATGGAGATGTGGTATTATGGGGTAATCATCCTTGTCTTTAGGTTATATCATCAAATCTCTATAAATAGTTGATAAATAATACAACGAACATAGGAAGGATCCTCAACATATCTCTAGTAGGTATCCTTTTCACCTTCACTCACCTATTAGGGTGGAAAAATAGAAATAGAGGATTCCAACACATTGTACAAACATTTCGATAATAATGCATTGTATAAACGATTGTACCATATCTAGAAATTTTTATTTGTAAGGAAATACCTTAAGTTAAGGAATGATCACACTATTTTTGTGTTTTTTATTTCCATTTTATACAATAATTATAATAGATTATTAGTACTTTACTTGATTATAAATTATGTGAGAAATAATTATAATTAATTTTATTAATTCTCCCGCTATTTTATCAAGTCCCAATATCCCTAACCATTGAACTCAGAATGTCTAGTTTCAAGGACATTATAGTGTAAAGGATATATATACCCCTTTGAATAAACCCAATTATGGTTGGTTAAACTACTTGAAGGTATTTAGATAGGCAAGTCTTTCCAAACTGTGGATTTGTAGCTCTTCGATTCATTGGGTGGACTCCCCAATCCTGAAATCTTGACTGGGATTTCCTCAACCCCTACTTTAAAGTTACATCAATCCTAGTGAGGGATACTTCTCTTGATACAATATTGTTAATTCAACCCATAAATTTCATAAGAACTCCACTATAAAATGAAGTTCCCTAATGAGTTTTGGTCAAACACTTAGTTCTAAGGATTTCATTCCTAATCAAGTAATGGATGGTGATGTATGACATGATATTTAGGTGAGGTATTTTAATTTATTATGCATAAATTTTATTTTACTTTATCCTTTACATGACTTGTAAGTCTTAATTTTATTTTACATAATTAATTAACCACGTCGGATAAAACATTTAAAAATAATATATTTATTGAAATTTTATCTTTGAACATTAATTAATTTATTTATGTGATTGTGGTATTTCAGGTATAATTTAAATAATTCATAGAAATAAATAAATAAATAAATAAATGAAATTATTGTGATATTATCTAATTTTTGATTTATTTAGTGGATAATAAATAAACCTATTACCCAGGGGAATAACTCCTTGTACCAATCTTGGCATGAGTTGCATCATTCCACATGTCCACCTATGTATCACCTAGTTTAGAATCATTATAGTTATATCTTGAACTACCTCCACATTCCTTGATATACTACATTAATTACATGTATTTATAACTCACATATAGGTGAGGGGAACTAAAGGATTGGTTAAGGTGAATTACATAAATAACCTTAGACATGTAGGTCCTACATAACAATGGAGGGAGGGATGACTTATAGGCAATCAAATTTAATTTAATATTAAATAATTGTAAACCCATGCAATAAATTAAATTAAATAAATCTAACACATACATAGATCTTGTTCAAGACCATGAATGGTGAAGCACATGCAATGGATACACAAAAGTGTAACCGGTTAATAATCATTTCTATTCATTCTTCATTATTAAGATAAAAAAACCTATATTAATTAAATCCCTTTTATCTTAATGACCATCCAGATTCACTTGGAGATACCCATCATTAAAGGAATTCATAGAAAATAAACAACAGAAATAATAATAATAGATTATTATAATAAATTAATTGAACATTTAATAATTCTTTAAAACCTTTATTAAATTTTCAAACACAAAATGTATAGAAATCAGTAAAATAATATTTTAATGCTTCAATTTAACAATTTAATTTAATTTAATTCTATTATTTATTGGGAGACGACATGACTTTTACTTACGAGATACACATTGTGTACCTCGATTATCATGTACCCTATAAACATGCATGAGTCTTTGTTGTGTACCTCAGAAGGAATACATGAAATGTATAATCCAAATACACACCATATATCAATCTTATCATCTCTCCACTTAACCCACTGAAATACTCAACATGTTCTTCTAATGGGGAATCACAGGACGTGTACACTAGCTACACGTCGTGTGTTCCTATTGTCATGTGGATATTTAACACTTGGAATATATCAATGTGTATTCCAGACATGGGAAATAATGAACCACATGGTGTGTATAAGTTAGATACATTCCATGTATGTCATTATTACTCTAGGCTATCAGCATCGTGTGGTTTTGTTTATGTTTAGGACTAAAATAGATACATGTATTTCACCCCTAAACTATGTAGGCTACATGACTTGTATGCCAGCTACATGCTCTGTAATCTGATAAGACGAGTGATAGGTTGTCCCATTCTATATGTGGAGTGAAATAAATGCACCCTGTAAAGTTACTATTTTTCATGTCATATATCGCACAACACATCCAAATAAAGTTCACTTGGGTATACAACATGTACTATGGATACATGTCATGTAACACATTCTTATTGGCCAAAAATATTGGCACTTTTCGATGGAATATATCTTTATTATTAATTTGTTCTTATAATTTTATGAAAATTAAATCATGAACAATGAGAATTAAAATATCGATAAAATGTTAATTAAAATTTGATTAAACAAAGAATAATATAGAATTATAATATCTTACCTATAATGTGTATATATATCAAAAATAGAACAAATAATTATAAATTTAAAACTTGACCACTCTGAAAACACTTGTAGGTTTCATTTTCAAAAGGAGCGCCTTTGGTGGGTGTGAAAATAAAATCTATTTTAATTTAGAGTTGTCTAAAACCCTGATAGAGGATATTTCACTTTAAATTTATAATTTATTTATTTATTATTGGAATAAATTATTACCTCATATTAGGATCATTTCTTTGATGGTTTTTTTGATCTTATTAAAACCCTTTTATATTAGCTTCATCTCACTTTATCAATTCAAGTGTAGAATCCCTCTAGCGGTGATTCACACATGCTCCATCGATCTTTGAGAAACGCGAGCTGATTTTCATTTTCTACCCTGATATATCATGTATCTAGTGCTATTATTCTTGATCACTCCAATATATTTCAGGCTTAAAGGAGTTATTCTCATTCTTAAGAGGAATATATAAGGAATTTTAGAGATAGATAGAGAGATAGAGATAGAGAGAGGGATAGATATGTCCATTGTGCGCAACGATTATCTATTCTCAATTTTCGATTAATTCTACATAGTATACATAAAAATATATTTATAGAGTTGGGGTTTAGATTAAAATATTATTTAATTTCATACCATCCCATAGATAATATTATAATATTTTAACAAACCTCATGACATATAATACTAATAATACTACTATTATTATTTAATGGTGTGTAAAAACTTGCAAACTAACAAATATTATTTTTTAGGTATATAATTTAATATTCATCATAGGAGGTGATATTGGTCCACTCAAACTCATCATCATTTATTGAATACCCTAATAAATATTTTATTCAATTAAATAAATATTTTATTCACAATCTAGTGATTTTTTTAAATATTCAATAAATAGAATAAATATTTTATTCACAAACCAGTGAATAAATATTTATTATATATTCATGTATTCAAATAAATTATTTATTAATAACTAAATAATTATTTGTTATATTGTAAATATTAGAGATCAATATAACTTGAATACAATTATTCCTCGGTCTTGAGAATAATATTTATTACATTAATTAAATTCAAATAAAATTTAATCAAGATCGATGAAAACACTTAGTGTGTGACCCTCTAAGATTATTTATCATTGGAAATAGGCGGGTACCTGTAAATTCCAAGATTACTATCTAGTAATGGGTTACAGAAACCAAGATAAAGAACTTAATTTTATAATGTCTACAACAACATAAGAACGATCACTCTGTAATATAATCACTTTTTCTGAATATCTCATCAATAAGGTTGCACGTCCATGTTATCAACCTATATGATTGATATGCCTTTCATTGACTATATAAAATAAACATCATTGTACTATGACCATGGAATCTATTTGAAAATTATATTTTAATAAAATGGCTGAGACATCAACTTCTATAAAGATTGAAGGGAAAAATACTTTGTTGATCTATCTATTAATAATCTGCCATCTGTGACATTCCCAATGTACCCTACTTCCCACTAACATATGGAATGATATTTTTTGTCAGTAAATATAAGTATGTGAGTCATGACATGCATTATTGATAATATTAAAATCTATAGACCATTACACATGCTCATAGATAGTAATATCCAATGACACCAAAACATGTAGAATTACTACTTATAGGTATGTTCTCATAATCTATCACCTTGGAGATTACTAAGTAAAAACATCATGAGAAGAATACTCATCCACTTAATAGTACTCACACTTCATGATATATATAATATGTACCCTATCATTGTATGTTATCTAACCATAGAACTATTTTAAAGAATATCATTATGGGATTTCAAGGTTCTCATCATAGAGGGAAACTTATATAACCTTATCAATGTGATAGATACTCTTGGAAATTATCACATAAATGTTATACAGAAGAACAATAAAAATGTCGTAAGATACTTATATTAATATTCACTCTTTTTAATATTCATGTAATCGAAAGTATAAAGTAGTTGGTTCAATGAAACCAACTCCAATAATAATCTCGAGAGTTTTATCATCTATAAGGTGATCCCTATCATATCTTCTATAAACATAGTTTATCATACTACCCCTATTGGACATAGAGTGAAAAGAATAGTTGGATTCAATAATTCTTGAATCAAGGTGACTAGATACACTCAAAACTAAACTAATCTTTTACTTTTAAATAGGATTTATGGATGAACTTCCTGAATCATATATTCTAGAATAAAATATTCAATCACTACATTATTTATTTAGATTCCATTTCTTACTATAATTCTATCATATGGATCAAGGCTCGAACAAATTACATTGAATCGTCTCTCACTTCTATTTCTCATTCTCTTGAATTTTCCATGAAATATAATACCCCATACCTTCTATATTGGATTCTTTTCTAATAAAATCCTGAGTTTCTTTACCTCTTGAATTTATTACTATAGTAACCATCATGTCCCATACATTTTTCAGCAATGATAGAAGGATCTACACACACACTAATCCAATAAAATTTACCCCAATGGGATCAAGATATCTTTGAGTCACATTGAATTAATTGTCATGATCCACCATTAAACTTCCTTATAATATTTTCATATTGAACAATATCTGTATCAAAAAAACATTGATCATTTGGCCTCTCATAAATATTAAAAAGTGTAGTAATCAAAATATAATTCATCTCTACCTAATAGACATTGAAGGCCACATTCCAATCCAACATAATAAAAATCACCTCAAGTTATTTCTAATCAATTATTTTCCATTAATATTTTTACATCACTTCTAGTTTGACTCCCTTCAACATAACTTTCAAATCTATTTGGAATAAATAGTCTGCAATACTTATCCTCTAGAATATGAAATTTTTCCTATTGAAATTATCAATCTAAAACTTAACCACTTCCAAAGATATCCTTTTAAAATCAATTAACTCTCAAAGAATTCAAAAAAATCAAAGGGATAATTAATTTATTAGTAGAATTATCCCATAAGTCCAAGAATATGATGATGATCAACACCAAGTTCTGATCTCCAGACTAGGGTCTGACCATTATAAACTATACAACAAAGTTATGACACCACTTATTATTCCTGAAACCTATAATATGGATGTTATCATTTAGAAACCTCAAATAAGTAACAAAGGTTTAGAACATCCAATATAAATGACACTTAATATTAAAAACTAGTCTTCTAAAATGGGCTCCATAATATCTATACCAAATTGCCTCAGTCTCAAATAATAACTTGAGAATGAAAATGAATAGAAAGAACAAATAAATAAATGGAACCACAATGCCTAGAATAAAATGGTTCTAGAATTACCCTAATCCATGAGAGGAATAATGTAACATTTGGATTTAGATTGGAAACATCAGTGTTACTATAGAAAAAATACTTTAAATCTACTTAGAAATAGATGAAGTCTTATAAATAGTTCAATTATTGTACAAGTGAATCCAATTTCCATTTCATAGATGAGCTCCTCCAGTTACACCAATTGAAACAATATTCAATATTTGAAATCAACCATCAATCGATCAAGACAACTATCAGCACCTTATAATTATACCAACTCAACTTGTAGTTTCTGATGTACAATGTGTTCTTTGTAACTCATCCATCAACTTCTTACACACTTCCAAAAATTTACATTCGTCACCACCATTTCAAACATTCGTTTCCACCACCCCTGCGTCATCCTATACCATAACTGGAGTTCTGAAACCAATCCTTTTTGAATTAAATAACTTTTCTGAAAAACAATCCTCTATAGCCAAGTCTTACAATACATTGTGAAATTGTAAACTAACTTACTAAATACAATTGATCATTTAGATCAGATATGAAAATATATATCTTAGTGAGTCTTATCATTAGTTTGCCTCCATATTTCAACATAGTACTTCACACAATGATAAAATGTGTCTTAAACTATGTTAATTATAGGTAATTTCTATATCCCCTTAAATATGACATTGATTCACTCCAAAATATTTGTGTTCATGTTTCCATACCTTTACCCAGATCAAAATCTAAATACCACTTAACCTTTTCGTATTCACATCATATAGTTTCAAAAATATTAATTTACCATTCAGATCCTTTATAATCCCTCCTTAAACCTTCTCTGAGAAGGATTATATGCTATAACACAATGAACCAAATACATAATGATTTTTGTAATTATGACCTGATCATAATAAACATGAACATTAATATTACTTACCCAACTTGGTGATGGTTTTCCTAACATTTCTGGTGATATTTTTAATATAGTATATATAGGCGAACATTCTTATTTATGTGATATTATTACTTGGGGTAAGAAAAATTTCATAGATAAAGAATTTTTAGTGGACCACATTACCTTTTTTTATATTCTATCTCTATGTATGCATGAGTCTAATGGTTTAATTTTTTAATGTATAATTTCAAACAAATTAATATAGTTTAAGACTATTAATGTATAACTTATATAATAACTTATGATTTTTTTTACCCACCCATAATAAAATATAATAATATTCACACATATCCAAATCCATATTATTCATTTTTTTCATATAACCCATTCATATAAAGGGTTTAAATCATATGAAACTAAAATATATGAAAGAGTAATAATTGTGGGATAGGTTTCCAACTAATATACCTATTGAAAGAATCGAACTCCCCATGTTAGTGTAGCCTCACCCAAAGTACAACTACCCATAGATCTATACTTGAGATCAATATCAATTCCAATATAATACAAACACCAAATTTGTATGAATCAAAAATAATATTAAATTTTAAACGTATAATTAGGAAAAAATCATAGTCTTGAATGAATGAATCTAAATAGTATTCAAGTACCTTGCATATAACTTCTAATATTCATGGAATGATAATAATAAGAAACAATTTACAAACAATAAAAATTAGTGACATTAAATGAAGAATTGAATTAGGAATTCATACTTACGACTGATTAGTTTTTACTTGGTGTTAACGAATAATGATTACTACTCATTACTATTTTTAATTATGATTAGAAAGTCTTAATCATTCTTCATTAGTACTAATTGATTATTAATTTTTTATAATAATTATTAAATAACTATAAAAAATCCTAAAAAATGATTAATTTATTATTAATTTATGCTAATTATTGTTAATTATTACTAATTACTAATAAGTATGATTAATAATAACGAGTTATGATTAGTTAATCCAAATTAAACATCATTATTACTAATTAATTTTAAATTACCATTAATTATTGTTAATTAAATATAATTAATCATAATAATGGTTAATTATTTTTTAAATTATTTTAATAACTATTAATTATTTCTACCTATTGATAGTTAATATTAATTATTACTAATTAAGATTAGTTATATCTAATTAAACATCATTATTACAAATTAATTATTGAGTACATATAATTATTGATAATTAATTTTAACTACTCTAAATGTTGATCAATTAATTATTAATTTATGATAATTATAGTAAACAATTACTAATCACTACCAATTATGATTAATTATTACAAATTAAGATTAGTTATATCTAATTAAACATCGTCATTAACAATTAATTATTAATTACCTCCAATTATAATCAATTAATTGTAATTAATCCTACTGATTATTTATTAATTGTTATTTTATCTTAATTATTATTAATTATTACTAATTATTACTAATTATAGTTAATTATTACCGATTACGATTAGATATATCTAATTGAAACTACTTCTATGACACTGAAGGTATTTTTAAATTTTTTAAGAAAAATCTAATGATTGTTGGTGGTAAAAAAATACCACAGGAGGATTAGAGTGCTTCCCTGGTCCAATTCCCTCATAGATCATCCCCTCCAATGCTTCCCTGTACATCATGCTTTCCTCCATCACCTTCACGATTCGTGACTGTCGTGCCTTACCTTTGGTTCCCGGAACCGAATGGCCGAAAATGAAAAATATATGATTCATGATCAGTGGATGGAATATACGACATAAAAGCCTATGGAGAGGAGAGAAACTAGGTCATAGAATGAGGCTTCACTTCCGGAGAAGCTGTTGCAGAGTGACTGTTTCCGCAGCGGATGCACCCATTGCATTTGGGGCGTTTACTATGAAAAACTTGAGGATTACAACAACCATCGTGATAAGAACACCAATCCATGAGTGTGATTTTTAAAGACCTGAATATTTCCTTCTTCCTTTACACGTCTCTTGGGTGGATAAATATTTATCATGATCATATTTTGTGTTTTGTTTTTGAATCGATTAATTATTTTTCTTCAAAAAAATTCTAGTGGTAAAAACTAAAAGTAATATTTATCATTGTGACTAGCAGTTAGAAAACTCTATCAATAAATTTTTTATTGTCATCATTTGGTGATTGTTATGTAGTTTTTAAAAACATTTTTTATAGAGTGTTTGTACTCTCTTTTTTTTCATTGATTTATATTTTATTCACGAAATTAAATATTTTCTTTCAAAATGCATACAAGTATCTTTGAATATGGAAATAAATCATACTATGTTTTGAATATTTTGATTTCTCATTAATTTTTTTGAATGACACACACTTATAATTATTTTAAATCATATATAAATTTTAATAGATAAATTGAGATAAACTTTTTACTAGAATAAGACAAAATATATAATTCATTGATATACAGTCAGTTTTTTAATGCTCACATTACATTAACTTGTTCATAATGGAAGATTTTTTTATTTTTTAATCAATTAATACATCCTCAAAATTAATTATTTTTTTGAAAAAAGTGAATAATCTTATAAATGATATATTCAATGTAAATAAATAATTATCCAAAATAGTGGAAAATATGAAAAAAAATGTAAATGATATTTTGACTCGAATAAGGGTTAGTGGTGTAAAGACCCTATACCCAATAACCCTAAGTTGGGGGTTACATTATTAAATTGGTACATGGTACAAGTGATTGCATCCCAAAGGACTTAATAGTTTAGTATTCTTGGTAAAGTAGTTGTATACTTGAAATTCACATTACATTTTAAAATATGAAATACAAAAATAATTTCATTGAGAACGCCATTATTATCCCTTTGTGTCACCCTGCATATCAATCACAAAACACTTTCTCATATCCTGGGAAAAGTGAAACATAAGAAAGGGGTGAGATGATATGCTTAGTAAGGGTATACATATAAAATAATCTATCATAAGTAAGAATAAATGTTTATTTCATGGTAAATAACTAAAACACATTCCATTTAATCAATAACTTGATCATAATATGGAAGGAAAAAAGATGATTAAATAATTCCATATAAATAATTACATGAGAATGTGACTTAACCACGGATATTATAATAGTCTAATAATCACATGAAATATCAATAACTAATCTCATAATGAGGGAATGTATAATGTGGGACATTATAAACAAACCATCAAGGCTTCGACCAAGACACCATACATAAGAGGGTAAGGCCTTGGCCAATACCCAAACTAGTTTGTCTCATGAGACCTACCGATGCATCAAGGGGATATAGTGGGCCCCTCCCATCACTTACTAATTATAATTCATTCATAATATGAATGGTGTGAAACATAAACAACATAAGCATTCACATTAAAACTAGCATATGAAATATGAATACTTTAACCATAAACCATGAAGGGTATCAAAATAGCACATCCATAGTCAAAATGATCACAAACCATTAAATAAAATATGGTAGAATATATCATAAAATATCAAATAAAGTAAGAATAATATTCAATAATGTTTGTTGACATAAATGAAAATACACTAATAAAACAATTTTTTTTAATAGAAATACCATTTTCTACTTTGAAATCATTTATTTGAAATTCCATGCAATTATAATAGAAAACATTTTCTTTGAAAAGAACTTGTAAAAATATAAAGTAATATTAAAAAATTAAGGCATGAAGAAAATGATAAAATCCACTCATTCCAAATAAGTTAAAAAATATTCCTAATGTATTTTTTTTGGAAAAAGTTATAAACTTCCTCATTCGAAAAAAAAGATTCCTTTAAAACCGTTTTATAAAAACTAAAAAAATGGGTAATAAAATACATTAAAAATTAATATGATATTATTAAAAATCCTTTTGAAAATAATTTTATAAAACATAGATATGAAAGAGAAATATTCCCAAGTGGCGACTTAAACAAAAATGATCCTGAATAATGATGAGACTGTAAAATAACCCTTAATAATTTTTTATTAGTTGAATCTAAATCCCCAGAACTTCAAATGAAACTTTAAATACGATGAAGATAGGTATATTCATGATATCATATTTAAGGGTCAGAATATACCCCACACAAAATAAATAAGTCATGAATAAGGCATGTATCCCACAAAAATAAAAGTGAGACAAAAATCCCTTACCTTGTGTTATCCTTTAGTTGAACGTACATTAAACTCATGTATAATGGTTTAGATAATTTTATTAATTTATACCAGAACCATATCCACATTTATGATACCATATATGATCCTCTTATATCACATTGTTACACATTTTTTAATAATATTTAGTTATTTACCTTCTTTTAGGTGTTAACTGCTTCATTTTCCTGTGCATATTTTGTCATGTAAGTCCTGATTATTGTGAATAGGAAATTGTTCCATGGTCTCCATAATTATATTAATGTCATATATATCATATTTATTCATTATATAAATTCTTAGAATCATTCTTTAATGGTGAACATGAAAAATGAATGACATTGTGTTGTGGAGACGGTAGGGCGTATGCACGCACGAACGATGATATCATTACATTAATGGTGAAGGGGTAAAGAAGTTTATGTCATGCCCCATAATAGAGGGGCCTATGATGTAACTAACCCAAGACACCCTCTGATAGGTGAGGGGCTGGTGACTAGCACTGAGTAGGCATTTCCCACAAATGAGAGGTATTTTCGTAAGTACCTATAAAAACGTACACATCTCCAAGCCACCCAATGCTGAAATGTAAAAAAAAAAGAAATAATGCATTCATAAAACTATGATCCCACAAACATAGTAAAAAAATATGTGAAGGAAAAGTAAATCGGGCCAAATAAAAGCCCATAAAAAAGAGTTTGTACACAAGCCAACTAAAACTAGAAAGAGTCCAACCTAATCCAAGGGCAAGGACTACGTCAAAGGTATGCTCTTGGTAAACCCCTTGGTTTTCCCAGATCCAACTATGCTCCACCCACGCTTGGTCCTCCTAGGACACCTTCAAAAGGGCTTCTGACTATACAAGACACGACACATGTGGGCAAAGACCGTGTAGGGGTGAGTATAACAATACTCAGTCGGACACCCCAAAAAACACTAAACACGAAGCACTAAGTATAGTCAGATTAATAAAAGAGGTAACACTATACAAAAAATACATGAAGTAAATAAAAAACCCAGATATACTTATGAGAGACTCCATACCATCAGGCGGTCATAACTAAATGCCAGCCACAAGATTATACTTGAACCAACGCTCATTCCAGGAGAACTCACTCCACGAGCCATGTTATCATTGGAGACACTCGAAGAAGAGGTACAGATCATTTGGGACCCACCCAAATAGAATGCACTATTCTGAGAACAATATGATACACAGAGAGGTGTTAATGCCTAGAACCACCAGGTGACACCCGAACCTAATCTGGATTAACCTATTATATAGGGGATCATATGCCAATGATTCCACAAACCCTACCAATGCAGCTTGCTAGATGGATGATCAATGTTCTACATAGAGAGGTCACACTGATTCCAAAAACTCCACTAGGTATGATAGAGTATCGCACTCCAATATCGCAGATATATGTAGCAACTCTATCTAATAATTGACATCTAGAGGGGATTACAATCTAGTGATGTGGATATAATTCCGCACTGTACCCTCAAGGAAATGATCAAGGGAATTCACTCAACCTATAATGGTCCAATATAAGAAAATATAGAGAATCAAATCCAATGAAGGAACCCAAAATTGGTCTTGAGTCAACTGTTTTAAAATTTGGGACATGCTTCCACTGAAGGAACACTGTTTGAAGATTCCTTTTAAGAGTTATGACAGTTTGAATGAAGATTCCAACATACCATCAATGGCTTGTGGACCTACTTCCATGGTAGGTCCACCTATTGCCACGGTCGGTCCACCTACCACTGTGGTTAGTCCACCTACCATGTGGGCTGGCTGCCCGTGGACCGACTATAATGGTCTATCTACCTTTCGTGCCTAACTGGACACCATGGTTGACTGCCTACAGATTGACCGCGTGATTACTACGCTCATGGAAGCTCGAGCTGCCATGACACCATGGTTGAACACCACAGTCAATCACCGAATCCGATCACCGCAGTCGACCACAATGAAGCTCCACCCCAGTTTCCCTGAATTCGACGTGGGTTTGACCTGGGTCCACCTCGTTTGGCCCAGCCCACCAGACTGACCCGACCCACTGACCTGGCCCGACCCACTGACCTGGCCTGGTCTACCGACTCACCTAGGCCCCCTACGAATGGACTACCTATCCCGGACCACATTGTGTTCAACCCCCACCTCTTCCATCCCATGTTTTCCGACCCCTCTAGCCCCGTCACATCCAACGTGCCCCATGCGGCCCCTACTGTGGCCGCATGCGGCTCCGCTGCCCACACACGGGCCACTGTTTTGTCTTCTATGCATCACCCTGGCCACCAGTCACCGCGACTGTGCACTGGTGGTCCTATCCACGGACCACCATTAATCCTCTGATGCTTTTAAATTTAAACAATCATAGATCCGATCTCCTTGGGTCCCGATCTACACTGATCCAACCTTGGTTGTCAATTTGCCTCAAATCTAGGGGTCCGATCAAATTCGAAACCACCCGACAACATCAAGACAAGACTATGAGGATCCAACGATGAAGAAAATGAAGAAAGTATGTAAAAAATTCACAAGAACAAAGTTTTATCATAATGGGAGAAGATTTTTGTCTAAACATCAAGAATAGAGTATTTAGGTTAGAAAACTAGATTAAATAAACCCTGTATAATAAAACCCTTCATATAAAGCAACTTATCCACAAATCAATCTATTCATAGATTGGTTTTCATTGATAAATGAAATTAGGAATGAAGAATAAAAAACCAAAACACACTTCTTACCTCGATTTGGATCGATCTATGATGAAAAACGAAGCCGCGTTGCATTTTTTAGTGAGATCCTTCAAAAATTGATGTGCGTCGATCGTTGATAATAGATCCGTTGTCATTCATCAGAAAGTATTTATAGATATCTCTCTCCCTAATAATATATAAGTTATAGGGTTATGAAACTAACTCTATAATTCTGCAATAAGTATACACTTAATGAAAAAGTCACTATGTCACTACATCAATAAAATAATTTAATTATTTTATTCATTTTATGCCCACGGTAACTTTTTCACAAACGAACTACGCCGACTAATGTCAGGTCAAAAATAGAGTAAATAAAATATTTTTAACTCAATGGTGCCCTCATATTTATGATATGGGTACCCATTTAAGAGTTATTCTACTTTTTTGGAAAAATTGGTCACGCGTGTTATTAAATATTTTAATATTTTTAAAACATTTTTTCCATCACACTAGGCCTCAGAATTACTTTCTGTCTTAGTTCCTAGTCTTGAAAATAATATATATAATATATAAAAACAATACACATAAAATTTGAGATGTCACATTCTCTCCACCTTTGGGATTTACATCCCTGAAAATCCAAAATAAGGGCTACTCAAATAGATGGGGGTACTGAGCATGAATATGAACCTACCACTCCCATGTTCTCTCCTAGAGACTCCCATCCTACCACTATGCGAGCACCAAAGGAATTGATCACCCCTAAAGGATCTTCTCATATTGACCCTCGATCTTCATTGGGTACTCAGCAAAGGTCACTCCATCCTCGATGTCCAGCTCACCATAATTGATAATGTATGACATGTCATGCACGCACGTCCTCAGCCGTGACATGTGGAAGTCATTGTCCACCTAATCTAACTGTGAAGGTAGAGTTAAGAGGTACACCATATCACAAACTCTACATAGTATCTGGAAAGGGGCGATGAACCTTGGAGATAGCTTACTGCCCCAGCCAAATATCTATAATCTCCATCAAGGTGAATCCCAAAGGAACACATGGTCTCATTCCTCAAACTCCACAGGCCTCCATCGCCTGTCAGAATAAGAATTATTTTGTCTCTAAGAAGTATTCATCTACTCCTGAATGATATCCACATTCTTTTTAGTAGCTTGAACCTACTCCGGGCTCATGAGTGCTGACTCTCCTGGGTCAGTCTAGAAAAGTGGTGACCTTGTAGGGTCACCCGTAAAAATCCTCGAATGGTGCCATACCAATGGTGAAATGGTAGATATTGTCATCTGAAAACTCTACCAGTGGTAGGTGATCCTCCGAACTACAGCTAGATTCTAACATGAAATCCCACAACATGTCCTCCAGGACCTAAATAGTCCACTCAGTATGGCTATCCATTTGTGGGTGAAACATTGTGCTCAAGCGTAACTTGGTCCCAAACGCCTCCTGTAATCCTTTACACAACTGGGTGGTAAAGAGAGAATCATGATTAGAAACAACAATTGATGGGACTATATGGAGTCAAACAATCTTCAGAACATATTTTCACCCCAAGATCTCTACTAAAATCTGCTCTCGGATAGCTAGGATGTGGGACAACTTGATGAGTCGGTCAATGATCACCCAGATGGCATCATGTACCCTATACATACATGGTAATCCCATCATGAAGTCCATAGATATACCATACCGCTTCCATTTTGGAATATAATGGGGTTGATCTAATCCTGCTGGTACCTAGTGCTCAACCTTCACTTACTGATAGGTAAGGCATCGAGAAAAAAAATCTGCAACTCCTTTATTCATCCCTGGCCACCAAAACTAGTGTCGGAGGTCCTTGTACATATTCTACACCCCTAGACGTACTAGCAAATGGGATGTTTGAAACTCTTTAAAAACATACTCTCACAACATCACTGGTACTATCGTGCAACCTCTAAATAGAACTACATGCTCCCCACCTTTTGAATATCCATCAGGAGCTTGCCTTGTGGATATCTGAGCACATATGGTCTTGTAGTTGGTATCTCAAATCTATGCCTCCCTGACTCTCTATAAGAGTGGAGGGGTGAAAACCATTGACTGAAGGTAAGATGATCCATCTCCATCCATAACAGATATCTGTAATGAGTCCAACTACTCTGATTCCACATTAAGAAACTGTGAACTAGATCTCATGCTAAGAGAATCTACAACCACATTCCCCTTCCTAGGAGTATAGAAAATCTCAAAGTCATAGTCCTGGAGGAACTCAAGCCATATTCTCTACCTCAAGTTATGATATATATGAGATATGATATAATTGAGACTCTTTTGATCAGAGTAGATGAAAAACCGCTCTCCCATCAGGTAGTGTCACCACATATTCAAAGCGAAGAGTACCACTACTAACTCAAGATCATGGGTCACATAGTTCTGCTCATGTTGTCATAACTAGAACACACCATAGTAAATCACCACTTTACTCTTTTTTAGGAAACAACCAATCATGACCTCTAATTCATTATAGAACACCATGTAATCGACGCCTTCCTCTGGTAACCTCAAGATGGGAGCACTTGTCCACCTCTACCTCAACTCCTAAAATTATTGCTGTAACTTTTCCATACACACGAAAGGCTTCCCATTTTATTTAAATGATATCAAGGGTGATTTAAATCTAGATAATTCAAGTAAAAACCTATGATAGTACCCTTCCAATCCAAGTAAAATCCTCACCTTGGAAACACTATTGGGTGTCTCCCAAGCAAGCATTTCCCAAACCTTTACTGGATCCACTGCAACTCTAGCCTTTTAGATGAAATGTCCTAGAAAATGGACTTATTGAATACAAAAAATTTAACTTCAATAGCTTCCAATAAATTTAGTGATCTAAAAGTGTTTCCAATACTATCCTTAAGTGTTTCTCATTCTACTACTCAGATACCAAATACACTAGGATATCATTGATGAATACCCCCATGAACCGGTCTACGTAAGGCTGAAAATTTGGTTCATGAGTCCCATGAACACTGTTGGGGTGTTCTTCAATCCAAAAAACATCACCATGTACTCATTGTGACTGTAATTGCATTTTAAGGCTATATTCGATATATCCTCATCTTGTACTTGTATCTAGTGATAGACTGAACTAATGTAAATCTTTAAGAACCACTACGCCCATTTAAAATGATGAAAGAGGTCATCGATAATAGATAGTGGATAATTGTTATTCATGGTCACCTAGTTTAAGCGTATAAAATCCACACATAACCTCAATCTCCCGTCATCATTCTTGGAAAACAAAACTGGGGTTGTATAGGGTGATACACTGGGTCTCACGAAGCCCTTCCTCTATAAGTCCTTGAACTATACCCTCATTGAAAAAATATCTATGAAATCCATCCAATATGTAGGTGTAGATATCTGTGTTTTCCTGGGGTATAGATCAATAAATAAGTCTATCTCTCTACGGGGAGGTACAACTTGAACATCTTTAGGAAAGACGCCCTCATACTCCGCCACCACTGCAAGAAACTGAGGACTCATAACATCCAAAATACTGAGGGTTGGGCTATCCAAATGATGAGTAATCGGCTGCACCCTCCTATATGTGATCATGTCCTATAATTCTAGGATTTTATTTTCACTAACATAGGAGAACTTGGTTCCATCACTATGGACACACCACACTTTTCTCCTAAAACAGTCAATCTGAGCATGAACTATGGATAACCATTCCATACCAAGAATGAAGTTCTAAGGCCCCGACACCACTACCAAGAGATACTAAACAAAACTCTCACCTAAAAGATTCAGGTCACACTGTTGGAACCAGTGTGTGATCATCGAGTCTCCTCCAGTAGGAGTCTCCAAGCATAAGGGTCGAGTCAATGGTTCAACCAGAATATCTGAGTCTCGAACAAGATTTGTGGAAAGAAAAGAATAAATTTAACCTATATCTATCAAATCTGAATCTAAGGTATAAAAGATACATATAATACCTCTTATCATCCCTAGAGACTCGAGGTTATAAGCCTTCATATCTTGTACCAACCCTTGTCCATGTCCACTAGCTCCCTGAGCCAGGCATGGACCACCAGGGGCTAGTGGAGGTAATAGGTAGAACCTCTGACCACCTCCTACTGCACTACTAACCCTCTTCCATTTCCATCGCCCTGAGGAATAACCTACTCCTATCTCTATCTCTATCTAGGCGCCCCCTTAACTATCTCCAAATCAGCTATACAATGGGTCGGGAAATCTCATGCCAGATATCCCCATCCATTGCATGAGAAACACCGCCTATCCCTTGGTTGATTCAAGACACCCTAGGATCCCTACACAATTGAACCCAAGTCCTGGGATCCCCTCCTAAAGTACCTGACTTTATTGGATCCCTATGAATACTGTCGGCTACCTGTCACCAAGGTCTCGGTCACCGGGTGCCCATTGCTAGCCCCAAATATTACTTTCTACTCTTCTAAAAAACTTTCCACTAACAGGGATCACTCATGTACCCCCACATAGGTAGAAATGCTAAGGGAGATAACTGATTCCCTAATGTCCTGTTGTAATCCTTGATTGATGGTCTAATCCCTAAATAACTAGTCCAATACCATATCCAAGGAGTAACATGAAATATTAGTAAACTTCACATAATACTCTACCATGGTCATACTGACCAGCTATAGATGCAGGAGATCCTGTATGTATACCAATTGCAACATGGTCTGATAGAAGTCCTCTCTGAAGATTATCTTTAAGTATGTCCAAGAGAGAGCTGTCTCATCGTGTGATTGAGTCACAAAGATCCACCATCACCCCGTAGATCCCTAGAGAAGACTCTTTGTAAGGACTTCCATCTGATTAGCATGCATTCTCATAAGAAAAAAACATGGGTGACTGCCTCTAGTAAATACTCATCCATCTAGGGGTCTGGATTACCCAGAAACCTGGGAGGTCTCTACCTCTAAAACTCATGAATCTCACTCATCCTGCATGCAACCTCAGCTGGTAGTGATGGTAGTAGCTACTGTTTGATGGGAGGTGGTATAGTTGGAAAACCACCCAAAGGTTCTATCTCTGGTACAAGCCCCTATAATGATGCCTTGCCACTAGGAGTATCATCTCATGATCACATGGTGGAATCTGGTCTTCTTGTCTTTGTTAAGGCATCCTGAAATAATACAGGATATACCACGGTCAAAAGAGTATATATAGGGAGATGAATCAAGAAGTACATGGAAGAAACAACCATTCCTATATGATGCATGTACCATTGTTTTCTATGAAACTAGTGTTCTCATGTACCGAGTCAAAAATCATGTGTTTAGAGTCCTGGTGTATGGATACATCGGCCGCCACACCAACACTAGAGTCCTTAGCCTGAAAATCAAACTCAAAACACTTAACACTATTGCCCTAAACCAGCCTCACGGACTCCCGGTCCTAAAGTAGAACTGAAAAGCTCTAATACCACTTTATCACAACCCTTCCTAGAGATACCCATGCCGCGACTACCCCAAGCCTGCCTCTAATAGGCCAGGGGATGGTGACTAGCACCGAGTAGGAATTTACCACAAATGGGAGGCATTTTCCTAAGTACTTGTACACACACATACACATCTCCAAGCCACCCAATAATGAAATATAAAGAAACTGAAAGAATAAATTCATACAACTAAGACCCCACAACTAGAGTAAAAAATTAAGTAAAGGAAAAGTAAACTAGGCCAAATAAAATCACACCAAAAATATTTTATACACAATCCAACTAAAATTGGAAAGATTCAAACCTTCTCCAAGTGTGAGGACTACATCACATGTATTCTCTCAGTAAAAACCTTTGTCTTCCCAACTGCAACTATGCTTTACCCACTCCTAGTATTCCTAAGACACCATCAAAAGCACCATCATCTGCACAAGTCACGACATGTGCGGGAAAATCCCATGCAGGGGTGAGTATAGAAATACTCATTAGGATACCTTGAAAACACTAAACATGAAGCACCAAGTATAGTTTAATGAATTCAAGAGGTAACTCTATATAAAAAATACATTAAGTAAAGAAAAAAACCAAGATATACTCAGGAGAGACTCTACGCCATCAGGTGGTCATAACTAAGTGTCATCCATAATATTTTTCTCAAATAAACCCCCGTTTCGGGAGCACTCAGGCCACGAGCCATGTTATCATAGGAGACACTCAGAAAAGAGGTCTAGATCATTTGGGAACTCACCAAAGAGAACACACTTGTATGAGAAGACTATGATACACAGAGAGGGGGTCATGCCCAGAACCACTGGGGGACACCAAAAAACTATTTTGGATCAAAATTCTATGTAGGGGATCATATTCCAATGATTCCACAAACCATACAGATACAGACCACTAGATGGAGGATCAACAACATACTCAGGGAGTTCATGCTGATTCCACAAACTCCAGTAGGGATGATAGAGGATCTCACTATGGTCTCACAGAGGGACACCACAACTCTATCTGAGACTTGACATATATAGGGTATTACAATCTAGTGATGTGGATGTAATGCCGCACTGTACCCTCGTAGAAAGGACCAAGGGAACACACTAAACCTATAATAGTCCAAACTAGGAAAAATGAGATCCCAAAATATAACTAAGGTATCCAACATTGGTTTTGAGTCAACCGTATTAAAATCAGTGCCACGCTATTGCTGACAGCACGTATTTTGGACGCTCTATTTAGGAGTTATGACAGTTTGAGTGAAGCTACCCGTAGACTTTCCAGGGCTGGCGGAACTACCACCATGGTAGATCCACCTACAACCATGGTAAATCTACCTCCGTGGTAGGTCCACCTACCACCGCAGTTGGTCCACCAACCGTGTGGACCGCCCGACCATGGACCGCCTGTCGCGAACCAACCCGGGTCGACGCTGAACCGGTCACCCGAGTCGGCCCGCAGCAAGGCTCGAGAGGTGTTCCCTATCCCTCGGGCTGGCAACAAGCACCAGGGTATCAATAGAGGAAAATTGGGAATGATTTATCCAAGTGAAAATAAATAAAGCAATGGAAAAAGCGGAATAACACAATGTAAATAAACAACATGAAAAAAGAACAACCAACAACAACACACTAAATTGACCAAAACCAAAAACTCCTCGTGACCTTGAGTGTCACTCTTTAAACCATAACCAAGTCTCTCCCATGATGAACAAGCTCGAGTCAAACCTGCAACAAAACTAAAAACAGGAAAAACACTGTAGGCATGAGTATTAAAACTCAGTAGGTGTGCCCAAAAAATTATTCCCAATGAACTAAATTTAAACAAAGAAATCACTAATTTCAGGTTTGAAATAAAGTATATAAAATATGGGTTTCCACCCACACTTTCATTTCCAAAATAAGTAACCGTCCATTGCCCTTTTTAATTTTTTTAAAAAAGTTTAATGTTTGAAAGGAATAGGTGCATTGCATTTTAAAACATTTTTGCAAAAAATTTAAAAATCCAAATTTTAGTTGTTAGTAAAAAAGGAAAACCACACACAACATAGAAAACACACTAAGGGAAATGGAAAAAGTGGAACACAGGGGAAAACAACCGAAATAGACCTCTCAATCGTCTGCCACATACAAATAAACATGAAAGAAAACATGGGTCGAACCTAGGAGCTCGTGAACAATCCAGAACATACTATACATGTGACTCATCTCGAAGGTATTCCCTACTCAATGATGTCATAATTCCCTAATTCCCAGTTTTTCCCTACATAGCCTAATGAGGGGCCCAATCCCCTAGCAGATAAAATTCCATACTAAGGGACACTAGCTAGTGCGTAATCTAAACTAGTGCAACAATCATTCTCAGAAAATTCACTCACTATGCCAGGTTCCCATGTCAACACGTATAATGAACAGGGGTGAGTCAACAATGTAAATCAAGTAACTAGTCACGATGCACAAACATCACACACAATAACTCCCACAATCGACATAAACAATGAGATCACCCCTGAGTTACCCCAAAGAATGTTTTATCAAAATAATTCATGTCATCAAAGTGACAAACATGCTTTAACCAACCAATCGACACCAAACTATTTCCAAAAAAACCCATTTTAGAAAGCCGAAGACATTTTCAACCCAATCCGCTCTTTAAAAGAAACATAATTTACTTATAAAGTCCAACTGGGCATTTTATCAACACTAATGATGAACATTTAAAAGAAAACACTTTCAGGTAATTCAAAAAAGAGAGTACCACTATCCTTCACAATGAACATTTATTCTAAAAATAATTATTTAATATTATTCACCACTAATGTAAAATTAATGAAATAACAAGAAATTAATAAATTATAAATGTAATGGAAAGTGCAGTGGGGACCTACCTCAACTAGTTACTCGAACATGACAACATGACACGCCTCTCACAGGCGGACAAGAACACGCAAGCCGATGATCACGGTAACGTGGGGTTACCCCACCAACACGCTGAAATAAATGCACAACTACTAAAAACACATAACCACAGATTTAAAACAATCCAAACTAATAAATAGCACAAAATAAGCACCTCATCAAGTTTTCAAAACACAATTCACACCATAAACATTATTTACTAAACCACATTAAAATCCACAAAGTGTTTACAAAAACCACACCACGCCATAATAATTCACTGATCATTTTAATGATCCACCAGTCCATTTCAAGAAAACACTAGAGTGAAAAACCAGAAAAAAGCACACGATACGTTGAAATCTACATTTAAAAGAATGTGCTCCTAGACACATTTTCAAAATCAGGCTTGCAACATCAAAATTATTTAATAAATTATCTAAAAATTCATAAAAATATTTTGAGTTGTATACCATGGTTTTTTCACAGAAAAAACCAACTCAAAACCACATAAACGGTTTGATATAACCCTTACACAATTTATAAAACTCCTTTGCACCATTAAGATAATATAATAAACCATAAATAAAATTTAAAAAAACAATTTTTTTTAAAAAATAAAATGGATTTACTGACTAAACCGACACAAAACCTTCTTTTATAACCAAAAATACACAATGCCACATCAAAAACACAATTATAACCACTTGTACATTAAATAAACCATTTTCACAATTAAACAAACCACTATGAAAATTTATTAAACAATTTCAAAATGTGTCACATGACTCAAAATATCAAAAACTCACTCAAAACTTATTTTATAACTAAATGAACATTGATGTCATACCAAAACACAACTAAAACCCTTGCACATTTTAATAAACCAACAACATAGTTTATAAAACACTTCAAGTGGCTCAACATGGGTTTCCAAAGAAACAAAACACTCGTATTACATAACCACGATGCTAAACACATCAAAAACATATTAAACCTCAAGTAAAACTATATTCACACCAAGAAAATTGATCAATGAATATACTAAATTAATTAAATGGGAGAATTAATTCCTGAAAAAATACTTATAGGCAGAATCACCCACCTCAAATGTGGACGGATCTCCCGAAACCGGTGAGAAACTTCGTTCGCACCGCAACCGCACCAACGAGAAGCAGAAAAACACCCTACTGAATAAGTTCGACACAAAAAAAATTATGTTTTAATCCGAAAATGAGAAACCCTAAACCATGGAGAACACAAAAATAAAAACCCCTTACCACAGAGGGGATGAATGTCACCGGAGGGAGGAAGCGAGCCAGACAGTGGGTGCACTGGAAAGGTCTCGTCCGAAAAGGGGGTGCACCAGCTGGATGAAGGGTATGCGAGGGGGGGGGGAGGCACCCGTAAGAGTAGGCCGGTTGGGACTGAGGCCAGTTGGATGTGCACTGGAAAGAGGAGTCTGACTAGGCGGAGGTTCGGCCCGAGCAGGCAAAGGGGGGTCCTGGACCCGGTGTGGTTGGGTGGTGTGAGGCTAGAGCAGGCAGGGGGGGTGTGCGGGTCAGAGCAGGCAAGAGGGGGGGGGATTCAATTAGGGGGTGAGGGGTCATCATGCACGCCGAACCCTAACCCTCTTCTCCTCTTTTTTTTTGTTTTAAATTTATAAAATTAAATTCAATTATTACACATTAAAAAAAATTATTATAATAATAATTATAATAATAATTATTAAACCAAATTAACAAGATAATGATAATTATAATAAATTTTATAATAATAATAATAATAATAATAACTTTAAAAAAAATATAAAAATGATAATAATGACTATATTAAAAAATATAACAATGATAAAATAATTATTTTAATAATAAATAATAGTATTAATTTTAGGTTTATTGCTTCTAAATAATATATATATATATATAACCACCATTTTCATTAATCATAAAACTTTTAGTTTACCCAGCAAACCGGGTGGGTAGCGCAGTGACCAAGGTGTCGCTGTACGGCCCCTTGACCATGTTCTGCTCGAGCGCAGACACCGCCAAACACACATATGCACGTTTTTCTTAAAAACTCAAAGTTCTAACCATGACTCACCCAAAAACCCGACCCGAGTCATAACTGAAGGAAAATTTAAACCCAGGTGTGACAATTCTCCCCACCATAACGCTTTCCACCTCCGGAAAGCCATAATAAGATCAAAACCCAAAACAAGAACCAACATTAATTTATAATTAAAAGAGATCTCTAATGAACGACAAAAAAGAGATCCCAAAACACTCACAAAAAGGGATAGATAAACCAGAAGAACTCGTGCGACATAAATGAATTTCCCACTAAGTGTCACTCGCCCCCAAAAGTGTGACCACCTCCAGTTGATCGCTTTAAAGGACATAAAACTTTTACAACAGTAAATCCAAGCCCAAAATACACACACATTAAACACCCTTAAATGGAACTCAACCATTTCCTCCATACTCAATTAAACCTTAAAACACAACATTTGAAACAACACTAAGAAAAACAAAATGACCCTCTTGAAACCAACAAACAAGTTAAAACCACATCCAACGAGTACATCTTATTACCTTACTCCAATATGATACTGGAACTCTCACACCCCAACTCTTTACTAAAAAGGAGAATATAAAATTAGGTGGTTCCGCACGAGACCAACCACCACCAAACCAAAACCCAGAAAAAAATTGGGATATTGACATGGGAGGTCCGAACATACTCCCCACCATAGAAAACAAGCCAAACTTAATTCAACGAGACAAGTGATGGGTCTCCCCACCATAAGGACTGCTGAGATTAATCGAACTCAAAGACTTCCGAACAGGCTAGAAACCCCACCATAATGGGAGGGGCAAGAAGAGTAGGGCCCAACCGATAGAGTATCTAAACTACCACCATCGCTACACTAAGAACTTCAAACCCTCGAAAGAACAGGAACCATGACACACTAAATACATGGATTAAATCAAGACTTTTTTACACCACTGGGGTTCTCCTGACTATGCACCAACTTCACTACGAGACCTAAGACTGGAGCTCTGATGATTAAATCATGTCCTTCCTCATAGTTAGGCTTTAGAAACCCCCAAACACCACCCATAAACTAGGATTTTACCAAACACACTTCTATTCAAAATAAAGGTTTCAAGGAGGTTCAACAATAACCATTATTACAACTGAAGGAAAAGAAACACCACAAAACACCCTAGGCGACAACTACTACATCCAAGAAACACTATAAAGAGAAACCCTCAAACCAATCCCAAAAAATTTCCCTACCCCTGCTGACAGGCTGAGGTGACCTTCAACGAGCTAGGTCTGGATTCAACGTGCTTCTTGGAAACACCTCGACAGAATCACTGCAATTGACCCCGAAGTCCACAAGTGTGGCAGGGTCTTAGAGCACTCCGGCACGTTGGCCTCTTGTGACCCCGCCTACCACACTGGTGACAGATCATGAAATTGTGCAATGAAGAATATGACTGAAGTTCTGAAGGCCTCTTGGTCTCTCTACCGGCACTACCAGCATCAGGTCGCTTCTCAATCATCTTATCACCATCCTCTACACTACTTCACAATGGTGGAGGATTCTCCCCCTCATGCTCTCCTACTAAACCAACTTCAGCTAAAAAGGCATGCCCCACAACATCGGAGAAGGTAATTAGGTTGAGCTCTGCCACTTTCGACCGCAGTTCAGGTCGGAGTCCAGTCTCAAATTGCCAAGCCTTCCCGGGATCATTCACAACAAACCACTGATCATACATAACTAGGTCTATGAAACATCGATATAATTATAGTATCGATTCAATGCCCTACTGAAGACAAGGCAACTATGTCCTCTTCTTCAGCTTCTTCAACTCAGAGAAGTGTTGTTGGATGAACGATGTCTTCAAAAACTCCCATGTTAGGTCTTTCTGAGGTTTATTCTGAGACACAGACTTCCACCATTTCCAGGTTGGACCTTCAAGAATAAAGGTAGAAAACTTCACCTTTAACGACTCAGGCAACCCAATGAAACATAACTTCCTCTCAATCTTCTGCAACCACTCCTCCACCTCAAGAGGATCTTCTTGACCATAAAAGAGTGGAGGAATCAACTTCCAGAATTCCAGAACATAGTCTACAGGTTGATCAACTGGAGAATTTTTCAAAGGTGCACCACCCGAAGATGAACCATGGGAACCCATATGATCTTCATGGCGCAAGGCACTAAGAAACAAAGAAAAAAGGAGCTTGATCAAAACAAGGTTATTGAATTTCAACTTTTCACAATTCCAAAAAAAATCTTTACAAAACAATTTTCATAAATGAGAAATATCCAAAAAATTCACAAGGGGAAACAAGTGTCGGTGGGTGACTCAGACACATGGTTGGAGGCCATATGCCAGTCCCGCCGCCGTCACAGAGAGCATTCTAGGTCAATGTATCCTGATCCACATAGCTTTCTAGACCCTACGATCTCACAGAGTCTACTTCCCAACTCTCTTTTTATCTCCCAACAACAAAACAAACCAAAAGGACCAAAAGACGCTGACACCCGAACATCCCATGGTAACTCGAGGTTCAGAACCAGCAAGGGTTCATGACGTCCTTACCATAACTTCGTCTCAAGCTCCGACAATACTACTCCTTCTACCATGAAAACCCTAAATAGAAATGGGCTCTCTAAAAAGAAAGGTCCGCTAAAAAGCCAACCTCCCTCTGATACCATTTTATCGCGAACCAAACCGGGTCGACCCAGAACCGGTCACCCGATTCGGCCCGCAGCAAGGCCCAAGAGGCGTTCCTGATCCTCCCGGGCTAGCGACAAGTGCCAGGCATCAATAGATCACAATTGGGAATGATTTCTCCCAGTAAAAATAAATAAAGTAGTAGAAAAAGTGGAATAACACAAAGTAAATAAACAACATGAAAAAAAGAATGACCGACAACAACATGCTAACATGACCCCAACCAAAAACTCATCGTGACCTAGAGTGACACTCTCCAAACCACAACCAAGTCTCACCCATGATTAAAAATCTCGATTCAAACCTGCAACAAAACTAAAAATGGTAAAAAAATGATAGGCACGAGTATTAAAACTCAGTAGGCATGCCCAACAAACTATTCCCAATGCACTATCTTTAAATAAATAATTCACTAATTTCATGTTTGAACTAAAGTATATAAAATATGGGTTTCCACACAAACTTTAATTTCCAAAACATGTAACAGTCCATTTCCATTTTTAATTTAAAAAAACAAGTTTAATATTTGAAAGGAACAGGTGCATTTCATTTTCAATTTTTTTGAGAACAATTTAGAAATCAGAATTTTAGTTGTTAGTAAAAAGGGAAACCACACAAAAAACACAACACACACTAAGGGAAATGGAAAAAGTGGAACATAGGGGCCAGCAACTGAACTAGACCTCTCAATCGTCGACCACATACAAATAAACACTATAGATAACATGGGTCGAACCTAGGAGCTCGTGAACAATCTAGGACATACTATACATGTGACTCATCCCGAAGGCATTCCATACTCAATGATGTCATAACGTCCTAATGCCCAGTGTTTCCCTACATGGCCTAACTGAGGGGACCAATCCCCTAGAAAAGCAAAGTCCGTACTAAGGGCCACTAGCCAGTGCGTAATCTAAACTAGTGAAACAATCGTTCTCAAAAAATTCACTCACTATGCCAGGTTCCCATGTCAACGCATATAATGAAAAAGGGTGAGTCAACAATGTAAATCAAGTAACCTGCAACAATGCAAAAACATCACACACAACAACTCAACAATCGACGTACACAACGAGATCACCCCTGAGTTACCCCAAAGAAAGTTTTCTCAAAATAACTTATTTCATCAAAGTGCTAAACGGGCCTTAACCAACCAATCAACACCAACCTGTTTCCAAAAAAATCCATTTTAGAAATCCGAACACATTTTCAACCTAAAACTCTCTTTAAAAGAAACACAATTTACTTATAACGGCCAACCTGGAATTTTATCAACACTAATGATGCACATTTGAAAGAAAAAACTTTCAGGTAATTCAAAACAGAGAGAACCACTATCCTTTACAATAAAAATTTATTCTAAAACTATTTATTTAATATTATTCACCATTAATCTAAAATTAAGGAAATAACAAGAAATTAATAAATTCTAAATGTAAAGGAAAGGGCAGTGGGGACCTACCTCAACTCGCAGCTCAAACACGACAACGCGACATGCCTCGCACATGCGCACAAGCACACGCAAGCCGATGATCATGGTAACACGGGGTTACCCCACCAATGCGCTACAATAAATGAAAAACTACTAAAAACGCATATCCACTGGCTTAAAACAATCCAAACGAATAAATAGCGCAAAAGAACCACCTTGAAAAGTTTTCAAAACACAATTCTCACCATCAACATTATTTACTAAACCACATTAAAATCCGCAATGTGTTTAAAAAAACCAAACCAAGCCATAATAATTCATTGATCATTTTAAAGAGACACCAGGAAATTTCAAGAAAACACTAGAGTGCATAACCAGACAAAAGTGCACGATACATTGAAATCTGCATTTAAAAGCACATGCACCTAAATTTTTTTTCAAAACCAGGCTCGCAGCATCAGAATTATTTAATAAATTATCTAAAAATTCATAAAAATATTTTGAGTAGTATACCGCAGTTTTGGACAGTCAAAACCAACTCAAAACCACATAAATAGACTGATATAACCCTTACACCATTTATAAAACACCTTTTCACCATTCAGATAATATAATAAACCATAAATAAATTTTTAAAAAACAATTTTAAAAAAATAACATGGCTTTACCCACTAAACCCACAAAAAGCCTTGTTTTATGACCAAAATTACACAACACCACAACAAAAACACAATTATCACGACTTGCATAGATTCATAAACTAACTACATAATTAGATAAACCATTTTCACAATTAAACAATCCATTAAGAAAATTTATTAAACAATTTCAAAATGTGTCGCATGACTCAAAATATCAAAAACTCACTCAAAACTTCTTTTACAACTAAACACACATTGAAATCATACCAAAACACAACTGAAACCCTTGCACATTTTAATAAACCAACAAAACAGTTTATAAAACACTACAAATGGCTCAACATGGGTTTCCAAAGAAATAAGACACTCGTATCACATAACCACGATGCTAAACACATCAAAAACATATTAAACCTCAAGTAAAACAATATTCACACCAAGAAAACTGATCAATAAAGATACTAAATTAATTGAAGGGTGAATTAATTCATGAAACAATACTTATAGGTGGAATCACCCACCTAAAACGTGGACAGATCTCCCGAAACTGGTTCGAAACCTCGTTCGCACCGCAACCGCTCCAACGAGAAGCCAAAAACACCCTACAAAATAAGTTCGACACACAAAATTTTTGATTTAATCCAAAAAGAACAAACCCTAAACCAAGGAGAACACCAAAATAACAACCCCTTACGAAAAAGGAGGAGAACCTAACTGGAGGGAGGAAGCGAGCCGAATAGCGGGTGCGCTGACAAGGTCTTGGCCGGAAAGGGGGTGCGCCGGCTGGACGGAGGGTATGCGAGGGGAGGGGGGGTGGCACCGGTAAGAGGAGGTCGGTTGGGGAGGAGGCTGACTGGATGTGCACCGGAAAGAGGAGTCCAGCTGGGAAGTGGTTTGGCCGAAGCAGGCAAGGGGGGTCACTGGACCCGGTGTGGTTGGGCGGTGCGAGGCCAAAGCAGGCAGGGGGGGGGGGGGGGCATGTGGTCCGGAGCAGGGAAGAGTGGGGGCTTCAATCAGGGGGTGAAGGGGGGGGGGGGGGGGGTCGGCCTACGTTCCAAACCCTAACCCTATTCTCTTCTTTTTTTGTTTTAAATTTATTAAATTAAATTCAATTATTACACATTAAAAATAATAATAATAATAATAATAATAATAATAATTATTATTAAACCAAATTAATAAGCTAATGATAATTATAATAAAGGTTATAATAATATTAATAATAATAATAATAATAACTTTAATAAAAATATAATAATGATAATAATGACAATATTAAAAAATATAATAATGATAAAATAATTATTTTTATAATAAATAATAGTTTTAATTGTAGGGTTATTGCTTCTAAATAAAACACACACACACACACACATATATATATATATATATATATATATATTTAACCACCATTTTCATTAATCATAAAACTTTTAGTTATCCTCGCAAATCGGGCGGGTAGTGCGGTGACCAAGGTGTCCTTCTACAACCCCTTGACCGTGTTCTGCTCGAGCGTAGACGCCGCCAAACACACATATGTGCATTTTTCTAAAAAACTCAATGTTTTAACCACAAATCACCCACAAACCCGGCCCGAGTCACAACCAAAGGAAAATTTAAACCCGGGCATGACACCGCCCGTCACGGTTAGTCCACCTGTCCCGCCTGACTGGCCGCTATAGTCGACCACCCCGGTCGACCACTGTGGTCGACCACCCACGAACCAGATGTGTGGTCACTGCGCTCATGATAGCTCGAGCTACCATGGTTGATCTCCACGGTCGAATGCACTGGGGCTCCGCCCCAATTTCCCTAGATCTGACTTGGGTCCACCACGTCCAGCGTAGCCCACCAGCCTAACCCGACCCACCAACATGACTTGACCCATCAACCCGGACTGACCCACTAACATTCCTAGGCCCCCTTCATGCGGCCCGCCTGGACTGACCCGCTCTGCATATTGCGTTCTCCTCTGTCATTCTGTGTCCTCCTACCCCGCCAAATCCACCGCACCCCATGAGGCCCCTTCCGCGACTGCAAACAGCTCCACTGATTGTATGCGGGCCTCCATTATGTCCTCCGTGCACCACTGTCAGCTACCAGTCATCACTTCCACTTCCCGATGGCCCCTTCTGCGGACCACCGCACCTCCTCCAGTGCATGAAAATCGAAATGATCATAGATTCGAGATCCTTGGGTCCCGGCCTACACTGATCCAGCCTTAATATTCTATTTTCCTCAAATCTTGGGGTTCGATCGAATTTATATGTAACAACCTGAGATTTTATGAGATAGATTATTTTTAAATTCTTTGATGTCTTGTATTTTATGCTACACCAAAATTAGCTTGTGCAATACGCAACATCGTATTAGCTTGCAGTATACACAACACTATTCTTGGCTTGTGATACACACAATTTCACATTATTTTGATTTAATTAATTTTATGAAATACCGAGTATAAGTGATAACTAAATATTATAACCAATTTATTATAATAAAGGGTATGAATAATATTAACTTCATTCTAAAAAAACCATTTAAATGAAAATAAGTGAGTCTATAAAATAATAAAATCACTCTCTATGGATTTTATTAGTGAAATATATATGTATTATATTCAATGTAATGTTTTAAATTCATATTATATTTTTTTTCTCGATATGAGGTAAGAACAAATTCAATTTTTTAGATAAAAGAAGTATTTTTCAAAAAAATACAGTTTTATTGCCTTTTGATGGAGAACCCTTTTTAAATATATTTTTGACAATTTTATAAGTTATATTTGAGTTAATAAACTTCTTATTTGAAATAGGAACATCAAAATTGACCTTGGTTGAAATTTTGGTATTTTTATGATGAAATTCTTATTTTAATGAATAGTGAAAAATACTGGATTTTAAATCAAAACTACCTTTTCGTCTAATTTATTTTTATAGATAGATTATATTTTTAATTGGTTTTAAAGTTTAATTGGATTATTTTATTATAATTTAATCCAATTTTGGTCATTAGATGTAATTTCACATTTAAATTGGATATAAACACATGACAATCTTTTGATAGTTTTTTCTTCTTAAAACCCGCTTTCTGGTTTTGATAATAGGAATTAATTTTAATTTAATTTCTTCCAATTCTGTATTTCAAATTGAGAAAAATTAATTCCATATTTGGAATCATAAATTACAGATTATTTAAATATATACCTTTTATTTTTGGACTTTATGAATAGTAAATTCAGTAATTATTTTTATTTACCATGGTTAAAGGGTAAATCAGGTAAATAAGGGTAAAAATAATATTATAATAATATAAAACTACCCTAACACATGCCATAATACTATTGGATAATATATTTACAACCATTATCATCCTTGGGTCGATCTTAGGACCCCATGGAGCCACTTAGGTGTGATTATGACATTTTATAATTTTTGATTTAAAGAAAAGGGAAACATAACAAAAACATGTATCTCCTAACTAAAAAATTTTTATTTTGGTTTATATAAATGATATATTTGACTATAAATAGTCATTATAAATTTAATGAGATTTTATACATAATGGTATTTTATTTATAATTTTTTTACATTAAATAAATATATTTATATATGACATGATGATGCAATGATTACCTTATTAATGAAATATTCAAATAAATGATATTATAAATATTAAAATAAATGTAATTTGAAAATTTTTATGTCATAAAAGAATTTTATGGATGATTATGAAACTTTATATTTGAGTTAATTTTGTTTTTTTCGAATGAATCAAGTTTTTATGACTTTAACAAAAATCAATTAATAAATAGTGTCAAAATTGACAGTAATGAGTTTTTAAAACAAATACGATTTTATTAAATGATATAATAGTCCTAAAAATATAATATTCACCCAAATGACTTATATAATGTTAAAAATGTCATTAATAATCCACTTTTGTTTCCTTTACCATTTTATAGTAACTATAACAACCATATATTATGAAAATACAAGAAGACATGGTGAGAGTTAATGTTTTCAACTAAGGGTTAGATCTAAAATATAAGGTTAGTTTTGTGACCTAAACTTGTCTAAAACCTATTGGTTTAGAGAATTTATACCAATAATCATCTTATAATATAAATATATCACTTTGGAACTATTGTAATTCTAAAATAAATTTATAATAAAATAATATTTAAATACTTTCTTAAAGTGCCCCTCCTCCCTCTTATAAAAGGCCACCACCTCTACCCACTTACTCACACCTATGAGAACCCTTGGATCATCATAATTCTACTAAAATAATCTCCAAACATCCATAACTTCATCCTAGAGGTAACTCTTTGGTAAGAAATCCATCCCAGGGAGACCTTTTGAGAAAATCAAAAGGAGATACTCAAAAAAGTGGTAATTGTTTTATCATCACTTTCAAAATTATTTCCTTCTTTTACTTCCTATTATTATGTTGTTTACATAATAAAGTAATAAATAAAGTATATTATACATTATTATATGTTATTATAATTATGGTACAACCTTATAACTCCTTTGATCTATCCTACGGATAACAATATCACCATGCGTGCGTACGTACAACTTACCATCTCCACACCGCAGTGTAATTTGTTATTAAAAAATACTTGATTTGGACGGGTATAATAATGATTATAATGGATTTAAATAATGAATATATCATGTTAATTATTATATATAATTAATATACCATATAATTCCATACCATTTATCCATTTATTGAATGATATCATCGCTCATGCATACGTAAGACCTACCGTCTCCACGATGCAATGTGATTAATTCTACATGATCTTCATTAAACCATGATTATATACATTAATGGAATGAATAAATACGATATATATTATACTAATATAATTATTTAAATTATATAACTATAACCAAATAAGTGGAACATGAACTTATCTGACAAAACATGCATACGAAAATAAAGCAGTTAATATCTGAAAAACGAGTGACAAACATATGATAATATGATCATATATGATATCATGAAAATGAATATGATTCTAGAATAAGTAAATAACATCATTTAAATCATTATACATGAGGTTTGGATAAATACGAAGCATATCATACCAAAGGTATGGGATAATTTTTCAATATCATTATTATCCGAGATTGTTTATTTATAAGTATTTACTGGGGTATATATATCATTCACGTCCATGTTTCCTAAATATATAACATTATTTATATTATTATAATATTTTTTAAAGTAAATTTTACCCATTGGTAAATTTTTATTAAACATTATGGATGAAATATTTCTTTTATTTTCCAAATAAGGTATATTTTGACTTTTCTAGAAAGAGTATGAGAAGAATATTTTTATTTTAACTTATATGGAATGAATAGATTTTTATGTTTTCAAAATTCCTTATTTAAATAAATATTACTCTACATGATTTCAAGTTTATTTTAAACTAAATTATTTTCTTTTAAAATTGTGTGGCATTTTGAGAGAATTAAGAATTTTTGAAGAAGAAATGATATTTTTTTCAAGAATTACGTTCAAGTGTTTTATCAAAATTATTTCCTATCTAAGATGATGCTATTTAAATAGGGATATGTTTCTATCCCTATTATTAATATTATTTGATTGTTTTAAATATGGAATGATATTTTATGATGGAATGATTTTTAAGAAACCCATTTTATTTCTTAGGTTATGGTATGATGAATGATTTATGTTTTTGTGGCACATGTAAGAATTATTTAATTATGAGATGGGTGGGACCTATATCTACCTCCAATTCATTGGGTAAAGATTTATATTTTATGAGATAAACATGACTAGAATAGAAAGTAAATATGGTTCAGTAAAGCATGGATGGAATGGAATGTAAATTTGGTTTAGTGATATGTGGCTGAAACGACATGTAAACCCGATTCAGTAATGGAATTTTTTCAATATGATGGTATTGGAAGCAATGCATTGGCTACTATGGAAATCATATTATGTGCTTATTTGTTTTCCATAATTCCATGTTTTATGCCAATGCAATTTTTTCATGGTTAGTGTTCCTTTATGATCCATGCCTTACGTACTGCCAAGATTTATTACATGACTCAAGATTTTGATATTTAAACTTTATTTTCATATTGTTACATTCTTATATTTATGGTTTGTTTTATGTTCTCAATGTTTTACCTTACTGATCATTTGAGATAACCCTTTTTATGTTTTCTTTTCCCTCGGATATAAAGAAAGGTTTTAGGTAGGAAAAAAGGGGAATATCTTTATGGGAGATGTTGAAGATCTTTCACCAAGTTAGAAGATTATGTTCCAAGTTTCTAAAGACACTAAACTAATACAGTCTTTGGGTGTATATTTGTGTAATGTAATAAGTATTATTAAAAATAAACATAATGTCCATGTACTTCAAGTTTAGGTCATTAGATCGGAACCACCTGACAACGTTGAGTCGAGACCACAAAGATCCAATGATGAAGAACGCATAGAACAGAGGGAGAAAATACACATGAACAAAGGTTTATCATTATTGGACAAGATTTCATGGCCATTGATCAAGAATGGGGGATTTGGGTTAGAAAATAAGATTAAATAAATCCCATAGAATTAAAAACTTCTTACCAAGTGATCGATACACAAATGAATCTGTTCATCAATTGATTTGAGTTCATTATAGAAATTAAGAATGGGGAATAAAAAAACTAAAAATACTCCCTACCTTGATGTGGATCGATCATTGATGAAGAACAAAGCCACATTATGTTCGTTAGAAAGATCCTTCAAAGTTGATGTGCATCGATCGTTGATCCTCGATCCGTTGTCGTTCGTCAGAAAGGATTCCCAGAGCTCTATCTCCATGATCCTCTAGAATTATGAGATAAGGATACACTTAAAGAACAAGTCTTCGCATCACTGCATTGATAAAATAATTTAATAATTTTATTCTTTTTACACCCATGATAAATTTTTCATAAACAATTCACACCGACCAATGTTAGGTCGCACCTATGGTAAAGCCGCTATTTTGAACTCAATAGTGCCCTCGAATTTTGGATCTGGGCACCCGTTTAAGAGTTATTCCACCTTTTCAGAAAAAATTCATGTACATGCTATTAAATATTTTTATATTTTTCAAACATTTGTTCTGGGCACACCGAGCCTCAGAATCACACGCCGTCTTAGCGTCTGGTCTTGAAAATAATCCATATAATATCCCAAAATAATACATGGAAAATAAAAGAAGTTATGGTGTATGATATATTAATTTTTCTAGAATAAATATCATGCCATTATATATATATATATATATATATATCTATTATTTATATCATTATAACCATCTAGGTAAAGTGGTGATGAAAAACATATTACACCACGACGTGGAGATGGTAAGTCATACGTACACACGTGCTATGCCTTCTTTTTTTATAGGATGGATAAAAGGTGGAATATGGTTGTCCCATAATAAAAATAACATCTCAACATATATATGATTCTGGATTTATTTCTTTATAATGGAAGCAACATATAAAGTGGAAGTAGAAGAATAAATGAACTTTAATGAATTGGTAAACATGATTACCTCTTCTTTAGTAGACTTCCTTTAGATATATTCTTAAGGGATATTGGGTTGGACTTTTTGGAAGAACGAGATATCCATAACTTGGATAAGTATGTTGGTAAGAGAAATGGGTAGGGTTTGGTTGAGCTAAAAGGCTCAAAGTGATGTGAAGAAGTGTGAGAGGAGGCACCCTTTTATAATTGAGGTGAGGGGTACTTTTGTAAATCTTAAAAATATTAAAATATAATAAGGATATTCTAGAGTTAAAGACTAGAAAATGTCCTATAAATGAAAATGGGATTAAATTTTAGACCATATATTACCCCTTTGTAATTATTTATTATTTTTAATATTTTAAATAATTTAATAAAATAGTAATTTAATAAAATATCATTATTGTCAAATTTGATACTATTCATTTAATTTGACTTTAAATACATCAATACAAAGTGGAAATTATAATATAATTCTTTTATACATTTCTAATATATCTTATAGACCATTAAATCATCCAAAATATATCAAAATTAATATTTTTAAAATCAAATATTTTAATTTTCTAGTAATTAAATAAATACTTTTTTTATCATTAAATAAGTGTTTAAGGTAATTATATAATTTATTAAAATTAGAAATAATTTTATATAATGAAACTAATACAATTAAGATCAAAATAGACATTTAGGTTTGTTAAAATCTTGATTTTTTCCCTATGTGGATACATAAAATATATTAAATATAAAGAGAGTGACATTTTTTAACTCTATTTGATTTAAATAATATATAAGTTATTTTCATGAATAAGTGTCTATTAAACAACTCCAATTTGATATTAAGGTGATACGGGTCTAATAATATTCATACAATAATTTATGGACAATATTAGGTCATGTTTGTAACCTAATCCTTTGGTTTTAAACCTTATTTAATCCCTTTGACTCTTAAAGCGACAACATGAATTTTTACTCCTTGAGGATAAATATTGTTACCATAAAATGACAAAAAGAAACCATAAATAGGTCATGTATGATATTTTAAACATTATCCCAATTAATTGGATTAATTTTATTATTTAATAAATTTTATATTATTTAATAAAATATTATTTATTTTAATATAACCTTAATGTAAATTTTGACACTATTCATTACTTTAAATTTTACAAAAAATCTATAAAACAAGATATATTCAATAAAAATATTTTAATACATCAATAACATGTAAAAGTTTTCTATAAAATTTGTGGATGAAATTAATTATGTCAAATTATATTTGTTTTAGTAATTTTAATACCATTTATTGGTTATTTCTATTAATAAAAAAATTACTGAATCATCATTTTGTAAGCCTTTAAGGTAATTATTTATTTCCTAAAAATTAAAAATAAATTACCCTAATGAATATAAAGATTTTATATTTCAAATTTCTATTTATATTCAAATATACCTTCATGATAACATAATATAAAAATGTTATATTTTTTAAAATCATGAATATGATAATTTTAAAATTTCATTAAATATAATGTTATAAGGGTCATAATAATTTCCAAATGAAAAAATGTTCATATATCAGAACCTTCAGTGATTATGGATGAAAATAAATCATCAAATAATACTGGGGCAAGCTTTAGGGATAATTTATAGTCTTTATAATAATATTTATACCCATAATTATCAAATTTTACCTTAACTATGGTAATTAAAATTACTAAGTTTACTATTCATATGGTCCAAAAATAAAAGGGAATTATTTAATAAATTTTGAAATTATTATTCCAAATATGGAAGAATCTTTTCAAAATTATAAACACATAATTGGTTAAAATTAATTTAAAATTAATCTCATAGATGGGACGAAATAATGAGTTTTAATGTAAAAATGTTCAAAAGTTTGAAATGTTTTTATATCCAATTTCAATGTAAAATTTATTATAATGAAATAAATTAGATTAAATGATATAAAACTGATCTAATTATAATTTTAAACTAATAAAAAAATATAAATTAACAATATTAATTATTTAGATGAAAAATCTATTTTCAATTAAAATCTAGTATTTCTCAGTATTCATGAAAACATGAAACTTCTCAAAAAAATACAAAAAATTCACCCAAAGTAAATTTTGTTATTATGATTGTAAAAATAATATTTATTTTTTAAATATAATTTATAAAGGTGTTAATATTTATTTTTAAAATAAGTGCACCATTAAAAAGGGACAAAACTACCATTAGAAAAATACAGCTTTTTTATAAGCAACATTGGATTTATTTTATCTTATGCCTATAAAATTTATTGGGTGAGTGTATAATTTTTTTAATATATATAAATTTCATAATGTGTTTAATACTATTCATTCTCACTAATTTAATAACTAGGTTATAATAATACCTCATTGTTCATTTAAACTGGGTGTTGCATGTAACATAAGCTATTAAAGAGATTAAATTTAAAAAGAGACATACCATAAAATAATGGGTTGTTACAAGAGGGGCCATTAATTGAAAAAGTTTACATACATTCCTTATAATTAATGAATATTCCCTATCATTAATCCATATTCATTAATTTTAGTTTTAATAGTTTTGTTGTATCCATATTCCTTTAATTAATAGATCTTTTTTAAGAAGGTTTTGAAAATTTTTAAAGCTTATATTTTTTAATAAAAAAACTAGATATCATTTTTAACGAAATAAAAATAGATTCTATTCCATAAACTACACATACACACCCTTTTTTAATATTATTTAGTTAAAAAATTAATGTAAAATTCCTCCCATATGTTTTTTTCTTTATGGTTATTATTAGATCAAACATGCATTGATGAAAATTTCCGGTATCAATTTAGTATTTTTCTTATTTTTATAATACATCCAAGAAAATAAGATCCAAACTTATTATCATATAACAATAACACATATAAATAAAACATTTATATTTTACCTTATATTCAATATAAGTTTTAAAATAAGAGTTTAAAAGTTGTACATTCTATTTGAAAAACAAAAACTATCATAAGGAAAATATTGCTGATTTTTTTGATTTTTTATTTTTAAACATTTGGTCATTTGTAAATTTGTTTGTTTTCATTTGGTGATCTTATACTTTTAAAAACTAATTAGAAGTTTTTATAGGTTTTGATTCACTAGATTTTTTATCATAATGTATTTATGTATTATTTTGGTCTTATTATTTATGAGATTTACCAAATTTCAGTGCATTTTGAGTGTTATAGTTTCCAGTTTGTATGGTGAGAGGGTAATCAAGTTGTGAATTATCTTGAACACTTTGGTTTAATTGATAATATTTTGGTTGATTTTTTCCCTAATTCATTGTAGACTTTAGAATTGAAGGAAATTTTCCTGTTTCATTAAAAAAATTGATTTTTTCTAAATTTATCAGAACGAATTTCCATTGGTTTTCAAAACTCAAAAAATAATTTATAAAAAGTTCATATTTTCAAAAGATTTAATAAATTTTCAATATTTTCAATTTCTTAAATAAAATCTAGTCTTGTTTTATTCTACCATCCATGATACAAATACGCTTCCCTATTATTCTATAATCCAAAAAAATTATCAAAATTTTCCTAGAGGTTTGTACAATTCATCAATTAAACACTATAAATAGAACCCTACAAATCAATAAAATCAATCTCATAGATCTTAATTTATATTACAAAAAATGAATCAATCTTTTTCGATGAAAAACTATCAAGTATAACCATTTTAAACTTTATATTATAGCTTTATATTAGTATATAAATTTAAAATGAAAATATAAAATGACCAAATAAAGGGAAAATAATTTTAAAGTACCACACAAACTAATTAATTCCATAAAATGAAATTTAATTTTAATAATAATAAAATGTATTAATTTTTTTAAATTAATTAATTATAAATACCCAAAATTTAAAATTTAGAAGTGATTTTGACCATAATTTCACTTAAGGAAGTTAAATTTATTATTAGATAAAATCATAAATATATCATTACACTCATAAGTCATTTAAAATTAACTATAAATTTGTAAAAAAAATTTCAAGTAACTATTAAATTATTTACAAACATTTCATTAAAACTGTAAATGAAATTGTATTTACAGGAAAATATTATTTAAATTTAGTTGATTAACAATATAATGGACCTTATGTGATATAAAATCCATAAAAAATCCCTGAATACAAATTAATTTCCAGAATTAAAAAATATTAGGTGCTTAAATGATATCATTTTTTAAATTTAGTGTTTTTAACAAGAATTAATGTTAAAATCAGAAAATTTTCCAAAAAATTTCAAATTCAAGGAACTTGTGTAGGATGAATTTTTTTGTATGGCGCTTCATTAAATTTTTTCAATAATCAAACACTTACACACAATTTTCCTTACGAATAACACAAGAATCATCTTTTAATATATTAAGGACCAACCCCAGTACACATGTTAAAAAATGATTTCTTCTTATAAAAAAAATTTGAAAATAAAATTATAAATAGAATGGAATTTATTTTTAAATTTATTTAAGGGAAAAGTGTAAATGTGTCATGAAATTTGTAAATACATTTATTTATATCTATAGATAACTATCCAATGATTTATAAATTAAATTATATATATCATTTAATTTTTTAGTAGAAATTTTAGAATCCTTAAGTGAAATTAATTTAATGAGTTAGTCATTTATAAATTTTTTTTGAAATTTTTGGTCCTTAATTAATTTAAAAAATGATTCTTTTTAGTACAATTAATTTGGTTATTTGGTTATTTGGATGTTCATAATAATGATTGTTTGTAGATAAAATTCAAACACACATGTTCCCAACTATGAGGTTTAATATATATTTTGTCGTTGGTAAGGCAAGAATTGGATATTTATAAATATGTTTCGAGTTTATTGTAAATCTTACAAGAATGTATGAAGAATATTCTATTCTCATTTCATTTTCTATCCCTATTTTCCTCCTATCGATGAACATCGATTTGATTGTGTTCATCAAATCATCATTGTCAGAAATGTTGGGAAGAAATTGAGGGTAATATAATAAATCATATACTGATTCCTTGGACATATCTCTTTATAGTTTTGTATATAGAAAATCCTGATGCACTTGAGAGTGGATGTGGTGAGAAGTATGTACTACAAAGCAATGTACCGAATTCTGGATCAAGTCTATGGTTTCTCCACCGTCATCCATTCGACACTACAGTAGATCCATATTACAAAGATAGAGATAACCAAATCCCAGGTCCAGTTGGCCATCCTATCAGCGACTCCCACACCCCCTCGTCCCTCTATCTTCCCTCACAACCACCACCCACTAGGATTGGGATCCATGAAGGGACCAATGCCAAACCTTGGTGCTGGCTATGCACCGAAGGCCACACCATTAGTCTGGCCATTGAACAATTCATTTTCCATTTGGTCTGATCAATGTAAACATAACAAGGTTTTGAAGATGAAAATGGATAAGTGATAAACACCAGAATGGAAGATCAACACTATTGATTCTATTTTTATTTAGAAAACCAAAATATACCATTAAGGAGGCAACTATATCCACATTTATGAAAGGGTTTTGGGGATTAGTCATACATTAACTCTCAGAAATATATTCTTTTATCATATATTTATTTAGAATTTTTTTAATCAAAATCATGTTTATATATTTATATATATACTAAGCATAATAAACATATTTACGAACACACACACACACACACATATTTGAACACAAACCCCAACCCACCATCGAAATCCACGAACTTCCCAATTGAAACCTATATCTATATCTATAGGTACAGGAACCTCAGTCTCATTATGTGGTCTTGTAGATTCATTGGGTAGAACAACTGCATGAAAAAACGCCCCATACAAATGTGAAAGATTTAAACTTTCTGGAATTTTATCACAAACTATATGGCCAACCAATGAGAGTCAAATGTCAAACATCCAAGAAGTCAGGGGAGCGACCTACATATTATACCTTTACCAATAACTATAACTAATAAATAATAAATTTTTATAGATATACATCTATTTATATTACATGTTTTTAAATATCAATTTATATATATATCTACATTTTTGTATTTATTGATGTCTTTTAATTATGCAGAATATTATTTTTAAAATATTATGTTAAAATATTATATTCAAATAACATAGAATATATTATCTTAGTAAAAATATGCACTTTTACATTAAGTTTACGACATACGTGTTTGTATGTAATGATTATTACAAATATATTTTTTAAAAATAATTAACTAGAATAATTTTATATGCATCCAATAATATATTTCACATTTATTTAAATTTAAATCTACTATATATGTACATATTTAAATATATTACACATTATTAATATTTTAAAATATAATTATATATAATTTTGTAAGAAACAATTGTTTCCTAAATAGAAATATTACTATTTTATACATAATTACTCAAAATGTTGTTAATAGTAAATTTTGTTAAATTTATTTAACAAAAGAAATATACACTAAAATAAAAAATAAAAAATTGTAAACTTTTGTTCTTTTCAATATAATAAATTTATGTAAGTATATATACATTTTTAGAATTAATTAACTTTCCAAAATTTAAATAATAATATTTTATACATAATTAACCAAAATAATACTTATTTACAATTAATATAATTTAAAAACTATCATTAACTACAATTTTTTTAGTTTAATTAACCAAAATAATATTATTTATATCTATATATCAAATAATGATTTTTTTAAATAAATTAAAATATGATAAATAATATTACATATATATATATCATTATATATAAATAAAGTTAATAATATTTTTTATTAATAATTATTAATAATATAATTTTAATAAAATATTTAGGTAGATTTACATTATTTATCTATGTATCTAATATTATATTTTAAATTATTTTACTTTAAATATATAATATAATACATATATATATATATATATTAATATATTCAAATCAAATAATTCCCATTTTAAATTACAAATATATACATTTTTCTAAAGAATACTATTTTCCTAAATATAAATTATATTATTTTATAAATAAAATTTAAATTATGCAAACACCGCATTTAAATTTTCTAAATCATTTAATATAAATTAAATCATACAAATTAAAATAATTCATACATAAATTAAATCACAAAAAAACAAATTAATTAATACATTCATAAAACCATATAGTTTAAATAAATAAATCACACAAACAAAATAAATAAAACAACTGGTCAACTAAAATTTTTAAATAAAATTTTTTCCTTCTCAAATGATAAAAATTATTATTTTAGGAGACAATTTCATAATAACTTCACTAAAAAATATGTGGTCTAAATAAAGGAAATGTAGAGTGCATAGAGGGGGTGGGTGGCCTCCATTTATAATTTTTTAAGGTGGGAGGCATGAACTCCATTAATGCCTCCTGAGTATTCATTATAAAGGAAGTGTGAATGGGGTTTATGCTTCTTAGTGAACAAGGGAATCATGAACAAGGTTCTCAACTCTTGTGACCCTGCTTTCAAAATACATAAACCACTACCCCATTTTTTAAAGAAAATAAAACTAATTATAAAAAAGTAAGAAGTTGGTCAGATTTACGTAAGCATACCAGATCCCGGGTCTCATTATACGGTCTTGTAGATTCATTGGATAAAATGTTTGTATGACCACACAACCCTGCATAGCTGGAAGATTTAAACTTTCTAGAATTTTATTATGAACCTCACAACCAACCAGCATGAATCAACCACTAAATATCCATGAAGCTAGGGGAGGGACCTACCACTGGGGCACCCCGGTGGGGGATTTTCAAAAACATTATATAATTGTATCTATAAAATTCATTATATAAACATATATGTGAATCTATAAATATATAAATAAAAATATTTATATTTATGTATTTTTATTTAAATATATTAGTACGTCTATGCATGGTAGTGTGTTAAGCGATATTTTTTACCCTATTGTTTGCAAGATGCATTGAAGACCCGAGGTTAGAAACCCATTCTATAGTTGGGGGAGGGTTATGTTATGGAAATCATACTTTTTCTAGGGGGTTATATTGATATTGAAAAATATATTAATATAGAAATATGAACACACATGTGTTCATGCTCTTTCACAAAAACATATATGTGAAAATACAAACACATGATAATAAATCAAGATTAAGAGTCCAAACAAGTGGTTTGAATGCTTCACTATAAGGAATAGGGGTAGAGTTCAAATATAACCTTTCTCATAGAAAAAAAACAATTAGTGGTGTGGGTCTGGGCTAAGAGGATACTTTGTAGTTGTGGGGAAATTACAAGGTAGACTATCATGATGGTGGGTGGAGTCAATGCAGATGATTAATGCAACACCCTACCTGTGGTCACCTATTAGTGCCCAGACAAGAGGCATCCGAAGACCTCAAGCATGCCTCTCTATAAACTAGAGGTTACTGACTAGAAGTAATACCCTAATCCATATAATGGGGATACTAAGAGCACAACTTAGAGTCACACAATAGTGAAAAAATAACTAAAACATCTATAAATATAATAAGAGTACACATAAATAAACAAAGAGGTTACTATATCAAATGTACCATGAATAAGTATTCATGTTTATATACATTTATTGCTTATTGGGCCAATCTTAAATAAAAAACAAAATAAAAACAAACACATGCACACTGGTCCCACTACCTCCTGGGCCTAATAGACTATGTCTCCTCATACGTTCGAGATGTGCCAACTCAATCCATGATATGTGCTATGCTTAACATGAAAGAATAAATCACATATACACATTCACCAAGGTTCCCTTTGTAAACGACATCAAGTATATGTATGCAAGAAAAATAAAATAAAGATGACACCCAAGCACCATAGACTTCACGTGCTTACCAGTCCACCATGACTCCCTGAGCATCAAGTAACTTTGTTAACCAAGACACTACGACACCTTATCAAACCTACTCCAGCACTATGCCAGAATAAAACTCATCATATCATCGAGACACTTCATTGATGACCAGTCTATACCCAAAGACTCTGGGTAGGGTGGCACCCAAAACCATGACCCACTACCCACTAACACCGAGGACAGTCACACATTCATTTCTTGACCCACTACCTAATCAATCTAAGAAGGGTCAATCAGTCTCATCACATCAACCCACAACCCAACACCCAAGGTGTTCCTTGACCCAGGCTATCACAAACTAACTCAGATTACCCAATCCATCTATAACCTAAACAGTTCCTAACATGTTCCAAAGGTAATTTCTGATCTCCACAGGGTGGTGAAAAGCTCCCGAGCATCAATAACTACCTTTGGGAATGATTTATCCACAAAGAAACTGAATAATATGGATCAATAACTAGAATATGTCATTATTAAAAAAACATGACAAATAGAGATAGGTACAATCATCAGGTAAAGAAAGTACAAATACATATGAAACAATCAAAGTACTAAAAAGATACAAAAATCAAACTCTGCGTGACATTATGAAACCTCCACATTGTCGCACCCTACTAACAAGAAAACCAACAACCTTATCCTTACCTAAATCAGATATAACATGATCTACATACACCCAAAGCTTTATAAAAGGTTTGAGAAAAGGGCCCATTTGGATCCCACTAATTATTTTATAATCATACTCTATAAAATAAACAAATTATGAAAAATTTAATAAAAAAATGATTGTGATACAATTTTACATAAAGCATGGAATAAACAACCTTTTCACAAAAGAAGAAAGCATGATAAGAAATAGGTTTCCAACTAATTTTAGTACACACACTAATAAATATGTTAAAGGATAAAAAATTAAGAAAACAAGCCAATATATACAATCAATATGAGGTTAATAAGGATCCTATTTACTTTATTGTATTAGTAGGACACTTGGTGTTCACAGTTCCCGTGAAAAATTGGTCTAGGGGCTAATAAAAAACTCATGAGAGTGAATCCATGTCACAAATTGTTCAACATGGTACACACATTACCCTAGAATAATATGTGCAAGGGAAAATAATTCAACCCTAAGGATGGATCCCTGCTTCCTTATTGATCAGATTAAGGTTTATAACAAAAAAATAATTTAAGGGAATTTCATATTTGAAACTGAATATCCTTTGTGATTTTTTAACAATATTTTGTTTTTTGAAAACTAATTTTTTTTCAAGAATGTTTTTTTAAAATAGGTGAAATTTATTAAACGCATTTTTTAGAACGTTTTTTATGAAGAAAGTGTGTAAAATTTAGTAAGTTGGGAAGTTTTTGAAATTTTAAAATAAATTTAGGAAATGATTTTATTCTCTAAAAGTTCTCAATATCCTTAAAAATACCATGATTTAAGGTCTTGATAAAATAAAAGAAGTTTAAGTGTTCTCGATACTGCATATCAGACACAAAGACACTATACAGAATGGTTGTGGGAAGGATAGAAGTGTAAATTTTTTCAGAAAATTAAATTTTTTTCTGATTAGATGATCCATCTGATGAACCATTAGAGGGGGATTCTGGTCAAAATTATTAGTTTTTATAAGTCATGATTTGACAAAGAAGGAGATGTTGTTTACCTGACACTATCCATCAGATGGATCAGAAGAGAGGCATCATATTCTAAGGATCAGTCTTAATTATCGTACATACCTTATTAGATAGGATACAATTTCTTAGTTTATACAAAGGGAGGTTTTGATTCAAGGCATCAAACATAGATTACCAAAAAAATAATTTTTCAAAAAACTGAGAGTGTTGTGGTTTCTAAAATCATGTGGTTTGTAAAAATATTAAAGAAGTAAAATATTAATCAGATGAAATGTTGATGTTGATTCATTGGATGAGAAGTTGATGTTTACTCATTATATGAGAAATTTATTCTAATACATCATATTATATTTTGACACTTATTCATCAGACATAAAATTTATAAGATTCTATGAAGTTTTTGGTGATGAGTTTCTGTGGTTTTTAAAAATGTGGATGAAATTTAGTGAAATAAGAAATTTCAAAAGAATTACGAAGAAAAGAAAAATTGAGAGATATTTTTTATAATAAAAAATATTTATCTGGGAAAATAAAGATTCAAATCTATTTAATTTTTTACCAGACAGAGATGGAGTTGACAACTGAAGTCTTTTGATGTTGCAACAATGTAGTCAAACATTTTCAGTTGGCTTAGAGGAACGAACTGAGATAAGTTTTAATTATTTGTTTTGAGATTTTTATTTTATTGTATTTAGTTTTTTAAGATAATCTAATACATGAAGAATCATTTTGAAGATGTGAAGTTTCAAATATTTTGTTAATAAATTTCCACTGTATTTTTTTTACAATGTGTGAACTGAGAAGAATGGATTTTCCACTATAACCTTATTTGTCTAATTGTGTGTATTTAAAGTGGTTTAAGAGGACCAGGACAATGATTAGTTTTCTATAAAATCATTTCCATACTTAAAATTTATAAGATAATTTGTAAAGTTCAAAATTATTATGATGCTTTGTTTTTTTTATTCCAAGAGGGTTTATATCTTGTTTAAATTAAGGAAATTTGATAAGAGTTTAGAAGATTTAATAATATTCTTATTTTCCCTAGCATTATTGAGATGAGTTGAGAAGAGATTGAATGCAATTTAAATTAATGTGAAATTTGGATTTATGAAATTTGAGTGAATGAGGAAAATAAATCGGGTTACCACCATTACATTTATTGGAGAAACTATAAATTGAGGTGTATAGTACATTTTTACTTGTCACTATTTAGAGATACATAAAGATGAAATGGTGATTTTTTTTGATTTGGAGATGATTTTTCCCAACTGAAATTATTTTCATGTTGAAGAAAGTTTTATGGATAGAGAGGTTTGATTAGAAGATCTTACAAAGGTAAGTTCAGACTACCAGATAGAGAGAATCATACTGAGTAGATCTGTCTAATTTTTTTGTAGAAGTTTGAGAACCATAGTTTTTTAAATAGGTATATCATAATGTTTTGGAACATGAGAAGGTTGATCAAAGGTACATTGAAATGGGGCCATAAGACTGAGTTCATTAGGAAGTGTCCCTCGAACAGACACACATCAGACAAAGTTTTTGAACATAACTTTGTGGGGTAAACAGTTTGAAAGTTCTTTTCTCTTTTATTTGGATCAAATTTTTTAAGAAAAATATATAAAAAATAGTAGTATGTATAATATTTCCTATCAGGATATAGATTTTGTCCATTGGGATTTGACACAAGTTGTATTCACTTATTCATAATAGTGAATTTCTATAGACCCATAGGAGTAGCTATGATAAGGATGTAGGATCTCACACTAAAGATGAACCTTATAAACCATGTGTGGATTATTTACATTTCAATTTCTTCATGAATTTGAATTTACTAAAAGATGATAAAGAAGAAACTATAACAAGTTGCAGGGGTTATGTTTATTAAAGTTGAAATTTGTAAAAATACAATCACTGATTCAACCCCCCCTTCTGAGTGATTCAATGATCCTTAAGATGTTCAAGTGGTGTCAGAATCAAGTTCCCCTATTGAATCCTTATCATAGTTAATCTCAATTTTTTAATAGTAGAGGAATTCCTACTTTTAGTGGAAAAAATAATTATGTCTATAAAAATATAATAATTCCCTATCATCTGTGACTTGGTATGAAAATTTTTGATGCTATTATAATTGGGTTTACACCCATTCATAAAGATAACCCTATGAATTTTGATGAAAAGAGAAATATTAAATTTTATGGATAATCTAGAAATTTAATTATTATGTCTCTATAAAAAAATATTTATATGATGGCGATGAGTCTCAAAATAATGAAGATTATGTGGGACAAGCTTTAAAGTATTTTTGAAGGAAATAGTAAATTTTAAGAATAGAAGCTATAAATTTGGCATAGAAAATATTCATACATAAGAATGAGAGATGAAGAAACTATTGATGAGTACTTTAATTGAGTAAATTAATTTTTTTTGCAGTACTAGTGGTTTTCTAGATGTCTTAGAAGATTCTATAATTATTAAGAAACCCATGATAAAATTTAAAGAAAGCTTTGATTCTAAAATATATGCTTTAGATGATAAAGAATATTTATATCTTGATGAATTACATTAATTTCTTATTTACTATGAAACAAGAAAATCTCTAATATTTAATGAGAATATTAAATAGGAAATGGAGTTTGAAGCTATGATAAATATGAAAATTCAAGATACGGAAGATGTTGATCCTTGTGATTCTGAAGATTAGGAGGATGATGAGTTTAATGGAAAAACCATGTCTCTTATCTCCAATAAAAATTGAAGAGGAATAGGAAAATATAGAGGAAAACTTCCTATCAAATGTTTTGAGTGTGGTATAATAGGTTATTTTTCTATGAATTTACCTAGAAAGAAAATTAGTGATGTTGAAGATCATTATGAAGAAAAAAATTAGTGTAAGAAGTTTTAAAAAACTTCCAAGAAATAAAGTTAGTACACTAGTGTAAATAATAAGTTTACTGGACATATAATATATATGCTGAGTAAGAAATTAAAATCTGACTTAGATGATATTGATTCATCAGATGATGAATGTTTAAAAAGAATCATAACCTTCATTGAAATTTTTTAGAAAAAGGAAGATTCATTAATCAATGAAGAAGAATGAGGTGAAGAATCTTACAGAGTATATCAGACCAGATCAGAATTTATTGCATGTATTGATTACAATAGATCTCTCAAAAAATAAATAATAATGATGAATAAAAACAATGGAAAATTTATTAAAGGAAGAAAATATATTTCTAATTAGGAATAAGAATACATCTAGGAGACCTTAGGATATAATATAAGAATTGTTGAACCTAGAAAGGTGGATGAAGACCTCAGTAAGAAGTTAATAACTAAGGAACATGAAGCTAATAAAACTCAATGAAAACTCCTTGAGGATGAAAGTATCTTAATAAAGTTGAATGAAAATATTATAAATGCTTAAGAAGTAAAATCTAAATCATTTATAGCTTAATAAAAATATCTTTCCAAGAATCAGGTGAATTCTTAACCTTCCAAAAATAAGGATTCATCTATTTTTATCACATTTTAAGTGTTAAGAAAATTATTGGTTAATCCTTTATTGATAAGGGATGTAAAAAATCCATCACATTATCAAAATTTGAAAATTTCCCTGAGAATAAGGTTTCCACATTCCCAGAGGATACTAATGTTGAAAAATTATATGAACTTTGACAATATTATTATAGGGAAATATTATAATTCCACAGAATATCAAGATTTGATAGATTTTATTGGTGTTGTGGAATTTATGGGCACAAAACATACAATTTTTGGAATAATTTTCCACTTTTAAGAAGAAGGTATGGAAAAAGGGGAAGCAAAGGTGTAAATACACTGAGTAACTTCACTAAAACATAAAAAGTTGGAAAATTGAAATATCAAGATGTTAGAAAAATTAAAATGGAAAAAAATTTTAATGTGTGAAAGAAGTATGTGGAATAAGTGACCATGTTGGCCACCATGACAAATAATGTATGGAAAATATTATAGGGAAAATATCTTATTCCATAAAAGAAAAGTAAACTATAAATAAGAAAGTTTAGGAAAGATGATTTGTTGTTGATTCATCCTTAAAAGAAACAAAAAGGAAAAAAATGTGGATTCTTGATAGTGGTTATTCTTCACACATGAAGAGATATTTTAAAATCTTGAAATATGTTGAAAATATAGATGGAGGACCAGTTACCTTCAGGAAAGATAGTTTCATTAAAGTTAGAGGAATTGAAATTGATGAAATTGAAACAAAAAATGTGAAATCTAAGGATGTTCTATTTAGTGATGTGCTTAAACATAACCTATATAGTGTGAGTCAAAATAGTGATGATGGAAAAAGAGTGATATTCATAAAATATTCTTGTTTCATCTAAAGTATGGAGAATTTTAAGGCTTTAACCCATGGAGAAAGAACCAGTGAAAATATCTTTCAGATTGGAGAACTTTACAATTCTTGTTACTTGAGTTATATAGATGAATACAACTTTTGGAATCACATACTTTGGAATATTGGGGAGAAAAGTATGAAAAAATATTAAAAATTTGATGATGTTATAAACAAACCTATATTTAAAAAATAAGGTGATGTTTTTATAACTTTTCATAAAGGAAATATGGTTAGTAAAATCCATAGGAAAGTAGAAAATTAATCTACTTAGCTTCCTGATATTATTCACAATGATTTATGTGGGTTCATGAGACATCAATAAAAAAGGATATTTTTAATTTATCCCAAATATTTATGATTTTACTTGGATGACCAACATTATGTTTATGAATCATAAGTCAGAGGTAGTAGAAATTTTCAGAGTTTTCAGAAGTGATGTTAAGAGAGAAAAGGATGTTTATGTAATGAAGTTGAGAACTGATTATGGAAAAAAATAGACATCCAATGAAATTGAATCATATTTTAAGAAACATGGATTTAAACATAAGAACAATGAACTATACACCCCTCAACAAAATAGAGTTAAAGAAAGGAAAATAGAAGTTTAATAGAAATGGGAAGATTAATGTTAGAAAAATATAAAATGTCTACATTATCAAGTTGTGGATTATGGAATTGAAATGTATTATTAGATAAAATACTAAATATATAATTACAATCATAATTCATTGAAAATTAGCTATAATTTTTTTAACAAAATTTCAAGTAACTATTAAATTATTTACAAAAATTTCATTACAATTGCAAATGAAATTGTATTTATAGGAAAAAATTATTTTAATTTAGTTTATTAACAAAATTATAGACTGTATGTGATATTAACTTCATAAACAATTCCTTAACAAAAATTAGTTTCCATAATAAAAAAAATTTAGGTTCTTAAATGATATCATTTTCAAATTTAGTGCCATCAACAAAAATTAATGTTAAAATCAGATATTTTTTCCATATTTTTCAAATTGAAGGCCTTTTGTAGGATTAATTTATTTGTATGGTCCTCTATTATAATTTTTCAATAATCATATACTTACACTCACATTTCCAAGTTGATAACACAAGAATCATCCTTTAATATATTAATAACTAACCCAAATACACATGTTTTAAAAATAAAAATAAAACTATTTCTTCTTATTATAAACGATTGAAAATAAAATTATAAATGTAATGAAATTTATATATAAATTTAATTAAGGTAAAATTTTAAATTTTTCAAAAAATTAGAAATATATTTATTTATCCCTATATCTATCTATACAATGACCATAGGGTGTAGCTCAGTGGAAGCTTCCCCTATGGGTCTCGATGAGATCTTGAGTTTGAACCTCGCCGAGTACTTTCCTACATTTTTATGTTTCATGATTTTATTTATATTTTTTCCCATTTCCTCGTATTGATATAAATATAACTATATATCTAATTATTTATTAATTACATTATATTTATCATTTATTTTTATTTAATAGTAATTTAAGCATCCTTAAGTGAAATTAATTTAACGAGTTAGTCAGTTAAGCATATTTTTGAAATTTTTGGTCCTTAATTAATTTTAAAAAATTGATTATTTTTTAGTAAAATTTATTTTTTATTTATATGCACATAAGCACGATTATTATTTTTTAAAATTAAGCATATATATTCTAAACTGTGAGGTTTAATATATATTTTGTTGTTGGGTAGAAAAGGATTGGATATTTGTAAATATGTTTCTAGGACATTGTGAAACTAACAAGAATCTACGAAGAATATGTGATTATCATTTAATTTTATTCCAATGTTCTCTCCCAATTATGAACTTTGAGTTGATTGTGTTCATAGAATATTTGGTTCCGAAAATGTTGGAAATATGTGGAGCGAAATATAATAAATCATCAACTCATTCACTAGTTATACCCATTTATAGTTTAATATAATGAAAATCCTGGCACACTTGATAGAAGAGGCAATGGAAAGTATGTACTATGAGGCATTATACTAAATCCTGGATCTAGTCTACAGCTACTCCATCATCATCCAATCAATAATTTGGAAGATCCAATGTGCAGAGATGGAGATCTCCAAATCCAAAACCCATCCAATAATCCTTTCTGTGACCGATAATCTCCGACATCTCTCCAAATCCTCTTATTTCCTACAACCACATGGATTTTTAGCCATGAGAGGACTGATGCTAAACCCTAGTTCTAGCCATGCACAGAAGGCCATGGCATTCGTCTGGCTGTCGGGCCTCCCATCTTCCTGTCGGTTTAATCGACGTAATCATAAGAAGATTATGAAGATGAAACTGGATAAGTGATTAACACAAGAATGGAATATCAACCCTGTAGATGTTATTTTCCTTTAGATAACCCAATAAGAATATTAAAGAGGAAGCTATTCTCAACATTTGTGAAAGGGTTCCAGGAAGTAGTGACACATTCACTCTTAGAAATGTATTCTTTTATCAAAATTATTTTAGCGTTTCTGTAATCAATGTGTGTTTATATATTTATATATATTAAGCATAATAACATTATTCATGAAAACATATATGTATACATATTTTAACACAAACCCCAACCCACCATCACAATCCATGAACTTCCCAATTCAACCCTTTGTCCATAGCAGTAGGTACATGACTATGGGTCTCATTATGCAGTTTTGAAGATTCATTGGGTAAAAATACTGCACGACAATGTGCCCTGTGCACAACTAACATATTTAAACTCTCTGGAATATTATTACAAACCTCACAACCAACCAGTGAGAATTGAACCCCCAAAAGAAAAGAAGTCAGGGGAGTGACCTACATATTATAACTTTACCAATAACTATATCTAATAAATAATAATTTTTTGTAGATATAATTCTATTTATAATACAAGTTTTTAAATATCAATATATACATATATATATATATATTCATTTTTTTATTTAATGATGTCTTTTAAATTTGCATAACATTATTTTTCAAATATTGCATTTTAATATTATATTCATATAATATATCATATATTATCTGAGTAACAATATGAATTTTTACACTTAAATTACGATATATGTGATTGTATGTAATGATTATTACTAATATATTTTAAAAAAAAAATTAACTAGAATAAATTTATTTATCTATACATCCAATAATATATTGTACATTTATTTAATTTTCAGTCTACTATATATATATGCACATTTAAATATATTGGATTGCATTAATTAATATTTTAAAATATAATTATATATATTTGTAATACACTATAGATTTCTAAATACAAATATTATTATTTTATACACAATTACACAAGATATTAGTAATAGTAAAATTTATTAAATTTAATCAACAAAATAAATTTACAGGTAAATAAAAAATAAAAAATAAAAAATTATTTTATTTTCAATATAATAAAATTAGGTAAGTATATAAACATTTTTAGAATTTATTGATTTTAAAAAATAGAAATAATTATATGTTATGTATAATTACTCAAAATAATAATTATTTATAATTAATAAAATTTAAAAAATATTATTAATTGTATATTTTTTAGTTTCATTAACAAAAATAATATTATTTATATCTATATATAAAAGAATATATTTTATATTTAGATAAATTGAAATATGATAAATAATATTACACACACATATATATATATTTATATTCAAATAAAGTTAATAATATTTTTTTATAAATAATTATTAATAATTTAATTTTAATAAAATATTTAGGTAGATTCACTTTATTTATCCATGTATCAAATATAATATTTTAAATATATTTTACTTTAAATATACTATATAATATAATATATTCATATAAATATATTGAAATCTAATTATTCAAAATTTAAATTACAAATGTATACATTTTTCCAAACAATAATATTTCTCCAAATATAAATTATATTATTTTATACATATAATTTATATTATGAAAACACCATATTTAAATTTTCTAAATTATTCAATATAAATTAAATCATACAAAGTACAATAATTCATACATAAATTAAATCATACAAAGAACATTAATTCATAAATTCATACAACCATACAAATTAAATAAATAAATCATAAAAATAAATAAATAAATAAATCAATTGGAAAAATAAAATTTTTAAATAGAAATTTTACCTTCTCAAAAGCCAAAAAATAATATTTGAAGAGAATATTCGGCAGAGGCTCACTACAAAATATCATGCTAGAATAAAGAAAATGGAGGGTACATGGAGGGGGGTTGGAGGCCTCTATTTATAATTTTTTATGGTGGGAGGCATGAACTCTATTAATGCCTCATGTGTATTCATTACAAATAAAGTGTGAATGGGGTTCATGCTTCTTGGGGAATGAGGGAAGTATGAAAAGGGTTCACACCTCCCTCAGCCCCCTTTTAAAAATACTTAAAACCATATCCTTTTTTAGGAAAATAAAACCAATTACAAAAAAAATCCAATTGATAATTTTCAAGTAAGAATAACAAAGTTATGATTATGATAATAGATATGTGATCAACGATGATTGGAAAAATGGGAATGGAAGATCATAAGTTGGATTCCATTTTCATTTGGAGAACTAAGATGAAAAATAAAAATAAGGAGTTCACTATTACTAACATTTATGAAAGGGTTCCTGGAAGTAGTCATACATTCACACGTAGAAATATATTTTTTTATCAAAAATATAGTAGTTTTTTATAAGGGTAACAAAAATGAAGTTTTCATGTGTGTGTGTGTGTGTCTATATATATATATATGGACACAAATCCAAACCCCCTATTTCAATCCAATAACTACCAAGTTTACCCTAGAATCACGGCTGCGAGTACCGGACTCCAGGTCTCATTATGTCGTCCTGTAGGTTCATTGGGTAAAACTTCCTCATGACCACACCCCCTGCATAGCTAGGAGATTTATAAATTATAAAATATAATTACTATTGGATAAAATTTGTTTCTTCCAACATATCTCATTTTTATGTGTTTTGATTATTCAAAATATCCCAATTTCTATTCTATTGAGTTAATCTTAAGTGATCCATATTGTACTTTTATCATAGAAATTTATATTATGACGACTAAAAGTGTTTATCTTATGCTGAGTAAATTATTCAATCAATTAAAAATTATTTTTTCTTTCAAAAACCAATGTTTTGAAAGAATATCTTTCATCTACTCAGAATCAAAAGGCTCTATATTGGATGTTTTTCTTACTATGTATGATATTTTCTTATGAAGAGAATGATCAGGCCACCACGTGTTCAGAGTAAGATATTTCAGACAAAGTGTAATTATAAGAAGTATTTATCTTACAAAAAATTATATACACAAAGGGTTATCTTAAGAGCATCAGAATAAGATGTGAATGTTAATTATAAAACTATAGTAAAATATTTGTCTCACACTAAAGAATTATCCAATGATATGTTGAAGCCAATTTATCTTACACACAGTATATGTTAAAGATTTGTTTTATCTTTTGAATCCTCTCAGGAATTTATCTTAAAATAATAGTACTACCAGTTGTATATCTTTCAAAGTATTAGATTATATGAATAATGTCATGATTACTTTCATAGTCTTTTGATAAGTATATTCATCTTTTTTAACATATTATAAAATGGATGTTCCATTTAAGGAAAAATCGAGTTTTGAAAATCTTTATTTTTCCAAGAATTGAAAGATCCAAATAAGTAGATCTCTGACATCATTTTTATAGAATAATATTCTAAATTTGAAAAGAATGGATGTGTACCATTAATAGTCTTTATTATTAACCTTTCAATGGATTATCAACTCAACCATTGTTATTATCTCACTACATAAGTTCAAACTCAAATAGGATACATAAAAAGAAGAGTTAGCTATTGCAAATAGGGGTGTACAGTAATAGTAAAAAAGATTCACATGTACTATGATAATGGTAATAGACAATGATTTTAGATAGAAAATATCATATCCAACACTTGTGTGATATTACTTCAAGCATATCAATGAAATAAAAGGTCATCTAGAGCTGAGATTTGAATATTATCATCTTCTTAGGATGTATCTTCATCTATTGTCAGTTGCTGCTTATAACTGGCCGATGCAATCGCTACTAGAAAATAAGGTTATATCCATGGTTTTAAACAGTGGCTATAGGCCCAAAAACCATAGTTATAGGTTATAGCCATGGTTCACTCAACCATGGATGGTATTGGATTGGCTATAGGGTAAACCTTATAGCCACGGTTTGGAACTATGGCTATAGGCCTGTATCCACGGTTCAAACCGTGGCTAAAGGGCTATTGCCACGGTTCGAACCATGGATAAAACCCTATAGCCACAGTTTTGGACCATGGCTAAAGACATATATCCACGGTTTTGGACCATTGCTAAAGACCTATAACCATAGTGTTGGACAACGGCTATAAACCTATAGCCATAGTTTAAAACCATGGCTATAGGTCTTCACATTTCCTAAAAAAGAACCAGCACTGTTCAGCCAGTGCTGGCCTCATGCACCCCCCTACACAACCCCCCCTGCACCCCCGTACACATCCGTTTCACTCCCTGGACACCCCCTATCCCCTAGCACACACCCCCTTGCACACTTGCACACCCCTTGCACCACCCCTGTTGGACACCCCCACAACACCTCCCTACTGGACACCCTCTGGAAAGACCCCCCTCCCCATGGAAAGAGGCCACTAATGTACAGTAGCCCCCCACCCCCCCAGGATAGACACCCGCCCCTCTTGGACAACCCCCTCCTAGACACCCCCTGGATAGACCCCCTCCCCCCCTCAAGATAGACACCCCTAGACAGTAGCCCCCCTTCCCATCCCCCTTTCACCCCTTACACATCCCTTGCACCCCCTGCACACCCCCTTCCCCCCACCCCCTTGCACACACCCCCTTTAACACCTTCACACCCCCACTGAACACCCCTTCCCCCTGCTAGACCCCCTTGCACCACCCCTGCTGGACAACCCCCCATTGCACCCCCCTACATAGACCACACCCCACCTTGCACCCCCACCTCCTAGATAGATACCCCCACCCCCTGGACAGATTCCCCCTCGACAACACCCCCACCTCCCTAGACAGACACCCCCTGGATATTATCCCCCCTCGTTAGACATCCCATAGACAACAACCCCCACCCCCTGGACATATACCCCCCCGCACACCCATTCCCCCATGCACCCCCTCATACAACCCCTACACCCCCTACACAACCCCCCTTGCACCCCCTGTCCCCCTACACACACCCCCTGCACTCCTGCACACCCCTGCTGGACACCCCTTGCACCACCCCTGTTGAAAACCCCCCTGCTCCACCCCTACTGGACCCCCTTGCACCACCCCTGCTGGACACCCCTTGCAACACCCCTACTGGACACCCCCCTTGAACAACCCCCCTTTCACTCCCCTGTCCCCTTGCAAACACACCCCTTCACACCCTTGCTGGACACCCCTTGCACCACACCTGCTGGACACCCCTTGCACCACCCCTGCTGAACCCCCCTTGCACCACTCCTGCTGGACACCCCTTGAACCACCCCTACTGGACACCCTCCCTGCACAACCCCCTTTCACCCCCTTAAACATCCCTTTCACCCCCTATTCACACCCCTGTCCCCTTGCACACACCCCCTTGCACACCCCCTTGAACCACCCCTGCTGGACCCCCCTTGCACCAACCCTACTGGACACCCCCCTTTCACCCCCTACACAGCCCCCCTTGCACCCCCCTTAAACATCCCTTCCACCTTCCTACACACCCTTGTCCCCTTGAAAACACCCCATGCACACCCTTGAACCCCCTTTCACCACCCCTACTGGACCCCCTTGTACCACCCCTGCTGGACACCCCCACTTCACAACACACACCCCCTTATACACCCCCTTTCACCACACCTGCTAGATCTCCCTTGCACCAACCCTGCTGGACACCCCCACTACACACCCCCTCCTGAATAGACCCCCCTGGATAGACCCCCCATGCCCCTATTATATTTAGGCTCTCATCCATATAGTGTTGGAGGAGAATTAGTAGTGGCCTAATAGCCACAATAGTTGGAGTAGTTATCTACTTACACAACAGATGAAATCAACATAAAAACAATCCATTAAAAAATGGTGTGTGGTGTGTGGTTACACTTTATTTGAAGAACATAGGAAAATTTCTCAAACTGAAAACACATGAAATAATGAAGTTATTGATATAAGAATTAATTATGAATGGAATTCCTTGGGTTTTTTATTTCTTTTTTTGAACTGAAAAAGAATGGGCCTGCCTGGATTGACTTCAATGTAGTGTCGATTAAGAGATTTAGAGGTTTAATGGTGGAATAATTAGAGGCTATGACTACTCAAACAAAAAAAGAACTTAAAAATACCAATGAAACTTAAACTTTGAGTTCTATGGGGAATTTAGAGCTTGTACAAATGAAGTGAAAGTAGTAGAAAGAGGTGTTTGAACTAGCAAATGATCATGCAAAACTAACTATTCACCAAGATCTAACTTTTTATTCGACACTGTATTCTGAGATGAAAAATGGAGAGCAAGATTATATTAATATAGCTACATCAATGTAGGTTACTGCTATTTTTTATTGTAATCATGCACATATTGGATTATTTCTATGTGTTGTGGGGGAAAAAAGGCTTTCATTTCAAGTATGACATTACAATAGGATCCTGTGGAGTTTCCATTCCAATGAACAACATATGAATTTATGAAACCTATTTGTTTGAAGAGAAAACCTATGGAAAATATATATGTATATAAATATCTCAATGTGGTGCAAGAATATAGGGAGGGACGTGAATCTAAAAATGATACAATAAGGTTCTTTAAATAGTTGTGTGTTGAGAATGAAAAGGCTTGGGATCAGAGGGAATGTATAGAGGATCAAGACCAATGCACTGAAAAGAGTTTCATCATATTTATATATTATTTTATATGTAATAAGGGTATTTTAATTGTACTACAGTTTTGTAGTAGGTTCCAAAATCATTTAATTATTTATGTAAATATGTATAATTTTTTTATCTATAGGTTCTAGTAGAATTTAGATCTCAATTGCAGATTTCTTTGGCTATTATGACTACTTTAGAGGTTTTATGGTGTTGTAGTAACTACTCTAAGAATCCAGATATTTTTTTTGATTGTAGTGGTAATTTCAACAATAAATACAAGAAAGTGAATATCATTTCTAAACATAAGGTTGTTAAGGGAAGTGATTCAGAAAAGGCCAGTCTAGTTTTTTAGATTTGAGAAACCACTATTCAAAATAGAATATGCCTCATTGGGATTTCTATTTTGAAAAATAACATGGTCCGTACATATTGTAAATCTCTAATAGTTTAAGAGATAACTCACTCTAAGAATAAAATAAGAGAAATGTTCTAGAAAGATCACTTTATATGCCTATAAGTTGACAAATTTTGGAATGAATATGCAATTCCTGATGAAGAAAATGTACAATTTAAACATGGATGTTATGGTTTCTATAAGAATTATAAATATCATACCTCATAATTTTTCTAATCCTTTTCTCTATGTAAAATACAAAATCTGGTTGAATTGTCTGTTTGCTTTCATTTTTCCCATAAAAACACTACTAGAGGTGCATGTTTAGTTGTGGGGATGGTTCAGATGTCGAGGGGAAATTTGAAATGAAATCCAAATGGGAGATTATTGGGACACTGGTTGATGTTTTAGAAGATATTTTAGGAATAATTCAATAATAAGAAGATGATAGATCCTCTAAATTTAGTGATTAAGAAAAAAACGTCCAACGTTAGGCATCAATAGGTATGAAAAATAAACCAATTCTTAAAATTCAGAATCTCATTGAGTACTTTTTTCCTCTATCTTGGAATGAAATGTGAAGAGCAATACCATACTGTTGAAATATCATAAAAAAATCAATGAAGGATGTCAGGTTTTGTGATGTTCTAAAGTGAAAGATGGAACTGTATCAAACAATTCATAATCTATGACAAGGTTGTAGTTCTATTTTAATTATTTAGTCTTTCCACCTTGAGTAAAAGTTTTAATTTCAAGAGAGTGGTGATGATGGGAACATGGGATTGGGTTGTAGATTTAGAGAATAGTGTGTGGTGGTGTTGTGCTGGGGATAGGTGCGTGTCTAATAACCGCTAATAAATTATTTTAAATGGTATTTGAATTTTGTTTTTCTACTATATGAGAGTAGGTTGGGGCTAATGACGTGTCTCTATTGGAATTTATGACTTCAATATTCTTCAACATCGACTAATTGAATTGGTCCTATCCTATATTTATTTGACACATCATATCTCTCAATGAACACACCAATGTTGATAGAACTGTAGGTAAAAAAATAGTTTCCAAAAATCTTTTCATTTCAATTGTTACAATAATTTATTTGATTTCATGATTTATGTATGTGAAATCTATTAAAAAAACGAAAAAAAATATTTTCTCAAGAAAAATACAGGGAGAGTATAGAAGAAAAAGATAACTCTCATGGTCATATCTGTAGAGACCCGAAGCTCGACGTACATGGACATTACATTACTTTTGCGGAATACTTGGTACATAACAAAAACACACACACAAGGATCTTAATAGTTTAGTGTCTTTGGAAACTCGGAACATAATCTTCTAATCGTGGTGAAAGATATTAAATATCTCCCATAAAGATCTTCCCTTTTTTTTACCTAAAACCTTTCTTTTATATCCTGGGGAAAAGAAAACATAAAAGGGTGAGCTCAAATGCTCAGTAAGGGAAAACAAAAGAAATATCAATCACATCGTATACACAAGCACATAACTTTTGGAAATCTTAACCTGCAAAAGAGATCATAATTTCATAACATGGGATAAATCATGGCAGTGAAATGTAATCACAATAATCACAACTTAAAACATGAAACTTTGTGGCATTCACACATAATCATAGAGAATCATTTCTTGTTAGTCAAGACTCATTTCCAAGACTATCTTAGTGGACAAAGTCCCTTTCTGAATCGAGTAACCCTCGTTTCAGTCCTGTTTCACTGAACCGGTATAACCTACCGTTCCAACCCTGTCTATCTCATGAGATATAAAATATTTACCCAATGCATTGGAGGGAGATATAGGTCCCACCAATCTTATAATTAATCCTTTCTTATGTGTGCCACATAATCATAAATCATACATCATCACATAACACATGTAACAAAAATGGGATTCTTGAAACATCATGACATCATAATACATTTCCTATAAGATAAAGGAATTCATAAAAATATTTCCATCACAACATAATCAAATCCATGTAACAATAGGGATAAAAACAGAACCCTTTTATTATCTTAGATGGAAAATAATTTTGATAAAATACTTGAACTTCATTCTTGAGGAAAATATCCTTTCTACTTCAAAAACACTTTTCATTTCTTAACATGTCATACAATTTTAAACTAAAAGAAGTTGATTAAAAATAAACATGAATACTTGTAAAGTAAGCTTCTTGGAAATAATTTTTTAGAAATCCATTCATGCCGTATAAGTAAAAAAAAACATTCTTCGTACTTTTGTTGGAAAAGTCAAAAAGTACCTCGTATGAAAAACGACAAAAAATTCCTTTCATTTCTTTTACTAAAAACTCACCGAAGGGTAAAAATGGATTTAAACAATTGTAGGTGGATGGAAATAATATTATTTATGAAACATGGATGTGGATGATAAAATACACCCCAGTAAATACCAAAGTATAAACAATCTCGGATAAAAATGAGATTGTGATATTTTCCCTTACCTTAGGTCCGATTTGCTTCGTATGTGTCCGAACCTCCTGTATAATGATTTAAATAATGTCATTGACTTACTACAGAATCATATTCATTGTTATGATATCATATATGGTTCACTTATGACATTATATTACCCGTTCTTTTGTAAATTCCATGTTAAAGAAGCGTTTTGGGTAAAATCGTTTCATTTATCGTAGGTGTTCTGACTTGTTGTTCTTGACATTATTATTACTTATATCATGATTTACTTACTTCCAGAATATAAAATATGATTTATATATCATATATATTAAGTATATACATATATATAATAGATAGATAAATGAAATGAAAAACACCGTTCATGGAGACGGTAGTCCGTACGTACGCATGAATGCTGTTTTCCTTTCCTTATTGTCTTGAATGGAAGTAAGTAGATGACATACATATATATATATACATAAATACAATAGCTTTATAATGTCATATATTTCATTATTATTTATTATATATACTTTATAATCATTCTTAAATGGTTAACTTGGAGAATGAATCTCATCGCGTCGTGGAGACGGTAGTCCGTACGTACGCACGAGCGATGATATCATTTCCATAAATATTGAATTGAATTGGAGTGGATTATACAATATATCAGAATCAATATGATGTTGTAATAACTATGTATAGTTATTCTTTACACCATTATACCCATCCATGTAAGGTGGTGGTGGAAAATAGATTACACCACGGCGTGGAGACGGTATTCCGTACGTACGCACGTGCGGTGATTTCTTTTTCCGTAGGATGGATAGATGGTGAAATAGGGTTTTTTCATACTTATAATAACATATATGTATATGAGTGATACTGATGTTATTACTTCATAATGAAACAACCTAAGAAGAAGAAGTGGAAGAAGAAATAAAGATGAAAGAATTGGTAACAGTAATTACCTCTTCTTTGAAGCACCTCTTTGAGACCTCCTCTTAGGGCACTAAAATTGGTCTTTGAGGAAGACCAGAACCTCTAGGATGTTTCTAGGGAAGTGGATAAGAGATTTTGGCAGGGTTTGGCCGAGCTTGAGTGCTCAAATTGGGGTGAGGAGGAGGGGGAGTAGGTGTCCTTTTATAAGGGAGGAGAGGGGCACCTTAGGAATACCTCAAAATATTATTTTATATTAAGGTCAAAATCGGTTTATAATGGTTCCAAAGGGTCTTATTTCCGATCTAAAGTGGGGATGGGTCGAAATACTATCAACCAATAGGATTTAGACAAGTTTAGGGTATTATTTTAACCTTATCAATTAGATTTAACTCTAAGTTAAATAATTTAACTTTTACCGTTTCTTTTTGTTTTCTTTCACTATATGGTTAATACACTTACTATAACATGCCAAACGAACCCCAAATTGTATATTATTAATACATATATCCTTATCTAAGTCATTTGGCCGAACCTTAGATTTTTAGGAATAAAATAACAATTAATAATATAATATTTTATTTAAAAACTATTTTTTGTCAATTTTGACACTATTTGATATATGATTTTTTTGAAAGTCATAACAGAATTATATGTTCGAACCAAATTGATTAAATCAACACTAATATATCATAGTAACCTATAAAATTAGTTGAATTCATAAAAAGTCTTAAATTACATTTATTTGGGTATTTATAATATCAATTATGTCAATATTTCATTAATAAGATAATTACTGCATCATCTTTGTGTCATAAATAAATTAAATTATTTGATGTCTAAAAATTACAAATAAAATACCATCATGTAGGAAATATTTTTAGATTTCTAATTAATATTTACAATCGAATTTAGCTTATGTACAACCCTATATTAAAAATGTTTTAGTAAATAAACTTTGATTTTTAACTCTTTTAACTCTTCTTTGAATTAAATAAAAATAAATGTCCTAATCTAATCCAAGTGGGCCTAAATGGTCATATTTTATTCCTAAGATTATTTTTGGTTGAATTAAACTTTTCCAATAGAATTAGGACATGTGTTAGGGTAATAATAATATCATTTTTACCCTTAATTACCCTATTTACTTTTAACCGTGGTAAATAAAAGTAAAAAGTTACTATTCACCAAAAATTATTTTCATCTCATTGAACCACATTTTACTTACTGACATCAACCGTGTCTCTCGGATTTTTGAAATTTCATTCACAGAAGCGGTAAAATTAAGATTTATGAAGAAATTAATTTTTTTAACTACCACTTAGTAGTTTCACTATTCATAAAAAATTGATGTTTTTCAGAACAATGCCAAAATTTCATCCTAAGATATATTTCATATTCCGAATTCAAAAATGAAGTCTATTTTACCAAATTCATTATCATAGAAGTTGCATTAATTAATTTTATAATTAAATCCCGCTGTTAAAACAAAGAGCGTGTTTTTGAGAAACAATATCTTTCAAAAGATTGACACTTGTTTATGTCTGGTTTAAATGTGAAATTACATCCAATGACCAACATTATATTAAATTGTAAAAATATATTCTAAATATACTTTAAAACCACTCAAATTAATAATTTATCACTATTAATTATTTCGAATGAAAAAGTTGTTTTTAACTAAAATTTAGTAATTTTCACTATTCATCAGAATATGAATGTTATCCGAAAAGTAACAAAATTTCACCTTAGGGTAAATTCGATACTACGAATCCAAAAATGAAGTCCATTTTGAGAGATAAAATTTCTAAAATTTAAAAAGTGGTTATTACTTATTCATAACGGCTAGTTTTAATAATATTTTAATAGCATATCGTTGTTTCGTGAAACTCAGTATTGCGTACTACACACGCTATCAAGGAAGGTTGCGATTGCGTGTAATGCAAGGCAAGTCAAGGATGCGTGTTGTGCAAGCTCCTTTTGGTGTAGCGTACAACACAAGACATTAGTGAAATTAAAAAGAATATTTTTCATAAAATCTTGGGCTGTTACATTCTACCCCCCTTAAAATGAATTTCGCCCTCAAAATTCGTTGGGGTTATAAATGGTTTACTATTTGAAAGTTTCTTTAATAGAAACCCACATCGTAAAAAGGAATACCAAAACCAATATTTAAAAACAAAAGTATGAAACTTAACGGTTACCCAAATAAACTAATCACTGGGTTTCCACATAGGTGAAAATATGGATATGGAAGAAAAATCTAACCATCATGTTCTGATGGAGAGTGGTAGAGAACATGGCTATGGAAAAGCCAACAATCACAAATCCATAAATTTGTGACGATCTAAGGTACCATCCGACTAATCAGATATAAGATCACTAGGACAACATTTTTTTGGTTTTCAAGATCGTTTCCCTAAAGTTGAAGAATTCGAATTAGAATAAATACTTACTTTATTTTGGTACAGTCACACTATTGTTTGTGCCTTGAACAATTTCCACTTCATCTCTTAAATAAATGAAGTTGAATTTGTTATTCGTGAAGTGTTAGCAGATCATGTGATAGAATGACGGGTCATTCCATCTGTCTCAAACAAAAGGTTAGCAAAAATTATATACATAAGTCGATCTATAGTGAGATTAATCATATATGGTTCCTAAAATGGACTTATACTTCATATATCATACTGCTTAATATAATAAAACTAGTTTCTACTAAACAGGGACTTCCTGTAGGCCAGTGGTAGGCAATAAAGGCCAGTCGCACTTCGGTTGTGGGTTCGATTCCCACAGCCTTGTCCGAAGCGATGGGCTGTCGCCCGTCCTGCAGGTTGTCCTTTTTCTAAAACTACATTACTATAACATCCCATCAATAATAACGAAAAAAAACTTCTATCCTTAAACAATACTCACTTATGTCCAACATAATCCATTTCAATCTTTAGGCTTATCCATAATACTACAGTCCATTCTCATAACATAGTGAAAACGATTACCAGAGATTTAATACCATCGTTGATCCCCATATATCATAAGATATGTTTTGTTGGTCACATTCCAAACATTCAAAGTCCTTAATCATGTATTCTCTTGAATACCTTATTGAAAACATGAATGCAGTTTAAAGTTAACACTTTCCACATACCAAAATCCTCATAATTCTATATACTCAAACCATGATATCACTTAGTCCTTATATCAATCATGAGCTCATGAATACTATTAAACATTTCATTTTCTCGTTTTCCCTTCATTATACGCATATCATCTTATTTCCAAAAAATATCTCAATCACTTTGAATACCACATCAATAAATATTGCAATACTCAATGATACAACATTATTTTGGAATCCCATTACATAAACACTTAATCATTCCACCACATCGTTGTCATATTCAACATTGCCAATAGTGATCGCATGTGACTTCCCTATGTCCTTTGCCTTCAGTGGTTTCTCATGTTGATCATCACTAACCCTTGGATTAGGGAATTTATTAGCATAATTCCCCATTTCCTTGCACTTGAAGCATTGAAGTGTTGGTGGTGCGTTCTCTGCAGTGTTTGCTTTATTCACATCATTAGAAACCCTTTTTCCATTACTTCGACACTCAGCTGCTCGATGACCTTCTTTTCCACACTTAAAACATTTTCTAGTCCCTTTAAGACAATCTCCATCATGCTTCTTTCCACACTTTGTGCATAAGGAGACATTCATCTTCTTTTCACCATTATTCTGAGATTTCTCCTTGAACTCCATCTTTCGTTTCTTGTCAAAACCATGAGATGGATATGTAACACCAACTTTCATTTCTACCTTGATATCACAACGCACAATTTCTTCACAGCTACTGAAGTCTCTTATAGTTAATGCCATTCGAAGACTTGGTTTTAAGACACTGAAAAATTGATCAACTTTACTTTCAGGTTGGATGATAATGCCAGATGCATACCTTGCAAGTCTTGTAAAATTCGCTTCATATATACCAACAGATTCATCATCATTTTTCTTTAGTTCAAGAAACTCCTTCTCCATCTTTGTTCGAAGAATACGAGGGAAGTACTTATTGAAAAATAAGTTCTTGAACTCGTCCCATTCCATGGACTCAATTTCATCTCTTTGACTTGTATTCTTGATAAGATTCCACCATTGATCAGCTTCACCTTCCAAACAATATACTGCTAAGATGACTTTATCATGTTCAGAACATTGAAGAACTGAAAATATCTTTTCAGTGGTACTGATCCATTGTTCAGCAACAAGTGGATCAGAAGACCCACTGAAAGAAGGTGGACATTGCCTCATGAAGGACTCAATAGAATATTGTTCCCTTATCTGCTCATTTGGAAGTCCAGAATGATTCATATCTTGTGTAAGTATAGCAATAAGATTTTGCACTCCATCTCCCATAACATTTGTTTGTTCAGGAGGACAATCATTGCATTGTCCATTGCATTGATCAACACGGTTCCTTTGGGTTCCATCCATCATCTAAAACCCAAAAAGAATAGTGTGAGAGGCAAAAATCATGCTAGGGAAAACAACATAATAAAGTGGAATTACCTTCAATATCTAACATCTTAGGTTTAATTCTATGATCGTTAGCGTTGTTCTAGTACTATACCCTATACGTATACTTAACCTTAGGGGCATCCCTAGACATACCGTAGAAATATCTCTAGGGATCTCACTAACGTTTTCGCATCCTAGTTTCTAAAGGTTGACTAAACCTTTCCTCTGATACCAACTGTAGAGACCCGAAGCTCGACGTACATGGACATTACATTACTTTTGCGGAATACTTGGTACATAACAAAAACACACACACAAGGATCGTAATAGTTTAGTGTCTTTGGAAACTCGGAACATAATCTTCTAATCGTGGTGAAAGATCTTAAATATCTCCCATAAAGATCTTCCCTTTTTTTTACCTAAAACCTTTCTTTATATCCTGGGGAAAAGAAAACATAAAAGGGTGAGCTCAAATGCTCAGTAAGGGAAAACAAAAGAAATATCAATCACATCGTATACACAAGCACATAACTTTTGGAAATCTTAACCTGCAAAAGAGATCATAATTTCATAACATGGGATAAATAATGGCAGTGAAATGTAATCACAATAATCATAACTTAAAACATGAAGCATTGTGGCATTCACACATAATCATAGAGAATCATTTCTTGTTAGTCAAGACTCATTGCCAAGACTATCTTAGTGGACAAAGTCCCTTTCTGAATCGAGTAACCCTCATTTCAGTCCTGTTTCACTGAACCAGTATAACCTACCGTTCCAGCCCTGTCTATCTCATGAGATATAAAATCTTTACCCAATGCATTGGAGGGAGATATAGTTCCCACCCATCTTATAATGAATCCTTTCTTATGTGTGCCACATAATCATAAATCATACATCATCGCATAACACATGTAACAAAAATAGGATTCTTGAAACATCATGACATCATAATACATTTCATATAAGATAAATGAATTCATAAAAATATTTCCATCACAACATAATCAAATCCATGTAATAATAGGGATAAAAACAGAACCCTTTTATTATCTTAGATGTAAAATAATTTTGATAAAATACTTGAACTTCATTCTTGAGGAAAATATCTTTTCTACTTCAAAAACACTTTTCCTTTCTTAACATGTCATACAATTTTAAACTAAAAGAAGTTGATTAAAAATAAACTTGAATACTTGTAAAGGAAGCTTCTTGGAAATAATTTTTTAGAAATCCATTCATGCCGTATAAGTTAAAAAAAACATTCTTCGTACTTTTGTCGGAAAAGTCAAAAAGTACCTCGTATGAAAAACGACAAAAAATTCCTTTCATTTCTTTTACTAAAAACTCACCGAAGGGTAAAAATGGATTTAAACAATTTTAGGTGGATGGAAATAATATTATTTATGAAACAAGGATGTGGATGATAAAATACACCCCAGTAAATACCAAAGTATAAACAATCTCGGATAAAAATGAGATTGTGATATTTTCCCTTACCTTAGGTCCGGTTTGCTTCATATGTGTCCGAACCTCCTGTATAATGATTTAAATAATGTCATTGACTTACTACAGAATCATATTCATTTTTATGATATCATATATGGTTCACTTATGACATTATATTACCCGTTCTTTTGTAAATTCCATGTTAAAGAAGCGTTTTGGGTAAAATCGTTTCATTTATCGTAGGTGTTCTGACTTGTTGTTCTTGACATTATTATTACTTATATCATGATTTACTTACTTCCATAATATAAAATATGATTTATATATCATATATATTCAGTATATACATGTATATAATAGATAGATAAATGAAATGAAAAACACCGTTCATGGAGACGGTAGTCCGTACGTACGCATGAACGCTATTTTCCTTTCCTTATTGTCTTGAATAGAAGTAAGTAGATGACATACATATATATATATATATATGTATACATAAATACATTAGCTTTATAATGTCATATATTTCATTATTATTTCTTATATATACTTTATAATCATTCTTAAATGGTTAACATGGAGAATGAATCTCATCGCGTCGTGGAGACGGTAGTCCGTACGTACGCACGAGCGATGATATCATTTCCATAAATATTGAATTTAATTGGAGTGGATTATACAATATATCAGAATCAATATTATGTTTTAATAACTATGTATAGTTATTCTTTACACCATTATACCCATCCATGTAAGGTGGTGGTGGAAAATAGATTACACCACGGCGTGGAGACGGTATTCCGTACGTACGCACGCGCGGTGATTTCTTTTTCCGTAGGATGGATAGATGGTGAAATAGGGTTTTTTCATACTTATAATAACATATCAGTATATGATTGATACTGATGTTATTACTTCATAATGAAACAACCTAAGAAGAAGAAGTGGAAGAAGAAATAAAGATGAAAGAATTGGTAACGGTAATTACCTCTTCTTTGAAGCACCTCTTTGAGACCTCCTCTTAGGGCACTAAAATTGGTCTTTGAGGAAGACCAGAACCTCTAGGATGTTTCTAGGGAAGTGGATAAGAGATTTTGTCAGGGGTTGGATGAGCTTGAGTGCTCAAATTGGTGTGAGGAGGAGGGGGAGGAGGTGTCCTTTTATAAGGGAGGAGAGGGGCACCTTAGGAATACCTCAAAATATTATTTTATATTAAAGTCAAAATCGGTTTATAATGGTTCCAAAGGGTCTTATTTCGGATCTAAAGTGGGGATGGGTCGAAATAATATCAACCAATAGGATTTAGACAAGTTTAGGGTATTATTTTAACCTTATCAATTAGATTTAACTCTAAGTTAAATAATTTAACTTTTACCGTGTCTTTTTGTTTTCTTTCACTATATGGTTAATACACTTACTATAACATGCCAAACAAACCCCAAATTGTATATTATTAATACATATATCCTTATCTAAGTCATTTTTCCGATCCATAGATTTTTAGGAATAAAATAACAATTAATAATATTTTATTTTATTTAAAAACTATTTTTTGTCAATTTTGACACTATTTGATATATGATTTTTTTGAAAGTCATAACAGAATTATATGTTAGAACCAAATTGATTAAATCAACACTAATATATCATAGTAACCTAGAAAATTAGTGGAATTCATAAAAAGTCTTAAATTACATTTATTTTGGTATTTATAATATCAATTATGTCAATATTTCATTAATAAGATAATTACTGCATCATCTTTGTGTCATAAATAAATTAAATTATTTGATGTCTAAAAATTACAAATAAAATACCATCATGGAGGAAATCTTTTTATATTTCTAATTAATATTTACAATCGAATTTAGCTTATGTACAACCCTATATTAAAAATGTTTTAGTAAATAAACTTTGATTTTTAACTCTTTTAACTCTTCTTTGAATTAAATAATAATAAATGTCCTAATCTAATCCAAGTGGGCCTAAATGGTCATATTTTATTCCTAAGATTATTTTTGGTCGAATTAAACTTGTCCAATAGAATTAGGACATGTGTTAGGGTAATAATAATATCATTTTTACCCTTAATTACCCAATTTACTTTTAACCGTGGTAAATAAAAGTAAAAAGTTACTATTCACCAAAAAATATTTTCATCTCATTGAACCACATTTTACTTACTGACATCAACCGTGTCTCTCGGATTTTTGAAATTTCATTCACAGAAGCGGTAAAATTAACATTTATGAAGAATTTAATTTTTTTAACTACCACTTAGTAGTTTCACTATTCATCAAAAATTGATGTTTTTCAGAACAATGCCAAAATTTCATCCTAAGCTATATTTCATATTCCGAATTCAAAAATGAAGTCTATTTTACCAAATTCATTATCATAGAAATTGCATTAATTAATTTTATAATTAAATCCCGCTGTTAAAACAAAGAGCGTGTTTTTGAGAAACAATATCTTTCAAAAGATTGACACTTGTTTATGTCTGGTTTAAATGTGAAATTACATCCAATGACCAACATTATATTAAATTGTAAAAATATATTCTAAATATACTTTAAAACCACTCAAATTAATAATTTATCACTATTAATTATTTCGATTGAAAAAGTTGTTTTTAACTAAAATTTAGTAATTTTCACTATTCATCAGAATATGAAAGTTATCCGAAAAGTACCAAAATTTCACCTTAGGGTAAATTCGATACTACGAATCCAAAAATGAAGTCCATTTTGAGAGCTAAAATTTCTAAAATTTTAAAAGTGGTTATTACTTATTCATAACGGCTAGTTTTAATAATATTTTAATAGCATATCGTTGTTTCGTGAAACTCAGTATTGCGTACTACACACACTATCAAGGAAGGTTGCGATTGCGTGTAATGCAAGGCAAGTCAAGGATGCGTGTTGTGCAAGCTCCTTTTTGTGTAGCGTACAACACAAGACATTAGTGAAATTAAAAAGAATATTTTTCATAAAATCTTGGGCTTTTACAATATCTCAGGAGCCTTATCAACTTCAACTATCATTGTGTAGTGAATGAGGAACACAACGCCAGTGAAAAGTGGTTCTGTGATGGGGAAATAAGAACCTAGTGAGAGGTGGAACCAAGAAGTATTCCAGAACTAGTGGTTTTGTTATAGGTTAGTACCATAGGACTTCAAAGGTGGTATATGTATCATATTGAGTGATGAATTAGTGGATGTATTCACTAATGTCTAATGTGGGACACAGAAATATAGTGTCAACAAAGATGTGGGTGTGACCTATGATTGGAAATGCACCTTTCCAAACCTAATTATAACACATAAAGTGTTTAGTTTTATAATCTGTTATACCGAAACCGTGTCATTTGTATGCCTAAAATTTGGGAATAGCATTTCACACTTGTAATGAACACCCCCTACCCTTAGCCCCTCCCCTGCACACCCCCTGCCCCCTGCTCCCTACCACCCTCCTGCACACCCCCTGCCCACCCCCTGCCCACCCCCTACCCCACCCCATGCACCCCTTGCACACCCCTCCTGCACACCCCCAACACACCCCCTCCCCCTTCCCCCAGCACACCCCTCTACCCTCTGTACACCCCTTCCCACCCCACACCCCTACCCACCCCATGCACATTCCACTTAAACCACCTAATGAAAGTGAAAGCCTAAAAAAACACTCAGATACATGTCACTTAATACATGCGTAACTATTCATTCTATTCTAACAGGGTCCTCTAAATTTAAACACTCATGGAAAGGCTTTCCTCCATGACAATTCATTCCATCCAAATCATGTTATTCACTTAGTGGTGACTTGGTCATTACAACACTTGCCTACATGGGAAAGTCCATCTTAAAAGCCTAATGGAACTTAAAGGGTGTTTTGGTTCAAACAACTATTTTAATAAAAAGAGGGAACCCTCCCCATGCCCTTGCGAAAGAACCCAGAACACCAGTAAAGGAATTAGAACCTAAGTGGATGGTTCTCTACAAGTTTTTCAAACTAGGATATCCAAAAGAGTATAAGAGATGGATAAATTCCTTTTTCAGGATATGTATGTGTTATATATTCTGATTAATAATATGAAGTTCAACCTTCCAAGGTAAATGATTTGTTTCATGGATCACTCTTACAAAGGGAAATCTAATCTGAATTACTATCCTTATGGTAGGCTGATCTCACTAGTTTTAATGAATATGGAAGATGATTTGAATGAGGTAGACAGTGAGATTCCATAAGAGTAATACCCTATCTTCAATTCTTTTGAATACCATTGGGTACTTCTATGATACTAACTCAAATTCCTTGAAGCTAGTTAGTTGGGAAGGAGTGGCTCAAAATTTAATTATGCATCCTTACAGATTCAATCCCCATAGTGTGATATGTTCACACCATTCCTTATGCAATATTTCAAGAGGAATATTATGGGTGAGTTCCATGATACTAGAGAAGATGTATGGAAGCTTAGTATTGGAACTAATAGATCCTTAAATTAAGTAGTGGTCTTTTATGATTAATTTAATTGGAAGTTTAATAAGATCATGAATGTCTCTATGGATGATAAATGTATGGTTTTTAGATCTCTTGTTCTAGTATCTATAAACTACCTGCATTTGTTAACCTCTTTGAACATGGTCTATAAATAAGTTTAAGGGATATATTTGTATTCTACCTTGACAAAGCTAGTGGTTTTTAGAAAACCATTTTTTTAAAAAAAATAAAGAAATTATGGAACAAAGGTTTTAAAACAATTAGGCAATTATAGAATTCAAATTAAAGGTTTAGGTATAGGGAACCTCCCTCAACCTCAAGATGCGTTTATTTTGACGACAAAAACTCGAATCTTATTTTTTTCTACTTGCATGCATATGAAACTTCACATATATATAAGGAAACCTAGCCCCTATGTACATATTTTCATGGCCAAATATGCACAAGGGGGTCCTTAGATATATGTTTATACTTGCATATACCCCTTTACACTTACACATGTATGCATTTTTCATATCTATATATAAGCACACCAAGACCCAATACATATATTCATACTCCCATGAGTGAATATATATAAAGGAGGAACTTATATATGTATATTCCTACCTATGTATACACATGTAATCCTTCTTCAATGGTGACTCAAATCCACCTCAATGAAATCCAAAACACACTACAAAATATAAGGAACCCAAAAATCAAAAATCCATTATTAAAATTGGTCCAAAGAATAAAAAAGGAAAAAACCTTACCCAAATCTGATGTTGAACTCACTGTCTTTGATGGTGGTGGATAGAATTAGCCTCATCATAAGAAATCACCTATAAGAAAATAGTGGAAAAATAAATGAGATATAATGACTTCTTATATACATGTGATCAATGTATCAATTGTACATGATAAATGATACATGAATCCATAACCAACAATGAACAAATAATATTCATATTGATATGTACATCATAATACTAAATAACATGATCATTAATAAAGATCTTTATTTTTCAAACATCACCTTCAATTTCCTATTCAAAAATCTAAAATCACTAAAATATGGGAATAAAGTAAACTTCCATCAGTACTTAAAAAGTGAGAAATAGGGATTAGACATTGTTCTTGACCTAGAAAATCCATTTTGTGAATTTATAAAATACATAAAACTCTTCATGCATATATCCTTCTTAATTTTATAGATTGAAACCTCATTTTTTAGTATGTTATTCTTCTAGAATTCACCTTTATTCTTAGTTTATATATGTTTATCTATTTTATAAAGTAGATAATTTTAATTCATCCATTCTTACTCAATCCGTTTGTATTTTCAAACCAGTTTGATATCATGATTAGAAAATAATTTGGTGCATGATATTCCTTCTTCTTTATTGTAAATTCCTTCTTTTTAGAAACTATTTCCGAACATGCGATAATTGGTTCTTTCCTTTTATCTTTAAATAATTATTATTGTTATGGAATCTATGTCATAAATTCTTAACAATTTGGAATAATTGGTTTCCCTTCCACACACACTTTCAACAACCTTTAGAGTGCCCTTTTTAGGCTCCCTTTAAAACTCCACACTAGAATTGTCAAGCACTGTCCCACTGCAATATAAAATATTGAAACTTAACCCAAAAAATTGATCTGAATGACATATTAGAAATACATATGAAATAAATATACTATTTACCAATATAAAATCCCCATAATTAACTGAACACACTGACTATACCAACCACTATAGTCAAATCATTAATTTTAGTGCGGTCTTGGAACCAAATATGGTTTATCCGACATCCATATCTAGACACTAAATTCATCCATTTACTATCTCAATTCATACATTTCACAACCATTATAATGATCACCATTCCTTTATATGGATTTCACTCAAAAAATATGAGTATTAATATCCCCACTATTATATTATTGATACAATCATCAATCATACATACACATGTCTAGTGCCTCATATCACATTATGATCACTATAAAAGATCCTAGCGCAATAATCTCAACAAAATTTCTTCATTTAAAAACTATAATCTTTAAAACACACATTATATCAAACAAAAATAATACATTAAAATATATTAGATAGAGAAATCCAAATTATAGAAAAAAACAACTTTAGAAATACCTCAAAAATTATGGTACTAAAATCCTCTTCACCTAGGTTGGCTTATCCTAATATAATAATCTCTATAGAAACCCACATCTCGACACATACATGAAACCTATTTTTCCCATCCCAATACTAAGGGAATGTACACACATTCTTGATACATGAGAAATAGAACAGAGTTCATTTATTTTTCTAATATTGAGCTGAGAAATTACTCATTCAATTTACTCTGTCACCCTCATACCGAGGCTCACCAACCAACATTATTTCCTCCCCGATTTCCATCCTTCTCCATGAACCTTCCAATGTAATGGATGTATCTACATAGATAGATTAGTCTTTCTTGAATATCTCCTAGTAGGTATCCAGATAAAAGGAAGCTACTCATACCCATAATGAGTACATACGACCATTTAAAGAATAGAATTCCTTTATGAATAAATTTCATTTGAAGGATGGAATGAAATGAATAAACATTTAAAATTTAGTGGCATACTCCATTACTAATTACCATAATGATATACCTCCATGAATTCCCAAAACATGCTCATATTCTGTAAATCTACCATAGCCTTTCCTAGAATAGGGAATACAACTCAATCCATAGAACCTCCTCATTCCTTATTTTATGATCAAATGTATTCATCTATTCTGATTCATCTTCTTTGAATTTAGAAACTTTTAGTTTCAAACATATATCCTCTAGAGTTCCAATCCTTTCAAATAGGAACTAAACTTTCTTCAACATATTCTAAAAATACTACGATCCCATGTCACTGCTGAAAATTAAATACTACTACTACTGGAACTCATGGATAACTTAGAAAACCATTGCTTTTCCCTTTTGAAGTCCTTGGTCAATGGATCAAAGCAGTTGTAACATTATATGAGGGAAACAACCACTTGATCATATTTCCCATGAGAACAAAATTCCATACTAATTAGATTCTTTGTTGATGAATTTTGACTCAACATCATCCGATAATAACAAAATTTCTAATTAGAAACCAATCACGCCAAAATCCTAGGCATGAATTATTACCAACAAATCATGAAACTACCTTTAATCCTTACTGCATAAAAAATATCATTTCCAAAACACTAAAACCTAAGGTTTATCATAATAATATAAGGGTTACTCTCCTACACACCAATCATAACAACAAAAACCCACACATTCACCCCTGATAATAAGAAACCATCCACCCCTTTAACTGATCTAATAAGAAACATCCTAATAAAAATACAGAATCAAATCACCAAAAAATCACCAAAATTCCCTATATCTAGATTTTTGCATCAAAATATCAAGAAAAACCCCAACAATAACCACCAAATTGAAGTATTACCACCAAAACAAACCCCCAAAGACAAATCCAAACCATACCCAATACATAGCCATCATACTTAAAATTCCACCCTAACACCCGAACTCACCTGATTTGAATAACACAAATGTATCTAGTTTTTCATCCATCATTTGATATTTTAAAACACCTGAAATCCCATAAACATATAAATTAAAACCATTAGAGAAAATACACATGAGTGAAATTTGAGGGGTTAAAACCCTAAATACGTTGTTCTTGTTGAGAAAATAATAATATGTTTTAAGAAGTTCACTTCCAAGATGACCCCCACTTTTGGAGTTGATGAACACCAAAACTGTATAGGTTGGTGAGTGGGAAGCATTTCTGACAATGGATCTGGGTTTAAAAATATAATCAAGAATGCAAAAAACCTTTACATTGGTATTGTTTTTTGTTCCTCCCATGATAAATTTTCAACTACGTATTCAAATCAAATCGGTATGGTGCTACAAAATCAACGGTTTACACTGTAGTTAACAAATACATATAAGCATCTCCCCTCAGTTTTCATCAGGAAAACACCACATGCTAACTCAATGACTGGAATAAACATCCACATACAAAAAAAATTTGAACTCCATAAAATTTGAACCACAAGACATGCTAATAATCTTATCAATGCATAAAGTATAATTTAATAAAATAAATATTGAACATCAGACGAGGATAAATAAAACCCCACATCCCCATTTACTTGGAACACAAGACAAAGGGGGATTTTATTTAATGCACCATGAAAGTGTAGGTTCTTTGCGAAAATGACAAGCAAGTGATAAATGAAATAATCATGAGATGTAAAAGAAAAATTGAATACAAATTAACAAACTGATTCCAGCAAGTAACTTCACCTGAAAAGAAATGAATCAATATAGAAAATTTGGAGGCATGTGGAAATTACAAACAAGCCATCAAGTATACTACCACATGAATCCAAAAAAAATCCATCCAAAGCAGATAAAATTTCTTTGAATAAAAAAAAACTAAACACAACTTAAAATGAATAAATAAATAGAAACGATGATCATAAATTCCCAACTATACAAAAATTCAAAACCGAATTTGCTCTGTCTTCCTCCCCCAACTCTCTATAGTCATCCGGACCATGCTCTTATCATTACATAATGTAAATACAAAAATAAAAAAAGAACATTGTCCTCGGGAGGATGATGTTTTGATTGATAAAACTTAAGAGGTTTATGGTGGGAGGGAAATAATATGAGAGATATTCAGAAAGTACAAAAATATTGCAAGATGAAGGGCCAATGGATTCCGACTTCTAAAGGGTTTCCATGAACAGCATGTGAGAGGTCGATGGTTCAGAGAGGAGGGTCACGGTGATAGAGGTCGGCGGATGCGTGAGAGATGGCGTTGATTGGAAGCGTGAGGAGGAGGGCACCACAGTTAGAGATGTAGACAATTCAGAGAGGAGGGTTGCAGATCAGGGGAGGAGGAGTGGAGATCTTGATGCATATCGAAAAAAATAAACGTAGATTTTTAGCCATGGATGTTTAATTAAATCATGGATATAAACAATCTATAGCCACAAACCTATAAAACCGTGGCTATAGGTCCGTGGCTATAGATTAATTTTCTAGTAGTGAATATTTATTCGAAATTTTATTCTTATATTTCTTTTTACACTCATTGTAATTGAGTGTGTTAAAACCATGGACAAGTCATGTAAATAGAGATCTTAGATGAAATTTGTTGTACCTTTTTAATAAGTAATAACTTCTTGTACTTAGCTAGGATCCCTCATAAAAATGGGTTTCATAGTGAGAATGACCAAACTCATGGAGTAGAGTGTCAGTGAGTGGACTAGGGTATTTTTGTTCCCCAAAAAACTATAGATATCCTCTATTAAATCTCATTCCATTAAGATTTTAGATTTATACCCCATATTTCTATTAAGAAAAAATATTTAAACTCACATACCTCGAAGTGGGTGGTTTAAAGTAAAGACATTTTTTTGGAACTCAATTCACCCCCTCTTGATTTTTCAACTTTACAAACAATGGGACACCAATTTGTATCATAACTCATGAATCTTGAGTTCATAACTATCAAATGTTAATGTACAGAGATATTTTTTCAAATGGTTTCTTTGGATGATAGCCGAGAAGGTATTTCATTGGCTAGAGCTCCTTACTTTAATGGTGAAAATTATGGTTACTGGAACGCTTGTATGGAAATATATTTGAAGAATCTTGGATTAAATGTTTATCTAAAAGTAGTGAAGCCCTATGAAATAGAAAATAAAAAACGTAAACATGGGATGCTATAACCAAAACATACTTGATCTGAATTATAAATCCATGAATTTTATAATATATAGATTAGGACTAGATAGGTTCAACATTGTTTCTTAATTTCAAACATCTCATGAAATGTGGACTACTATTGTAGTTTCTTATAAAGGTAAAAAAATGTAATGGATCTAAGATATTATACATCCAAACAAAATTTCAATTTATTCAATATGGATTAAGGAGAAAAAATTACTAAGGTGAATGAAACACTCAATGAGATTTTGAATAATTTTTCTGCTCTTAGAAAACCAATTTTTGAGCCTGAACAAGAATTAAAAGTTCTAATATTTTTACCACCCAAGTGAATTGAAATCTCAGGTACTATTAGGAAATCTTTAGAGGTAAATAATTTCAAAATAAATGTTCTCATTTGAACTATTATGATGTTTGAAGATAAAATTGAAACTGAAGTTGGGGAATATAAAATGGTAAAGAAATAGAATGGTACATTTAAGGTTTCTACTTATAAATATGACAAGAAGAAAAAAGGCATACAGATCTATGAAACATATGAAGAAGAGGATTCCTCAAGCTATTATGGATTGTATGATGAACTTACATAGTTTTCTTAAGTGTTCAAAAAATTATGTAACAAAATAACAGGTTTCAAAAGACCCTTAAATAAGTACAATAAGTATGGTGACAAATCTAAGGAAGTAAGATATTTTGAGAGAGAAAATATAGGACATATAAAACAAGACTGTCCATGATTTATTGAAAATAAGAACCATGAAAAAAAGTTCTTCATGAAGGTTAGATATAATAATAAATCAAATAAATCTATGAAGTAAACCTGGATTTATTCAAAAGATTATACAGAAAGTAAATAGTTTTAATTAAAAGTTGAATCTCTTAATGAAAAGGCAAACATATGTTTTTTGGAACAACCAAATGTGGTACATTCTTTCTACTCTTAGCATGAGTGTGAATCAGAAATTGAAAATTTCTCTTATAATGAATTAAATGAATACTTTACCATGTCATAAACTAATTATGAATTCTTAAAGAACAAAAAAATTCTTAGGAAATCCTATAGTAAAATTCTCAATAAAGAGGAGGTCTTAAACAAAATTTTTTTAGATTTTAAAGACCAGCTAGAATAGTATACTATATTACGTACAGAATAGGTAAACACAATAGAGAACCTACAGAAGGAAGTTCAAAACCTTAAATATTCCACAAGTTTTTTTTACTGAATGGGAAGATTATCTAAAAAAAGTTCTTGTTCAAAATCAACTAAAAAGGAAAAATTTGGAATAGTAATTTAGTGGGAAAGGACCAAACCATACAAAAACTATTTTGTGCCTAGTTTTAAAAATAAAATCCTTTATAATGTTAAATATTTTCATTGTGGAGAAATATGAAATTATGGTAATATGTGTAATATAAAAAATACTCATTTTTTGAACCAGAAAAAATTTTCTTACAAAATATTTTTCAAATGTGTTTCAAATTTTTATAAAAAACACAAATATATTTGGATCCCCAAGCCTTTTTAGCTAACATTTTTTTAACTAAGAGAATTTGGGTACCAAAAAATAATGTTGTTTGATTTTTCAATGAAGGGAAGAATATCAATGAGTAATAATGAAAAATGGTTTATGGAAAGTGTTTTTTCAAGACATATGACTTGATATTTCTCCAACTTTCACTCACTATCCAAGATTTATGGAGGGTTTGTGACATTTTGTGAAAATCAAATAGGAAGAATTGTTGGTATTGGATCAGCTGTAAATCCAAAATCTATTATCATCAAAAAATGTTATTTATGTTGAAGGATTAAAGAAAAACCTGATAAGTATTTCCTAACTTTGTGATGATGGTTATTCAATTTATTTTTCTAATAATGCATGCTTATTTTTCAAATATTAACCTCTAAAATTTAAATAACCAAGATCTGATAATGTTTATACATAATATATTAATTATTTGTGTATAAAAAATGTAAATTGTTTGAATTTTGAAATTAATGAATCATGTATGTTTAATAGAAGGATTGGACATTTTAATGTTCACACTTGAAAAAGTTGTCTAAAAGACATTTGATTTCTAACTTTCCTGAACTTAAATTGGGTAAAATGAATCTTTTTGATGTATATCAAATGGGAAATCAATACAAGTCATATTTTAAACCAATTACAGAGGTTTCCAAAAATTGACCTCTAGAACTTATTCACATGTATTTGTTTGGACCTATTAAAGCCACATGTATTTCTAGTAAATTGTTTGTCTATGTGTTGGTTGATGATTTTTTAAGATTTTCATGGGATTAATTTTTAAGACTTAAGAGTGAAGCTTGTTCAGTTTTTATTAATTTCTATAAACTGGTGGAAAATGAAAGAGATTCCAAAATTTTTACTTTGAGAAGAAATCATGGAGGAGAATTTGAGAATCATTAATTTAATTCATGTTGACTAAAATAATTTATTAAACATAATTTTTCTTCTACTCGGATACCTCAACAGAATAGTGTTGTTGATAAAATGAAAAAGACTTTGTAATAAATTTCTAGAATAATGTTATGTGAATATAATATTCCCCCTATTTTTTGTGATTAATCTATTAACAAAATAATTTATGTCATTAACAGAGTTTGAATGAGGCCTATCTTAATGAAAAAACCCTATGAGTTATGGAATAATAGAAAACCAAAGGTTGGATACTTTAGATTATTTGAATTCAAGGTTTACATCTTAAACACCAAATATTATCATGGAAAGTTTAATCAAAAATATGATGAATGTATTTTAATAGGTTATCACATTACTTACAAGGATTATAAAGTTTCCAACAAATAGTCAGGTATTGTTGAAGAATCATGTCATGTGAATTTTGATGAAATTGATCCTTTTGATCACAAAATGGCTCAAAATAATGAACTAACTGATTCTCTAATGGAAACGAGACTTAAAACTATATTTAAAAACAACAATGATGTTAATTTGGAACTTTGTTATATTGAACCAAATCCTATAAGGGTTGATGTTAGTGAAACATAAAGTGTTTTTCGTAGATTACCAGGAAATATTAAGGGAAATCCTTTAGAAATGGTTATAAGAAGCTTAGATAACGAAGTTAGAACTAGAAGAAATATAGGGAACCTAGTAGAATTATATTTCTTTTTTATCTAAACTATATCTTAAATATGTAGAAGAAGATTTCTCTGATGAAAGTTGGTTTTTATATTTTCATGATGACTTAAATCAGTTCAAAAGGAACAAAGTATGGGAATTAGTTGATATACCCTATGACTTTCTAGTTATTTGAAAAAATGGTTATATGGAAACAAGAAAGACGATCATGGTGTAATCACTAGAAATAAAGCTAGATTAGTTGAAAAAGGATATAATTAAGAAGAAGGAATATATTATGAATAAACCTTTTCACCTGTAGCTAGACTAGAAACAATTATAATCCTTCTAGAATATGCATCTTATATGAATTTTAAATTATATTAAATGGATTTTAAATCTTCATTTTTAAATTGTTTTTTAGTAGAGGAAGTATATGTTGAAAAACCTCCTAGTTTTTCAGACCATCACTTTCAAAATTATATTTTTAAACATAGTAAAGCTCTATATGGACTAAAACAGGAACCAATATCATGGTATGAGAGACTGAGCACTTTCATTTTATCAAATGGGTTTTTAGTAGGAATAGAAGATCCGACATTTTTTTAAGAAAACATCATCCTTATATTTTTTTAATGTAAATATATGTTAATGATGTTATTTTTGGATTAAAAAATAAAAAATTATGCAATGATTTCTAGAAACTTCTGAAAAAGGAATTTCTAATGAGTTTGATGGGTGAGTTAAAATATTTTATAGGATTTAAAATTTAACCAAATTATTTTTGAAATATATTAAACCAAATAAAATACATACTTGATTTACTTATAAGGTTTTTTCTTGAAAATATTAATAATTATTCAACTCATATGAACTCAAATATTAAACTTGATGTGGATGAGGTTGGAAGACTAGTTGACTACTATTGGGAAAAAATCGCTCAAGGTATCATTGAAGCATTTTTGAGGTGATTGTGTTTGTTGACAAAGAGGAACATCAAGTTGTGTTTGTTGACAAATCAGACCATGATGTACAAATTTGTTTAAAAAGGGGGTTTTAAAGACCCATAACTTCCAAGTATTTTTTTTAAAAAAAATGGGAATTTTACGAGTCCGTGAAAATTGATGGCGTGTGATTCTGAGGCCCGGTGTGCCCAGAATCAATTTCTAAACTTTTCTTCGGGTACGTTCAGTAAACATACGAGAAAGTTTTTATAAATTTTGAACCGATTCTCAGAATTGAAATCTGAGGGCACCGTTGAACTCGTAGTGGCAGTTTTCGCTTAAGGAGACTTTCACCTCGACGACAGTAGGTCGAGAGTGAAAGATGGTTTTTGGGTTTTTCATGAATGAATAAAATAAAAATAAAGTTGTTTAGCTTTTTTTTTTTGTGAAAACCTCCAGGTGGAAGTTGGGAAGTGGGGACCACCAGACCTTAACCTCCCATGAGAGGTTATGGTGGTGGGGACCACCCGAACCTAACCTCCCATGAGAGGTTATGATGGTGGGGACCACCCGAGACTTAAACCTCTCAACTCCCTCAATTAATTTTATGTGTCAACATAAAATTAAATGATATCAATTAATTTTGTGTGTCAACCTAAAATTAAATTCTATCAATTAATTTTATGTGTCCACATAAAATTAAAGGCTACCAATTAATTTTATGTGTCACCAGAAAATTAAATTCTATCAATTAATTTTATGTGTCCGCATAAAATTAAATGCTATCAATTACTTTATCTGTCGACATCAAATTAAATTCTATCAATTAATTTTATGTTGGCTATTTCTTTTCCTTCATGGTGGATTTACGGAAAGGATTGGATTTAAAAAATTGGGAGAGAGCTTGAAGGATTATCCTCTCCAACGAAGAATACTCCACCAACGAATAATGCCTACCTCAACTTCAACATTCTTCCTCGGGACATCCTCCAGCGTGAGACGTTTTCAATCGATGATCGTCTTTCCCTTCCCAATGACGTTCTCTCCTCCCTCGTGATCTCTGTTGGTGAATCAAACGAGGTATGGGTTTATTCCCATTTGATTATCACTTCTCATGTTCTCCCCTTTTATTTTGTAGGATTGGGAATAGAGAATAAAAAGGGTTGTGGGAAATGATGTTTTAAAGATATCTTCCATACACGTTAATGCTTCGTTCTTGTGAACCGCTTGGTACCACTCTAAACGTGGAGGGTGCGGGCCAAATAAACATGGCCCGACCCCTCCGCCATTCTTCTTTGGTGTGCTCTTCAAAATGGATGAAGGCGGCGAAGGCGATGATGGTGACGAAGGTGATGAAGGCAACGGCGCCGCCACCCATGTCCTCTGTGACCTGCACCGCCCCCGCAGAGCTCCGTCCCAGCCGAACTGGCCCCACACCCTGGGCCAAGCCACCCTCACCGCGGCGCTCCTCCCTCCCGGTCGAACCAAGCTGCGCGCCCCGGCTCCGCGCCCCGGCCGAGCCACCCAGCGGTGCTCCGGTCACCCGGCCGAACTGGCCTCGCGCCCCGCGGTGCACCGACGTCCCGACCGAACCGGCCGCACCACTGCCGCCCCCCCAAGCCGCCCTGGCTCACACCGCCTGCTGACCACCCAAGCCGCCTGCCTATCCTCCGAGCCGCCCCGGCTCATGCCGCCCGCCGACCCTCCGAGCTGCCTGGATCACGCCGCCCGCCGGCCCTCCGAGCCGCCCGGCTTGGGCCGTCCGCCGTCCCTCAGAGCCGTCTGGCTCGCGCCACCCACCGCCCCTCTGAGCCGCCCCGGCTCACCCCACCCACCAGCCTCCGGAGCCGCCCCTGTCGCGCTACCCTCCGGCCCTCCGAGCCGCCCCTGTCGCGCTACCCTCCGGCCCGCCGAGCCGCCCTCCGTCCCAGCTGAACCGGCCCTGTGCCCCGGGCTGAGCCGCCCTCGCCGTGAAGCTCCTCCCTCCAGGAAAAACCAAGCAGCGCACCCTGATTCCATGCCCCAGCCGAGCCACCCCACAGCGCTCCGGCATCTCGGCCGAACTGGCCCCACGTGCCGCCGCGCACCGACGTGGCAGCCGAACATGCCGCGCCGCCGCTGGCCCTCCGAGCCACCCCAGCTCACGCCGCCCGCTGGCCTCCCGAACGGCCTGCCAGTCCTTTGAGCCGCCCCGACTCATGCCACCCACCAGCCTCTCGAGCCACCTGCCGGTCCTCCGAGCCGCCCTAGCTCACGCCGCCTGCCGGCCTCCCGAGCCGCCCACCGGCCCTCTGAGCCTCCCGGATCGCGCCACTCGCTGGCCCTCCGAGCAGCCCGGCTCACGCCGCCCGCCATCCCTCCGAGCCGCTCGGCTCACGCTGCCCGCCGTCCCTCCGAGCCGCCCCAGCTCACGCCGCCCGAAGACCTCCCGAGCCTCCCGCCGACACTCCGAGCCGCCCAGATCGCGCCGCCCGCCGGCGCTCCGAGCCGCCCTTGCTCGCGCCACCCGTCGGCCTCCCGAGCTGCGGCTCCCTCCGGCCCTATGAGATGCCCCAGTCGCGCCGCCCACAGCCCACCGAACCACCCCAGCCGAGCCGCTCCTCAACCTCGCGGCCACCCGCAGCCCTCCGTGGCCCCTCGCGGTGGGTTGGGCTGGACCCAGCGGGCCGGACAGAACCCAACGGGCTGGGCCGCACTACGGGCCGGGCCGACCCAGCGGGTAGGGCCGAGTCGACCACAACTGGGTCGTCCCATGCCAGGTCGGGCCGGGTCGGTCCGAATGGGTCGGACCGGACCCCGAGCCCACTACGATCCATTTACGCTCTTTTGGCGATAACTTTGGCACTGGACGTCCGTTTGACGAACCGTCAACGACACTAGAAATCTTGGAGCAAGACAGTCCCTTTGAGTGATACCCCACTGAGTTTTGGATTAAGATGGGGAATGGTTAGGTTGGATCAAGCAAGAATTCAACTGGGCCCTTGGGACTAAAAGGCTAATAACTCACAGACCGGACGTCCGATTGACGCGCCGTCTGTTACGTTGAGACCCCTATGACATGGCGGACCTTCAAGATACTTCTTAGTGGTACTTCATGGTAGTTGTAGTATTGAACTGTGTCTTGGGAAGTGGTTTCCCCAAGCGCGATACATACAGAACCCTGCGAATGGATTAGACTTGACGACTGCTGACCGTTTCAACTCGGAGTGACTCCACTGGCCTAGTGGGGAGCGCCTTGGTGACGCAGTAGACCCAAAATACCTGACAGGAGGAGTACCTCAGTAGGCTATGAGGGGGAGCGCGCTTGGTGTGGCGGCAAACCCACGATGGGGAGCACCTTGGTGACGTAGCAGACCCATGGTACTTGACAGCAGGAGTACCTCAGTAGTCCAAAGTTAGTGGGAAGCACCTCTATGTGACGCGGTAGGCCCACTGTACTTGATAGAGGAGGAGTTCTCCAGCAGCCGAGGTGTTCGACAATGTGATTGGGGATGTTACTTGATACTACCCTAGAATAAATCCTGGTGAGCTGAGTCCGTATCTCCATGTTTTCCTCATGATTGAGATGGATTACTTGATAACTTTGGTATATGTATGGGAATATACCTATGTAAGGTTATCTGTTGATTTCATAGTTTTTGGTTTATACTTGGTGGATTTTGTTGGACCTTGAGGGTCTCGGGGTCCCTACTGAGTATCATTATACTCACCCCTACACGGGCTATGCCCGCACCTTGTTGTGTTGGATGCAGATGACAGACATCGCTGACTGAGGCTATGAGTACCAGGACTGGACGGTTCCCGGAGGTGGAATATATGGCGTGTCGGTACGTGGAGGAGACAGACGGACATGGAGCTCTGAGGAAGCTATATGTACCTACCCTTCAGGTAGGAACCCCGAAGGATGATCCAGTAGATGACTTTCCCTTTTCTTTTGTTGTATTGTATCATAGTTGTACTTGTACTTTCCAGTTGGGCTTGTATTCTGGCCCCTTTTACCTACTAAACTCACTCTATTTACAATTCAACTTACTTATGTTCCTATATTGCTATGTGCTTGGTTTTTTGTGTTTATAGGTTATAAAGGCAATTCATTACTAGTTTTAGGGAATTACACCTTTGGTGCAAGTCGTCATCCCCTGGCCTATGGAAGGCGGGCTTGGGGTAGTCATGACACGAGCCCTGGGGGATGGGTCATGACCGGGGTTCACATGGTGATTTGTCGAGTTCAAGGGATGTTTTATACAATACATTATTGATTTAAGAACCTCGACAAAGGAATGAATAATCTGGAGGTGGTAAAAAAAGAGAAGATAGAAGATGGCGTCGTTTTCCAGTGTTTGCCAAATTTTTGGGCCTCAAAATCGACAAATGGAGAAAATTGTTTTTGGAAAAGGGACTTGCGCACCGGTGTCTTGGAGGCTTGGAATGTTTCATGCCATATTTTTTTCAAGATCAGAACATCCAAATATGGAAAAGGAAAGAGGGGTGCCCAAGTTTTGGTTTGAGCACGCAAGTGACTAGGGCGACCGAGACTAGGGCGGCTGGACTTGCGCGACGAGAGGAGACTTGCACACCAATGCTCAGGGTGTCCAAAATGACTATAAATAGCGGTCCACCCCTCCACATTTTTGACAGAGTTCAAAACTTAGAGAAAATTATAACTCCATTCATATAGGAGGTTCGGTCGCGCAAGTGGTGGTTTGATCACACAAGTATAAAGATACTCAGAAGTTGTGTGCCAGTTGATAGTTGCATGCCAATATTGGTTTGGGCGTAAAAGGTTGAGAGTCTCTCAAGTTCAGAATTGAAAAAGGGGGTGTCACGCAAGTGGTTTGGTGACACTTGCTTGCCAGTCTTGGAGACGCACGCCATGGAATAGAGAAGTGTGCTAGGCTTGGAGAAGTGTGTTAGTCATTCTAGGGCTGCAGGAAAGTTGGATGATTGCCCGGTACCCCCGTGGTAAAGTTTTATTCATCGGTGGATGAAAGTGGAATTCAAAAGAGCATCTACATACAGTGGAGGATTTATTCATTTGTGATAATGAAAGATACCTACATGTCAATAACTGTGTGTGGAATCATTCCAGAACAGTGATCAAAAGAAGAGAAAGAAGGTGATCCTTTCTACCAGCAGTGAGGCAGAGAGAGAGAGAAACAAGGATTGACCCTTGGGAAAGCAGTGAGATAACCCTAAATATCCCAAACATTATAAATTGGCAGTGAGCTTTAGTGGATTTGGTACGGAGACACATCGTCGTTGTATGCTCCTTGGACGTAGCCCAGTGAGGGTGAACCAAGTAAAAATCATTGAGTCTTCCTGCTTGCTTCCCTATATTGCATCCTAAGTATCATTATCAGATAAATAAGGAAAGAACAAGATAAACATTAACAAAATAATAGAAAACAAATTAAACCTTCTAATATAGAGGTCAAGATCCAATGGGGAAGGAATAATTTTGAAATAGAATATCCATACCTTGATTTACGCCCCTATCAGGGTATCTAGGCCCTTTTTGGTCCTAAGAATTGTTATCAGAAGAATGTTTATTTTATCATATTTGTTTTCTCGCACTTTTTTTAGTCGATTTGTGTGGTTAAATATTCATTCTTCTCTTATCTTGGTGTGCAATGGCAAAGGGAAGAACTTCAAAGAAGAATTCGAGGTCTTGTGAAATTCTCCAGTGTGGAAGTGTCAATGGAAAAAGTGTCACGACCTGTCCCTCGGGGCTCGTGATGTGACTACCCCAAGCCCACCTTCCATAGGCCAGGGGCTGGAGACTAGCACCAAAGGCATAATTCCCTAAAATTGGGAAGGAATTGCCTTTATAAACTATAAACAACACAACAGAACACATATCTGGATACAAAACACTAGGTAAACTGTATAACAAAATAGTGATTAAAAGTAAAGGGGCTGGAAATACAATCCCAACTGAAAAGTACAAGGAACTGAAAGTAAAACTGAAGAAAAGAAAAATAGATGCAAGGTCATCCTCTGAGATTTCTACCTAAAGGGTAGGTACAGATAGCCTCCTCAACACTCCATGTACGTCAGCCTCCTCCATGTACCAAATTGTCATAAGGACCACCTCTAGGTACTGTCCAGTCTTGATACTCTTAGCCTTGATCAGCTCTGTCTGGCTTCTGCATCCAACACATGAGGTGCGGGCATAACCCGTGCATGGGTGAGTATAAAGATACTCAGTAGGGACTCAGAGACCCTCAAGGTCTCTCAAAATCCACCAAGGATAAACCAAAGAGTATGAAATCAACAGATAACCCCACTTAGGTGTATACCCATACATACACCTAAGTTATCAAGTAATCCATCTCAATTATGAGGAAAACACAAAATTCATTGACTCAGCTCACACATGTATACAACATATGTAGAGAAATAGAGATGATTAGATGTAGCCTCTGAATCATCTTCTATGTCAAACCCATGTAGGATCCTGGTAGAGTAATCAGATTTGTCAAACCCACATAGGATCCTGGAACAGTAGTCATAGATATTGAACCCACGTAGGATCCTAGAATAGTAGTCAGAGATGTCGAACCCACGTAGGATCCTAGAATAGTAGTCAGAGCTGTCGAACCCACATAGGATCCCTTTATCACAAAGCAGCCAGCCACATGGTTCCTACACAAAGCATGCTTGATTCTGGGAGGGTCCGCTCCTCAATCCAAGTATCGATACATCAACTGCCACGAATTCCCACGAAGAAGTATCCCAAAGGTCCGCCACGTCATAGGGGGCTAACCCAAAAAATACGTGTCCAAGATACTGAGGACAAGATGACCAAGCCATTGACCAAAAAGTACATGACATGTTGAAATGAGGCACATGCCGTGTCTTTTGACCTCGTGTACTGCCTGTGTACAATAGTCCATGTTGTAAGGCTGGTCAGGTAGAAAAGAAAGTACACGGTGTGTGATATGGTTACACGTCGTGTCCAAGAAACTGGGGTTGGATCCGTGTACGCTGGCCATGTGCCCGTACACGGCCTCAACCCGTGTTTGCCAACCCGTATATCTGGTACACGGGGTAGCCCATGTTACTGGCCATGCCTAGCCGTGTGGTGGAGTACATGCCCGTGTAATCCACCCCGTGTCTATGTATCCTAAAGATACACGCTGAGTCTCGTGAATCCGCTTCTGTCATTCTGCGTAGAGAGTACACGCCGTGCCTCTTGGCCATGTAATTCTGCTAGTGTCATTGTATTTCCCAGAATACATGCCATGTCTTGCATAGCCACCACTGCCATGCTGTGCATAGAATACACACCATGTATTACTTGTCTAATTTCTGAAACTCAAGCCACAGAATGCCCGTACTACATGGCGTGTTTGTTTGAAGTACATGCCGTGTATTCTGGAATTTTCCAGAAACAACACCTCTGGCCAGTGCGCCTCCCGTGAAGCTCGTTCTTCATTATGATGGTCCATTCATCACAAAAATTCAGATTCCAGGTCGCCCTGATGTCCCGAAGTCGTCTCTGGTATTTTCGGGCCTCCGACCGGCTCCGAAAACCCGTTTTGATTCACCCGCTCGAAGAATGGTCATGGAAAGGTCCTTCCCGTTCCGGTCTGATCCATCTCCCACTATCGTCGTCACACCTCCACTAGGTTTTCATGATTTTGGGTCTTCAATTTGGGTTCGTTGTGTTTCACAATGAACCCACAACATTCTATTGTTCGTCACACATTAAGAACGTGAAGAACACACCAAACATTCACAAGAACATCGGGGGAATTGGGCCGTGTGAGTTTGGCCCGGTACCTCCACATTAATTCGGTAGCAAGCGGGCCAAGAGAAAAAATTCAATATGGAAGGATGAATCAACATTTCTCAAACCAAAACACACCCCTACCTTTGTTCGTTGTTCATTGACAGAGTCGCGGGGAAGAAGACGGTGTTGTCGTCGTTCGTCGTGTCCGCCACACACTTCCAATCCAAGCTCATTCATCGGTTCGTTGGAAACGATTAGGAGGGAAGATCGGTCGAAGACGTTCCACGTTGAAGGGGGTTCCAAGGAATAAATTCGAAGATGCTCCACACCGGTATTCTTCATTGGAATAATGTGTTCGTCATTCTTCTTTGGAGAGAGCTTTTCTCCGTAATCTCTCTCCTTTCTCCCCAAGCTCCACCAAAATACAAATGCCAACCCCAAAATAATGGATTAAGTTAATCTATTATTTAATTGTTGGCAATAAATTCAAAATGGGAGGATTAATTAAATCTGAAGGACTTGGAACATTAAGTGTTAGGGGAGTTGAAGAGGCTCCCCTACACTTAGTGGAAGGTGGAGGGTTTCTCCCCATTAAAGGGGAGTTTCAAGGGGTTTAACCCCGGGTGGTCCCCACAACAATAAAAGATAAGAGGGGGTTTAGAACTCGGGTGGGCCCCAACTCCAACCTCCACATGTAGTTTTTAACCAACTAATAAAAATAAATTTTACACAACCTTATTTTTATTTAATTCATTCACTAAAAATCCAAAAACTAACTTTTATTCTCGACCAACTGCTGTCGAGGTGAAAGTCTTCTTAAGTGAATTCCGGCACTGTGAGTTCAACGGTGCCCTCAGATTTCAATTCTGAGCACCATTTCAAACTTTATAAAAAACCACTTGTACATTTACTGAACGTACCCGAACAAAACTTCATTATTTGATTCCGGGCACACCGGGCCTTGGAATCACACGCAGTCAATTTTCATGGACTCATAAAATTCCCATGTATTTAAGAAAAAAAATTTCCTCATAATTTGTGAGTCTTTACATTCTCCCCACCTCATGGATTTACGTCCCCGTAAGATATAACATGAACTAAGGGAACAAGTGGAGGTACTAATCACACATCTGAGCCTCCCGCTCCCAAGTGCTCTCCTGGAGGTTCTCATGATGCCAGAGAATGCCCACTAGAGGTATCGACCATCCACATAGGACCCACTCCTGTCAATCCTCAATCCCCACTCATACCTCCATTAAAGTCTCCCCATTGTCGACATCCAGCTCTCCATGGTCTATGATGTGGGTAGGGTCATGCACGTATCTCCTCAGCTAGGATACATGGAAGACATCATGCACCCAGTGCAACTGAGGTGGAAAAGCTAAGCAGTATGCCACCTCACCAACTCTACTGAGGACCTGAAAAGGTCCGATGAATCTCGGAGATAACTTTATGCCTCATCCAAATCTCTGTAGACCTCGTCGGGGTGAGACCCATAGGAAGACGTGGTCACCATCCTTTAACTTTAGGGGTCTCTGTCTCCTGTCAGCATATGACTTCTGTCTGCTTTGTGCAGTCTTCATCCACTCTTGGATGATCTGCACCTTCTCCGTGGTAGCCCATACCATCTCTGGTCCCACTAGTGCTGACTCCCCTGGGTCAGTCCAGCACAAAGGTGATCTGCAAGGTCGTCCGTACAATGCCTCGAAAGGTTCCATCCCAATGGTGGAGTGATAGCTATTGTTGTATGAAAACTACACCAAAGGTAAGTGATCCTCCCACCTAAAACTGAAGTCGAGGACAAAAGCATAGAGCATGTCCTCGATGGTCTGAATGGTCCGCTCAGTCTGACCATCCGTCTGAGGATGGAAGGTGGTGCTCAATCGAAGCTGCGTCCCAAAATCCTCCTGCAACCCCTTCCATAGCCGGGAAGTAAATCGTGCATCATGATCAGAGACAATCGTCGAGGGTACAACATGTAAATGCAAAATCTCTTGAACATAGAGGCGTCCCAAGATCTCTACTGTACCCTACTCTCTAATCTGTAGGGAGTGTCCCGACTTGGTGAGCTGGTCGACGATCACCCAAATAGAGTCATGTCCCCTGGATGTACATGGAAGACCCATCACAAATTCCATGGATATACTATCCCACTTCCACTCTGGGACCTCTAAAGGCTGAACCAAGACTTCTGGTTCCTAATGCTCCACCTTCACTTGCTGACAAGTGAGGCATCGAGAGACAAACTCGGCTACTAATTTCTTCATTCCCAGCCATCGGTGCGTTTGTCTGAGGTCCTGGTACATCTTCACCACTTCTAGATGTACCGCTACATGGGAAGTGTGGAACTCCCTCAACACTTCCTCCTGAAGTGACACTAGTACCAAGGTATGTCCTCTGAAGAGGATGACATGCTCCCCACCTTTAGAAAAGTCATCAGGTGCCTGCCTTGTGGATATCTGAGCATGTCGCGCCTCGCAGTCAGCGTCTCCATGCTGCGCCTCCCTGAATCACTGAAGAAGTGGGGGAGTGACTGTAAGAGACTGTAGAAAGGATGCTCCATCTCTATCCACAAACGATATCAGTAAAGCAGTTAGCAACTCTGTTGCCTCACCTAGAAGCTATATACCAGATCTCCTACTGAGTTCATCTACTACAACGTTCCCCTTCCCAGGAGTATAGACTATCAAAAAGTCATAGTCTTAGAGGAAATAAATCCATTGCCGCTGTCTCAATTTCAGGTCCTTTTGAGAAAAGATATACCTGAGACTTTGGTTGTCAGAGTAGACTGTAAAACGCTCACCCATCAGATAGTGCTGCCACATCTTCAAGGCGAAGACTACTACTGCTAACTTTAGTTCATGGGTGACATAGTTCTGCTCATGTTGTATCATATAATAAGAACCATAAGCGATCAAAGCTCGCTCCTCTATCAAGACACATCCGAGTCCGATCCCTGATGCGTTGTAGTAAACTACGTACCCTACGCCCTCCTCTGGAAGCCTCAAGATGGGGGCACTAGTCAGCCTCTTCCTCAGCTCCTGAAAGCTCTGCTGCCATCTCTCCAACCACACAAAGGGTTTCCCCTTCTTCATCAAGGCTGATAGTGGTGATGAAACTCTGGAGAAGTCTGGTACGAACCTCCGGTAGTACCCAACCAAACCCAGGAAACTCCGTACCTCCGTCACACTCCTGGGTGGCTCCCAAGCATGTACCACCTCAATCTTCACTGGATCTACTGCAACTCCAGCCTCCGAGATGACATGTCCAAAAATGTGTACCTCTCAGATCCAAAACTGGGACTTCGAGAGCTTACCATAAAGCTGGTTCTCTCGGAGTGTGTCCAGTACAACCTGCAAATGGTAGGCATGCTCCTCCTCAGTAGTCTAGTAGATCAGAATGTCGTTGATGAAGACTATGAAAAAGCGATCAAGGTATGGATAGAAGATCAAATTCATGAGTCCCATGAACACTGATAGATCATTGGTTACGCCGAATGGCATAACCAAGAACTCGTAGTGGCCGTACCGACATCTGAAGGCCGTCTTCTGCACATCATCTTCCCGAACTCTGAGCTGGTGATAGCCTGATCTGAGGTCTATCTTTGAGAACCACCATACTCCATTTAGCTGATCAAAGAGGATGTCAATCCTCAAGATTGAGTACTTGTTCTTCACGGTCACCTGGTTTAGGTGACGGTAGTCGACTCAAAGCCTCAAGCTTCCATCAACCTTCTTGGAAAACAGAATCGGGACTGCCCAGAGAGAAACACTAGTCCGAATGAATCCCTTCCCCTTCAAGTCCTCCAGATTTAACTACAGCTCACGAAGCTCAGCGGGAGCCATCTGATATGATGGAATAGATATCAGTGCCATATTGGGGTACATGTCAATGTAAAAGTCCACCTCTCTGCAAGTAGGTAGTCCTGGGACATCGTCAGGGAAACAAATCCGTGTACTGTCCACCACTACAGGATAGCTCGGACTCTGCACATCAACTACTCTGAGGATAAGGCTAGCCAACTGATGAGTAATCGGCTTCCCCCTCCTCTAGGTAAGTCCATCCAGCGCTGAAAAGGCTACCTTCTCGGCGGTTAAGGTAAACCTGGTCCCATATGTGGGGACACACCACACTTTGTGCCTAATATAGTCTATCTGAGCATGGACTGTAGATAACCAGTCCATACCCAAGATGATGTCGTAAGGCCTCTACACTACTATAAGGAGTTCCCAGCTGAATCTCTCGCCTCCTAGAGTATGCTCACACTGCCAGAACCAGTGCGTGATCATTGGGTCTACTCCCGTAGGATTCTCTAGCCATAAGGATTGAGCCAACGGCTCCGTTGGAATCTCCGAGCTCCAAACGAGGACAGTGGAAATGAAAGAGTGACTGGCACATGTTTCTATAAGAACTAAAACTAAGGTGGAGTAGACATAGATCTTACCTCAAATCATCTCTGAAGTTCCATGACCATAGGCCTCAGCTTCCTAGAGTTGAGCTCTCCCCTATCCACCTGCTCCCTGCGGTCAGGGTGGACCTCCTGGTGGTGGTGGTGGTAGGACATCGAAATGTCGTCCACCACCTTCTGCTCGGCCATCTCCTCTTCCATGTCCTCCTACTCCCTGCGAACCACCACTGTCAAACCTATGCCTCTGCCTGGGAGGTCCCTCAACTATCTGCTGATCATCTTCATGACGGGTCGGAAAGTCATGAGCCATGTGACCCATCCCTTCGCATGCGTAGAACTTCCTACTCCTCATATTACTGGCTCTATCTCGTGTGACCCACATAAATAACCCTGAGTCATGAATCCGTCCACCTGTAGGTCTGGTCCGCTTGGTCCTCTGTGACATCTATCTGCTCCCAGATGTAGAAGACTCCGCTACATGTCAACTAGTGGTGGATTTCACTGTTGGTGACTGCTCAGTAAGGAATATCTCCACCAAGAGGGCTCTCTCTAACACCCTTGACTATGTCGGGATGTTGAGGGAGATCATTGAAGCCCTGATCTCTCACCCGAGTCCCTGCTCGAAGGTCTGGGCTCTGAAGAAAGGGTCCCACACTATATCTGTAGAGTAGTGCGAGAGGTCGGTGAACCTCGCTGAGTACTGTGCGACCGTCATGATGCCTTGATACAGATGAAGTAGCTCCTATATCTGTAATACACATAGGGTGGTTGAGACAAACTCTTCTTGAAATAGACTCTCGAGGTCTTCCCAGAGAAGTGTCACCTCGCAATGCACCTCGAGCATCAGGCTCCACCATCTGACTACTGCTTCCTGAAGGAGACTCGTGACAATGATCACCATAAGGTTGGCTGGTGTCCCTACCAGTCTGAAGACTCTCACCACAGACTCCAGCCAATCCTCAGCTGCCTGTGGGTCCGTCTCACCCCTAAACCTTGGTGGCCTCTGGTGATGGAACTCGTGAAATGCACTCAAGAGACATGCATCGTCTCCTGCTGGGGCTGGTGGCATCGGTGGCCCAATGGGCAGTGTACCACTGGTGCCTCTACTATGATTGGGCCCTGCACCGAGGCCTCATCCCTCGGTGGGCTACCATCTCGTACAAAGCCTGGAACCCTGGCTGGCTATCTGCGTGGGGCCATCCTGTAAAGAAACAGGTGCGCCATGGTCAATAAGTTATACCATGTGAGATGACTCAAAGAGATCAAAAGAAAACTCTTGAAACACACACACAATTGGTGTTTTCATAAACAGAGTCAGAAATTAGAAGTCAGGGTCCTAGTGTATGGATACGTCATCCACCGCACCAACACTGGACTCCCTGAACTGAAAACCACACTCAATACCCTTAAAACTATTGATTCATAGAAAATATTAGAGTCCTAAGTTCTGCGGTAGAACCGAATCCTCTGATTCCAATTTATCACGACCCGTCCTCCGGGGCCTGTGCCTTGACTACCCCAATCCTGCCTTCCATAGGACAGGGGCTGGAGACTAGCACCAAAGGCATAATTACCTAAAAATGGGAATGCATTGCCTTTATAAACTGTAAACAACACAACAAAACACACAGCTGGATACAAAACACTAGGTAAACTGTATAACAAAAGAGTGCTGAAAAGTAAAGGGGCCAGAAATACAAGCCCAACTATAATGTACAAGGAACTGAAAGTACAACTGAAGAAAAAAAACAGCTGCTGGGTCATCCTCCGGGATTCCTACCTGAAGGGTAGGTATAGATAGCCTCATTAGTACTCCACATCCGTTAGTCTCCTCCATGTACCGACTCATCGTAAGGTCCACCTCTGGGTACTGTTCAGTTCTGATACTCTTAGCCTCAATTAGCGCTGTCTGTATCTACATCCAACACATGAGGTGCGGGCATAGCCCATGCAGGGGTGAGTATAATGATACTCAGTAGGGACCTAGAGACCCTCAAGGTCTCTCAAAATCTACCGAGGATAAACCACAGAGTATAAAATCAACAGATAACCCCAATTAGGTGTATGCCCATACATACACCTAAGTTATCAAGTAATCCATTTCAATCATGAGGAAAACACAAAATTTACCGACTCATATCACACAGGTATACAACATATGTAGAGAGATAGAGATGATTAGATATATCCTCTAAATCATCTTCTCTGTCGAACCCACGTAGGATCCTGGTACAGTAATCAGAGCTATCAAACCCACATAGGATCCTGGAACAGTAGTCAGAGTTTTCAAACCCACGTAGGATCTTGGAACAGTAGTCAGAGCTGTCGAACCCACATAGGATCCTGGAACAGTATTCAGAGCTGTCAGACCCACGCAGGATCCCTTTATCACAAAGCAACCAGCCAAAAGGTTCCTGTACAAAGCACGCTTGATTCCGGGAGGGTCCGATCCTCAAGCCAAGTGTTGATACATCAACTTCCATGAAGTCCCACGAAGAAGCATCCCAAAGGTCCGCCACGTCATAGGGGTCTAACCCAAACATTACTTTCCAAGATACTGAGGAAAAGGTGACCAAGCCATTGCCCAAAAAGTACACAGCGTGTAGGAATGAGGCACACGCCGTGTATTTTGACCTCTAGTACATCCCATGTAGAATGAACCATGTCGTAAGGCGGGTCGTGTAGAAAAGAAAGTACATGCCATGTCCAAGCAACTGGGGTCGGCTCCGTGTACGTTGGCTATGTGCGTGTACACGGCCTCAACCCATGTTCACCAACCCGTGTATTTGGTACATGTGGTAGCCCGTGTTACTGGACGTGCCTGGCCATGTGGTGGAGTACATTCCCATGTACTCCACCCAGTGTCCGTGTATCCTCGAGATACACACTGAGTCTCGCAAATCCGCTTCTTCCATTCTGCGTAGAGAGTACACACCATGCCACTTGGTTGTGTAATTCTGCTCGTGTCCATGTATTTCCCAGAATACATGCCATGTCTTGCTTAGCCACCTCTGCCATGCTGTGCAGAGAATACACGCTATGCGACCAGGGTCACACGCCATGTATTACTTGTCTAACGTCTGAAACTCAAGCCACATAATTCCCATACTACACGGCATGTTTGTCAGAAGTACATGCCGTATATTCTGGAATTTTCCAGAAACGACGCCTCTAGGTAGCGTGCCTCCCATGAATTCCATTCTTTGTTTTGATGGTCTGTTCATCACAAAAATTCAGATTCCAGGTTGCCCCGATGTCCCAAAGTCGTCTCTATTGTTTTCGGGCCTCCGATCGGCTCCAAAAACACGTTTTTATTCACCCGCTTGAAGAACGGTTGTGGAACGGTCCTTCCTGTTCTGCTCTGATCCGTCGCCCGCTATTGTTACCACAACTTCTCTAGGTCATCATGATGTTTGGCCTTCAATTTGGGTTCGTTGTGTCACACAACGAACCCACAACGATCCGTTGTTCGTCACCCATGAAGAACGTGAAGAACACACCAAACATTCACAAGAACGGCGAGGGAATCGGGCCGTGTTAGTTTGGCCCGATCCCTCCGCATTAATTCGATAGAAAGCGGGTCATGAGAAACAATTCAACATGGAAGGAATAATCAACATTGGTCAAACCAAAACACACCCCTACGTTTGTTCGTTGTTCGTTGATGGAGTCGCGGGGAAGAAGATGTTGTTGTCATTGTTCGTCGTGTCCGCCATGCACTTCCAATCCAAGCTCGTGTATCGGTTTGTTGGCGACGATGAGGGGGGAATATCGGTCGAAGAAGTCCCATGTCGAAGGGGGTTCTGAGGAAGAAAGTCTATGAAACTCCACGCTGACATTCTTTGTTGGTAGAATGCTTTCTTTATTCTTTGTTGGCGAGAGCTTTTCTCCCTAAGCTCTCTCCTTTCTCCCCAAGCTCCACCAAAATACAAATGCCAACCCCAAAATAATGGATTAAGTTAATCTATTATTTAATTGTTTGCACTAAATTCAAAATGGGTGGATTAATTAAATGTGAAGGACTTGACACAGTAAGTGTTAGGGGAGTTGAAGAGGCTCCCCTACACTTAATGGAAGGTGAAGGGTTTCTCCCCATTAAAGGGGAGTTTCAAGAGGTTTAACCCTGGGTGGTCCCCAACACAATAAAAAAGAAGAGGAGATTTAGACCTCAGGTGGGCCCCACCTCCAACCTCTACATGGAGGTTTTAACCAACTAATAAAAATAAAGTTTAAACAACCTTATTTTTATTTAATTCATTCACTAAAAACCCCAAAACTAACTTTTATTCTCAACCAACTGCCATCGAGGTGAAAGTCTTCTTAAGCGAATACCAGCACTGCGAGTTCAACGGTTCCCTAATATTTCAATTCTGAGCACCGGTTCAAAAGTTATAAAAACCCTCTCGTAAGTTTACTGAACGTACCCGAACAAAACTTCATAATTTTATTCTGGGCACCCTGGACCTCGAAATCACGCGCCGTCAATTTTCGCGGACTCGTGAAATACCCATGTATTTAAGAAAAAAAATTTCCACAGAATTTCCGGGTCTTTACAAAGAGTGTGATTCAGTTAATGGAATCATGTAGTGAACATAATAATGTTTTGGATGAATCATATAGTGAAAATACTTACTCATTCAACGATGTTGAAGGAATGACCGAAGAACCTGATATTCCAAGTGATGTTGGAACCACTGATGATGAAGAAACTCCAAGAAGTCAAAAAGTGGAATTTGTCTACAAGGCAAAGGAATTGGATTAGAAATTGGATGAAGAGATGAAATATAAAGAAATCCGGATCCAAGAAATGAAAATTGAGGTTAACAAGTTAAGAGGATTAAATCAAAGGATTATTGATGTGGCCACTGATCTGAGGGAGAAGAATGATTCTCAAACTGAAGAACTGAAAAAGATATATTCAAATAGAGAAATACAAAAAGATGATGACAAGGGAGAGAATCAGAAGTCAGATGAAATTCAGAATCTGAAATCCAGAAATGATGATCTTGATGCCCAACTTTCTGAACTCGTTCAGGATAATCAAAGGCTGTAACAAGATAATACATGCTTTTCTGATTCTGTTGATATGAAAAAATTGAAATTAAATGAGTAAAGTGACATGGTGGATAAGATGACACGTGAATTGGAAGATTAGGTGAGTAGAGGGAATCTTCTCAAGAGATAAATTGATTCCCAACATGAATAAAGGGATATAGAGATTCAAAAGTTGGAAGAAGAAATAGAATCAGTAAAGAATGAAATAGAGAAATCAAATTACAAAAACAAGCCCATGTTGAAGGATTCCTTGCACTTACTATTTTATTATCCTTCGGCATGTGATGATGAAATCAAATCCAAATGTGCTACATCATAGGAGAAGCATGAAAGGATTGTTTCATCCCAAAGGCCATCCATTTTGGGAAAATCTGGAATTGGATATGATGATCCCACACCTATGCGTGATAAGAAAAGAGAAGTGAAAATATCCAGAGATAAACAAAACCTTGTAAGTGCTAGAGATAGACCTAAAAAGGATTTTACAGGAAGTAATGATAGAATGTGCTATTTTTGTGGGATTCATGGTTATACATCAAGATTTTTTTAAGAGGATCAGGAATACATTTCAGGTTGTAAAAATAGAAACATTACTAAATACGAGAAATCAGAAAGAAGAGTTTCTCAGAGTAAAGCATTCATTAGATTCTATTACTGTGGAAGAATGGGACACACCATGAATATGTGTCAGGAAACTTAGGAGCTCAATATCAGAGGAAAAACTCAAGACGCATCAACATATCGATATAATTTTTTTGAAATGAGGTATTCCTTTGATGGAAAATGTTTTATATGTTCTAATTGTGGCCATTTGTCAAGAAAGTGTATCAAGATGAAATTTGGAAAGGAAAAAGAACTCAAAAGGAAATTTTCCACTCCAGTGGTGTATAATGATAAATACTACACTATAAGACAAATTGTTAGGTCGAAAAATAGTTTTTCTACCTCAAGGAAATCACAAGGAGATAAAATAAAAATGTATAAGTCACCTCCTCTTTCACACTCACAACAAATCTCGTGGAGAGAATGTGAACAAAACTGGAAGATTAAGGGGAGATCTACTCCAGATATGTTTAATAAGAATGCATGTTCAGTGGAGGACTCAATACAAGTGAAAAATAGTGTGGTGACTCATATATTTGATAAAATAATGATGAAAAAAGAATGCGTTGGAAATTTTTCATGTCGTGTGCCACAATGAGAAGTAGAGGAAAGAGAAAGATCCCTACAACGGTGGAAGAAGAAAGGGAAGATGGAAAGTAGAGAGATTCCTACCCAGATAAAGAATCAATGAAAGTAGAATATTAGGGGAACATTAAAGATGAAAATTTCTACCAGTGGTTTTAAACCCGAATGTGTGAGAAAGACTAAGCCTTCAGAATCTAAATATCAGAAGAAGAATCAGAATGTGGGTAAATAATTCCTAGTCATATGGCCAGAATAGTTGGTGTTGGGTAGGCAGTTGGAGCTGTAAAGGAAAAAGTGTGAGGTGTTGAAAGAAAGAATCAAAGGGTTGACCCATCAGGATCAACCACAATCCTCTTCTTGAGGATTCTATAGGATCCCATCTCCATATGTATATAAATTCTATTTACCGATGATTCAAGTTTTTCAGGTTTTAGGGAAATACGATACAAGAGGAAATTCCATTTAAATATGTGAAGTGATGAGGTGATATGATCTAGAGTTTCAATTAATTCAAATTAGGCACAAGACCTGAATAAGAAAGGTATCAACTGAGCACAATTGAAAGGGATTGTGTTATTAACTTTATATCTTGTTTCCTACACCAAGATCCAACTCAGTTGGATTAAATATTTTGTTGATGGATCAATTCCAAGTTATAGATGAGAATAAATGATGTAGGAGGAGAAGAATGATTATGGGTCTAAATAGTGGTACTAACCACAAAAGGTGTTGAATAACATAGGGGGAGCATGAAATATCAAAATCAAATGCAAGAGCCATCAATACAACAATTGGATGACCCAAATCATGTGTTGTCTATTGAGAGAATATCTAGATAAGACATATTGATGGAGAAGCAAAAAAATCCATGTATTTAATAATTATCTATTTCATTCTAAAATTATGGTATCAGCTGAGTGTTTTCAGGATACCAAGAATCTACGAGAGAATATCAATGGTGTTTCAACAAGAATATAAGAAAAATAGTTGAAAGAAATGACTTCATTGGAAAATGACACAATGAAAAGTTTTCTGTTGAAAGTGATGAAGTTGTAAGAGAATCGGGGGGAGTATAAGTGGAAAATGCTAATTCATAAGTAGACACTGATAATGACCATCATGAAGGAAAGTCCATATCAGCATGAAAGTCAAAGGGCCAAGCTGAAGTTGACATGCAGAATATCATTGGTGATCAATTAGCTCTAGTTTAGAAAATAATAATGAAATCACTATAGATGACATCTTTCTTATCTCAGGTAGAGCCTAAATACTTTGCTGATGCAGTTGAAGATGAAAAATGGGTTCAGGATATGAATGAAGAGATAGATCATATTGAGAAGATTCAGACTTGGGAGATTGTTTCGAGACTAGGTGATAAGAATGTCATCGAGACAAAATCGATCTTTCACAACAAGATGAATGAATATGGAATAGTGATTCGAAACAAAGCACGACTAGTGTGAAAAGGATACTCCTAGATATAGGTAATTGATGTCGATAAGACATTTTCACCAGTTACAATGCTAGAGACAATCAGATTATTCCTAGCCATTGTAGTGCAACAGAAGTTCAAAGTGTTCCAGATGGATTTCAAATATGCATTATTGAATGGGATTCTAGAGGAAAAAGTGTATATCAAGAATCCGGATGGTTTCCAAATTCATGAGGATGAGAACAAGGTTTTTCAGTTGAAGAAGGTGTTATATGGTATGAAACAGGCATTGAGTGCATGGTACTCAAGGCTTGATCAATATTTGAAGAATCTTGGTTTCCAACAAGGTGGTGTTGATTACAATCTCTATTTCAAAAAAAAAATGGTAATAAAAGGATTATGGTTCTAGTTTATGTCAATGACATAATATTTGGCAGATCAGATGAAGCATAGTGCAGACAGTTTTCCGAATACATGAAACATGATTTTGAAATTTCTATGATTGGTGAGTCGATATTTTTCCTTGGTTTATAGGTGACACAAAGAAGTAATGGCACATTCATTTCTCAATACAAATATTCCAAGGAGGTTCTAAGAAGATTTGGAAGGGAACATTCCAAGGAGATAAAGACTCTGGTTGCTACCTGGATGAAATTATCAAAAGATGATGATGGAAAGGCAGTTAATATCACAGAATACAGGTAGATTATTGGGAGTTTACTGTACCTGACAATGATGAGAACTAATATTGTTTTTTCCACATGCCAAGCAGCGCGATATTAAAGAAATCCCTAGGAAAGTCACATTCTTGCAGTGAAAATAATACTTCGTTATATCAAGGGAACGATGGATTTCAGCTTGATATATAGTGAAAAATCTTAGTCAGGGTTATTGAGATATACTGATGCAGATTGGGCCGGTTCAACAGATGAGAGGAAATCAACGTTAGGAGGTGATTTTCATCTTGTTGGATTGTGTATTTCTTGGCTGAGTAAGAAGGAATATTTCATTTCATTGAGCACCGTAGAAGCTAAGTATATTGCGACCACTCAAGCATGCACTCCGTTATTGTGGATGAAGTAGCAACTTGCTGATATGGGAGTTGAAATGAAGTCTTTGGTCAGAATCCAGTGAGACAAATCAAGTTCTATAAACCTCAGAAAAAATCATATCCATCATTCAAGGAAATAGCACACTAAGATAAAGTATAATTTTATCAAGGAGAAGGTTGAGCGGGGAATCATGAAGTTTGAGTATGTGCCTACAGAACTGCAGGTCGTAGGCATTCTAAAGAAGGCCTTACCCAAGGAAGCTTTTGAGAGGAATCTAATTGATTTGGGAGTTCAGTCAGCTCCCCTCACTTGAAAAAGTATGGATGTGGGCTCTAACCCCCTCTCACTAAGGTATGGTTTGTTTTTCTTTACTATGATAATATGTGTTGTTTCCAATGTCTCATCCCAGAGAGGAATGGCCTTTGGGTTCGTTGAAAAATGGGGAGAAATAGTTACTCCTAAAGGGGGAGAAACTATGTCTAAAGAAGGGAGAAAATGTCTTAGTCAAAGACATGGGGATAAGCTGACATGTGGAGAATCGAGATAGGGGGAGAGTATTAAATCTGACGATGCTAGAAGTGATCGATCAAAGAGTAGATATCATGATAGCTGAGGATCATGATAAAAGGAGAAGGGTGATGTTGGAATGGTGTGAGAAGGTTTCTAGCTATCACCAATTGGTTTCAGTGTGGTATCAACAATTAGTATCAGTTTGGAAATTGGTATCAATAGTGTGTCAATAGTTGGTGTCTGAAATGAAGTGATTCATTGATGATATTTTTATTTAATCTTGTTAGTTGGTTTCTGAAATGAAGTAGTTCATTGATGATATTTTCATTTACTCTTGTTTATCACGGCGAGCATTACTCATGTGGACTTAGAGTATGTGTTGAGGGAATCCTTGATCGCTATCTGAATCGTAAGAGGCGAATGGTGGTAGCGGTTGGACGAAGATTTAATGAGGTATCAAAGTGCAGAGAATTTTTATGAGAATAATTGTCAACAAACCCAAAGGGGGATATTGTTTGGAAAAAATACCTCAAGGTATAATTGAAGCATTTTTGAGGTGATTGTGTTTGTTGAAAAAGCAGAAATTAATGTTTTGTTTTTTGACAAAGCAGACCATGATGTACAATTTTTTTGACAAAGGGGGTTTACATGGTGAGTTTTTGAGTTCACGGGATGTTGTCAACAATCCATGATTTATTGAAGAACCTAGAAAAATGAATTTATGATATGAAGGTGGTACAAAAAGAGCATATACAAGATGGCACCATTTTTCAGTGTTTGCCAAATTTTTGGGCCTCAAAATTGACAAATAGAGAAAAGTGTTTTTGGAAAGGGACTTGCGTGCCGGTGTCTTGGAGGCTTGTAAAGTTTTTCACCATATATTTTTCAAGATCAGAACATCAAAATATGGAAAATGAAAGAGGGGCGTCCATGTTTTGGTTTGAGCATGCAAGTGACTTGGGTGATAGAGACTAGGGTGGCGGGACTTGCATGCCGAGAGGAGACTTGCGTGCTGGTGCTCAGGGTGTCCAAAATGCCTATAAATAGAGGTCCACCCCTCTGCATTTTTGAGAGAGTTCAACACTTAGAGAAAATTAGAACTCAAGTTGCGCAGGTGGTTCGGTCGCACAAGTGGTGGTTTTGTTGCACAAGTATAAAGATACTCAGAAGTTGCGCGCCAGTTGATAGTTGCACATAAATATTGGTTTGGGTGTAAAAGGGTGAGAGTCTCCCAAGTTCAGAGTTGAAAAATGGGGTGTCATGCAAGTGGTTTTGTGACACTTGCACACTAGGCTTGGAGAAGTGTGAAAAGGCATAGAGAAGAATGCAAGGCTTGGATATGCACGCTAGTCATTCTAGGGATGCACGAAAGTTTGATGATTTCCCGGTACCCCCGTGGTAAAGTTTTATTCATCAGTGGATGAAAGTGGACTTGAAAAGAGCATCTAAATACAGTGGATGATACATTCATTTGTGATAATGAAAGGGACCTACAAGTCCATAAACTGTGTGTGGATCCTTTCCAGAGCAGTGAGAAAAGGAAGAGGAAGAAGTTGATCCTTTCTACCGGCAGTGATCTAGAGAGAGAGAGGAACAGGGAGTGACCCTTGGGAAAGCAGTGAGCTAACCCTAAACATTGTAAAGACATGAAGCCTATACATAGAAGTAATCTATCCTTAACATTTTAAATTGGCAATGAGCTTTAGTGGATTTGGTACAACGACACATCGCCGTTGTATGCTCCTTGGACATAGCCCAATGAGGGTGAACCAAGTAAAAATTTATGTGTCTACCTTCTTGCTTTGCTGTATAGAATCCAAAGCATCATTATTGGATAAATAAGGAAAGAACAAGATAAACATTAAAAAAATTAGAGAAAACAAAGTGACCCTTCTAATACAGAGGTCAAGATCTAGTGGGGTAGGAAGAATTTTAAAATAGAATATCCATACCATGATTCACCCCCCCTCTCAGGGTATCTAGGCCCCTTTTGGTCCTAAAAACAACAATTTGTATAGAGGAATCATTGAAGTTTATTATAACTTACTACAAGTAGATCAATCATCATGTTTTTAGTATGTATTTTTTAAATATTTAAATACAATCCTTAAAAATCTCATTTAAATTCTACCAAAATAATTTTAAGATATTTAAAATTAACTGTATCAAATTCTTTAATTTTTACAAAAACCACTCATTTCAATTTAAAATCATATCCAGATGGTAATTTTTTGGGATATACTGATAGGAAAACACATCAAGAACCTACAATTTTCTTGTTAAATCTATATTATCTTTGTCAAGTAATAAAAAACACTATTTAGCACTATCAACTGTTGTAGCTAAATATATTGCAGTAAGGAGTTTTTGTGCAAAAGTGATATAGATAAAAATCACTCCAATTGATTTTGAATTCAGTTTTGTTTTTTTCCAATCAAATGTGATAACACAAGTGATATAAAATTTCTAATATTCCAATCAACCCTTCTAGTAAAAATTACAGTGATTAGACACATCATTTCTTAATAGATCATGCACAAAATGGTGATACATCTTTAGAATTTTTTTCACAAAAAATTAATTAGTAGCTATTTTTAGTAAAACATTAACTATAGAAAAATTTTATTTTATCAAATCTAAATTAGTTATATTTAATTTTAGTTAATTTTATTTTACTATGTATAATTTTTTTAATTGGATAGATATTTTATTTACTTTATTTGAAATTTGGTATCTCTATTTTAAATCTTAGTCACACTAGAATAGGAAATTTCACCCAATTTTTATAATGAATACCCTGCACGTTACTAAGTTCCCCTTCAATTATCACAAAAAAAATAAAGTGTGTCAGATATACGTTTGAAACATTTGAAAACTTTTTAACCCCCATATCTAGAATTTCTGAACCTTTTTTCCCCAAACCTTTCAGCTTTCCAAACCTCATTGAGAATGAAAATAACTAAGAGAGCAGATGACACTTCCTCAAGTAGGACTAGGCATCCAAGGACATCAAGGACAATTTTAAGTAGACGAGTGATAGATTTTACTTGGATATATGGAACAAACATGTAGATAAATAAATTCATAAACCATTAGGGATGAATGTTTATTTTTGATGAAAAATATAATAAATTTGTTTTTGAGAAACAAATTTGTGAGTGTTACGAGACAATAGTTTTTCATTTTGGTGATAATGAAGATTTAGTCACCACGAAATTGAACCAAAAAAGTTTCTCAATAACCTCCTTAGAAATTGCTGAAGTGTTACGTGTCATCCTAAAGGATATGGAAACTTCAATACTTATTTGGTCACCATAGATGATATCAGTCTAAATTATGAAGTCTCTATTTGGCTCATCAGATGTTGAGAAAAATACTGTGAAATACTTGGAACCCTAAATAATGGTTCTTATAAATTTCATCATGTATGCCATCATACAATGCAATCATGAGTTTGAAAAAGTTTTTTTTTCAATATGTTACTTTATTATATCTTTTTATAATAGAGAATCTTATAAATTTGGCATGTTATGTTTTGAGATACAAGTTCCACATCTAGAATAATTCAGTAAGTTTTTATCCATTTGGAAGGATGTTAATTTTATGTTTTCATAATGTTAGTGTTTTTATGGACAACAATAATGTTATTATTTTTCATGGTTTGATGAAATTGAGTGAAAATTTACCAATGATTTTTTTGGAATTAATCTTTAAACAAGTTGGGGCCTGTATGCTATAAAAAAGATATTGAAGTAGGTCCCTCTTCAACTCTAGGGGAGTCATCTTAAATGATAATTTCTCATGAGGATGTTGTTGCAAATCCTTCATTTGTACCAGTTTTAGTAGAAAGTCTAGGAAACATTGTTGATGTAAGGGATGTTCATGATGAATAAACTCTTTACTAAAGTCATAGAAGAGTAATATTTGTTGTTTAGTCCATAGAATAAATCAATTCTTAAGTTATTTAACTTACTCCTACTATTTTAGTTTATCTAGACATTATACCTCTTTATTATTTTAGAGAAGAGTGGGCCTCAACCATAACTAGGATGGTATTTTTTGGTCAATGTAAGAACATATCAAATATACCAGGTGCAATGCCTCTTATTGATGTTTCTAATTCAGGTGATATGAATATAATAATTATAGATGAATATATTAACTTGGTTAGTTAGAAAGTTTTTGGTGAAGAAGAGGAAGATAAAGAGAATATAACTCAGTAAATTTAAAATAGAAGAGAAACATTAGAATCTATATAACTATCTCAAGTGGAGGAGAGACCTAATGATGATGTAAATAAATAGGGTGATGAGAGCAGAAGTATTTATGTACATCAATATAATTTTTCTCCTATTCACCCACAACATATAAGTTCATCAATTCCTACAATAGAGTTGGATATGGTTGATGAGAGAGATTGTGAAAGATAAAAAAAGTTTAATTCTTAAGTAGAATCATTAAAATTTTAGTTGGTTGATTCCATAAGTGAAATTAGGACACTTAGTGAGTATGAAGTCTCCAAGGATGATGTCAGTGAGGTAATTTTTTTGGTTTAGTTAGTGTTAGAAAAGTGTTACAAAGAACCCTATAGAGAATCCAAAAATAAAGTAGACACACTTTAAAGATTATAAAGAGTGTATCTGTAAATAAATACGATGAATTCTATAATTACTTTAATAAAATGTGAACATATATGTATGGAAATGATTCAATACCTATAAAGAGATATAATAGATGTATTTAGTATATTGATTTCATTTAATCAAATTTAGATTGTATCAATTGATGAATCTCAAATGGAAATCATCTCCTTGTTAAATAAAAAGGAACTAGATATTCAATATCACCCATCTCATGTAAAAAATGATTTAAGATTTATTATAACTAGTTCTCAAAATATTCTCAGGTCCTTAGAAAATAACTATGAAATTCTAGAAAAGAAATTTGAAGATCTACATCAGGGGTCACAAGTAGTGTAAAGCCAAAATCTTCTAAATAATATGAATACGAGGTTGATAATTTTTTTGAAACTCAATAAGGTCAAGTTACTACAAAAGGAAAGGATGATGTTTCTGTTTATTATCCAGTTAGTATGTCAGATAATCAGTTTGGGGTGTTGAAGTAGCTGTTCATTGTTTGCACCAAGAAGGGAGATGTACAAAATTTATTTTGAAAATTTTCCTTGTGATTTGAGAATGGATTCAAAACTCTCCTTTACTACTACTATATTGGCATGGTGAGGAGAATAAATGATTTCATAGAGCATATTTTTCAAATTTGAGGGAGATTTATTCCATGAACTCCTCTTGTCAACCACCATGCCTCTTCCTCTCAAAGTCTTAAGGATATATTTGACTAAACTAATGTTTACATTATGTAAAATATAAGGTAAGATGAAGAAGTATATTTACCATTACCTTAACCATATTATAAGATATCCTTTCAACCTATAGATAATTTTAAATAGAAATATCTCAACAAGATTCTATCATCATTCAATCCACCTCTTTAAGGATCACTCGAACTGATCAAGTATCACTTGGATCATCTGTACTGATGCCAGGTGATGCTGTTGGAGAGACAATTGATGATCCTTTACCTATATCCTCTCTAACATCTAAACAACTACTTTTATTCAAAAAAAAAATACCTCAAAAAAAATCATTACATGTTGTAGAGTTTATACCCTTCACAATTTTCAGGCTCAGTTTCTTGGGTGAATGGGCATTTTCCAAACAGTTGAATCCTATTTTCAGAAATTTTTTTAATTATTGAATAATTATTTTTCATGTTATTAATTCATTTATTTTTTTCATTCCTTCTTATTATACTTTTTAATGAATATTTTTATCAAAATTTTCGATATATTACTAATTTATTCTAAGTTTACACTCTTTATTATTGTTTTATGATTAATTTTTTTAATTATTTAATGATATTTCCTGATTATAATTTTTAGTACAACTTTATCCTAAATTATGTTGACATTCAGTGGAATTATCTATTTACACTTGTTCTTGTGAAATATGTATTTTATCATTCTTTGATTATTATATTTATTTTTATGTCACAAAAAGGGGGAGAAGAAAAATGAGAATACAATTTTTTAAAGATTTAAAAATTTAGTTTGGGGTAAGAAAAAGGAAGAATACAAAAATTTAATTTTTTATTTTAGGGGTAGAATAATAAAAAAATTTAAAATCTGTTTTAAATATCCTTTTGCAAAATTTTTGTTTTCTATTAAATGGGCTTTGTGATCATAATTTTTTTTCCATATTGTTGGAAAATCTTATGTTGTTCCAATATAGCTCAGTTATTATGTATTTTTATTATTCAAAAAATCCATATTTTTATTCTAATGATTTTATCTTAAGTGTTTTAGATTCTAATTTTATCAAAATGAATTTATCATACGATGACTATAAGTGTTTATCTTATACCTTGTAGAGTATTCAATCTATTAAAAATTATTTTATATTACAAGAATCAATGTTCTGAAATAATATCTTACATCTAATCAGAATCAGAAGACTCCATGTTGGACGATTATCTTACTTTGTGTAATAATATCTTAAAAATATAATGATTGAGCTGTCTCATGTTCAAAGTCAGATATTTGAGACAAATTTTAATTACAAGAAGTATTTGTCTTATGAAAATGATATTAAAAAAGGATTATCTTAGAAGTTATAGAATATTTTTTGAGAGTTAAGTATCACACTTCAGTAACATATTTTCCTTACCATTACGAATTATCCAATTCTATGTTGAAGTCTGTTTATCTTACACACAATAAAAGTTAAATATTTGTTTTATCTTACAAAGAATCTCAGGAAGTGATCTTTTGAGAACAATAATACCCGTTGAATATCTTATGAAGAATTAGATTCTATGTAGAATGGTATTATTACTTTTATAATATTGTGATAATTTATTCATGCTTATTAGCATATCATAAAAGGGACTTTCCATTTTGGGAAAGGTTGATTTTTTAAATCATCATTTTTCTAGGAATGGAAAGATCTGAAGAATAATATCTCTGACATCATCATTGCAGAAGTTTATTAAATATTTGGAAAGAATGGGTGTTTACCATTAGTAGCCTATCATATCAAACTTTTTATTGATTATCAACTTGACAGTTGTGATTATCTCACTGCTTAAGTTCAAAATCAAAGAGAAGATATAATAGGTAGAGTTATCTATTGCATGAAGGGGTACACACTAATAGTTAGAAACATTCAAACACACTGCAATAAGAGAAATAAAAAATTATTGTACATAGACAAGATCATATAAAACTCTTCTATGCTACACTTTCAAGTATATTAGTGATATATAAGATCATACAGAGATGATATATTAAGATTATAATCTTCTCAGGATGTATCTTCTTCTATTATCAGTTGCTGCTTATAACCGTGTGATGCAATAGTTCTTCAAAGGTGTATTCATATCATTGTGTTTACACTCATTATAAGTGAGTGTGATAAAGTCGTGGATAGTTTTAATAAAGGGAGATCCTGTTTGAAAGGCCTTATACCTTTGTAATAAGTAAAAGCTTCCTATACGTAGTTGGGATCCGCCAGAAAATTGGATTTCATAGTCAAATTCACAAAACTCATGGAGTATAGTGTTAGTGTAGTGGACAAGGGAATTTTCCCCCCAAACCACTATAAATATCTTGTATTAAATCTATTTCCATTATTCTTTTTAGATTTCATCTGGATATTTTTATTAAGGAATAATATTTTTACTCACATACCTTGAAGAAGGCGGTTTAAAGTAAAGAAGATTTTTAGGAACCCAATTCACCCCCTCTTGGGTTTTTAGATATCCATACACTAGGAAAAAAATTATGAACCTCATGTCAAACCATCAAGAATCAAACTATAACATCCAAGAAGCCATGTGAGGTACCTGCCACTAGGGAACCCCAATAATGGCTTTTGAAAAACATTATATAATTGTATCTATAAAAATCATTATATACATATATATATTTATGAATCTATAACTATATAAATAAAAATATTTTTATTAATGTATATTTATTTAAATATATTATTATGATAGTGCATGGTAGCATGAGAAGTAACAGTTTTACCTTGCTCTTTGCATGATGTATTCAAGACCTAAGGTTTGATACCCATTCTATAGTTGGGGAGAGTAATGTTTTGGAGATCATAATTTGTATAGGGGGTTGTTATTGATGTTGAAAAATTATATTTATATAAAAATATGCACACACTTGTCTGCAAATCCCCCCCCACACATTTTTTAAATTACACACCCATGATAATAAATCAATATTAAGAGTCCAAAGTAGTGGTTTGAATGATTCACTTCTAGACATATGGGAAAGTTGAAAATCCAAAATTCCTTATAGAAAATAAAACAATCAGTGTCCTAAGTCAGTGCTAAGTGGAAACATTAAAGTTTGTAGGAAAATTCCAAGTTAGGCTATCAAAATGGTGGGTGGATTCAATGTAGATGATTAATGTAGAACCCCGCTTCAGGCCAATTATTAGTGCCCAGACAAGAGACATCAAAGGACCTCATGGGAACCTCCATATATGCTGGAGGTTTCTTAATACGAGTGAGACACTAATCCATACATTGGGGGGAATACACCCTCATCTTAGAGTGACACAGTAGTGGAAAATATAACCAAAACATCTACAAAAAATAATAAGAGTGCATATAAATAAACAAATAGATTTCTATATCAAATTTCCCATGAAGAAGCAAAAAAGTTTACATATACTGATCACTTATTTGGTATGATTCTAAATAAAAAATAATTCAAAACCCCAAACATTTACACTTTCCTTACTTACACCCCAAGGATTCACACACCCTATCTCTACATATGTGAGAGATGTTCCAACCCAATCCATGACATGACCTATGCTCAACATAAAATAATAAATATCATTTTTATATTAACCAAGGTGGATCTAATATATGGAACCATATACATGTATGCTTGAGGAATAAAATAAACCTGACACCCAAGAACCTTAGATATCGGGTGCTTACCATACCACCATGACTCTTTGTGAATCAAGTAACTCTGTGATAACCAAGCCACTATGAAACCCAATCATACCTTCCTTAGTTCCATACCAAAATCCACCTTGTCATATCATTGAGACACTACACCGATGCTTATCCTATATCGAAATACTCAGGGTAGGGTGGTGTCTAAAACCTCAACCCATTACTCGCTAACACTGGGAAAATTCACATGTTCATATCTCAACCCACTACCTTATCACTATAAAAATGGTCAATAGTTCTCATCACGTCACCACATAACCCAAGACCCAGGGCTATCATTGACCTAAGCTATCAAATACCAACTTGTATTACCCAAACCATCTTTAACCTGAATGGGTCCTCACATGACCTGAAGGGAATTCATGATCCCCATGGGGTTCCTATAAGTTCCCATACATTAATAACTAACTTTAGAAATTATTTATCCACAAAGAAACTAAAGAAAGCTTATAAATAAATGCAATATGTTGATATTACAAAAAAATAAAAACAAAAGATAGGTACCATCATCTAGAAAATCAAGTGCCAATACATAATAAATAATTTAAGTATTAAAAAGTAAAAAAACCAAATTCTATGTGGCATGATGTCACCTCCAGTCTCCCACACCATACTAATGAGAAAAATCACCACCTTTACCTTACCTTTATCAGGTATAATATTATCTATATACACCCAAAGGTGTATGGTGAGTGTGAGAAAAATTGCTCATTAGGATCCCACCAGGTATTTCATAAACATAATTTATAAAATAAATTAATTATACAAAAATAAATAAAACAAGGTATGGAATAAAATTTTAAATAAATTAAGGAATAAACCTTCTTTTCACAAAACAAGAAATAATGATAATAAAAAGGTTTCCAAATCATTTCAGTATGCACACCATCACATCATTTCAAGTATAACTAATTAAGAAAAAAAATCCCATATATACTATCAATATCAAGATAATAAGGGTCATATTTACTTCATAGAGTTATTAGGCCACCTGGTGTGGACATTTCCCTTACAAAATATGAGAAGGGGGTAATACGATACTCTTTTGAGAGACTGCTTGTCAAAACTTATTCAACCTAGTACAAAAATTACCCTATAAGAAAAGGCGTAGGGTAAAAGGGTTCAACCCTGATGGTGAATCCCCTCTTGATCATTAATCAATTTTAGGTTTATAACAACAATTTCATTCAAGGGAATTTAATCTTTGAAATTGATGATCCATTATGATGTTCAGTTTTTAAGAATGTTTTGTTTTTTTTGAAAACTAACTTTTTGTCAAGATTTTTTTGTAAAATAGGTGAAAGTAATTAAATGTGTTTGTTAGAAATTAGCTGGAGAATTAATTGTGTCAAAGAATGTAAGTTGAGAAGTTTTAGAACTTTCCAAATCAACATAGATGATGATTTTATAATCTTAAATTTCTCAACATCATGAAATTATCACGATTCAATATTTTGATAAAATAAGGGATGTTGAATTTTTCCGGACATAGCATACCAGGCACAAAAACACCAGATGAAAATGTTGTAGGAAGGATGGAAGTGTAAATTTATTAAAAAATTACAATTTTTATGATTGGATGATCAATCAAATGAACAATAATATGAATATTATGGTTGAAATTATTAGTTTGTATAAGTCATGATTTGAAAAATAAAGAGACATCATTTCCCTGAATCTTTCAATAGGGTGGATCATAAGAGAGGCATCAGATGCTAAAGATCTGTATTATTTAATGTATATACCTAATTAGAGAGGTGATATTTACTGAGATTATATAAAGGAAAGTTTTTATCTATGTCATCAGACTCATATCCTAGGAAGAATATTTTTTTAAAAATCAAAAAGTTTTGTGGTAGATGAGGTCATGTGATTTAGAAAAATATGAATGAAGTAGAATAGTCCTCAAACAATACTTTATTTCTAATTAATCATATGAGCTATTGATTTTGATTTATCAGATGTGATGTTGATTCTGATCCATAAGAAAATATTTTGACAATGATTCATTGGAAAAATAATTTGTAATAATCTCTAATGTTTTTCTTATAGGGTTTATATGGTTTTGAAAAAATGTGGAAGAAATGAACTGACTCAAGAAATCATATCTTAATTCCTTATAAAAGATAAAGGGGAAGATGGAGTTTGTAATCATATATAGTTCTTTGAAAAAAAGAGTCATATCTATTTAATTTTCTACTATATAGAGATGGAGAATGAAATTGAGGTCTTTAGTAGTTGTAACATTGTAGTAAAATATTTTTAAATGGATTGGAGAAATTAATTTAGGAAATTTTTTATTTTTTATTTTGAGAGAGTCTTCTTATATTCATTGGGTTATGATCATTTAACATAGGAAGAATCATTTTGAAGTTGTGAATTTTTAAATATCTAGTTAATGAATGTTCATCAGACATTAATTTGGTTACAAAGTGTGAGTTGAGAAGAATGTAGTTTTCACTGTACCCTTATTGGTATGGTTGAGCATATTTCAAGTGGGTCAAGAGGACCAGATAGATAATGAGTTTCTCAAACAATCATTTATGGACTGATGTTTTGTAAGAAACATTTTAATGTTCAAAATTCTTAAAACGATATATTTTATTATTTAATGTGGTTTTTTATATTTTTTAAAGTAAGGAAATTTGAGAAGAGTTTAGGATATTTGAAAAGATTATAGTTTACTCTAGAATACTTGATAAGAGATGACAAAATTTGGAATGAAATTCAAATGAATGTGAAATTTTGAGTTATGAAATTTGAGTGACTAGGAAAAATAAATTTGTTCTCGCTTGTATGATTATTAGACCACCTATAAATAGATGTGCATAGTACTTTTTTACTTTTCATTATCTAGAGAGAAAAAGGATGAAATGCTGAAAAGTTTTGTGTTATGGGTTAGTTTTCCCAAGAGAATTTATTTTTTTCATGAAGAAAGTTTTATAGATAGAGAGTTTTCACCAAATTATTAGACAAAGGAATGTTGAGACTAATAGATAGAGAGAATCAGACTGAGTGGATCTGTCTGATCTTTTTTAGTAGAAGTTTAAGAAGCATAGTTTTATTAAAAATGGTAGACCAGGAAGTTTTAGAATGGGTGAAGGTTGAGAAAAGGTACATCAAACTGAGTTCATCAGACAGAGTCCATTGGATGAAATCACATCAGATCAAGTTTCAGAACATACTTTTGTGGAGAAAAAATTTTCAAAGTTATTTACTTTTCCTTGTGGCTCTAATTTTGTAAGATTTTTTTTTAAACTGATGGGAAATAGTGTAATACTTTTTTTAGGATATAGAAGGTGTCCAATGGGAGTTGAAAAAATTTGTATTCAATTCTTCATAATAGTGAATTTTCATAGATCCATGGGAGTAGTGATGATAAGGATGTACGTTCTGAAATTGAGGCCACAACTTTTAAATAATGCGTGTCTTGTTTAATTTTTTATTTTTGAATGCATTTAAATTTACTAAAATTTGATAAAGAAGAAACTCTAACAAGTTTAAGGGGTTAGGTTTCTTAAAGTTTAATTTGTAAAAGCACAATAAGTGACTCAACCCACACTTCTCGGTGATTCAATGATCCTAAGTAAATTCAAGTGGTATTAGAGTGTGGTTCCCATATTGAATCCTTGTCATGGGTAATCTCAATTCTATCAATAATATTGTAATTCCTACTTTTGATTGAAAAAATTATTATGACTCTAAAAAAAAATGATTCCCTATATTCTATCACTTGGCATATAATTTTTTTATTCCATTACAATTGTTTTTCCACCAATTGATAATGATACCCCTATGACTTTTTCTGGAAAGATAAATATAAATGTTCAAGGAAAAGCTAGAAATACTATTCTAATTTATCTATAAGAAAATATTTATATGAATGTGATGGGTCTCAAAACAAAAAATATTATACAGTATCATATTGAAAGTTTTTTCAAAATAAATAAAAAATTATTGTAAGAGAAGCTAAAAATATGGAATAAATTTTTTAATACATAATAATGAGAGATAAATAAAGTATTGATGGGTACTTCACCAGAGTAAATGAAGTTGTTTTCAATGAAATGGGCTCTCGTGATGTCTTGAAAGATTTTAAAATTGTTAAGAACCTCATGAAAAACTTTCTGGACATGTTTGATTCTAATATATAGACTTTGGAAGATAAATAGTATTTATCTCTTGATGAATTGAATAACTTTATTGTTTCCTTTGAATTGAGAAAATCTACATCATTAAAAAAGAAGATCAAAGATGAAACGGATTTTGGAGCAATGATAATGATGAAAATTCAAGATGATAAAGATGCCGATACTTGTGATTATGAAGATAAGGAGGACAATAGTTTAAATGAAAAAATAATGTCCCTTATCTCTAAGAAATATTTAAGAGGAAGAGGAAAGTATGAAGGAACACTTGAAATCAAATATTTTGAGTTCATTGGAATTAGGAATTTTTATATTAATTTCCCTAAAAATAAAATTGTTTAAGTTGATGATCATTCTGAACAAAAACCATGATGGATGAAGTTTGATAAAATTTACAAGAAATTAAGTAAGTACACTGGTGGAAGGGAGAAGTTTTTTGGAAATAAAATAAGCACAATGAGTAAGAAAATTAAATATTACATAAATTATATTGATTCATAAGATGGTGAAAGATTAAAAAGAATCAAAACCTTCTTTTAAAATGTTGAGAAAAGAATGATTCGTCAAACAGTGACGAATAAGGAGGTGAAGAATATTTTAGAGAGTATAATATTAGAATAAAAATTGTTTCATGTCTTGGAAAAAACAAAACTCTCAAGAAACAAATCAAAATAATGAATAAATATAGTGGAAAAGTGATTGATGGAAGAAAATATTTTAATAATTTGAAATATGAATAAATCTAGGAAATATTAGGCTCCAAACTAAGAATTGTTGAACATGGAATTATGGTTGAACATCTCTTTAAAAATTTTGAAGCTAGGTAAGATTAAGTTAATAAAACACATTCAAAAATAAATGAGGTTTAAATTACCTTAATGAAGTTGAATGAAAATTTATGCAAGGCTTCAGAATTAAAAGTTAAACCATATGAATCTATAGAAAAAGATCATTACAAGAATTAGGTGAATTATGCACCTTCAAAAATTATAGTTTCATATAACTTTTCTTTCATTTTAGTTGTTAAGAAATGTGTTGGGAAATATTGGGTTGACAAGGGATGTGAAACATCTATCACATCAATACAATTTAGAAATTACAATTAGAAGAAGGTTTACACAAGCCTAGAGGAAACTAATGATGAAAAATGGTATGAATATTGATAATATTATTACATGGAAGGATCATACATCCATAAAAAACCAAGATTTGATGGATTATTTTCATGTTTTGGAATTTATCGACACATAGTATATAATTTTTGTAATATTTTCTCACATCTTAGGATAAGGAATGAACAAAAGGGAAGTAATGGTGGAAAAATGAGTAACTTTCCTAAAACATAGAATGTTGGAAAATTGAAATCTCAAGATGTTATAAGAATTACAATGGAAAATAAATTTGAATGTTTAAAATAATTTTGTGGAAGATGGGACCCGGTTTTCCTCCATGATAAATAATATATGACAATTCTTCCATGGAAAATTTATAATGCTAGAAAATAAAATGAAACTGGAAATAAGAAGGTTTTGGAAAGAGAATTTGTCATTGATATATCCCTAAAAGTAATAAAAAGGAACAAACCATGGATTATTGATAGTGGTTTTTATTCACACATGATGAGATATTTGAAAATTTTCAATGATATTGAAAATAAATATAGAGGAGAAGTTACCTCGGGAAAGATAGTTCCTTAAAAATCAAAGCATAAAAGTTGAAATTTAAGGAAGTTATATTTTTAGGGGCTAAAAAATAACTTACTTACTATGAGTAAACTTTTTGATGATGGGAACCAAGTGATATTCAAAAAATATTGTTGCATCATCAGAAGTATGGAAGAAGCTAAAGTTATATTAAGGGGGGAAATAACTAGTGCGTATCTCTTCGAGATAGTAGAAAATTACAAATCCTATTACATGAGTCCTGAAGTTGAAAATAGGTTGTGGCATCATAGACTTGGGAATATATGTTATAAAAGTATGAAAAAACTTTCAAAAATTTATGTTTTTAGAAACTTTTATATATTAAAAAGAAAAGAAGATGATGTCTGATAACATTACATAATGAAATTTTGGTTAGTAAAAGAAACAATAAATTAGAAATTCAATCTAATGGACCTATTGAGATTATTTACTATGATTTTATGGGTATATGGGACATAAATTAGTAAAAAGAAACTTGTAATTTATCACTTTTATTAATGATTTCACCTGGATGAACAACATTATATTTATGAAGTATTAGTCATAAGTAGTAGATATGTTTAGAGTTTTCATAAGGGACGATGAGAGGGAAATGAGTGTTTATATAATGAATTTGAGAACTGATAATGGAAACGAATACACATACAATACCTTCGATTAATATTTTAAGAAACATATAATTAAACATCAGCATAGTTCTTCATGCACCCCTCAACAAAATGGAGTTTCATAAAATAAAAATAGAATTTTAATGTAAATTTGAAGAATAATGTTGGAAAAATATAAAATTTATAAGTTTTTATAGAGATATTATATTGGAACTACTCTACATAAGAAAAATAGAAGTTTTTTACAGCCCAGATAAAATAAGACTTCCTAATAAATGTGTTATAAAAAAACATTCAGTAAAATATTTGATGATTTTTGGAAGTCCCTAATTACTAAAACTAAAAAATATAGATCTTGGGAAACATTATTAAAATACTAATGAAGTAACTTTCATTGGATACTCAACCAATGGTATAAGTTCCAAATATTGGTACAAACATTTACAAAATTTGGTGGATTACTATGATGATAAAGTTATTTAAAATCCAAATTCCATAAAAAGGATGTTGAAAATTTTGACAAAGACAATATGAATATTTCCAACAAAATTGAAAGTGATCCAAAACAAATATATTATGATTCAGAATAATCGTATGATAAGAAAAGTAATGTTGGAAAATAAATATTTGAATTACATACCTTATAGAAAAAAATTGAAACTCAAAATTTACATGTTAATATGAAATATTCGATTCAATCAAGAAGAATTTTGTGATTAGAAAATCAAACATCACTCATTTAAAAATTGAACCAAAATAAGTTTCTGAAGTAGTAAAACAAAAATAATGGGTGAATAAAATGAATAAAAATTTGGATCAAATTCAGAAAAATGAAACTTGGGAACTTGTTCCATGACCACAAGAAAAAAAATTTAATGGAACAAAATGGTTTTATAGAAACAATTTGAATGAACATGGATAAGTTTTAAGAAACAAGTCAAGAATTATTTATAATGGAAATTCATAAGTGAAAGTTGTGGATTTTGAAGAAACCCTTACCACTGTTTCATGATTAGAAACTATTAGAAAATTTCTAAGAGTGGTTGCACTTCAAAATTACAAAGTTAAAAAAATGGATTCAAATTCATATTTCTTAAATTGTGAGATTATGGATGAAATGTACATAGAGAAACATTATGATTTTCTACTTTGTGAAGAGGGATGCAAGGTTTTTAAATGGAGGAAATCCTTTTATGGGTTGAAACAAGTCCCACTTTATTAGTATTCCGAAATAGATAATTGTCTGATAATGTTGAATTTTTCTAAAAGAAAGGTTGATAGAAACTTATATATGAAATTAGCTAACTCCATTACCCTAATTGTAATTGTTTATGTATATGATATAATTTTTTAATATAGATGAAGAAAAAGTTTTTCATGAAAATTATAAGAAAATGATGAATGATTTTTTTATGATAATCTTGGAAGAATATTGTGTGAGTTGTAGTAATAAGAAAAAGAGTTCAGTATCTTTGAGTATAGAAGAATTATAATATGTTTCAACTACATTGGTATGTACTCAAATATTGTGGATGAAAGTTCAGTTGGAATATTTTAATGTTGAATTATCTTTTCTATTGAAGATATTTTGTGATAATGAGAGTGAAATTTATTTTTATTAAAATATTGTCCAATAATCCATATCAAATCATGTTGATAATAAGTTTCACTTCATCAATAAAAATTTTCTAGTAGAGATTTTTTACTAGAATATATTTCAAAAAAATATCAAATTACTGATGTTTTCACAAAAGATATTACAAGGGAGAGAATTTATGAATTTATAATACAACTTTATGTCTGTCATCTTCAAAATAATTCCTAAATACTTTGAAAAAATACCACAACATGATTTGGGTAATGTTGAGAAAGGATGATAATTTTCAAAATGTTATCCTATAAGGGGGAATTTTCATAACTAATTGAATCTAAATATGTGGTCATCCTAAAATGGGGGAGAGAATGAAAAGTGAGAGAAAAATAAAAGTTAACGGGGGGGGGCTATATTAAGATGGAAGAATATTTTATTATCATTGAGGGATGAAATTACTTCAAAAAACATTACTTTATGAAGTAGTGTGGTGTTAGGACAATATCTTTTAAGAAAGGTTGTGTTTTGGTAAAAGTTAAAAATATGAGTTGTGAAAATGTTTTTAATTTAAAAAAAATGATGAGTTGAAAAATGTTATTAGTGAGAGTTTTCAACAAATTAAAAGGGGGAAATTGGATATCCATTATGATATTTGTTAGCAATGTTTTGTTTTTGCTGAGAGATAATTTTTTTTAAAGAATGTTTTTGTAAAACTGGTGATAGTTCTTAAATGCATTTGTTTGAAAGTTTCTGGAGAAGTAAATGTGAGAAAGTTAGTAAGTTGGGAAGTTATATAACATTAAAAATAAATTTAGATGATTATTTTCTATTCTTAATGTTCTTAACATCATGAAAATATCATGATTCAAGTTTTCAATAAAATAATGGAAGTTGAAGTGTTCATGATGCAACATATCGGACATAATGGTACCAGACAGAAAAGTCATAGGAAGTATCAAAGTATAAATTTGTTTGAAAAAGTACAAATTTTCTGGTTGGATGATCCATAATATGAACCATTGGATGAAGATTCTGGTAGAAATTATGAGTTTTTATAAGTCTTTATTTGAAAAATAAGGGGGTGTCATTTCCCTAAAATTGTCTATTGGATAGATTAAAAGTGATTCATCAAATACTGAAGATCATTCTTAGTTACTGTATAGACTTGGTCGGATAGGATAAAGATACTGATTTTATACAAAGGGAAGCTTTGATCGAATTCAACTAATTACTATCATCATGTGATGATTTTTTCAAAAATTTGGAAGTGTTTTGGTTACTAAGATCATGTGGTTTTAAGATGGAGTCCCCCAAAAAATGGTTTTAAGCTAAACACATATGGATCATGCATATCAGGTATCATGCGAGGAGGAGTTTTGGTTCATATCTTGGGAGGGAGTGTGATTCTAACATTCACAAACCATTTTGGAAATGGAAATGCTCTTTATGCAGAGGCCAAGGCACTTCTCACTGGGCTCAATCTGTGTAATCATAAAAATATAGAAATCTCCCACATGAGTTCATGTACTTTTCAAAAATATGAAAGAATCAGAAGATTGATAGAGTTATATATTGATTTTGATTCATTGAAAGATTTTTTGATTTCTATTTATCATATGAGCTATTTATTTCAATCAATCCGATAAGATTTTGACACTAATTCATCAAAAATATATTTTTGAAGAATCTCTAAAGTTGTTGTTGTTGAGTTTATACTGTTTTGAAAAAATGAATAATAAATTTAGTCAATCAATAAATGTGTTTTTACTTCTTGAGAAAATATGAAGGGGGATATTAATTTAGTATTCAAGCACACTTATTCTGACAATGAAAGAGTTAGACCTATTGAAGTTTCTCCCAGATAGATATGGATTATGAAACTGAAGTCTTTATAATTTTCAACAATGTAACCAAACTTTTTTAGCTGTCTTAGAGAAAAAATATGAGACTTTTTTCTTTGTTTTGATAGAGTTTTTTATATTTAGTGATTCAAGATAATTTAATTTAGGAAGAATCATTTTGAAGTTGTGAAGTATTAAATATTTATTTAAAGAATGTGCATGAGAAATATTTTTTTAAGTGTCAGTTGAAAATAATGGAGTTTTCATTGGAACCTTATTGGTCTTGTTGATTGTGTTTAATAGGTTCAAGAGGACCAAAAAGATAATTAATTTTACGAATAATAATTTATGGACCGGTATTTTTTATGAAAATTTTTAAAGTTCTAAAATATGAAAATGCTATGTTTTTTCATTTAAATGGTTTTCTATCTTGTTTCAAAAAAGAAAATTCAAAAAGAGTTTAGAATATTTAAGAATATTCTAGTTTAATCTTGAATACATGATAATATTTTATAATATTTTTAGAGAATTCAAATAAAAATGAAATTTAGAGTTATTAAATTTGAGTGAGAGGTAAAAAGAAATTGGTTTCCCACCTGTGTCTTTATTAGAGCTCATATAAATAGAGGTGTGAAGTACATTTGTACTTTCTAATCTTCAAAGATTCAAAAGGATGGAATTTTGAAATGTTTTGTGTTAGAGGTGAGTTTTCCTAAACAAATTTATTTTCAGGTTGATTTTTTTTGATAAATAGTTCTGATTAGAAGATCAAACAATGGTAAGTTTAGATTACTTGATAGACAGAATCAGACTGAGCAGACCAGTCAGAGTGTTTTTTGAGTAGAAGTTTGAGAAGAATAGTTTTATTAAATAGGTAGATCATAAAGTTTTGGAACATGAAAAGGTTTATAAAATGTGCATTATACTGGGGCTATCATACTGATTTCATCAGACATAGTCCATCTGATGTAGGCACACCGTACACAGTTTTTGAACATGCCTTTATGGATCAAAAAGTTTGAAATTAATTTACATCATTTTGTGGATAAACATTTGTACTAAAAATTTATAAAATGATGGGAGTAATTATAATATTTCATATCAGGATATAGAATGTATCCAATAGGAGTTTAAATAAGTTGTATTCACCTCTTCATAATAGTGAATTTCGATAGACTCATGGGTGTGACTACAACAATGATGTAGGTTTCCACATTAAGACTGAACCATGTAAATCTTGTGCTCCTTGTTTAATTGTTTTATTTCTTCATGAATTTGAATTTATTAAAATTTGATATGGAATAAAATATTCAAAGTTTTAGGGGTTAATTTTCTTAAAGTTGAAATTTGTAAAAATAAAATCACCTATTCAACCCCCTTCTCAGTGATTAAATGGCCCTTAGGAACTTCTGAAACCACACAAAAAATTATTTAAAACCTTTTATACTTAAAACATCAAGGATATAATCCATTTTCAAAACTATATTAAAGACCACCATTTTCCATCAATACTATTTTTTTCCTTTTAGGAAACATTAGAAATCCATTTAGAAGAGAAAGCAATCAAGGTCTATAAGATAAATCCACGTTATAAAACCAATTACCTTGAAATACTTGTAATAACCACACACATGGGAAATGGATAATCAAAGATGAGCTAAGGGACTTATTAATTGAGAATATATCCTATAATATGAACCCTGAATCATAAATCTCCAAAATGACATGATCAAGAAGAAAGAAGGACAAAAAGAACACTTACCACACCAATTCCCGATCAACTCATTGTGATGATTCTAAATCCATCCAACCTATCTCAATTATAAAACAAATAAAAGGAATTAAGATTACAAACACATATCTATAATTACCATTTTTTTAGAATCCAAACCATTGACAGAAACAAGGGGAATCAGAAGAATTAAGAGATCCAAGAAAATAACAAAGATCAACTCACCAAGAGTGATACATGGGTTCTATCAATGCTTAAATCCACCAATTTAATTGAGTTGATAGAGAGAATAAAACCCAAGAGATTATCCTAGTTGAATATGATTAATTAAGGTCAAATGAGATTAATTTATAATTAAAATAGGTGTCTCAAGTTTTTAAAATATATAATTGTTCATAATGTCACTGACCATGAACCCTTCAACCATTTAGTCAGTAGAGGCCATCAGGTGGTCGTTGGATTTTTTGGATAATTAGAGTCTATGGGATGACCAATGGTATAGGAACAATTCCTACACATCTAGACACCCCATCGTCTAGTCGATGGGAATCCTATTGGAAATCCCCTATATCATCCTACCCCTAGATGGCCAATGGCCTTCAATTGCTAGCCGATGGACTAACAGTATCCCTTATAGCTACAGGTCATCATCCACTCCTATTCCAACCACCTGATCACCACTAGAAATATCAAATAAAAAAATCCCCTCCCTTGACCCCTATTACCAATTTAAACCAATAAAAACCAAGGAATAATCTAGAGATACAAATGAAGGAAATAAAAAATAAGATCATGAAAAGTTTACCACCAAAAAACATCGGTGGGTTAATAAAATTCCCTATAGCATATTATTTTTTACAACTAGAAATCTACGTTTAAGAAGGTTGAACTTTAAAGAGTTGAGGCCACTACTCCCTCATCAAAGAATCCCACTCCAAAGTTTGATGACAATCAGAACCATGCTACTATAAAATAAAAATGGGTGGTATATAATTACCATGAAAAACCTTCATATGAGAATCAATGATCTGACAAGATTTCTCAATCATAGAAAAATCAGTATCAAAATTGAGGTACTCCCAATCAAGAACATGAGAAGTGATCGATTGATACAATTTGAATTTTGGAATATGGAAAACATCTTGAATCGAAGACAAATGAGGTGGTAAGGAAAAGTGATAATCTACCATACCATTGTTTTCAAATATGTCAAATGGTCCTATATAACTAAGAGTGAATTTACTTGATTTTAGACCCATCAATGACCCAATTTAGTAGATACTTTCAATAAAACCTGATCACCAATTAAAAATACCATAGGGAGATGACGTTAATCCTCATATGAATTTTACTAGTTTTGGGCCATCACAAAATACTAGAAAACCAACTGGATCTTCACTATTGTCTCCTAAACTAAACTCAATCCAACCAAGGATGCTTCCCAAAACTCTGACAAAAAAAGGGGAGAATTATAAGGGAAGAGATAAAAAACCTCAAAAGGCACCACTCTGATAGCGAAATGGAAACAATTATTATAATAAAATTCAGCTAACCTCATATGTCTATCCCAAACACCACAAAGTAAAAGACACTTTTATATGAAATATCTTCCAAAATTTTATTTTCCATTTCTTTCTGTCCATCCATATGAGTATGATTTACAATTCTCAATCTAACATGAGTACCAAATTCCTCTTAGAGACCCTTCCAAATTCGTGAGGTAAAATGAGGGTTATTATCTGAGGCAATGGACCTATGAAGTCCATGTAGTCTTACAATCTCCTACACATATAACCTTTCCACGTATTCCATTTTAGTGGTTTTATAGATCAACATGAAATGAGAAGACTTAGTTAAAAGATGAATTACCGCCCATTTATAATTCATACCTTAGGGAGTTCAAGGTAGCCCCACAATTAAATACATCAAAATTCAATTTTCCTTCCATGTTGTCATTATAAAAGTTTTGAATAAAGCATAAGGCTTCTAACAACCAACCATATTCTATTGGAAATTATAACAATGAGATAAAAATTCATCTATGTCTCATTTCATACAAGGATACCAAAAATGATGTTTCATTTCGTAGAAAGTGTTTGGGTTATAGAGTGGATATCCCATAAGGGATAATGAAAACCTCCCAAAATGTCCTTTGCAGATGAAGTTACAACATACTAACTTCCAAATCAAAGGATACCCTCTGAGGAAAGATACTTCTCACTGATGGTCTTCATTCCATATAAAAAGTTCTTGATACACTATAACTCAACACATTATTGTTTCTTCTAAATAATCATCTCAAAGAGAGAGGATTCCATAAGAAAATTTTCTAGAACATTACCAAACTCCTCCTCCCTAACTTTAAAGTGAATTTGCGAAAAATGTATCATCAAGATCCACTCATCCTTCGCTTCCTTCAGTGACTAAGAATTTAACATTATAATAAGAGAATCGACCACTATTTAACCTTTACTGGGTGTATAGGAAATGAAAAAGATTAATAAATACAATTAATTGACCCATCATCTCTGACAGAGTTTTAAGTATTTTTTAGAAAATCTGTAACCCAAACATTTATGGTTAGAGTATATGAAAAACTTTACCCCAAAAAGACAATAACCCCAATTTTTAAGGGTATAAACCACTATAGAAAGCTCCAAATAATGAGTGGGATAATTATTCTTGTGATTCCAAAGCTGACGTGATCCATAAGCCACTACATGATCTCCCTGCATAAGGAAGCATCCCAAACCTAAACTTGAAGAAATGAAGTAAACAAGGTAGCCCCGTCTGACCTCTGGTAAAGCCATAATAATTGATGTGGTGAAATTTTTCCTCTTACCATCAATGGATACATGAAACATTGAATACCATAATAAATTTTCTCCCTTATAAGTGAGAGTGGTCAAGGGAGATACAGTCTTTGAAAAGTCCTTAACAAACCATTGATAATATCCTCACAATCCCAAGATGATAAGTTTCTCAAAGACATTCTGTGGTTCTTCCCATGAAATTACAAGCATCATATTTTTTATCATAAATAAGATCCCATATTTAGAGATTACATGTCCCAATAATTAGACTTCATAGATCTAGAATTGGCACATTGATAATTTATCATAAAGGTGGTGATCCCTCAGAACTCCAAAAGCATGTCTCAGACGACACACATGATCTTCTTCACTCTTAGTGTACGCACATATTTCATCAATTAACACTACAAAAAATGTATCAGCATACTCATAGAATATTTATTTCATCAAATTCATGAACATAATTGGAGCATTGAACAAGCCAAAAGGAACAAAAAGGAACTCAAAATAGTCATACCATCTCTTGAAGTTAGTTTAAGGAATATTTGAATTTTTGATTATGAGTTTATGGTTACCAGACTGAATATTATTTTTATAAAAATACCATTCCCCTTTCATCTAGTCAAACAAATCACCAACACATGAGTGCGGATTTTTTTTCTTGATTGTTACTCAATTGAACTTCTAATAATCGACAGATAGTTGAAGAGTCCAATCAAACTTCTTGTAAAAAAGAATAGGGGCCTCCCAAGGTGACACACTTGGGTGTAAAAATACATTTTACTTTAATTAATACAATTGAATTTTCATCTCCTTCAATTCATCTAGAGTTATTTGGAAATACAATATCGATATTGGCTGAATTTTGGGTACTATGTAAAAGGAGAACTCCACCTCCCACTCTAGAGGGAAAGTTGATAAGTTTTCAAACAAAACTTATCAGAACTCATTGACTACTAGATGGGGGATACCGTGACTAGATTAATAGTCCAAAACTACTATAGAGAAGAAAACTTACTAAGATCTGGAAAAAATTTCCCCTTCCAATGGGAAGTGAATCCCATTATCCCTAAAACACACAAGAGTTCCCATCATAAGTAGTGAAGAGAAACCACTAATGATAACCATAAATTTGAGCCATTTGAGTGATCAATCAGTCCATCATAATAATCAAATTTAATATTTCTATGTTAAGAACCAAGAAATCACATAATATCTCTACATCACACAATAACAAAGATAATAGGGACTACATAACCCATGATCTTCTTAATTCCTAGAGGCGCCTCCAATTCCATAATAATTAGAATGAGTTCCATTGGTTATTTTAGAAGATAAATCAAATTATTTTAAAAAAAGGAGTAAAAGTAACCTTTATCAATTAGATATGTATCTATGGTATAATAAACATAAATGAACCTATCAAAGTCATATAAACCATAGTAACTTACTCATGAAACTATGAAAATGTGTGAAAACACTTCATTTCAGAGGCCTATAGATGGAAACCGATAGTCTGTGAAGAATATGACAACACCAAGGTACCTATAGGAGTTTACGATGTTATACTAGAGTGTGGAATATATAGATCTCAAGTAAACTTCTACATGTTTCCATGACATCCACATGAGCTACATGCCTTTCGAGGCTTGGGGAAAAATCAGTTTATGTGTCCTGTCTATACACACTGACAACATATCAATCTATTTCAAAATAATGAAGAGGAAGTAAGAGACCTTTGAGATGAAAAACCATGTTTTCCTATAAAAAACCATTTCTCTTCATTTTACCCTTAAACTAACTCCTAGATCTTTCACTAGATAAAATAGAATCTCCGTTCAATCCTGTCTTACCTTCCAGGTAAAGCTCTACCATCAAGGACCTATCCACCACTTCAGCACAGGTGGTTATCATCAACATAAATACTTGAGACTAAATATAATATTAAATATCCATTTTAAATCTCTAAGCCTTCATATTATTTTTAGACACCACCTTAGAATAAAACATGGAGAGATCTATGAAACAATTATCATACTCCATCAACAGAATGATATCCTTTATCTAGCTTGAGAAACACCATGAATTTCTCCATGGCCATATATTATAGGTATAACTACTCGGTAAAAATTTCCGTGTATTACTTCCACTCTAATAACTCATACTTATTATCCAATACAACTGAGTCCCACTACATTCTACTCAGAAATTCCATCTAAAATATGATTCATGTTACCTTGACTAAGTCATGAGTCTCAAGAAATTCAAAAATACTCTCATGATTTCCCAACTAATACTTCAATTCTTTAGGATCATCCATCCCTTGGATGGATGATTTCTTGAAGAAAATAAATTTCAAAGTTTGAATATTTCCCTAATCCCTTGGATTTTCTTTCTTGCTAAATTGAATAGAGGTTGGTTCCACACCGTGTTCTATAGCTCATACCTTGTGAACTACCACTTATACCAGTTTATGATCAACTAGAGTGTTTTCTTATCAGGTTTCATTGATAAAACCCTTCATAGGAATCACTGTAAGTCTTATGGGGGGAATGATACTATACATCAAAAGGCAGAGAGGTAAAATAATATAAGATCCAAGAATAAATTCTAGTTTATAATATCTCAAAAAAAAAGTTACCAAGAAACTAGAAAAATAAATAATGGGATTAAAACTTTCCGAAAACTGAAAAACACAATTCCCAATAGCCAATGTAAACTCAAGGTTCATCGTAAAGAGAAATGGCATGGCACTCACTCAATACTTACCACTTAAGTTCCCACATTCCTATTTCTCATCTACCAAGATATTCCAAACATGAATATCAACAATGGAAAGTGAAATAGTTACCATTAATACCAATTTTTCTTAAACCAACCCATATTACATAAATAATCCATAACCCGAATGGGTCCTAACATCAGGTGAAGGGTGTTCCCAATCTCCCTGGATGGTGAAAAGTGCTTGGGAATCAAGAACTACCTTCGGTAATGACTTAATCCTAAATAACATGAATAAAGTTGATGAATAAAGAGAATATACTACTATGAAAAAAATAATACAACATTAGATAGGTATAATCATCTAGAAAAAGAAGTGAAAATATATAAAAAATAACTGAAGTACTAAAAAGATACAAAATCTAACTCTATGTGAAACAATGTCATCTCCAGACACTCACACGCTACTAAAAAATGAACCTATCCCCACATTATGACTTTCCTTTACCTGTATTAGATATAAAAATATCTATATTCACCCAAATGTGTATGTAGAGTGTGGGTAAAAGAGCTTAGTAAGATCCCACCAAGTGTTTCATAAGAAAAAAATATAAAATAAAATAGTTATGATCAATTAAATAAAATCAAAACATTTGATAGGGTTTCACATAAATCATGGAATAAACACCCCATTTCACAAAAAAATCATTATAAGAAAAATGTTTCCAAATAATTTCATAACACACACCAATAAATCATTTATTGGATAAAAAATTAACAAAACAACCCCATATATACAATTAGTCTTAGGTAAATGAGGACCCTCTTTACTTCATAGTAAATTGTAGGCCACCTGGTGTGCACATTACCCTGGAAGAACATCTCTAGGGAGTAATATGACACACATGAGAGTGAATACTTTCCAAAAATTAGGAAACCCAGTGAAAAAATTACCCTAATAAAAAAAATTCTAGGGGGAAAGAGTTCATCCCTAAGGATAGATCCCTGCCTCATCATTGATCACTTTGAAATTTATAAAAATAATGTCATTCAAGGACATATCATCTTTGAAACCATACAAAATATGATTTAAAACATTTTCTATTAAAAACCACAAGGAGATATTCCATTTTTAAAAGCATATTAAAAACCACCATTTTTTTATTAAAACCATTTTCATGCCTTTTAGAAAACATTAAAAATTAATTTAGAAGAGAAAAAAATCAAGGTTCCCAACATAAAGACAAGATACAAAACCACTTACCTTAAAACACATGGAATAAACATTATCGTGGGAAAATGATATTTCAAGTTATGACAAGGGACTTAAGAATCAAGAATACATCCAATAATATGAACCCTCAATCATAAATCACCAAATTCAAATGATTTATAATAAAGAATTCCAAAGAGAAAACCTACCCCACCAATTCCAAATCAATACTCCATGAGGATTCTAAAACCTAATAACATCCATAAATTATATAACAAATCTAAATTGAATTTAGATTGAAAACCTAGAACAATAGTTACCACTATTGAAAAAACCAAACCACTATGAGAAACATGTGGAATTGGAAGAAGAAGAGATCCATTTCAGGTATAAATATCAACTCACCAAGAGAGGTACATGGGTTCGATAGAAACTTTTATCAATGAAGGGAAATTATTTCAGAGAGATAAAAACACCCTAAGAGAGTCTCCATGTAAAATGAAATGGATTAGGGTGTTCCAGTGATGATATATGTAGTTTATCCGAAGACTAGGTGAATCCCATAGTGTGGTTGTAAGATATATTACATCTTTTATGTTATGTGATTTCATATGTTAGATCACCCATGTTTGTTAGGGTGACTAAAACCAAATGGAATTTGGGAGGGTGTTTTCCTCAACATCTCTATAGGGAGGATAAAATTTTGACTACCCCCACTGTCCCCACTCTCTTCTCTTGTTAGAATTATGTACTATTATTCACGATGTTTAGTTTTCCTCATATATGTGTCTAGAGGATTGTAATTACTTGTGGTTATTTAAAACATGAATATCTCGAGATATATTAATCAAAGTATTATTATAGGTATGATGTTTATAGGTTGTGATGGCTTGAGTTACCTTTATTGGTTTATGGGATGTGATTGATTGAAGTATAATGCCTGATGTATGATACACATCAAACGAGAAGTGGTGGCTATTGAAAACTAATTGGTTACTATGTGGAGATATGATATGGTATTATGAGATAATGTGATGAATGATATGCATGTTGTGATATGTATCAGAGGTATTTATGGGTTGGATTACTTTTGGATAGAGATGGATTAGGATGTATGACACTGGGGTAGAGCAGAGAACTAGTGGGGAAGTGGTTGTTGGGTACCCTTGTTGGTTCATTACTATAATATAGGATATATTATATGAAATACTTGGTGAGATATAACCATGGTGAGACTAGAAACTTAGTATACCTACTTAGGTGAAAATTTAGTTTCACTTGTTGTTTATTGGGATTTAGTATGTTTTCATTGCCTTTTACACAAGAGGCTTGAGGGAGGATCCTATTGAGTATACTGTTATGATCACACCACATATTTGTAATTTTTTTTTATATTAGTAGGAATATATTGGAGTTTTCGATTGATATTACTAGATCATGGTTGTATAGGAGGTGTTTGGGATCATGGATTCTTCTATGTTTATCTCTTGATACATATAATTACTTTTTAGCTGTTTTATTTTTGTGCGATATTACATGTATGTAATATGGAATTATTTTATCTATCCAAGAAATAGTTGATTGGTGTATTTGTATCATATATATCTTCCACATGTTCTCTTAGAGGGTAATTAATCCCATTTGTATGTTCATTACACCCATGATGCTAGTCTCCAACCTGGGGCCTATAGGAGGCGGGACTTGGGTGTTATTATCTCCCTTCCTTCATTTCTAGCATATAAGGGGTATCTTTTGGGTGGAGTGGGTTGTGACATTTTTCATCATTAAATATATCCCAAAAATTTATAAATTTTTTGAACAATGTTAACAATATCTTAAATGATAGTTTCACAACAAATAAATAATTATTCAAAAGTGTGGGAAAAAATCTAATTGACATTTTGACAAGAATAAGTGTGAAATGGAATTATAATTAATGAAATTTCCATGAATTCCTTATCATCAATGAATAATCATTATAATTAATCCATATTCCTTATCATTATTTTTAATTATTTTTCCTTATCCATATACCTTTTATTAATATATCATTTTTAAGAAGTTTTTTAAAATTTTCAAAATATATATTTTTTAATAGAAAAGATAACCGTTATATTTTTTATGAAGTAAAAATTGTCATTATTAAGTCAACTACAAATAAAATCCATTTTATAGATTATTAATTAGACACATTTTTTTTAAAATATCTCCCATGAATTTTATTTTAAACATTTATTCTTAGATAAAACAATCATCAAATAATATTTCAGGTATCAATTTAGTATTTTTATTTTTTTTTATAAATCCCAAAAAATAAGAACCAAACATATTATCATGTAACAATCAAACTTACAAAAAAATTCATATTTTCTTTTCTATTTAAAATAAGTTTTAAAATAGTAGTTTACGAGTTGTAAATTTTATTTCAAATAAAAAACCATCATACAAAAGATTTTGATGAATTTTCTAATTTTTAGTTTAAAAACATCTATCATTAGGAAATTTCATTTTCATTATTTGGTGGTTTTGTAGATTTAATAGAAAAATATGAGTTTTTATAGGTTTTTATTCATAGTTTTTTTTATCATAATTAATTTATGTATTTTTTTATTGTTATAGATAAGATTGATAAGATATCAGGTACTTTTTAGTGTTTTAGTTTATATTTTTAGGTTATATGGTGATCAAGTTTTGAATTATCTTGTTCACTTTACTGGAAATGATAATGTTCTGGTCAATTTTGTACCTACTTCATTATAATATTTTTTATTGAACTATATTTTCCATTTTGGTTAAAAAATAGTTGTTTTTACTATATTTATCAGAACACATTTTTAGTGATTTTCAGAACGCAAAACATACTTCATACAAACATTATATTGTCATAAGATTTTTTGATTTTTCGAAATTTGCAATTTCTATAGAAAAATCTATTTTTCATTCATTCCACTATCCATGATAAAAATATGCTTCTCTATTATTCTATAATCCAATAATATTATCTAAATTTTCCCATAGTATTGTACAAATTTATCAATGGAATGCTTTAAAAAACATACTAATCAATTAAATCAATCTCATGTATTATAATTTATATTACAAAAAATATAATCAACCTTGTTGGCTGAAAAAATAAAGTATAACCACTTCAACTTTCTATTATATCATTTTATTAGTATATATATTTTAAAAAAATATAAAAACACCATATAAAGGGAAAATAATATTAAATTATGACATAAACAAATGAATTCTGAAAAATTAAATTAAATTTTATTAATAATAAAAACTTCTAAAATTTTGAAATTAATTAATATTAAATACATTAAATTTAAAATTTGTAAGTGATTATAAACATAATTTCATGTAAGGACATTAGATTTATTATTATATAAAATCACATATATATACATATATATAATCATATAATTATATTAATAAGACATTTAATATTAACTATAAATTTTTTAACACTTTTTCAATTAAATTTAAAATTATTTACAAACATTTCATTTAATTTACAAATAAAATTTTATTTATTTGAAAAATTATTTTAATTTACTTGATTAATAAAATTATGGACTTTAAAATATATTAACTTAAGAAACAAGTCCTTAACACAAATTAATTTCAGTAATTATAAAAATTATGATACTTAAATGATGTCATTTTCAAAATTAAGTTCCCATAAAAAGAATTAATTTTAAAATAAAGTATTTTACAAACATCTTTCAAATTAAAGTCCCTTGTGTAGGATTGATTTGTTTATATGGTCTATTGTTATCAATTTTTAATATTAAAAGATATAAACTTACATTTTCATGTGAATATGAAAATAATAATCCTCTCATATATTAAGGATCAACCCATATTTTTAATTAATTAAAGAAATGTAATTCTTAAACAAAAATACACATTATTAAAAAATATCAACCATTAAACATAGAATAGTATTGAATATTATTTTTTCATATTTACCACACACACACATATATATATATATATATATTCTTACCTAAAAATTATTTTACATAAAATTTAAATAACATTAAAATAAAAATGAAAAAAAATAATTTTCCTGGTGGTTTGGTTGACCAGTATATATCAAGACCAATCATATTAAATATATATGGATTTTATTTATACTTAATTTTAATCCATCTAAAACGTGGAATATTATTTCTATTTAATAATTTTCTCATAAATATGATGATGTTTACTATAGGTCTATGGAACTATCACCCATTAATATCCTTCTTTGTGATAAGAAAATCCACCACAAGTGGTTGATTTTATAATTTCTTGAAATATATATTTTTATGGGATTTTTTTCACTCTCACTTAAGGAACAAAAAAATTTATCTGTTATATATAATATTTCAAAAAATTATATAAAATCTCCATTATCAAGTAGAAAAATTAATCTTTAATAAGGAAATTAAATTTACAAAAATATAAAAATTGATATTTTTTTAAAAATAATTTCAATTAAGAATATCAAATCAATGAAATCATGGGGACAAAAAATGGTTTGTGTGTATGGATCAAATTCTAAATTCCAAGTATTTAAACTATTCCTCCGAATTATAACACTCTATAGCCCCTTTTTAGGTAATAGGTTCAGAATTTATAAACATTACTTTATCATCATTAGCTACAAGAAATCTATATCTCTCATGATCTTAATTAAAACTACCTGAACCACAAGGTTCATATGTAAGTTTAGTCAGTTCTTCCTCCACAACTCTTTATGGAACCATACCCCTCAGGAACCCTTCCTGTTTACTTGCTTTTACCTTCTTCAATTTAACTTTCCTTCCACTAACTACTTGATCCATGTCTTTTCTCTCAAGGAAAATTCCATCTCAAGAAACAAAAAATTGTGTTCAATAGGGTTATAGAAATAATATCCATTTGTTTCATTGGGGTGGGGCAAAAAATAATAAATTTTCTAACCTGGATCCTATCTTATTTGAATACAATCTTCCTATGAGTTATTTTCAACCCCAAATACTCATAAAATAAAGAATGGGTCATTTCCTTGACTAAATCTCATATGGTATCTTTATGATTTATTTAGATGTAATTCGGTCAATAATAATGAAAAAACATTCAGAACATAACCCCATAATGAAATAAAAAGGTAAAACTAATTCATCATCGATCACACTATTACCAAAAAGTTCAATTCCTCCTTTTAGACACACTATTCCACTATAGAGTTCCAATAGGAGTGATTTGTGGAAGAATTCCACATTATACTAAATTCTAATGGAATTAATAGATCAAGTATTCACCACCGAAATTTTATCAGAGGATCCAAATACATTTCCCCATTGATTTTTTACCTCATTCTAAAAATCAATGAAGTTTTCAAAAGTTTCATACTTTTGTCTCACTAGATATAAAAATCCATATCAATTAAAATAATCAATAAAAGTAATGAATTATATAAAATCACAACTTTATTTAGTAATTATTAGTCTACAAACATCACTATATAATATATCCAATAGTCCACTATCTCTTTCACCTTTCCCACTAAAAATTTCTTTGGTTATCTTTCCTAGTAAACCAGATGAACAATAATCATATTATTCATAATATAATGGTTCCAATAATCCTTATATATGGAGTATCTAGATGTGTTTCTTGTTTATATATCCATGAAAAAAATTCTAAAGAAAATTAAGAATATAATCAACCCAGACCTTGTTATTTGGAATGTTGTGAACAAGATTATCCACATCTAGAAAATATAATCCATTTATCGTATTCGCAAAGCTGTAAAAAATTTCATCCATATATGTATAATAATATTTTATTTAATAGTGAATGAAAATCCCTTCTTGTAAAAAAATGATATAGAAATAATTTTTTTGGTTATGGTAGGTGTAACTCCCCGACCCCAGTTACCCAGAGTTGGTGCATTATTACATAATATTGGCATGATCACAATGGATCAAATCCCGAAAGATTGACATGTTAAGTAGCCTTGGAAACACTAGATATATTCGTAAGTCTTACATTACATCATAAATTGAAAAACTAAAACAAAATATTTTCTTCATATCCCCTCATACTATCCATGCAGGTCATTCATAAAATACTTCTTCACATCCTGGGAAAAATAAAACACTGAAAGGGGTGAGTTCAGATGCTCAGTAAGGATAACAATATAGTGGAAACTTTCATAAATAAACATAAACATTTAAGGCAATGTATAACTAAGACAAAAGCCTTTTAAACTTGAACTTCAAAATAATATGGCAAAGATAAAATGAAATAATTCCATTTACTTATTCACATGGATATTCTACTAACCGAATAATCACATGCAATATTAATAACCACTTTCATAATAAGGGAATGCATAATGAAAGACTATCAAAACCACATAGTCAAGGCCTTGTGCCAAGACTACAAATAAGATTTTTTCAAGGCCTTGTTCCAAGAAACTAGTTTGTCTCATGAGACCTACTGATGCATCGAGGAGCTATAGCAGGCTCCACCCATCACTTACTAAGTCCAATGCATTCCTCATATGAAAAGGATTAAACATAACATAAACATTCGTATTAAAACTAGATTACAAAATGTCAATAATTTATCCATAAACCATGAATGGTATGAAATAACACATCCATAGTCAAACATATGACAAAAAATTCAATACAATATGGAAGTTATGTATCATAATAAATCAACTTCAAACAAACTTAAAATCCATCAAAGGATGTTGACATAGATGAAAATTATTAGTAAAATGATTTGAGAGAAATACCCCCTTTTCATGAAATCATTTAAAAGTTACATAATTATAAAATAAAACATTTATTTTTAAAATAATATTATAATCTTGTAAGGTAATCTTCGACGATTTCAAATCATCTGAAAATAGCCCCACCCGTCGTATAAGTTAAAAAAACCATTTTTACCTTAATTTTGTCGAAAAGGTTAAAAAGGACCTTGTTTGGAAAACGACAGAAAGATTCCTTTAAAAAATGTATAAGGTTAAATAAGGGTATAAATGAATTTAACCCATTTTATATTAAATATTAAAAATGTTTTGAAATAATTTTTTAAGAAACATGGATGTGGATGACAAAGAGGTCCTAGTAGATACTAACGTAAAAACAACCTCAGATAATAAAGAGATTGTGAAATCAACCCTTACGTCGCACTTTCCTTTGGTCGATGGTACGTTTAACCTCATGTATAATGGTGAAATAATTGTTATTAAATTATACAAGAATCATATACATTAATATGATATCTTATATGATCTTTTAACATTACTTTGTTAATAATATTTTAGTATTATCGTCGTTTCGGGTGTTAACTTACTCGCTTTTTTTACATGTTACTTAAGCCATGTTTGTTATGGATAGGTTGTATCTTATTTATATCCAGAATGATGTTAAGTCTTTAAACATTATTTTTAACCATCAAAGGAAAATTAGTCTATAATGTATACGATTGGGAATGAATCTCATCGCGTTCGTGGAGACGGTATTCCGTACGTACGCACGAGCGACAATATAATTATTTTGGTATTAAAATTGTATATAATTGAATGGTATATCATATATACATAATCATTATCATGTTATATTCATTATTTATATAAATTACACATCATTATTATACCCATCAAAATATTAAAGTTTTGAATAACAGTTACACCACGACGTGGAGACGGTAAGCCGTACGTACGCACGTATGGTGACATTTCATTCAAAGGATGGATAAAATAATGAATATGGTTGTACCATATTTATAATAAAATCACAGTATATAGAAGTTACTAGAGTTATTTTTTTAGAATGGAAATAACAAAGAAAGAATAAGTGGAAGAAGAAAGGAACTTGAAAGAGGGTGGTGAAAACATTACCTCTTCTTCGGGTTCTTCCTTTTGATTTGATCAAAAGGGCTCCTTAGGTTGTATTTCTGATCAATATAAGGCCTCTAGGTTGAAGGGATGATAGCTGGGAGTGTATTTGGGTAGGGGTTGGCCGAGCCAAAAGGCTTTGAAGGTGTGAAATAAAGAGAAGGGGACTACCCTTTTATAAGAGGGGTGAGGGGCACCTTAGGAAAAGAGTGAAATATTATACATGGTAGGTTTGGGGGGAGGGGACAAAAGGAAAGAGAATTTGAAGACACGGAGGCTCGAAACCAGGACCTCCTCAACTCACCACCACAGGTACAGCAGGGGCGTCACCACTAAAAGAGTGAAAAGAGTGAAATATTATTTTATAATAAAATCATTTTCGGTTTCTAATGGATCCAAACTAATTTATTTCAAGGATAAGGTGGGGATGGGTCAAAAAACACCCAACCAATAGGTTTTAGACAGGTTTGGGTCACTATATTAACCTTATCTTTTAGTTTTAACTCTTAGTTAATTAGTTTCACATTTACCATGTCTCTTTGTATTTTTATATTATAGGGTTAATAAACTTACTATATACTTCCAAGCGAACCCCAAGTGGTTCATTAATGATAAAACTATCAATATATAAGTCTCTTTTCTGAACCTTAGAATTTGAGGACCATTATATCAATTAATTATATAATATTTGTTTCAAAAACTCTTTTATGTCAATTTTGATACTATTTAATAATTGATTTTTTTTAAAGTCATAAAAACTTTATTAATTCGAACTAAATTCATTTAATCAATTATAACATGTCATATTAACCTATAAAATTAGTTTATGGCATCAACGCTTTCAAATTATATTTATTTTAACATTTATAATACCATTTAGTTTATTCTTTCATTAATAAGGAAAATACTTCATCGTTATTCTGTCATAAATAAATTTAATTAATGTCTAAAAATTATAAATAAAATACCATTATTTAGGAAATATTTTTATCTTTCTAATTAATATTTATAGTCGAAGAGATAACATATATAACACTATGTAAAAATTGTTTTACAAAAGATATATGCTTTTGTCATTTTTGTATTCATTTTAACTTAATTAATATAATGTGTCATTTTCACTTACAAGTGGCTCCAGGGGGTCCCAAAATCGACCCAAGGATTCCCATGGTCAGAAATGTATCATCCAATGGTGTTAGGACACATGTTATTGTAATTTTATATTATTATAATATTATTTTTTTACCCTTATTTACCTGATTTACCCTTTAACCACGATAAATAAAATATTTACCGAAGTAATTATTCATAATGTCTAAAAATAAAAGTTACCTATTTAAAAAATTTGGACATAATGATTCCAAATATGGAATCCATTTTTCTTAATTCGAAACACAGAAGTGGCAGAAATTAATTTAAAATTAATTCCCGCTATCAAAACAAAAAGCTTGTTTTTATGAAATATTAACTATCAAAAGATTGACACTTGTTTATGTCTAGTTTAAATGTGAAATTATATCCAATGATCAAAATTTTATTAAATTTTAAAAATATATTCTAATTATACTTTAAAACCACTCAATAGTATAATTTATCTCTATGAATTATTTTGAGTAAAAAAGTTGTTTTTAATTAATGTTTAGTATTTTTCACTATTCATCAAAATTTGGAAGTTCTCAAAAAAATACCAAATATTCATCCTAGGATAATTTCGATATTAAGAATCCAAAAATGAATTCCAATTTGAAGAATAAAATTTATAAAATTTCAAAAAGTTGGTATTACTATTAATAACGGCTAGTTTGATTGGTCGCGGTATGTTAGAATCTTGAAGTTGCGTACAATGCATGCTATTGCATTATTCAAAGGGAAATGTACCATTGAAGCTTTGGGTGTTACAGTACGAATATAATAATAATTCTCTAATTCTATAAATAATCCACTTGTTAAAGGTAGATCATAAGTGATAACATATGAAGAAACTCTTTCTCTATTTTTGACATGAGGATACCTTTATAACCATTTCAATTCTCTCATATCTTTGAGTTTGTATTTTTCAATATAAAAGTGTGATATAGACCTTGTATCCAATACCCAATAGTCAGATTTAGTGGAATTTTCCTCTGACATTTACATTAAGATGCACATAATGCTTATCTTTGAGAACACTTCTCAACCTTAGAGAGAAAATTTGAATTATATTATAGGTTATACCTATAAGTGATTTATTTTTTTATCATTAAGCAATTAATTATATAAAATTGATGAGATTCATGTTTTATATCATTTTATCAAGGAATTTTAATGAATATACTCCCATTAAAAATGACCCCCCTATGCATCATATCTATATAGTGATCAATGATCTAGATTTCATTTAGAAACAACCCTAATTTAGTGTGAAAATCATCAATATGTTATTTAGGTAACCGATAAAACTAATCATAACACTTTTGATTCTTTGACAGTTGAGTGGGAAAGTATTTATTTATACCAATCATATAGATAATAAACTCAACAATATTCCTCTAGTATAAAAACCATTAGGCTTTGCCAGCCAAGTGTCACCCAAATGGAACAGCAAGACGCTGTTACCTAGCCCTTAGGATTATACATTCCCACACTACCATATATAAGATAATACATGGCCACCCCACTTAGGTGTGAGCCTACCAAGTTGGATGATTGATTATTTTTTCATGTTCTTATACGGAAACTAAAAAATAGTATTTGAGGGATTTTATTTTAAATGAATCTCCATTTTAACAAACTTCACATGCATATAAAACCCATTACATATATAGGAGTGAAAATTATCCAACCCCTTACCTTTATAGAATAATATGTAATCCTCTAGGACAATGGGTAGTCTGAATCCAAATCCATCCCTCTAGGGAGACTTAAGAGAAAATTCAATTCATTAAATCTCTAAATCGGAATATACACAAACAACATTCAACGAGTATTCTAAATCTCATAAATCTAAATACAAATTGAGATCAAGGTTGTTGAAAACTAATTCTTATCATATCAAACATAGAATATAATGTTAGACACTATATCCTAGATGAAATTTGTCACATAAATTTAGCATATACAATATTCATATTCAAAATTTTTTTATAAAAATGAATATAATACATGAATAAACTAATAAATAAACACTTTTTTATTTTTAAAAAACACAAAAAACAACTATGTACTTTTAAGATTTTATTTAGATATAAAAAACCCCATTTTATGATTCCTAAACCTTATAATTTATAAACCATAAGTAAAAATATCAAAAATAAAATTTTTTAACATTTATTTTCCAGGTCATATTTTACAACTGATAATATTATTATTATTCATTAAATATGGATGATATATAGAAGATAAATAATCTGTGAACCAGAAATATTCTATGATATAACTTCAATTTTATGCTATGATTGAATTAGGGAATATGATCAGATCTATTTTAAAGATCCTATTATATTTATGACAAATATGGTATCATATTTACATCCGGATCACCTATTTCCATGAAAACCCCAGATTGAGTCATATTTTATGAGATCTTATGTCATATGATATGACATAATTTAAATCCCTAGGATTATTTTATATCTTAACTTTCTATATAATTCAGTCATACAATGCGACTAACCAAAATATAAAAAATATAATAAATCATATTTTAGGATATAGCTAAAATGATTTAAAATATTAATTTCATTGAAAAAACAGATTCACATATTTAATCCTATGAGAAACTGGATTTAATAACATTAAGGGGTTTTAGGGGATCATCGTATGATCTTAAGAAGAAAAAAACCCCATACATGGACATATCTATCTTCAAAGATTCAATATACATGGAAAATAAAGAACACAACATAGTATGTTATCTGGACGTGGAACTATTTTAAAGAATATTGTTATGGAATTTCAATATTCTCATCATAGAGGGGAACTGATATGACCTTATCAATGTGATATATACTCTAGGACTTTATCACATCAATGTTATGTAGAAGAAGAATCAATGTGTGATAGAATATTTTCATTAATATTCACTCCTTTTAATATTCATGTAATATAAAGTACAAAGTAGTTGGTTCTAGGGAACCAACTCCAAAAAACTCCCATTTTCCCTAGATACAACTACTAGCAACTGATTATTCCTTACCTGAAAAACTTTATTCTACAGTGTATGGATATAACTACTAGACCTACCACATTTCTATGGTTAGGGTTAGTAAACCCACATGTCTGTGTAGTGAATATTTTTAATGTAACATTACTATCTTGTGAAAATCTCTCAAGGATACATATAACTAATTTTCAACCTCTTGTTCCTATGTGAGAATCCCTAAATCCTGAATAAATCCATAGTCGAAGTTTATGATAAAATTATAAATTGACTTTTTGGCGTAACAAAAAACCAGGGAAAGACATTGCTAAAATAATTTTTCAGCTGTATCAAAAGACACAAAACACTCATATACTATATATATGGAAGAAACTAGCAGTAATAAGTTTCTCTTACATATTAATATCTCCTTATCCGAGATACTAGATCAAATTGAAATAAATAAAGATAATTGTACAATCCCCCAGATCATATGTATTCCCACTTCTCTAGACATCAATAACTCATCCAGTTTTACTTTTCCATGTACTGTCAAATAGTTATAACTGTAATTCTATGAAATTATGTTATATATTTTTTATATCCATCTATTATTCTTATGAATTAATTATATCAACTGTAAATAGATATCATGAAACCTGAGATGAATTTTAGCATTTAATATTGTTAAATTCTTTTAATCTTCATAATCTCTTCCTATGTCCATGCATGTTCTACTGGGATGATTATATTCCAACAAAAATTTGATATTAAATTGTTCAAAATTTTATTTTTAAATACTATATTAATATTTTTATTATGAATAGATTAGAAAACTCATAGTTTTATTTTACATTTCTTTTTCACAAGAACACATTAGTTATTTTAAGTGAAACTTGGATAAATTTCATTCCTTGTTATTAACAAGATGGTGAGACATAACATTTTTTCCCATATGTTATTAACATATATATCTTGACAAATAATAGTGTTCCCACTAACTAGTTTGAGACACATGTCACTCATTTGTTTCCAAATGAATATTCTATGACCCATATGCATGATTTATTCATAAACTAATTTAGGTAATCTATATATCTTATTGGAATTTATTAATTTCATTGACCCTTTTAGTTATTCCAAATAGAAATATACCATAGGGTATACATTTGGTCATGTCATATAGACATATTCCACAATTATTCCTCTAAATGAGGTGGACTTGACTATAAATATCCCAATATAATGATCCTAGAAATAATCTTTGACAAGTAGAATTTTAAAAAATATTTTATTCAGGATGAGAGGTTAATTGGTTTTGATATAGACTAGACTCCAAATAATCTATCATGATATATTGGTATCATCGTGTACCATTCATTTCCATTTTCTATTTAATACTCACTAGAAATATTAAGTCTTAGAAACATTCAAAATATGAAATCTCTGAATCTTGATACATAAAATCCATCACTTGAATTTATACATACTTTTCAATTGTAACATAATACCATTTACTGCTTATTTTTATGAATATGAATTCTAAACGAATAATATATGTATCACCCACCATGGTGAACATAAACCATCTCTTTGGTTATGAATTTCTACTCTACATGTTTTTATAGAACTACTCCTCCTAATAATCTTAGTGGAGTCTAGTATTCCAATGCCAACTCATTAGCATCTAGAGCCTTAAAGCATAGAAGGTATTAATTATCCCACTATATTTAAATAGACAGTCTCAATTTATATAAATATAGAGGATCTTAACTATATATTAATATCATTAGTTGTTGTAGGATCATTAACTAGGATAAACCATAATGTTTTTATGTTATTTTGTATCTATGGTTTGATTTTAACAAATTATTTACAAAAAAATACTTTTGGAAGTGTTCTGATTGATTCTTATCATAAAACATTTGATATTATATCCCTTAGAAAATATAGTTTTGATATTATTAGTTGTTTTATTTGTATTTACAAAACATCCCTTGAAAGGAATAATGGATTATTTGTAATATATTTAAGACTCACCAATGATCTTCCATTTAATACCATCATAACATTGATGTATATAAGAAAATGTGAGTTAGGTATAACCTTTACTCCACATATATGATAAATTATTACTAAGATAAGATATTACCTGACAAGAAAACTTAGTGATTCCTCAATATTTACCAATTTCACCATTTTACGTCACTAAGAATTTTTAAAATTTATTAAATGAATATCATGAAGTTACCTTTATTTTAGAATGTTTCATGTGGCCATGTTGAACCAACTCTAAAAATATTTGTGGTGTACCTATATTTAAAAAGGTTTAATTCTCTAAAACATTATAACTAGCTTTTTATATCAATATTCTTAACTCAAATGAGACTAAAACACTTGTATGGGTATAAATATGTTGACTACTTTTAGTTTTACTTGGTAAAGAATTATCTTGTCACAATCAGCTAAGAGTATTATATTTTATATTCATCATTCAATACAATGTATGTTTGTGATTCAAGAGTTACTGGACCATTATTTTAGTATTTGAGTACCATAACAACATTTATTCTGAAATGAAATAATGTATCTTTGTGTATATATATATATTAGAAATTTTTTGTTGTTTACACTTATTAAAAACATGAATCAATCCAATATGGAAATGAGAAATATCAAGATCCCATCAGCTTACATAGGAATCACCATTTCTAAGCTCTTTTTGAGTTATCTTCATAACCTTTATATTCCTTCTCATTTCGGGTATTTTGATAAATTTATGTTTTAAGAATATTGTATTTAATTCACATGAAAATAATAAAAACTTGATAAATACACCTAAATTGGATGAATCTTATTTCTTATTCGATTAATTTCAATTTCATTTCTAGTGTCTATTATTTCAACATAAAAAGAAAATTTCCTCCTATTCATTCGTATGTTTTTAAATATTTTGTATCTTTGAAGGATGTTGTAAAGTATATTTTATATTTTGATTATCCATGTAATATTTATCCATGTCTTTAAAACTTTCCCCGAGAGGGGGTGGAGTAATAGGTTTCAACCAATCCTTATCAGCATGGGGAACTAAGGATAAAATTTTATGGAGGGACTTATCCATTTCATTTATTTGGGATTGGAAAAATAAGGATAATATTGGTGGTAGTGATAATAAGATAATATAAATGGATAATTTATTATTCAATTGGAAGCCCAATTTAGATAAATTATCAATATACCCCATCATTTTTAAAGCATTATCAGTAGCTAGATTTTATTCTTCCAGTTTACACTGATATAGTGCATTGACAATCTTATTTATTTCTATACTTTCCTTATACTTCTCAAGAGAATTGAGATGTGATATTATGCTTTAAGAATACTTTTCTTTATATTGTATCCTCAAATCTCATGACATTGATTATAAATAATACAATTAACATAGGAATAATCCTAAATATATCACTGGTTAGAATCATTTTCACCTTCTCTCACCTACTGGGGTTATAGGATAGGAATAGGGTATTCCAATAAATAATACAAAATTTATGAAAATAATGCATCACAAATATTATTTTACTATATCTATAAATTATTATTTTTAAGGACATACCTTGAGTTAAAGAATGATCACAATATTTTTGGGGTTTTAATTTCTATTTTATACAATAATTAAAATAGATGATTATTATTTTACTAGATTACAAATTTTGTGAGAAATAATAATAATAATTAATTTTATTAATTATCCTACTATTTTATCAAGTCCCAATAGCCCTCACCATTGAACTCAAAATGTATAGTTACAAGGAAATTCTAGTGACAAGGATCTGTATTTCCCTTTTCATAACCCCAATAAGGGTTGGCTAAGCTACTTGAAGGTATTTAGGTATGTGTGTCTTTCCCAACTGTAGGTTTTCAACTCCTTGATCCATTGAGTGGACTACCCAGTCATAAAATCCTAACATGGATTTCCTCAAGCCTTAACTTAATGTTACATAAATCTTATATAGGGCAACTTATATTAATGAAATATGGTCAAGTCAACCCATAAACTTCATAATAACTCCATGTTAAAATTAAGTGTCCTAATGAGTGTTGGTCAAACACTTAGTTCTACACATTTCATTCCTAATCAAGTAATGGAAGTCCATGTCTGACATGATATTTAGTTATGGGATTTTAATTTATTATCCATAAATTTTATCTTATTTTATCCTTTACATGATTTGTAAATATTAAGTGGATGTTAATTAATTAATTATCCATGTTGGTCAAAACAATTTCACATAATTTATTTATTTTAATTCCATATTTGAAAATTAATTCATTTATTTATGGGATTGTGTTCTTGTATCCATAATTTAAATAATGCATAGATAGAAATAAAAATAAATAAATAAATGACCCATTTGTGATGTTATATAATGGTTGATTTATTGAGAAGAAAATAAATCAATCTATGACCTAGGGTAATATCTCCTTGTGACAATTTGGGGATGAGTTGAAACATTCCACTAGTCCACCTATGTATCACCTAGTCTGGCATCATTATGGTTCCATCTTGAACCACCTCCATGAACCTTAGGATACTCCATTAATTTCATGCATTTACAACTCTCATGAAGTTGAGGGGAAACAAATGATTAGTTAAAGGGAATTACATAAATACACATGGACACATAGGTCCTACATAATAATGGAGGGAGGGGTGACTTACAAGACATAAAATTTAATTTAATATTATATAACTAGAAATCCATACAATAAATTAAAATAAATAAATCCAACACATACATAGGTCTTGGAAAATCTTATGAACGATCAATAGCATGAAAAAAATATTAAAAATTATATCCAGTTATTATTCATTTCTATTAATTCTTCAATAGTAAGATAAATTCACTTGAATTAATTAATTAATTCACTTTTATCTTAATAACCATTCAAATTCACTTAAGGATACCCATCATGAAAAAACTTCATGGAAAATAAATAGCAGAACCAATAATAATAAATTATTACAATAAATTAATTGAAAATTTAATAATTATTTCAAAACACTATAAAATTTTCAAACACACAATGTATACCAATAAATAAAATAATATTTTAATTCTGAAATTTAATAATTTAATTTAATTTAATGCTATCATTTATAGAGAGACTACATGACATGTACTCATGAGCTACACATTTTGAACCTCAATTTTCATGTACCCTAGACATATGACTGGGGATTCAGTGTGTACCTTCGAAGGAATACACGACATTAAAATTCTAGATACATTCCTTGTAAGTTATAATTACTCTAGGTTGTCAATCCTATGTGGGTTTGACCATGTTTATGACTACACAAGATATGCGAACCACTAAACTTTATAGAATACTACATAAATGATAGCTACACATCATGTAATTTGATAAGATGTGTTCCAGGTTGTCCCAATCCACAAGTGAAGTGTAATAAATGCACTTCATATAGTTATATTTTGGCATGTTGTGTATCCCATGGAATGTACAGATACAATGAACTTGGGTACACGAAGTGTATTTTGGAAACATTTTGGGTAACCCAATCTTACCAACCAAAAATCATGGAAATTTAGAATGGAATCTATGGTCATTCAGAATCTACTATAGACCAATAAGAAAATGAAATCATGAATGGTGAGAATTAAAATATAGATAACATGTTAATTAAAATCGAATTAAATAATGAATAATATAGAAATGAAATATCTAATATCTAATGAATATATATATATATCAACAATCAAATAAATAATTTTAAATTCCAAATATGAGCACTCTAAAGCCACTTTTAGGTTCCGGGTGCTGTGAAAGTGCCATTGGTGGCCATTAAATTAACATTTATTTTAATTTATAGTTTTTCAAAAACTAGATAGAGGATCTTCCACATTAAATTTTTAATTAATTTATTTATAGTTGGAATAAATGATTACCTCATATTAGGATCCTCTCTTTGATGTCATTTTTTGATCTTATTAAAACCCTTTTAGATTACCCTCATTTCACTATATGGATTCAAGTGTAGAATCCATCTAGTGGAGATTCACATGTGCTCCATTGATCCTTGAGAAACGCCAATTGATTTATGGATTATAGTGTAGCAAATAAATTGTAACACCCCAAGCTTCCACGGTATGTTTCTCTTTGAATAATACAATAGTGTGTGTTGTACGCAACTTCGAGTTCTAACACACCACAACCAATCAAACTAGCCGTTTTGAATAGTAATACACACTTTTTGAAATTTTATAAATTTTATCTTTCAATGTGGATTTCATTTTTGGATTCAGAATATCTAAATTAGCTTAGGGTGAATTTTTGGTATTTTTCTGAAAAATTTCAATTTTTGATGAATAGTGAAAAACACCGAGTTATAGTTTAAAACCGAATATTTATTTAAATATTTATTTATTTTATTTAAATTTGTTTTAGGTAAAAATATATAAAGAATAGATATATAAGTTAAATGTAATTCATTAGAGTCATTTTATAACAATTTTAGATATATAAAATTTTTATTGAACTTTTTACCGTCTTTTACCCACCTCCTACGAGAATTTGCAAATTTACATAAAACTTAATTTTACCACTTCTGTGAGTTGAATTTCTAAAATTTGAGAGACACGATTGATATCAGTAAGTAAGATGTGGTTCAATAAGATGAAAATAATTTTTGGTGAATAGTAACTTTTGACTTTTATTTACCACAGTTAAAAGTAAATAGGGTAATTAAAGGTAAAAAAGATATTAATATTACCCTAACACATGTACTAATTCTATTGGATAAGTTTTATTTGGCCAAAAAACCTTAGTAATAAAATATTATCCTTTATGTCCACTTGGATTAGATTCAGACATTTATTATTATTTTATTTAAAGAAGAGTTAAAAGAGTTAAAATCAAAGTTTTATAACTAAAACATTTTTAATATAAGGTTATACATCAGATAAATTAGATTATAAATATTCATTATAAATATAAAAATATTTCCTACATAATGGTATTATATTTATAATTTTTAGACATTAAATAATTTACATTATTTATGACACAATGATGATGCATTAATTACCTTATTAATGAAATATTAAAATAATTGATATTTCGAATACCCAAATAAATGTAAATTAAGACTTTTTATGAATTAAACGAATTTTATAGGTTAATAAGACATGTTAGGATTTATTTAATTAACTTTTTTCTAAGTAATCATGCTGTTATGATTTTCACAAAAATCAATTACCAAATAGTGTCAAAATTGACAAAAAAGAGTTTTTAAAACAAATATTATATTATTAATTTATATTCTATTCCTAAAAATATAAGGTTCATAAAAATGACATAGATAAGGTTATATATATTAATAATGAACCACTTGGGGTTCTCTTTCCTTGTTATAGTAATTTTATTAACCATATAATATAAAAATACAAAGAGACATGGTAAATGTCAAACTATTTAACTAAGAGTTAAATATAAATGATAAGGTTAATATGGTGACCTAAACCTATTAAAAATATATTGGTTGAAATTATTTCTACCCATACCCACACTATCCTCGAAATAAGTCACTTTGGAGCCATTATAAACTGAATAGGAATTTATTATAAAATAATATTTTAAGTTTTCCATAAGGTGCCCCTCACCCCTCTTATAAAATGGCACTTACCCTTCTCTCAAATTCACACCTTCAAAGCCTTTTGGATCGGCCAAACCCTACCCAAATATCCTATCAAATTCTCTCAATTGATCCTAGAGGCATTCCTTTAGTCAGAAAGCCATCTTAAGGAGCCCTTTTGATCAAATCAAAAGGAAGTACCCGAAGAAGAGGTAAATATTTCATCACCTCTTTCAAGTTCTTTTCTTCTTCCACTTCCTCCTTCTTTGTTGTTTCCATTAAAAAATAATAAATCTAGTATATTATATATACTGTGATGTTATTATAAAAATGGTACACCCATATTAGTTTTTTTATCCATCCTATGAATGAAAAATGTCACCACACGTGCGTACGTACGACTTACCATCTCCACATCGTGCTGTAGTTTGTTATTCAAACATTTCATCATTAGGATGGGTATAATAATGAGTATAAATTATATAAATAATAAATCTAACATTATAATTATTCTTTATATATGATATACAATCCAATTATATACGATTTTAATATCAAAAGAATGATATTGTCGCTCATGCGTACGTACGGACTACCGTCTCCACGAAAGCGATGAGATTCATTCCCCATCGTATCCATTCAAGAATAATTTTCATTTTATGATTAAAAATAATGGTTTAGGACTTGATATAATTCTGGATATGAATAATATAAAATCTACCCATAACAAACATGGATTATGTAACAAAACATATAAAAGAAAACGAGTAAGTTAACACCTGAAATGACGAAAATACTAAAATATTATTAACAAAGAAATATTAGAAGATCATATATGATATCATATTTATGTATATGATTCTTGTATAATTTAATAAAAATGATTTAACTATTATACAGGAGGTTAACCTACCCTCGACCAAAGAAAATTACAAGGTTAGGGTTAATTCTAAAATCTCTTCATTATCTGAGATTGTTTATACGTAATTATCTACTGGGACCTCTTTATCATCCACATACATGTTTCTTAAAAATGTATTTCAAAAAATTCTTACTATTTCACAGACTATGGGTTAAAGTAATTTATACCATTTTTTGACTTTTATAAGATGTTTATAAAGGGGTCTTTCCGTCATTTTCCAAACAAGGTCCTTTATGACATTTTCGACAAAATTAGGGTAAGAATGTTTTTTTAACTTATACGGCGGGTGCAACTATTTTCTGCCTTATAACATCATCGAAGATTACCTTACAAGCTTATAAAAATGTCTTCAAAATAAATGTGTTCTTTATAATTATGTTACTTTTAAATGATTTCAAAATAGAAAGATATATTTCTATAAAATGGTTTTGATTTCATCTATGTCAACATCCTTTGATGGATTTTACGTTTGTTTGAAGTTGATTTATTATGATACAAAACTACCATATTGTATTGAATGTTTTGTGATATGTTTGACTGTGGATGTTTTATTTCATACCATTAATGGTTTATGGATAAATTATTGACATTTCGTATGCTAATATCAATACGATTGTTTATGTTATGTTTAAACCTTTTTATATGAGGAATGCATTGGACATAGTAAGTGATGGGTGGAGCCCACTATAGATCCTTGATGCATTGGTAGGTCTCATCAGACAAACTAGTGTCTTGGATCAAGGCCTTTACAAAATCTTATTTGTAGTCTTGGCACAAGGCCTTGACTATGTGGCTATGAATGTCTGACATTATGTATTCCATTATTTTGAAAGTGGTTATTGGTATTGCATGTGATTATTCAACTAGTAGAATATCCATGTGAATAAGTAAATGGAATTATTTCATTTTATATTTTTCCATATTATACTGAAGTTCAAATTTAAAAGGATTTTGTTTTAGTTATACATTGCCTTAAATGTATATGCTTATTTATGAAAGTTTCCGTTATACTGTTTTCCTTACTGAGCATCTGAGCTCACCCCTTTCTATGTTTTATTTTTCCCAGGATGTGAAGAAGTATATTATGACTGACCTGCAGGGATAGTCTATGGGATCTCAGTTTTTTCTATGGAAACAATGTTATTGTAGTTTTCCATTTTATGATGTAATGAACCCCTTATTAATGTATCTAGTACTTTCGAGGATACTAAACAAATCGGTATTTCGAGACTTGATCTTTTGTGATCATGCCAATGTTATGTAATAATGCACCGACACTGGGTTACTGGGGTCGAGGTATTACATCAATTGTCTTTCACTATTCATCGTGATTGCTCCAAAATTCTGTAGGATTGAAGGATTTATTCTTGTTCTTGGGAGTTAGAGAGGATGAATTTGATAGGGGGTGAGAGAGAGAAGTTCATTTTGTGAAACTATTATCTATTCTCAATTTTTGAATATAAATACACAATAAAAATAAACATCAATTTATTGAGTTGGGTTTGAGATTAAAATATTATTTAATTATATAATATCCTTATATAATATTATAATCTTTTAAAAAAAACTCCATCTATATAATAATAATAATATTATTTTATGGTACTTGATAACTTGTGCACAAAAAAATATTATTTTACCAGCATGTAAATTAATATCTATCATCGGACGTGATCTTGGTCCACTTGAACTCATCGTCATTTATTGAATACCCAAATAAATATTTTATTCACTTAAATAAATATTTTATTCACAATCTAACAAATAACTATTTCTCAAATATTAAATAAATAAAATAAATTTTATTCACGAACTAGAGAATAAATATTTATTATACATTCACATAATCAAACAGATTATATACTAATAAATAAATAATTATTTATTACATTGTGAATATTAGAGATTAAAAAAACTTGAATAAAATTATTCCTCAATCTTGAAAAAATCATTTATTCAATTAATTAAATTCTAATAAAATTTAATTTTGATTAGCAGATACACTTAGCATGTGACCCTCTAGGATTCTTTCTTGTTGTCATTAGGTGTGTATGCCGAATGTCCAAGATTGCTATCTAGAAGATGGTCAAGGCAACCAAGAGAAGGAACTTAATTTCACAATGTTGATAATGACATACAAACAATCACTATAAAATACATCCGTTTGTCTCAATATCTCATCAAGTAGGCCCCACATCCTTGTCATCAACCTATATGCTTGATATGTCTTTCATTGAATATATAAAATAAACATCATTACAAAATGGAAAAGGATTTTATGTGATGGTTATATTTCAATAAAAGGGCCGAGACATCAATATCCATAAATATGGAAGAGATAAATCCTTCCATGAATTATCCATTAATAACATGCCATTCACGATGAACTCAATGTACAAAACTTCCTGCTAACATATGGTGTGATTGTTTTTTTCCATTAAAACTAAATACATGATTAATGACATGAATTAATGATTATATTAAAGTCTATGGACCATTACACATGATCATAGATCATAATATTCTAGGCCACCAAAACATGCGGAATTCCTACTAAAGGGTATATTCTAATAATCTATGATCTTATAGATTATCAAGTGAGAACTTTATAAGAATAACCCTCACCCTCTTAAGAGTACTCATGCTATATGATCTATATAATATGAACACTCTAATTTTATGTTATCTATTCATAGAACCATTTTAAATAATATCATTATGGAATTTCAAGTTTCCCATCATAGTGGGAAACCTTTATGACCTTATTAATGTGAAAGACACTCTCAGAAAATATCAAATCAATTTTATGTCGAATAAAAATCAATATGTGAAAGATATTTATATTAATATTCAATCATTTGAATATTCATGTAATATAAATTATAATTTATTTGGTTCTATGGAACCAACTCCAATAATAATCTCGATAGTTTCATTATCTACATGGTGATCCCTATTATATATTATAGAAACATAGTTTTTCATACTACCCTATTATAAATAAAGTGAAAAGAATTTTTGGATTCAATTATCCTTGAATCAAGATTAATAGAGACACTCAACACAAAACTACTCTTTTATTTTGAAATTGGATTTATGGATGAAATTATTGAAGCTTATCTTCTAAAATAAAAACCTTGATCCCTACAATATTTCATCTGATGATATTATTTCCTGGAATTATGTCATACGGATCATGGATTTAAAAAATTACCTCAACCTGTCTCTCACTTCTCTTTCTACTTATCTAGAATTTTCAATGAAATATAATTCCATGTACCCTCTACACCGAGTTATTTTCTAATAGAAGCCTAGGTTTTATAGCCTATAAAATTTCTCATTAAAGTAACCATCATGCCCTATAAATCAATAAACAATTATATAAGGATCATAATTAACACTAATATAATAAAATTTGACCCAATGGAATCACGATATCTATGAGTCACATTGAAGTCATTTTCAGGATCCACCACTGACCTTCCTTTCAATATTTTAATGTTGAACAATATCCATATCAGAAACACTTTGTTAATTTGGATTCTCATACATGTTGGAAGGTATAGAAATCAAATTAGTAGTAGTTTCCTCCTCCCAGATATTGAAGACTACGTTCTGAGCCTATATAATCAAAATTACCTCAAGTTCTTTCTGATAAATACCTTCCCATTTATCTTTGGACGTCTCTTTTGGTTTTACTCCTTTCAACAGAACCTCATGATCTCTTTGGAACAGATAATCATAAATCTATATCCTCTAGAATATAAAATATTTCCTATAAAATTTATTAATCTAGAGCATACCCACTTCCAAAATTATCCTTCTATAATCAATTAACTCCCACTAAATTAAAAAAATATAAAGGGATTATTAATTTGGTAATAGAATTATCTTACATAGCCAAACATAGAATGATGCTCACCACTGAGTTCTTATCTCCTGACAATGGTATGACCACTAGAAACTATATAACTAAACTCTAAAATCACTTATTTTTCTTAAAACCTATAATATGGATGTTAATCCTCTAGAACCCTCAAATAAGTAACAATTTTTTAAAACTTCCAAAATAAATGACACTCGATGTTAATAGCCAAGGTCCTGAACTGGGCTCCATAATCACTATAACAAATTTCCTCATAATCAAATAAAAATGTGTGAAAAAAATGAATAGAAAAAGCAAAGAAATAAATGGAACAAAAACACCTAGAATAACATGGTTTGAGAATTCCCCAACTATATGGGAGGAATATTTCAAACTTTGGATTAAGAGAGGAAACATCAATATTAAAACAAAAAAAATACTATAAATATACATATAAATAGAAGAAGACTTATAAATAGTTCAAGTATAGTAAAATTGACCCCACCTAACATTTTATAGATGAGATCATACAATTAAAATAATTGAAACACTACTTGATATTTGCATCTAACCATCAATCGATCAAGACAACTTCCAACAACCTGGTAATTATACCAACTCAAATTATAGTTTCTAATGTATAATGTATGCTTTGGAAATCAAACCCTAGATTCTTCCACACATCCAGAAATTTCAATATCCCCTTGAATATGACATTGATGAACTCTAAAATTTTTGTGTTCATGTTTTTGTACCTTTTCCCAAGATCAAAATCTATATACCACTTATGATTTTGGTATTCTCATCATATAGTTTCAAATATATTAATTTACCATACAGATCCCACTTAATAAATCCTTAAAACTTCCCTGAGAAAAGTTATATACTACAACACAATGAACCACATACATAATTATTTTTGTGAAGATGGAATTCTAACAATAAATATAAACATTAAAATTACTTAATCAGCTTAGTGATGGTTTGACTTACTTTTCTGGTGATGTGTGTAATATAGTAGATGTAGGTGAAGATTCTTATTTATGTGAAATTATTATTTGTGGTTAGAAAAATTTCATAGAGAATGAATTTTTAGTGGACCAAATTATCTTTTTTATGTTCTATCAATGTGTATGTGTCAGGACCCATCCTCGAGCCCGTGCCGTGACTACCCCAAGCCCAGCTTCCATAGGCCAGGGGCTGGCGACTAGCACCAAGGCGTAAATCCCGGTAAAAAAGGGAAGGCATTGCCTTTGTAAAGTAAACAAGCACCACAGAGTACAAGCGGAAGAAGTAAACACTAAGTAAAAACTGAGTACAATAGTATTTACAGAAAGTAAAAGGGGCCTGAAATACAATCCCAACTGTAAAGTACAACTCAAAATGGAAAACAACAACTGTAAAGTAAAGCCGCTACGCCATGCTGTCCACTGGAAATCCCACCTAAAGGGTGGGTACAGATAGCTCCACTACTCCTCGGGTCCCGTCGTCCGCTCCGAGCACGTCCCGCCCAGTGGTCCACCTCCAGGTACCGTCCTGCTCTGCAAGCCTTAACCACGATCAACGTTGTCCGTCTTCTGCAACCAACACAACGTAGTGAGGGCATAGCCCGTGCAGGGGTGACTATAAGCTACTCAGTAGGGACCCCGAGACCCCTGAAGGTCTCCCAAAATCCACAAAGGATAAACCACAAAGGAAAGATACAATCATGAAGTAATAACCGACACTACTTAGGTATATGACCATACATATACCTAAGTCATCAATTCCAATACGCTCCAACCTCTGAGCCCAAGTACAACTCAATCCACACATGAAAGTATACGTATTCCACACAGGAAAGAAAATGTAATCCACACAGGATAGCACAACACATTCCGCACAGGAAAGAAACAGGATTCATCTCACACAGGTATACATCTTCGAAGACGATAGAGATGATCACTAATCCATATAAGTCGTCGGACCCACAAAGGATCGATATGTACTAACCCCCGCAAAGAGCCACATAGGATCGAACCCACACAGGATCTGTAGGCGCTGGTTCACACAGGACCACTGAGCGCTGACCCACACAGGATCAGACCCACACAGGATCGGTAGCACTGATCCACACAGGATCGTTGAGTGATGTAGTCGTCGTCATCGTCGAATCCACTAAGGATCTCTGCACAGTCGTCGTCGCAGTCACAGTAGCAGTCGCAGCCAGCTCTAGGGTTCCCGCACACAGCAAGCTCGTTCGGGAGGGTCTGCTCCACGAGCCGAGAAGCTGATACATCAACTGTGACAAAGTCCAGAGTTGATGTATCCAAAATTTCCGTATCGTCAACAGGAACTCAACGCAACAGACGGCGCCTCAATTGGACGCCCGGTCTAAGAGTTATTGGCCTTTTCGTTCCAGGGGCCAGGTTGGTTTTTAAGGAAAAACCAACCCGACCGTACTCCACCTACGTCCAAACCTCGGGCGGAGTATGCCAAAATATCCTTCTCACTAAGAGGAACTCAACAAAGCTGACGACACATTAATCAGACGTCCGTAGCTCAAGATATGAGCGTTTCCGCTCTGAGAACCCGGTTGGTTTCGTGTACGAACCAACCCGGCTAAACTCAATGTATTCCGAAACCTTGAGTGTGATATACCAAAATGACCGTCTCGATCCAAGGATCGCATCTCCGCTGACGGCGCATCGTTTGGAGGTCCGTAGACCGAGTTATGGGCATTTGAACCCAAACAGTTCGGTAACGGGGGTTTCGGGCCCGGGCCGACCCGGCCCGAGACCCCCCGGTTGGCCCGAATCGGGTCGACCCGCCCCGGACAGGGTCGGCCCGACCCGGCACGGCCTAGCCCGGCTGGGCGTGGCCCAGCCCGACCTGGCGGACAGGCCAGGCGCCGGTCCGGCTGGACGCAGCACGCTGGGCGCGCTGCCAGCTCGGCCTTCGGCCGAGCTGTTGAAAAAAAAACGGGGGGCGCCAACCCCCCTCGTGAAGCCGCGACCCCCCCTCATTATGGGAGGCCGTTTACTGCTGGCCGAGGGAATTTATTTCCCCCGGTTTTCCTCCATTCCGGCCGGCCCGACCTGGCCGACCGGTTCCTTCTCAAGAGGACCAGCAAAGGTCGGTCCTCTTCCGGCTTCCGACACCGGTGGCCCGGCTGGCCGTCGGTCACCTTGTTCCACCGCAGCCTGGAACCGGCCGCGACCTTTTTCGTCTGGCGCGGTGCGACGGCACCGCGGCCCCGCTCCGGCCGCGGCGTCCTCGGTTTCCTACGATGCGGCGCGACGGCGTCGCGTCCTTGAATTTCTTCCCACGGTGCGGCGCGATGGCGCCGCACATATCTTACGCATGAAACCGCGTGGTGCGACGGCACCACGCTTCTTCGTACCATCCACAAAGGAATCATTCATGAAATATGGAGGAGGGTCGGCCGTGTTAGTGCGGACCGGCCCCCCTCGCGTTATTCGATATCAAATAGTCGAAAACCACGAAGTTTGACATGCTATAATCAAGAACGGAAACAATTAATAAAATAACAATTAACCCCTACCTCGGTTTCAAGAGTGGAGCACGTCAACAAGCCGCAGAAGACAAGCGTCACGGAGGTCGGGCGTCACGGTAATCGTACGTCGATTCTGTTGACGTCGAGGTGCATCTGAAGAGGTAACGTCGCTGGAGAAGCTTCGTAAGCTGACGGAGAAAGCCCGAGGAGGAAGCGGCGTCTTCCTTCGTTGACACGGGAAGAAGATCGAAATAAGCGGCATCGTCGATCTTCGGAAACACACCAGCTGCGAAGAAGATAAGGGACGACACGTCTTTCTCTTCTTATGGTGACGACGTTCTTCGTCGGAGCCTAAGTGTTCTTCGCGTTCTTCGTCATGGTTGAAGAAGATGAAGAATGATTCCAAATCCTCTCAAGGTGGCAAAATAAACCTAACCAAAATAAAATAAGTCTAAGCCTTATTTTATTTACACAACTTCACCTCTTTGAATTTGAAAAGTTTGAAATTAATAACTCAACTCAATTAATAACACAAGTTGTCAAAATTAAAAAGAAGAGGAGTTATTGGGAGTTCAAAGGGGAGTTGAAGAGTTAGGGTTCGTGTGGGGCCCAACACACTTAATCCTCTCAAGGGAGGTTAAGTGGATGTGTGTCCCACCCCTAACTCCCTTTGGGAGGACATAACCAACATGGTTTAAAATAAATTGTGTTCCACAATTTATTTAACTATATCCAACTTTCCCCAAAACTAACTCTCAACCCGCATAAAATGCAACCTCGGAAAAGGTCTCCTTAAGCGAAAAACGGCACTACGAGTTCATTGGTGTCCTCAGATTTCAATTCCGAGCACCGGTTCAAAAGTTAGAAATTCCCGCTCGTTCGTTCACTGAACGTACCCGAGCCAAACTTCAGAAATTGATTCCGGGCACACCGGGCCTCGGAATCAGGTGCCGTCAGAAACCGCGCTCTTGTAAAATTCCAAAGAAAATTAAGAAAAAATTTCCCTTGAATTTTACGGGTCTTTACATTACTCACACCTCAGGGCCTTACGTCCCCGTAAAGATACATCAAAACTAGGGAAACAAATGAGGGTAATGAGAACGCATCTAAGCCTCCCGCTCCCAAGTGCTCTCCTGGAGGTTCCCGTGCTGCCATCTGATGCGCACTAGAGGAATCGACCATCCACGAAGGACCCGCTCCTGTCGATCCTCGATCTCCACCAAGACCTCCGTAAAAGTCGCCCCATCGTCAATGTCAAGCTCCCCATGGTCAATGATGTGCGTAGGGTCGTGGACGTATCTCCTCAGCTGAGATACGTGGAAGACGTCGTGCACCCGGTGCAACTGAGGTGGTAGAGAAAGGCGATAAGCCACCTCTCCAATCCTGCTGAGGACCTGGAAGGGTCCGATGAAGCGCATAGATAACTTGTCGCCTCGGCCAAATCTCTGTATACCACGTCTAGGTGAGACCCGCAAGAAGACGTGGTCTCCATACTCAAACTCTAGTGGCCTCTGCCTCCTGTCTGCGTAAGACTTCTGCCAGCTCTTAGCTGTCCTCATCCGCTCCTGGATGACCTGGACCTTCTCTGTCGTGGCCTGGACCATCTCCGCTCCCACAAGTGCTGACTCCCCAGGGTCTGTCCAACACAAAGGAGATCTACAAGGTCAGTCGTACAACGCCTCGTACGGTGCCATCCCGATGGTGGAGTTGTAGCTGTTATTGTACGCAAACTCTACCAAGGGTAGGTGGTCCTCCCAGCTACGACCAAAGTCGAGGACACATGCGCGGAGCATGTCCTCGAGAGTCTGAATGGTCATCTCCGTCTGACCATCCGTCTGAGGGTGAAAGGCTGTGCTCAGACGTAGCTGTGTCCCGAACGTCTCCTGCAATCCCTTCCAAAGCCGGGAAGTAAAGCGAGCATCTCGATCGGAGACAATAGATGATGGCACACCGTGAAGCCGTACAATCTCCTGAACGTAGAGACGTCCCAAGCTCTCCACTGAGCCCTGCTCTCTGATGGGTAAGAAGTGAGCCGACTTGGTGAGTCGGTCGACAATCACCCAGATGGAGTCATGACCTATGGAAGTGCGTGGAAGTCCAGTCACGAAGTCCATAGATATCCCGTCCCACTTCCACTCCGGGACCTCCAAGGGCTGTACCAAGCCTACTGGTACCTGGTGCTCATCCTTCACCTGCTGGCAGGTGAGGCATCGAGAAATGAACTCTGCCACAGCCTTCTTCATGCCTGGACACCAGTGCTATCATCTGAGATCCTGGTACATCTTCGCCACTCCAGGATGTACCGCCAAAGGAGAAGTGTGAAAATCTCTCAACACCTCCTCTCGCAAAGAGACTGGTACCATGGTACGTCCTCTGAAAAGGATGTCGTGCTCTGCTCCAAAGGAACAACCATCAGGTTCCTGTCCTGAGGATATCTATGCACGCCGCGTTTCACAGTCAGCGTCCCCACGCTGTGCCTCTCTGACCCGCTGTAGAAGTGGAGGAGTGACTGTGAGAGACTGAAGGAAGGCTGCTCTATCTCTAACCAAGAAGGATATCTGCAAGGTGTCTAGCTGCTCTATCGCCTCCTCAAGTAGCTGAATGCCCGTCCTCCTGCTGAGGGCATCGACTACTACGTTACCCTTCCCAGGAGTATAGACTATCTCAAAGTCATAGTCCTGGAGGAACTCGAGCCATCGCCATTGTCTCAGGTTCAGGTCCTTCTGCGAGAAGATATACATGAGACTCTGATGATTAGAAAAGACTGTAAAGCGCTCGCCCATCAGATAGTGTCGCCATGTCTTCAGAGCGAAGACCACTGCTGCAAACTCCAGGTCATGGGTAGCGTAGTTCTGCTCATGCGGACTCAACTGACATGATTCATATGCGATCACTGCCCACTCCTGCATCAGAACACAACCGAGTCTGGTCCCTGATGCATCACACTAGACTACGTACCCTATTCCCTCCTCAGGAAACCTCAAGATAGGGGCGCTGGTCAATCTCTTTCTCAGCTCCTAGAAGCTCTGCTGACATCTGTCTGACCACACGAAGGGTTTCCCCTTCTTCGTCAAAGCTGAGAGTGGTGCCGCAACTCTAGAGAAGTCTGGCACGAATCTCCGATAGTATCCACAAACTGATCCACCACTACAGGAAAACCAGGACTCCGCACGTCAACTGTTCCTAGGATGAGGCTAGCCAACTGATGAGTGATGGGATGTCCTCTCCTCCGCAGAAGTCCATCCTGTGCTGCAAAGGCTCCCTTCTCACCGGTGAAGGAGAACCTGCTCCCGTCGGTGCGTACACAACACACTTTGCGCCTAAAACAGTCAATATGTGTATGGACCATAGATAACCAATCCATGCCCAAGATGACGTCGTAAGGCCTCGACACTACTACAACAAGATCTCAACCGAAGCTCTCGCCTCCTAGAGTAAGCTCACACTGCCGCCACCAGTGCGTAATCGTCGAGTCTGCTCTCGTAGGAGTCTCTAGCCATAAGGATCGAGCCAACGGATCTGTCGGAATCTCCGAGCTCCGAACAAGGGGAGCGGCTATGAAAGAGTGACTCGATCTTGTGTCTATAAGTAATGCAGCAAGGGTGGAATAGACACAGATAGTACCTCGAATCATCTCGGGCGCGCCGTGGTCGTAGGCCTCTGCTGCCTAGAGCTGTGCCTGTCTCTTCCCGCCAGCTCCCTGTGGTCGGGGTGGACCTCCTGGTGGTGGTGGTGGTAGAGCCTCAAAGCATATCCCACCACCTGCTGCTCGGCCAGCTCCTCTACCTCGTCCGCCTCCTCCCTGCGGACCACCACGGTCGACCCTCTGCCTATGCCTCGGTGGTCCCTCAACCGTCTGCTGCTCCTCGACACGGCGGGTCGGGCAGTCACGAGCCATGTGGCCCTGCCCGCCACACGAGTAGCACTGTCTGCCTCTCGAAAGACTGGCTCCGCGCTGTGTGCCCTGCACTACTGAGGCAGTGTCCTGAGGTCGTCTGCCTGAGGGTCTGGTCTGCCTAGACCCTTGAGTCATCCGTCGACTGCCTGCTGCAGAAGACTCTACCACGTGCCGCCCTGCGGTGGGTCTGGACACTGATGTAGACTCCGCAAGAAAGATCTCGATCAAAAGGGCCCCCTCCAGTACTCCCGTCTGAGTCGGAATACTGAGGGAGATCAGCGATGCCCTGATCTCATGTCTCAAACCCCGCTCAAAGGTCCGGGCCCGGAAGAATGGGTCCCGTACCATGTCGGTCGAGTAGCGGGAGAGTTCTGTAAATCTAGCTGAGTACTGAGCGACCGTCATGCTGCCCTGCCACAGCTGAAGAAGCTCCAGAATGCGCACCGCACAGAGGGTGGCTGGGACAAACTCTGAGCGGAAGAGGCTCTCAAAGTCTGTCCAGAGTAGAGATTCCTCATCATGCACCTGGAGCATCAAGCTCCACCATTTTCCCGCTGCTGCGTGCAGTAGGCTCGCCGCGAGGATCACCATGAGGTATGCTGGTGTCCTCACTATCCTAAAAACTCGTACGACTGCCTCCAGCCAGTCCTCGGCTGCCTGGGGGTCCGTCTCTCCATGAAAACTGGGCGGTCGCTAGCGTTGAAACTCATGCACTGCGCTGATGTGACGTGCATCGTCAGCGGCTGGTGCTGGAAGTATCGGTGGCTCGACAGTTAGTGCTACCGCCGGTGCCACTGCTGACAAAGGGCCCTACACCGAGGCCTCATCGCTCGGTGGGCTGTCATCACGCTCGACTCTCGGAACCCTAGCTGGCTGCCGTCGTGGGGCCATCCCGAAAAGGAAAAAGGTGCGCCACGGTCAGAACAGTATACCTGCTGTGATGATACAAAGTAATCACAATGGAAACATGAAACACACACGCAATCAATGTTTTCGTGCATTAAGTAGGAAATCAGAAGTCAGGGTCCTAGTGTACGGATACGTCGGCCGCCGGACCAACACTGGACTCCCTGGACTGATAACCACACTCAATACACTAAACACTATTGCTTCACATAGAAAATTTCAGAGTTCGCGGTAGAACCGAACTCTTCTGATACCAATCTGTCAGGACCAGTCCTCGGGGCCCGTGCCGTGACTACCCCAAGCCCACCTTCCATAGGCCAGGGGCTGGCGACTAGCACCAAGGCGTAAATCCCGATAAAAAAGGGAAGGCATTGCCTTTGTAAAGTAAACAAGCACCACCGAGTACAAGCGGAAGAAGTAAACACTAAGTAAAAACTGAGTACAACAGTATGTACAGAAAGTAAAAGGGGCCGGAAATACAAGCCCAACTATAAAGTACAACTTGAAAGGGAAAATAACAACTGTAAAGTAAAGCTGCTACGCCGAGCTGTCCACTGGAAATCCCACCTGAAGGGTGGGTACAGATAGCTCCACTGCTCCTCGGGTCCCGCCGTCCGCTCCGAGCACGTCCCGCCCAGTGGTCCACCTCCAGGTACCGTCCTGCTCTGCAAGCCTAAACCACGATCAACGCTGTCCGTCGTCTGCAACCAACACAACTTAGTGCGGGCATAGCCCGTGCAGGGGTGAGTATAAGCTACTCAGTAGGGACCCCGAGACCCCTGAAGGTCTCCCAAAATCCACAAAGGATAAACCACAATGGAAAGACACAATCATGAAGTAATAACCGACACTGCTTAGGTATATGCCTATACATATACCTAAGCCATCAATTCCAATACGCTCCAACCTCCGAGCCCAAGTACAACTCAGTCCACACAGGAAAGTATACGTATTCCACACAGGAAAGCAAACGTAATCCACACAGGATAGCACAACACAATCCACACAGGAAAGCAACAGGATTCAGCTCACACAGGTATACATCTTCAAAGACGATAGAGATGATCACTGATCCATCTAATTCGTCGGACCCACAATGGATCGATAGGTACTAACCCCCGCAAAGACCCACACAGGATCAGACCCACACAGGATCTGTAGGCGCTGGTTCACACAGGACCGCTGAGCGCTGACCCAAACAGGATCGGACCCACACAGGATCGGTAGCACTGATCCACACAGGATCGCTGAGTGCTGTAGTTATCGTCGTCGAATCCACTAAGGATCTCTGCACAGTCGTCGTCGCAGTCACTGTAGCAGTCGCAACCAGCTCTAGGGTTCCCGCACACAGCAAGCTTGTTCGGGAGGGTCCGCTCCACGAGCCGAGAAGCTGATACATGAACTGTCACAAAGTCCAGAGTTGATGTATCCAAAAGTTCCGTATCATCAACAGGAGCTCAACGCAACAGACGACGTGTCAATCGGACGCCCGGTCTGAGAGTTATTGGCTTTTTCGTTCCAGGGGCCTGGATGGTTTTTAAGGCAAAACCAACCCGAACGTACTCCACCTACGTCCAAACCTCGGGCGGAGTATGCCAAAAGATCCATCTCACTAAGAGGAACTCAACAAAGCTGACGGCACGTCAATCGGACGTCCGTAGCTCAAGATATTAGCGTTTCTGCTCCGAGGGCCCGGTTGGTTTCGTGTACGAAACAACCCGGCCGAACTCAAGGTATTTCGAAACCTTGAGTGTGATATACCAAAACAACCATCTCGATCCAAGGATCGCATCACCGCTAACGGCGAATCGTTTGGAGGTCCGTAGCCCATGTTATGGGCATTTGAACCCAAACAGTTCGGTAACAGGGGTTTCGGGCCCGGGCTGACCTGGCCCGAGACCCCCCGGTTTGCCCGAACCGGGTCGACCCACCCCGGACAGGGTCAGCCCGGCCCGGACCGACCTAGTGGACCGTCCAGGCACCGGTCCGGCTGGACGCAGCGCGCTGGGCGCACTGCCAGCTCGGCCTTCAGTCGAGCTGTTGAAAAAAAACGGGGGGCGCCTGCCCCCCTCGTGAAGTCGCGGCCCCCCCTCATTATGGGGGGCCGTTTACTGCTGGCCGGGGGAATTTATTTCCCCCGGTTTTCCTCCATTCCGGCCGGCCCCACCTGGCCGGCCGGTTCCTTCTCAACAGGACCGACAAAGGCCGGTCCTCTTCCGGCTTCTGACACCGGCGGCCCGGCTGGCCGCCGGTCACCTTGTTCCACCGCGGCCCGGAACCAGCCGCTGCCTTTGTCGTCCGGCGCGGTGCAACGACACAACGGCCCTCCGCCGCGGCCCCGCTCCGGCCGCGGCGTCCTCGGTTTCCTTCGACGCGGTGCGACGGCGTCACGTCCTTGAATTTCTTCCCACGGCGCGGCGCGACGACGCCACACATATCTTATGCATGAAACCACGTGGTGCGGCGGTACCACCCTTCCTCGTACCATCCACAAAGGAATCATTCATGAAATATGGAGGACGTTCGGCCGTGTTAGTGCGGACCGGCCCCCCTCGCGTTATTCGATATCAAATAGTCGAAAAACACAAAGTTTGACATGCTATAATCAAGAACGGAAACAATTAATAAAATAACAATTAACCCCTACCTCTGTTTCAAGAGTGGAGAATGTCAACAAGCCGCGGAAGAAAAGCGTCGCAGAGGTCGGGCATCACGGTAATCGTACGTCGATTTTGTTGACGTCGAGGTGCGTCCGAAGAGGTAACATCGCTGGAGAAGCTTCGTAAGCTGGCGGAGAAAGCCCGAGGAGGAAGCGGCGTCTCCTTTCGTCGACACGGGAAGAAGATCGAAAGAAGCGGCGTCGTCGATCTTCGGAAACACACCGGCTGCGAAGAAGAGAAGAGACGACACGTCTTTCTCTTCTTATGGTGACGGTGTTCTTCGTCGGAGCCTAAGTGTTCCTCGTGTTCTTCATCAAGGTTGAAGAAGATGAAGAATGCTTCCAAATCCTCTCAAGGTGGAAAAAGAAACCTAACCAAAATAAAATAAGTCTAAGCCTTATTTTATTTACACAACTTCACCTCTTTTAATTTCAAATGTTTGAAATTAAGAACTCAACTCAATTAATAACACAAGTTGTCAAAATTAAAAAGAAGAGGAGTTATTGGGAGTTTAAAGGGGAGTTGAAGAGTTATGGTTCGTGTGGGCCCCACCACACTCAATCCTCTCAAGGGAGGTTAAGTGGATGTGGGTCCCACCCCTAACTCCCTTTGGGAGGACTTAACCAACATGGATTAAAATAAATTGTGTTCCACAATTTATTTAACTACATCCAACTTTCCCCAAAACTAACTCTCAAGCCGCATAAAACGTAATCTCGAAAAAGGTCTCCTTAAGCGAAAAACGGCGCTGCGAGTTCATTGGTGTCCTCAGATTTGAATTCCAAGCACCGGTTCAAAAGTTAGAAATTCCCGCTCGTTTGTTCACTGAACCTACCCGAGCCAGACTTCGGAAAATGATTCCGGGCACACCGGGCCTCAGAATCAGGTGCTGTCGGAAACCGTGCTCTTGTAAAATTCCAATGAAAATTAAGAAATAATTTCCCTTGAATTTTACCGGTCTTTACAGTATGCATGATTCTAGTTGTTTAATTTTTTTAACCTATAATTTCAACCAAATTAACATTGCGAAATAATATTAATGTATAAATAATATCACAACTTGTGATTTGTATTACTCACCCAACATAAAAGATAATAATATCCACACATATCCAAATCCATATTGTGCATTGGGTGCATAAAACCTATTTATATAAAGGGTTAGAATCATCTGAAACTAAAATCTACACAAGAGTAATTATGCTGTGATAAGTTTCTAACTAATATCCTTTTTTAAAGAATCAAACTCCCCATGTTAGTGTATCTTGAACCAACATCCCACTACCTATATATCTATACTTGTGAGCGATATCAATTCCAATAAAATAAAAACACCAAATTTGTATGAATCATAACTAACATTTAATTTTATTATAATTGGAAAAATTCATAGTCTTTATTGAAGGAATCTAAATATCATGCAAGAACCATGCATATAAATCCTAATATGGATGGTATGATAACAATAAGAAATTATTTACAAAGAATAAAAAATAGTCACATTAAATAATTAATGGAATTATGAATTCATACTTACGATTGATTAGTTTTAACTTGATGTTAACGAATTTTAATTATTATTAATTTATATTTCTAATTATGATTAGAAATTCCTAATTACTTCTCATTAGTACTAATTGATTATTTATTTATTATTATTATTATTAAATACCTATAACTAATTCTAACAATGATTATTTTTCTATTAATTATTTCTAAAGATTTATAATTATTACTAATTACTAATAAGTATGCTTAACAATTACTAGTTATGATCAATTAATCCTAATTACAACTCATTATTACTAATTAATTATAAATTACCACTAATTTGTGTTAACTAAATATAATTTCTCATAACAATGATTAATTTATTATAATAACCATTATATATTTTTTTATTTTTGATAATTAATATTAAGTATTACCAATTAAGATTAGTTATAATTAATTAAACATATTTGTCACTAATTAATTATTATTTACATATAATTATTGGTAATTAATAGTAATTACTCAAAGTGATGATTAATTAATTATTAATTTATCTTAATTATTATAAAATATTATAAATTACTACCGATTACGATTAATTATTACTAATTAATATTAGTTATATCCAATTAAACATCATTATTAACAATTAATTACTAATTACCTCAAATTATTATCAATTAACTGTAATTACTACTAATGATAGTTAATTAATTCTTAGTTTATCCTAATTACTATTTATTAATACTAATCACTACTAATTATGGTTAATTATCACTGGTTATGGTTAGTTATATATAATTGAACCTCATAGTTAATATTTAATTAATAATTACTCATAATTGTTATTAAAGGATTATAATTACTGCAAATGATGATTAATTATTTTTTAGTTTATGATAATTATAGATAATTATTACTAATTAATATTAATAATAAGTAATTATTTCTATTATGATTACTTATATCCAATTAAACTTTATTATTATTACTATTATTATTAGTTATATCAAATTAAACCCTCACTATTTAAAGTTACTCATAATGATTATTAATCACTAAGTAAATTTTGGTAATTATGCATCCTGTGTACAAGGAACCATGAGATCCATAATCTATGGCTTCCCTCGCACCCCATGCATCATCACCAGTGATATTTAGTCCGTTTCACTCCTGAATTGTTCTTGCGACCTTCTCTTTGCGCAACCAGCCGACCAACGCCACACCCTGCCTGCATCCTGTCAATAACCTCATCCCACTGAAGTCCATGGGTTCTATCTCTAGTCATGCCACTAATGGAAAGTATGTACTACGAGGCACTGTGTTAGATCCGAGATCCAGTCTACAACTGCTCTACCATCATCTAATCACTGCTCCAATAGATCAAGAGTGGTGAGATGTATATTTCCAAAGCCCAGGCCCAACTCGCCATCCTATCAGTAGCACCCACTCTCCCTCATCCTTACAACTCCTCTTGATTCCACCACCTGTATGGATTACGATCCATCAGGGGACCACACCAACCCACCTTCTCAATCCATGAACTTCCTAATTAAACCCTCCATCCCCAACTATGAGTATAATACCCTGAGTCTCATCATGAAAGCTTGTACATTTATTTAATTTTCAATCTACTATATAAATATATACACACATTTAAATACATTAAGCTATATTTATTTATATTTAAAAATATAATTAGATATATTTTTTTAAGAAAATATATTTTCCTGAATACAAATAGTGTTATTTTATACATAACTACTCAAAATATTATTAATAGTAAATTTTGTTAAATTCAATCCAAAAAAGCAATTTACACTTAAATAAAAAATTAAATATTTTAAAATTATGTTATTTTAAATATAATAAAATTATGTAAGTATATATACACTTTTAGAATTAGTCAACTTTCCAAAAAATAAATAATTATATTTTATACATAATTATTCAAAATAATAATTACTTATGATTAATATAATTAAAAAATATTATTAAATGTAGATTTTTCTAGTTCCATTACAAAAAATAATATTATTTACATCTATATATCAAATAATATATTGTATATTTAAATAAATTAAAATATGGTAAATAATACAACACACATATATTATATTCAAATAAAATTAACAATATTTTTTATTAATGATAATTAATAATATAATTTTAATAAAATATTTATAGAGATTCAATTTATTGATCTATTTAAAAATTACTATATTTTTAATTTTTTTTACTTTAAATATACTATATATTATAAAATACATATATAAATATATTCAAATCTAATTTTTCAATATTTAAATTATAAATATATACATTTTTCTAAAAACTAATATTTACCTAAATATAAATTATATTAGTTTATATATAAAATTTAAATTATGAAAACCTTGTATTTAAAATTTTAAAATCATTCAATATACATTAAATCATATAATGTGCAGTAATTCATTCATAAATTTTATTATACGAATAATAATAATCCATACATTCATACTACATAAAATTTAAATAAATAAATCATACAAAAAAATAAATAAATAAAGAAATTGGACAAATGAAAATTTTAAATAGAAATTTTACCTTCTTAAGAGATGGAAATTAATATTTTAAGATAAATATTCGAGAGAGTATCACTGAAAAATTCTAGGTTGGAATAAAGACAATGGAGGATGTGGGGAGGGGGATGTGAGGCCTCTATTTATAATTTTTTTTGGTGGGAGGCATTAAATCCATTAATGCCTCATGTTTATTCATTATTAAGAAAGCGTGAATAAGGTTCACACTTCTTAGTGATCTAGGGAAGATTGAAAAGGGTTTACACCTCCCTCTAACCTTTTTTCAAAATACATAAAACCGAATCCCATTATTACGAAAATAAAACAAATTATAAATAAAACTCTCCATTCAGTCAGATTCATGTAAACATAAAAAGGTTATGAAGATGAAAATAAAGAAGTTATCAACGATTACTGAAAAAATGGGAAGGTAATATCAGGAGTTTGATGTCATTTTCATTTGGAGAAACAAGATGAAAAAGAAAATTTAGGAGACCACTATTCTGAACATTTATAAAAGGGTTTATGGAAGTAGTCATACATTCAAACTTAGAAATAAATTTTTTATCAAACATTTGTTAGAATTTTTTAACGGTAACATAAATTATGTGTGTATATATATATATGATCAAACCCAAAACCCCTATTATAGGCCATGAAATTCCCAGTTTAACCCTCTATCCATAGCTGTGAGTACAATACCATAGGTCTCATTATATGGTCTTGTAGGTTCACTGGGTAAAACTTCCGCATGAAGACACACCCTACACAACTTTTAGATTTAAACTTTATAGAATATCAATATGAACCTCATGACCAACCAGTGAGAATTGAACCCCCACCATCCAAGATCAGGTTTTGGATTATGATTTTATTCATGGTGATGACATCCTTATTTGGGAACCTACCTCAAATGGGAATCTCTCCACAAAGAATTCATATCAGGAATAAGTTCATGGGTAGACTCCTAGATAGACCAAGGCTCTAAATAAAGGATTACTATCTCCTTCTATATTCTCCTTTGCTTGGAAGATAATGTACTATAAGCTTCCCACTAATGAATTTTGGTAGGGTGTTGGAATTAATCTATGTTCGAGATGTTCTCTTTGCAACCATCATAGAGAGGAAATAAATAATTTGTTTCCTAGATGTGTCATAGACAAAAAATCTAGGGACTACTAGTTTAGATTTTTTTGAAACTAGAATCCCCTACACAGGAATAATTTGGGTTCACTTTCTTGCTTATATCAAGAAGCCTCTTTTACAGCAGCTTAGTCATCTCTTCCTTGAAGAGTTTTTAGTATTTATCCACATGATCTATAAAAATATAAAATTTATTGTTCATGGTGGATCTACCATTATCATATAGTCGGTCTGGATGAATATCCTTGCTGCGGTGAAACATGCTAATAACATCCAAAATGGGTATTGTGAAAATTTATTACGTGATTTTACTATCCTAATGCACTTAGATATTATAAGTAAATATCATTCACATTCTAGAACCATAGAATTCTTATGGACCCCTCCAATCTTGGGCTAGGTCAAATGGAACACTGTTGGAGTGTCAACAAGAAATCCCAACCCTTATGGTTATAGTTTAATTTTCTGAAATGATAGAGGTGAAACATTAGGATGATTATGTGGTCCTTATTATGTCAATACATCCCTTAATTCTGAAACTATTAGGGTAATTAATACGGTGGAATTTTCAAAGAAATGAGGATACATCAAATTGTGGCTTGAATTTGATTCCACTATTGTGGTGCAAGCAATCAGAAAAGTTACTATTTATCTCTCATGAAAGATGACTACTAGATGGAGTAACTAAATAAATGGTCTAGAATCCATGAACTACATTATTATTCATACATACCAAGTGGAAAATTACTTGGATAATTGGATTTCTAATAAAGGGATTACTACTATAGAATTGTCTTGGCTTAATTATGTACCTGAGGAGCTTCTCCATCATTGGAAAATAGACTATTGTAAAAAGACATCTTTCAGACTTTTTTATATTTATTTTTATTCAAAAATAGACAATTTTCCTTTTAGTTAGGATATCATTCTACCAATATATATATATATATATATATTAGCCTGATAGTGCATGTTCATGAGAGAATTGAAAGGTTTACCCTGCACTTTGCAAGACATATTCAAGACCCGAGGACTGATACCCATTATCTAGTTAGGGATGGTTATGTTATTGAGAAAATAATTTTTATTAGGGGTTGATATTGATGTTAAAAAATGTATATTTATATAAAAATATTCACACATATGTGAACATGTCCCCACACAACACATATATGTGAAATTACACACACGTGATAATAAATAAAGATTAAGAGTACAAAGAAGTAGTTTGAATGCATCAATAAAATATATTAGGTCAGAGTTCAAATCCATCCATGTTCATAGAAAAAAAATCAATGGTGTGGGTCAAGGCTAAGAGCACACATTTTAGTTGTGGGGAAATTCTAAGGTATGCTATCAAGATGGTGGGTGGGGTCAATGAAAATGAATAATGTAACACCCTGCATCAAGACACTTATCAACAACCTTAAAAGAGACATCACAATACATAAGGTATGCCTCCCTATAATCCATAGGATGATGACTAGAAATGCGACCTTAATCTAGAAAATGGGGAGACTATCCCCTAAACTTAGAGTCACACAATAGTAGGAAAAATAACTAAAAAATCTACAACACATAATATAAGTACATAGAAATAAACTAATTGAGTGCCATTTAAAATGTCCCATGTTGAAGCATACAAATTTACATACAATGATATCTTATTGGGATGATCTAAAATACAAAATAAAATAAAACCCGACACACATACACTAGACTTACTACCACCTTATACCTCACACACCCTATCTCCACATACATGCATGTTATGCCAAGTCAAACCATGACATGCACTATTCTAAACCTAAAATAATACATAATATATGAACGTGCACCAAGATTCCCCAAGTATATTCCATCACGAACATGTATGAATGGGGAATAAAATAAACATGAAACCAAGAACATTAGACACCGTGTTCTTACTAGGCCACCATGACTCCATGAACATAAAGTAACTTTGTGCTAACCAAGAAACTATGACACCTAATCATACCTGCTTGAGTACCATAAAATAATCCACCTTTTCATGTCATTGAGAAACTACATTGATGCTCAACCTATACTCAAAGAGTCAATGATGGGTGGATATAAAAACTTTGACCCACTACCTGCTAACACTGGGCACAATTACACACTCATATCTCGAACCACTTCCTAATCAATCTATGTTGGGTCAATCAGTCACATCACGTCACACCACAACCCAACACATAGACCATTCCTCATACCAATCTATCACAAACCAACTCGGGTCACCTAAACCATATGTAACCCAAATGTGTCCTAACATGGACCAAGGGCATTCCCAATCCCCATGGGGAAGCGATAAGCACCTAGGAATCAAGAAGTAAATTTGGGAATTATTTATCCACAAAGAACTTGAAGCAAGTTGATGAATAAATTGAATATTTTATTTCCAAAAAAACATGACAATAGAAAATAGGTAAAATCATCAAGAAAAACAAGTGCCAATACATCAAAAGCAACCAATGTTCTAAAAAGAAGCAATACCAAAATATTTGTGACATGATGTCACCTCTAGACTCTCACACCCTACAAAAAAGAAAACCCACCACCTTACCCTAACACACATCAGGTATAACATGATCTACATACACCAAAAGGTGTATGCAGGGTGTGAGAAAAAGACCCCATTAGGATGCCATTAAATATTTCATAATCACAAATTAAAAAAATAAACCAACTATACACAAATAAATAAATAAAGGCATGTCATCCTATTTTATATAAATTGTTGAATATAAAAACATTTCAAAAAACAAAAAATCATGATAATAAATAGGTTTCCAAAGCATTCCAATACACACACCAATAAATTATTTCAAGGATAACCAATTAATAAAAAATGCCATATATAAATTCAATATTAGGTCAATAATGATCCTATTTACTTCATATTGTTAGTAGGTCACCTAGGGTACACATTACCCTTGAAAAATATGTCTATGGGGTAAAATGACACTCTAAAGAGCGACTCTTTATTATAATTTTTTCAACCTGGTACACACATTACCCTGGTATGATAGGTGAAGGGGAAATGAGTTCAACCCTGAGGATGGATCCTTGTTTCTTCATCGATCACTTTTAGGTTTATAACAACAATGATATTCAATGTAATTTAATATTTGAAACTGAATATCCTTCATAATATTTTTTAACAAAGTTTTGTTTTTGTTGAAAACAAACTTTTTGTCAAGTATGTTTTTTTAAATAGGTGAAATTCTAAAATGAGTTTATTATAAAGTTTATGGAGATGTAAATGTGTGAATGTTAGTAGGTTGTGAATTTGTATAACTTTTCAATTCAATTTAGATGATTATTTACTAATCTTAAAGTTCTAAATGTCATGAAAATGTCTTGATTCAAGTTTTCAATAAAAGAAGGGAACTTAAAGTGTCTTGGATGCATCATATCCGACATAGTGGAACTGGGCAGAAAAGTGAAAAGAATTATGGAAGTGTAAATTTGTTTGAAAAAAGTAAAATTTTTATGATTGGAAGATCCATCAGAGGAACCATTGGGTGAAGATTCTAGTTGAAATTATGAGTTTTTTTAATTCGTGATTTAACAAAGATGGAGGTGTTGTTTCCCTAACTCTGTCCACTAGATGAATCATAAGGGAGGCATCAGAAGACAAGATCTGTCTTAGTTTTTATACATATATGATCAAACAACATAAAATTGTTGATTTTATACAAAGGAAAGTTTTTATCCAAGGAATTAGACACAAATCATCATACAAATATTTTTTCAAAAAGATATAAGTGTAGTGGTTGCTGAGATTATGTGGTTTTGAAAAACATAGATGATGTAGAAGATTCATTGGATGATATTTTGATGCTGATTAATCAAATGATCTATTGATTCTGATTCATTTGATGAGATGCTGATGTTGATCCATCAGATGATATTTTGATACAGATTCATCGAATATAGAATTTATAAGAATCTTTGAAATTGTTGTCATTGAGTTTCTAGAGTTTGTAAAAATGAAGAAGAAATGTAGTGAATCAAGAAATTAGATCTGAATTCCATATAAAAGAAAAAGGGGGAGATCATGTGTTTAATTGGATAGAGTACTCCAGAAAAATAAAGTGACAGATCTATTGAAGTTTCAACCAGACATAGATGGAGGAAACTTATGTCATTAGAAGTTGTAACAATTTAATCAACCATTTTCAGCTAGCTTTGAGAAATAGACTAATAAAAGTTTTCATTGTATATTTTGAGTGATTTTTTTATCTTCAGTTATTAATGATCATTTTGTAGAGGAGAAATCATTAAAATGTTGTTAAGTTTTAAATATCTAGTTAAATAATGTCCATTATACAATTTTTTTACAAAGTGCCAACTGAGAATAATGGAGTTTTCATTGGAACCTTATTTTTCTGATCGATCATGTTTTAAGTGGGTCAGGAGGACCAAACATATGATTAGCTTTCCATACAATAATTTTCATATTTACTTTTTCTAGAATCTTTGTAAAGTAATTAATTATGATGATTCTATGTTTTGTTCCTTCAAGTGGTTTTGTATCTTTTCTAATGTAATAAAATTCAAAAAGTGTTTAGAATATTTAAGAAAATTCTAGTTTACTTTTGAGTACTTGATAATAGTTTAGAATATTTCAAATTAAATTCAAATGAACATGAAATTAATAGTTATGAAATTTGAGTGAGTTGGAAAAGGAAATTAGTTTCCCGATCTTACCTTTATTAGAGAACCTATAAAGAGAGGTGAAAAATACATTTTTTACTTGTCCCTATTCAAATATTTAAAAGGATGAAGTGATGAAAATATTTTTTTATAGGTTAGCTTGACCAAATTATGTTATGTTCATTTTGAAGAATGTTTTCCTGATATATAGTTCTGATGAGAATATAAAAAATAGGTAAGTTCAGAATACAAAAAATCGAGAATCAAAATGCATGGATCAAACTTAGTTTATTCATAGAAGTTTGAGAAGTGAGGTTTTTTTAAAAAGGTTGATCATAATGTTTTAGAAAATGTGTAGGTTGAGAAATGGTGAATTAGACTAGGGCTATCAGATTGAGTTCATATATTAAAGATCATCATATGTATGTAAATCAGATAGTGTTTACGAATATACCTTTGTGGAGTAGAAAGATTCAATTTTTTTTACTATTTTTGTGGAAAAAATTTTGTAAGATTTTTTTTTAAAATGATAGGAGTTAGTGTATTCTTTCATATTAAGAGATTAAATGTTTCCAAATGGAGTTAACACATTTTTTTTCACTTATTTGTAATAGTGAATTTACATAGCCCCACTGGAGTGGTACGATAAGGATGCATGTTATCACTTTGAGGCCAAACCTTATAAATCATATATTCATTTTTTACTATTATTTTTATTCATGTATTTTAACTCACTAATAGTTAATAAGGACGAAAATCTAACAATTTTCTTGTTTCAAGTTTCTTAAAGTTGAAATGTTGAAAAATAAAATCACTGATTCATCACCACATTCTCAGTGATTCAATGATCCTTAGAAACTTTAATTTGCATCAGAGCAAGGTTCCCCTATGAAATTTTATGAAAAGAGAAATATTGATGTTAATGGAAGAGATAGATATTTTAATATTATATCTCTATAAAAAATATGTTATATGAAGGTGATGGGTCTCAAAGTAGAAAATATTACATGGGACAATCTTGAATGTTTTTTCAAGGGAAATACTAAATGAAAGGAAGTGAAGCTACAAAAGTGGCATAGAAAATATTAAGATATAATAATGAGATATAAAGAAACTATTGATGATTACTTCACAAGATTAAATGAAGTTTTTATAAAATACCACAAGTCTTAGATATGTTTTGGAAGATTCTATAATTTCTAATAAACTCATGTGAAACCTTCATGACATGTTTAATTCTAAAATCTTCAATTTAGAAGTTAAATAATATTTATCTACAAATTAATTGAATAACTTTATTATTGACTACAAAATGATAAAATATAAAACATTAAAAAAGAATATTAAAGAAGAAATTGCTTTTGAAGAAATGAGAACGATGAAAATTCATGATTCTTAAGATCTTGATCCTTTTCATTATGAAGATATGGAGGATGATGAGTTGAATGAAAAGATAATGTCTCTTATCTCCCAGAACTATCAATGAGGAAGTGTAAATTATGGGGTAAAAGATCTACTCAAATGTTTTGAGTGTGGTAGAATCATGTATTTTTATAAGAATTTACCCAAAAATAAAACTGGTGAAGTTGAAGATCATTTTGAAGAAAAACATTAGTGGAATAACTTTGATAAAACTTCCAAAAAATAATGTACACTAGTGTATAGAAGAATATTTCTAAAAAAATAAGAATCATGTTAATTACGAAAGTTAAATATGACTCAGATGATATTGTTTGATCAGAAGATGAAAGATGAGAAAGAATCAAAACTTTCTTTTAAAATTTTGAGAATAAGGAATATTTGTTAAGTAGTGAAGATGGAGGTGAAGAATATTAAAAAGTGTATCATTTTAGATAAGAACTTGTTTCATGTCTCGAAAAAAATAGAACTATGAAGAAATAAACCAGAATGATGAATAAATACAATGGAAAAGCGTCTTTAGGAAGAAAATATGTTTCTATGTTGGAAGAATAATACATTCAGGTGATCTTAGGCTACTAACTAATATTTTTTGAACAGAGAATGATGGTTCAATACCTAAGTAATAATTTGTAAACTAAGAAAGTTGAATCCAATAAAACTCAATAAAAACTCCTTGAGGCTTAAAGAACCTTAAAAAAGTTTAATGAAAATTTTATCAGGCATTCATAAGTGAAAACTAAATCATCTAAAGATGCAGTAAAAGATTATTCCATGAATTGGGTGAATTATCCACATTTTTTTTGAAAAGGGGAGAATTATCCACATTAAAAAACATTCCAGATGTTTTTTTCTCACATTTCAGGTGTTAATAAAAGTGTTGGGAAATCTTGGGTTGAGAAGGGATGTGAAAAATCAATCACATCAACAAAAGTTGATAATTAATCATAGAAGAAGGTTTCCACACACCTAGAGGAAATTCTTTTTTCAAAAATGTTATGATCCTAGATGGTATTACTAGAGGGAAATATCATAATTCCATATAATACCATGATTCGATGGATTCTGTTGGTGTTGTGGAATTTATGGAGAAAATCGTACATTTTTTTGCATGATTTTTCAATTTCTCAAAGAAGGTATAAAAAAGGGGAATAAATAGTGGAAATGGAATGAATAAATTTCCTAAAACCAAAAACATTTTCAGAAAATAAACTTTCAATTTTTTTGTAGAGAATCCATTAGTACTACTGCACATGTGAAAAATAGAAGTTTTTCAGGCTGTAATCAAACAAGAATTCTTATTAAATGTATAATAACAAAAAAACTTCAGCAAAACATTTCAAGGTTTTTGGAATCCCCTATTTTTAGAAACTAAAAAATCTATATCTTTGGAAATTTGATGAAAAAGATGAGGAAATAACTTTCATGGGATATTCACCCCATAAAATAATTTTCAAATTTTGTATCAAATTTTTACAAAATTTTGCGGAATCTTATGATGATAATTTTTTTGAAAATCCAAATTCCTTAACAAAGGATCATGAAAATGATTAAGAAGACAAAAAAAATTCCAATGGAAGTGAAAGTGAAGAGAAAATAGATATATCATGACATAGAATAATCCTGTGATGGGGAAAGTAAAGATGGAAAAGAAACATTGAAATTTACGAACTCAAAAAAAAGGTTAAAATTAAAAATATACTTGAAAATAAAAAAATTATGATTTAGAACAAAATAAGGTTGATATTATATTATTAAACATCACTCATTTCACAAATTGAACCAGAATCAGTTTTCGAAGTAGTAAAACACAATTAATGGGTGAATGCAATAAATAGAGAGTTGGAACAAATTGAGAAAAATGAAACATGGTAAAATGTTCCATGTTCGATGGTTAAAAATGTTATTAGAACAAAATGGGTGTATATAAAAAAGTTGAGTGAACATGGATATGTTTCAATTAATAGAGAAAGACTTATTTATAAAATCTATACACATGTATAAGGTGTGGATTTTGAAGAAACATTTTCCCATATTACAAGAATAGAAACTATTATAATATTTATAGCAGTGGTTGCACAAAAAAATTACAATGATTTCCAGATGGATTTAAAGTAATATATCTTAAATGGTGAGATTTAGGAAGAAGTGTACATTGAGAATCCTTGTGGTTTTATAATTATTGAAAATATAATCAAGGTTTTTAAATTGATGAAATCCTTATATGGGTTGAAATAAGACCCACGATCTTGGTGTTGAAAACATGATAATTGTTTGGGAATGTTTAATTTCATTAAAGGAAATATTCATAGAATCTTATATGTGAAATAAGTTAACTCTAGAACCCTGATAGAAATTGTGCATATGGATGATATTTTTTTTGGAGATAAAGAAACATATTGTAATGATTTTTTTGAGGAAATAAAGAAGAATTTTGAGATGTAAATCATTAGATAATGTTTCACAAGTAAGAATAGTAAGAAATAGAGTTTGGAAAATTTTATCATAATAGAATTAGAATATATTATATCTATACAGGCTTGGACCACAATTTTGTGGATGAATGTTTTTTGGAAGATTTGAAAGTTGAAGTTTCAACACTATTGAAGATACTTTGTGATAATCAAGAGTGAAATTTATATTTATGAAAATCATGTCCAACACTCCAGTTAAAATCACATTGATATTAAGTTTCAATTCATCACAGAAAAATTTATTGGTTGAGATGTTTTATTGGAATATATTACAAAAAAATATTAAATTGCTGATGTTTTCACAAAATCTATGCCAAGGGAGATATTTAAGGAATTGAGGCTGCAACTTCATTTTCAACCTCCACCAAATACTTCATAAATACCATAAGTAAATCCCCCACTATTATTTGGATTATGTTGATGAAAGGGGATAATTTTTATAACTCTATCCTATGAGTGATAAGTTTATTACATAAATGAATTTGAATCCATGGTTATCATAAAATAGGGAAGGTAAAGAAAAGTGAGATAAAAATAAAATTGAGGGGAATCTTATCATACATGGATTCATAATTAATTGTCACCAATAGATGTAATTCCTTCAAAAAAATACATTATCCAATAGTTTTGTGTTAGGAAACTCTCTTTTGATAAAGGCTATGTTTTGGTAAAAGTTAAAAATATGATATGTGAAAAAGCTTCATTGTTGAAAAATGATGAGTTGAATAAATTTGTTAATAAGATTTGTCAAAAAAATAAGAAGTGGGATACTCAAGATCCTTTAGTATACTTTATTTTTAAAAAAGTTTTTTATTGATTTTTTTTCAAGAATGTTTTTAAAAAATAGGTGAATGTTATTAAATGTGTTTGTTAGAATGATTTTGAAGAATTAAATGTGAGAAAGTTAATAAATTTGGAAGTTTCATAATTTTCCATATCAAGTAAAATGGTGCATTTATGATCTTAAAGTTATCAATATCATTAAAATATCATGATTCATGATTTTGATAAAATAAGTGAAGTTGTTCAGGAGGATACATATCAAACACAACGAAATAGGATGGAAAAGTTGCAGGAAGTCCATAAGTGTAAATTTATTTGAAAAATAATTTTTTTTTTCTGATTGGATGATCCATTGGATGAACCATTAGATGAAGCATCTGGTAAAAATTCTATATTTGAATAATTCATGATTTGACAATGAAGGAGATGTTGTTTCCCTGAATCCTTCCATTCTAAATATTATAAGAGAGGCGTCAGATGATGAAGACCAATCATAGGTACTATAAAAAATGATTTTATAGGAGAAAGTTTGTGATTTTATACACAGGGAAGTTTTGATCCAATGCATCAAAGGTAGATCATAATACCAAGAATTTGTGAAAAATTTGGATGTTTTATTGTTACTGAGATTATTTGGTCATAAATAACATGAAAGAAGTAGTATATTCATCAAAGAATATATTAATGCCAATTCATCGGATGAGATATTGATACTGATTCATTGGAAAAGTTGTTGATTATGATCCTTCAGATGAGCTTTTGATATCGATTCATCAAATATATAATTTGTAAGAATCTCTAAAGTTGTTATTGCTGAGAGTTTTTGGTTTTTCAAAATGAGGAAGAAATGAAGTATCTCAAGAAATCTGATCTGAATTATTAAAAAAATACAAAGTGGGGATAAATTTTGTAATTGGACACAGTTCTCCAAAAAAAGAAAGAGTCAAATATTTTGATGTTTCTACCAGACAGAGATGGAGTAGGTAACTGATGTATTCAGAAGTTGAAATAATGTAGTTAACCATTTTCTTCTAACTTGGAGAAAAATACTGATAAAAGTTTTTCTTTTTTATATTGAGGGAGTTTTTTAATCATCAGTGGGTCAATATCATGTAACAAAGGAAGAATCATTTCATAGTTGTGAAGTTTTAATGATTTGGTTAAAGAATGTCCATCAGATAAAAATTTATTTACAAATTGTGAGCTGAGAAGAATGGAGTATTCATTGGAACCATATTGGTGAAGATGAGTCTGTCTCGTGTGGGTCAATAGGATGATATAAATGATGATTTTTCTCAAAAATCATTTTAGATGATTTTTTTAAGAAACTTTATAAGGTTCTAAATTCTAACAATGCTATGTTTTGTTCTTTCAATTGGTTTTTTTTATTGTTTAAATGAATGAAATTAGAGAATAGTTTAGAAAATGTTATAAGATTTTAGTTTACTTTAGAATAATTTAGAATATTTGATAATATTTTGAATGAAAATTGAAATTAATTTGAAATTTAGAGTTATGAATTTTGAGTGAGAAGGAAAAATGAATTGGTTTCCCACCCATACCTTTATTAGAGAACTTAAAAGTAGAGGTTAAAAATATAGTTTTACTCATAAATGATTAGAAAAAAAGAATTTAATGTTGAAAATATTTATTCTAGAGGTGATTTTTCTCAATCAAATTTATTTTTGTGTTGAATAATGTTTTCTGGATAGAGAGTCCTAATCAGAAGATCAGACATAGGTAATTCTAGATTACCAGATAGATAGTGTCAAACTAAGTGGATTGGTCAGATTTTTTTGAGTAGAAGTTTGAGAAGCATAGTTATGTTAAATATGAATATCATAAAGTCTTGGAATAGGTTTCAGTTGAGAAAATGTGTATCAGATTGGGGCTATCAGATTGAGTTTATTGGACGGAGTCCATTTGATATAAGAAAGGAAGACATATATTCCAAACATACCATTGTGGACAAGAAAGTTTCAAAGCTCTTTAATTTTGTATGGCTGAAATTTTGTAAAACAAATTTATAAAATGATGTGAGTCAATATAATATTTATTATTGGGAGATATAATGTGTCTAATGGGAGTTCACATAAGTTTTATTCCCTTTTTTGTAATATTTAATTTCATAGACCCACAGGATTGGCTATGGAAATGATGTTGGTTGTCACACTAAGGCCGAAACTTATAAAACATGGGTTCCTTGATTATTTTTATATTTTTTCATGAATTAAAATTTTCTAAAAGTTAATAAGGAAGAAACTCTAACAAGTTTTTAGGGTTATGTTTCTTAAAGTTTAAATTTTTAAAATGATAATCACTGATTGAATCCCCCCTTCTTAGTTATTTAATGATCCTTAGGAAGTTTAGAAACCACAAAAAACATGATTTAATTTTTTTTACATTAAACACATCAAGGAGGTATTCCATTTTCAAAACCATATTCCAAACAACCATTTTCCATCAAAACAATTTGTATGCATTTTAGGAAACTTTAGAAATCAATTTAGAAGAGAAAGCAGTCAAGGTACTAAGGAAAAATCCACATTATGAAACCACATACCTTGAAACAAATGGAATAACGACTCCCCTTTGATAAAGATAATAAAATATTAGTGGAGGGTCTCTGGAATTAAGATGATATCCTAGAACACAAAACATGAATCATTAATCTCTAAATAGACATGATCGATTACAAAGGAGGAAAAAGAGAATACTTACCACCCCAATTCCTAATCAACACTCCATGAGGATTATAGATCCATAAAAACTTCATCAATTCCATAAAAAAATTAATGAAATTTATATTATAAACCTAGAAAAAAATTCCAACTATGGAAGAATCTAAACCATTGATAGAAACTTGGGGAATTATAAGAACAAGGAGATCCAAGACAAGAAAAAAGATCAAATCAACAAGAGTAGTACATAGGTTTGATGAACACTTTAATCTAGAAAGGTAATTGAATTGTGAGAGAAATAACTACCCAAGATAGTATTCAATAATAATGGGATGAATTAAAGTCAAATTTAATTAATTTAGAATTAAAATGGGTATCTCAGGTGGAGCAAATACGTAATTGTGCCTAACATCACTGACCCAGAACGTTGCCACCAGCCAGTCGGCTGAGGCCATCAGCTGGCCGATATATTTTTAAAATATATTGAGCCTATGGAATGGATTGTGGTGTAGGAATAATTCATATAACACTAGAAACCCCAATGTATGGATGGAGAGATTCTTGTAGGTAGTCCCCTTGGCCATCCTACCACCGTCTAGCTGCTGGCCTTCACTAGCCAGATGATAGACTACCTGTATCCCTTCCTGTTATAGGACCACGTACACTCCTATTGAAACAACATGAGAACCACTAGAACTAAAAAATAAGAAAAAAACCTATCTAATAACCCATATTACCAACCAAAAAAGTAAGAATCTAGATAGAAAAAGGAAGGAAAGAAAACCTTAGATCAGAAAAAGTGTAGTACACAAAAACATTAGTGGGACATTATCATTCTCCCCAACATATTTATTTATACCAAAAGAATGATAATTTATAGAAGATTTACCTTCAAATATTTAAGGCCACTGCTCCCTCATCAAGGACTCCCACTCCCAAATCTCATGAGTATCAGAAACTTGTCTCCCCAGGACACGAACTAGAGGTATATGATTCCCATATAGAACCTTCATTTCAGAATCAATGATCTAAAATTATTTCTCTACCATACACAAATCAGGATATTCATTTAGGTATTCCCAATTAATAACATGGTAAGGGACTAGTTTATACTTTTATATTTGTGACACATGAAAAAAATCATGATTTGAAGAAAACTGTGGTGGTAAGGTTAAGTTATAATCTACCTTTACAATATATTCTATAATCTGAAATGGTCCCACATACCTAATAGATAGATTTAATTAATTTCTAAGCCATCATTTACCCAACCTAGGAGACACAATCAATAACACCAGATCACAAACTGAAAACTCAAAAGGGTGATGAAATCGATCCACATATGACTTGTACTAGATCCGAACCATTAAAAAATGCTATCAAACCAATTGGATCATCACTGTTGTATCCTCAACTAATCTTGGTCTAAAAAGGAAGATTTCATAGCCTCAAACCAATAAAGGGGAGAACTACATGGGTATTCACCACTTTAGAAAGCTCCAAATCATGAGTGAGACAATATTTCTCATGAGGATGAAGCTAAAGTGATCTATAATCCACTACATGATCTCCCTATATAAGGAAATATCTTAAACCTAATCCAGAAGCATCAGGGTAAACAAGGTAGCCCCATCTAACCTCAATTAATGTAAAATTTATTCCAAGGTCAAATGTTTCTTCATCTCATCAATGGAATCCTGAATCTTTGAATCCCATAAGAAATTCACCCACATCTGCGTGAGAGTGGTAAAGTGAGATTCAAGCTTCAATAATTCCTTAACAAGCCACAGATAATATCCTCCAAACCCTAAGAATCTACCTATATCAAATAAGTTATGTGGTTCTTCCCATGAAATGGAAACCAATTTTTTTTAGGATCAAATGAGATTCTATATTTATAGAGTACATGTCCCAAGAATTTGACTTCAAGGATCTATAATTTACACATTGATAATTTGTCATACAGGTGGTGATATCTCATAATTCCCAAATCTTGTCTCAGATGACACACACGATCTTATTCATTCATATATTACACCGTGATTTCATCCAAAAACACTGTAAACAAGTGTTAGAATACTCATGTAATGTTTAGTTCATCAACTCCATAAAGATAGAAGGAGTATTGGAAAATCCAAAATGAATGACAAGGAACCCAAAATGGTCATACCTTCTCCTGAAGAAAGTGTAAGGAAAATTTGACTCTTTTATTCTGAGTTGATGGTAACCAAACTGAAGATCAGTTTTAGAAAACCACCTTTCCCCATTTATACAAGTCAAAAAATAATCAATGTGTGAGAATAGATATATTTTCTTGATCATTTATTGATTTATCTTATATTAAATGATGCATAGGTGAGGATTCCCATCAAGATTCTTGTAAAAAAGAATAGGGGATTCCCAAGGTGAAACACTTGGGTGTACAAATCCATTAGACCTCAAATAATACAACTAAATTTTTTATCTCCTTCAAATGAGCTGAATCCATGCAGTAATACAACATTGATATCAGTTGATTTCTAGGTACCAAGTCGATCAAGAACTCCACCTCCCGCTCTGGGAGAAAACTCAAGAAGTTGTCTATAAAAACTTTTTGAAACTCATTGGATTTTTTTGGAAGACTATGAAGAGTAGATTAATATTCTAACTCTTCAATATAAGAAAAAAAATTAATAGGATTTGGAGAATAATAACTTATCCAATTGGACCTTGGATCCCATTATCCCTAATACACCTGAGAGCTCCCATTAGAAATAGTAAAGAAAAATGTAAAATTATAAAAATCAATATGATTTATTTGAGAAATAAATTAATATATCATATTAATCACATCAAAGAGTTTAGAGTTAGTAACCAAGAAATCCCATACCATCTCTACATCTTACATAAAGAATGAGCGTGAGGGATAATGAAACCCATGATTCATGTTCTTTCTTAGTGGTGTCTCCAATTCCATAATAAATGGAATGAGTTCCTTTGGATATTTCTGAAGATAAACCAAAAAAGATGAAAAAACGGATTAAGTGGAACCTGTATCAAATAAAACAGTAACTAAGGTAAAATAAATAGAGATGGAATCTCTCACGGTCATAGTACCTGCATCAACTTATACAAGCAACTCTTAAACTATGTGAAACTACTACATTTTGGAGGACTGTGCCTAGAACACTATAGTCTATAAATCATCAAACTGAACCATAGATCCTCTAGGTGTTTACAAGGATATACCAAAGGGAGGAATAGATAGATCTTAAAAAAACATTAGAATTGTACATGAATCCCACATGAGTGTCACACCATTGGAGGCATGGGGAAAAGCATGCCGTGTGTCTTGTTTGGACACACCGATAACATATCGATCCATTTCCATAGATTAGGGGGTTGGAAGAGACCTATGAGAAGCACAACCGCTGTACACCTATAAAAATTGTAAAGACTCAGAAATTTCAAGGGAATTTTTTTTCTTAAATACTATAGAATTTTACGAGTCTGTGGCTTCTGACGGCACATGATTCCGAGGCCCGGTGTGCCCGGAATCAATTTCCAAAGTTTAGCTCGGGTACGTTCAGTGAACGAATGAGTGGGTTTTTATATCTTTTGAACCGGTGCTCGAAATCGAAATCCGAGGGCATCGATGAAACCGCAGTAACGATAATTGCATAAGAAGACCTTTACTGGAGGTGCGTTTGATTGGGAGGAGTTGTTTAAAATTTGAGGATTAAATGTGAAGAAAATAAAATTTTGGTACAATATTATTTTCAACTTCTAAGTGGTTTAATCCTATTTGTGGGAGTTGGGATGGGACCGACTAATTCCTAACTCATCTTGTTAGGATATTTGTGAGTTGGGGCCCACACGATCCCCAACCCTTCAAATTACTTTAACTCCCTTAATCCCCCTTTAAGTTGGAAACTCCCCATTAATTTGTGACTCTTCCCTCTCTCCTCTTTAAACATGACAACTCAAGTTAAATCAATGAGGTGAGTTATGTGTTGAATTTTAAAAATTGAAATATTGACATGAGTAAATACAATAAGGCAAAGCCTTATTTTATTTTGGTTGGATTTTTTTGTGGGAAGAAAAGGGGAGATATCTCTTGAGTTATTTATGAAGAACTTCATCTTCTTCATTGAAGAAAGCCTAGACTTCGACGAAGAACACCGACACCAAGGAGAGCGATGTACCATTCTTTCCCCTCTCCACAGCCTGTGTGAGACGCCGTCCCCTCCTTGGATGCACGTCAACGCTATTAATCACAACGCCGAATTTTGTCATCATTGTTGAGGTAGGGGTTTTTCTTCAATCGAGTATTGTTCATCATCTTCGTGATATAAAATTAAGACCGCTTGTTATCGTTATAACGGGAGGAGGTCGGACCGCACAAACACGACCGATCCTCCTCTCCTTTTCTTCTTGGTCTTCATGGATCGTTGTGGTGAAGACAGCGCAGTTCTGTTGCATAGTGTGGGGATGAGAGAACCGCAGCCGGAGCAGGCTGCGGCAGAGGTGCGCGACGTCGTCGCACTGCGCCGGTGAAGCTAAAGGAACCGCAGCCGGAGCGGGCCGCGGCGATGGTGCGCGGCGCCGTCGCGCCGCGCCAGAGAACCCGAGGAAAGCCGCGGCCGAACCGGGCCATGGAGGAGGGTAACGGCGCCGTCACGCGGCGCCGGTCGGGGAAGAGCTGTGGCCTTTGGTCGTGGTGGTTCAACATGAGGCGACCAGTCAAGCCGGCCGCCGGCACACCCTGGAGGCTGGACCCCCGTGGGTCCAGTGTGGCTTAACCGGCTGGCCATAATGGCTGACCGTTACCCAGGGAAACCATGGGTTGAAACCCTCAGCTAGTAAGCAGGGCGGACCCCACTGGGTCCGCCATTCAGTTCCAAGGGGGCGGCGCTCCCCCTTCACACCCCGAGCCGGCTCCGAGTTGGGCCGCGTGGCCGCGCCCAGCGTCGGGCCGCTGGGCCGCGCCCAGCTGCGGGCCGGGTAGCACCCAGCCGCGGGCTGGGCCGCGCTAGCGGAGCCGGGCCGCACCCAACTGGGCCGGACCCGGACCTGGGTTGGGTCGACCCAGTTCGGGCCGACCCACGGGGTATTGGGCCGTGTCAGACTGGGCCCAAACCCCATATCTTCGGGCAGATCCGTTCACACGCCCATAACTTGGGCTACGGACCTCCGATCGATGCACCGTTAGTTGGGTTGGGATCCTTGGATCGAGATAGTCGTTTCGTTATATAACACTCAAGGTTTAGGAGAACTTTGGGTATGGTCGGGTTGGTTCGAATCCGAAACCAATCGGGCCCTCGGAGCGGAAACGGTTATAACTTGAGATCCGGGCATCCGATTGACGTGCCATCGACTTTGATGGATTAATTTTTGTAAGGTGGATCTTTTTATATACTTTACTTGTGGTTTGGACGTAGTTGGATTATGGTCAGGTTAGATTTTACCCAAAATCCAACTGGGCCCCTAGAACGGAAAAGCCGATAACATTCAGACCGGACGTTCGTTTCACGAAACGTTAGCGGCATTGGTAATCACATTGAGAAACTATCCCTTTGAGTATACCCTATGAGCGTTCGGGGTACAGTTGAGATACGGTCGGGATGGTTCATACATGAAACCAACCGGGCCCCCAGGACGAAAAGGCTAATAATTCACAGACCAGGAGTCCGATTGACGTGCCGTCTGTTGCGTTGAGACCCCTTTGACGAGGCGGACCTTTGTGATACTTCTTCGTGGGACTTTGTGATACTTAGAGTATCGACTAGTGGCTCGTGGAGCGGACCCTCCTAGAGACGAGTGTACGGAGTGCGGAGACCTACTAGCTGTAGACCTGATGACTGCTTGACCGATTCGAGTCAGAGTGATTCGATTAGCCCAGTGTATGGAGCGCCCGGTATTTGGCGGCAGACCCACGGTGGACGGAGGGCCTGGTAGTTGGTAGCAGACCCGCGGTACTCGACGGGAGGAGTACCTCTGACGGCTATTAGGGGGAGCGCCCGGTATTTGGCGGCAGACCCACAACGGATGGAGCGCCCGATATTTGGCAGCAGGTCCGCGATACTCGACAGGAGGAGTACTTCAGTTGTATAAGGTTAGTGAGTAGCACCTCAGAGTCGTGACAGGGCAACTGCACTCGACATAGGAGGAGTTCTCTAGCAGTTGTGGTTTCGATAATGAAAATCCTGGTTTGAGCTGAGTCATCGACCATTGTGTTTACCTCATGATTGATATGGGTTACTTGATAACTTAGGTGTATGTATGGGCATATACCTAAGTAGTGGTTATCCGTTGAATTCCTATGTGGATGATTTCCTATGTAGATTGAGTTGTGTTTTCCTGTGTGGACTGGGTTGTACTTGGGCTCGTGAGGTGGAGACGAACTGGGATTGATGACTTATGTATATGTATGGGCATATACCTAAGTAGAGTTGGTTGATACTACATGTTTGTATCTCTTCTTTGTGTATATCCTTGTTGGATTTAGTGAGACCTTGAGGGTACTGGGGTCCCTACTGAGTATCTTTACACTCACCCCTGCACGGGCTATGCCCGCACCTCGTTGTGTTGGATGCAGACAACAGACATCGCTGAAAGAGATCAAGAGTACTAGGACTGGACAGTACCCGGAGGTGGACCTCACGACGAGGCAGTACCCAGAGGTGGACCTCACGATGAGGCAGTACCTAGAGGTGGACTTCATGACGAGATGGTACACAGAGGAGGTTGGAGGGAGAGAGCATTGAGGAGGCTATTTGTACCTACCGTTCAAGTAGGATCCGAGGTGGACGACCCCGAAGATGCTTCTATTTTCCAGTTGTTTGTCTTTTCTGTTGTACTTTCATTCTGTTGTAGAAATACTTCTTCGTTTGGTTTGTATTCTAGCCCATTTACTTTTCAGTACTTTATTTTGTACTTAGTGTATTACATCCTCTTGTACTCTGGTTGGATGTGATTATGTTTTATAAAGGCAATGCCTTCCCAGATATCAGGATTTACGCCTTTGGTGCTAGTCGCCAGCCCCTAGCCTATGGAATGCGGGCTTGGGGTAGTCACGACATGGGCCCCGAGGACAGGTCGTGACAAATTGGTATCAGAGGATATGGTTCTACCACAGAACTCGCGACTCTGATCATTCCTTTCTGTGAAGCAATAGTGTTAAGGGTACCGAGTGTGGTCTTCAGTTCAGGGTGTCCAGTGTTGGTGCGACGGGCGATATATCCATACACCAGGACCCTGACTACTGATTTCCGACTTAGTGCACGAAAACACTGATTGCATGTGTGTTTCCAAAAAGGTTTAAAGTCAACTCAAACCAGGTAAGATCACAAGGTATAAATCATTGATCATGACGCATCTGTTATTTCAGGATGCCTCCCCGTGGATGACCAGCCAGAGCCCCGAGAGTTGTACGTTCTGACAGCCCGCAGAGCGATGAGGCCTTAGTACAGGGCCATATTTTAGTTGAGGCACCAGCGAAGACACCAGTGGTACTACAATTCGTTGGGCCACCGATGCCACCATCCCCAGCAGCAGGCGATGCACGCCTCTTGAGCGCGCTGCACGAGTTCCAGTGCTAGAGGCCACCCAAGTTCCGGGGAGAGAGGGACCCACATGTAGTTGAGGATTGGCTAGAGGCTGTGGTGAGAATATTCAGGCTATTAGGTACACTAGCGGACTTCATGGTGATCCTTGCTTCCAGCCTCGTTTAGGCAGTAGCAAGCAGTTGGTGGAGCCTGATGCTCCAGATGCATGACAAGGCGACACTCTTATGGGTAGACCTCGAGAGCCTATTCCGAGCGGAGTTTGTACCAGCCACCCTTCGAGCGGTGCGGATACAGGAGCTACTGCATCTGCAGTAGGGAAACATGACCGTAGCATAGTACTCAGTGAGGTTCACAGACCTCTCGCGCTACTCTACAGACATGGTACGAGACCCGATCTTCAAGGCGCAGAACTTCGAGCAGGGACTGAGGCACGAGATCAGAGCTTCGACGATCCCTCTCAGCATCCCGACTCAGGAAGGGGTGTTGGAGAGAGCACTCTTAGTGGAGAGTTTTCTTGCTGAGTAGAATTCAACAGCGGGACCCACCACTAGTCGACTTGCAGCGGAGTCTTCTGCAGCTGGCAGTACACAGATGTCATAGGGGTCCAAGAGGACCAGACCCACCGGTGGAAGATAACACGACACAAGTTCAGTTGTGCGGGGCAACTGGAGTGGAGCCAGAGCCAGTCGTGCCAAGAGAGGGCAGTGTTACTCCTGCGGCGGGCTTGGTCACATGGCACGTGACTGTCTGACCCGCCATACAGATGATCCGCAGATAGATGAAGAACCTCGCAGGCAGATGCAGAGGTTCGATCGTGGCAGAACGCAAGGAGATGGAGGTAGAGGTAGAGGAGCTGGCCGTACAAATGGAGCTGGACGACGCTTCGAGGTGTTTCCACCAACACCACCCGGAGGACCACCCCGACCGCAGGGAATGGGTGGATATGGGAGAGCTCAGCTTCAGCCAGCTGAATCATATGACTACGGAGCTCCAGAAGTAGGTGGACAGGAGCGGGACTAGATCTAGGCATAGAGGCCCTTGTTTTTAGTGCTTCAAGATTCATTTTTGTTGTTGTTTTGATTGTATGTGTCCTTGTACTATGATCAGCTGTAATAAAAGACACCTTTCTTTGTGACGTTTACTTTTCTGTCCACTCTTTTTGGTTGATACTAAGAGGTTATGGTTTAAAACCGTTGACTTGACCCTCACTTTTGAGATACCTACTGGAGGAGACCCAGTAACCACACACTACTGCCGACAGTGTGACTCGACCATGGGAGGCAAGAGTAATGGTTGGATCTCTTGGTAGTAGCGTCGAGGCCTTACGATGTCGTCCATGACTTGAAATAGTATCTTTCATGTCAGGATTGACTGTATTAGGCGAGGAACGTGGTTCATCCAGGGGATGAGACCAGATTTCTCCTTTCGGAAGAGGAGAAATCTCAGCAGCTCTTGAAGAACTTAAACAATGAAGGGTGGGAATGAGTTCTTACAATTGGCTAGTCTCACCCATTGATCGTTGAGTGAACGGTTTCCGGTTCTCTCCAACTCAATAGTCAAGTGTGTCTTCTCTCGAAAGGACATGAACCATAGACAGTGGTGATAGCTTGATTTCCTCCAGGACTATGACTTCATGACTGTTTATACTCCAGGAGAGGGGGACGTTGTAGCAGATGCTCTTAGTAGGAAATCAGGCATTCAACAGTTAGGAGTGGAGAGACAACAAATGAACGCGTTTCAGATATCGTTTGTGGATAGTGATAGAGCCAGCTCATGTAGAACCAAAAATGGTTCATGCTATGACAGAGAAGGCACAAATCATCCATGAGCAGATAAAGACTGCACAGAGTAGACAACAGTCTTTGCTGATAGGAGATAAGACCACATGAGTTCGAGGGTGATGACCACGACTTCAGACGGGTCTCACCTCGATGGGGTCTACGGAGATGTGGCCGAGGCGGAAAGAAATCTCCGTGGTTCAATGAACCTTTCTAGGTCCCCAGTAGAGTAAGAAAGATGGATTACCACCAAGCCTTTCCACCTCAGTTGCACCGGGTTCATGACGTCGTTCACATATCTCAGCTGAGGAGATGTATGCACGACCTTTTCCATTATCATCGACCACAGAGAGCTAGATATTGATGATGGGGGGACTTACACGAGGTTCTAGTACAGGTTGAGGATCAACATGAGTGGGTCCTACAGGAATTGTTAATTCCTCTAGTGTGCTTTTTTTTGTAGCACGCGAACCTCTAGGGAATCACATGGGATCAGGAGGCTTAGGTGCGTGCTCGGTACCTCTAGTTTCCCTAGTTTGTGTTGTAGCTTTACAGGGACGTAAATCCCTGATGTGGGAGTAATGTAATGTCCCGGAAATTTCAAGGAATTTTTTTTCTTAAATACTTTGGAATTTTACGAGTCTGTGGCTTCTGAAGTCACTTGATTCCGAGGCCCGGTGTGCCCGGAATCAATTTCTGATGTTTCGCTCGGGTACGTTCAGTGAATGAACGAGCAGGTTTTTCTATCTTTTGAACCGGTGCTCAGAATCAAAATCCGAGGGCACCGATGAAACCGCAGCGTCGGTAATTACTTAATAAGACCTTTATTGGAGGTGCATTTGCTCTGGAGGAGTTGTTAAAAATTTTAGGATTAAATGTGAAGAAAATAAAATTTTGGTACAATTTTATTTTCTACTTCTAAGTGGTTTAATCCTATGTGTGGGAGTTGAGGTGGGACCCACTAAATCGTAACTCCTTTTGTTAGAATATTTGTGAGGTAAGGCCCACACGATCCCCACCCCTTCAAATTCCTTTAACTCCCTTAATCCCCCTTAAATTTGGAAACTCCCCATTAATTTGTGACTCTTCCCTCTCTCCTCTTTAAACATGACAACTCAAGTTAAATCAATGAGGTGAGTTTTGTGTTGAATTTTAAAAACTGATATGTTTACATGAGTAAATAAAATAAGGCAAAGCCTTATTTTATTTTGGTTGGATTTTGTTGTGGGAATAATAGGGCAGAGAGATCTTGAGTTATTTCTAAAGAACTTCATCTTCTTCATTGAAGAACGCCAAGAATTCGACGAAGAACGCCGACACCAAGGAGAGCGATGTGTCGTTCTTTCCCCTCTCCGCAGTCGGTGTGAGATGCCGTCCCCTCCTTGGACGCACGCCAACACCGTCATCAAAACATCACCACGTGATGCCGTCAACTGCGACGCCGAATTTTGTCATCGTTGTTGAGGTAGGGGGTTTTTCTTCAATCAAGTTTTGTTCATCATCTTCATGATTTAAAATTTAGACCGCTTGTTATCGTTATAACGGGAGGTGGTCGGACCGCACAAACACGGTCGATCCTACTAACCTTTTCTTCATGGTCTTCATGGATCGTTTTGGCGAATATGGTACGTTGTCGTTGCATCGCGCGGGAATGAGAGAACCGCGGCCAGAGCGGGCCATGGCGGAGGTGCGCGGCGCCGTCTCGCCGCGCTGGTGAAGCCGAAGGAACTACGGCCAGAGCGGGCCGCGGCGGCGGTGCACGACACCGTCACGTGGCGCCAGAGAACCCGAGGAAGGCCGCGGCCGAAGCGAGCCGCGGTGAAGGGGCGTGGTACCGTCGCGCCGCGCCGGTCGGGGAATATCTACGCCCTTTGGCTGTGGTGGTTCAACAGGAGGCAGCTGGTCAAGCTGGCCGCCGACACACCCTGGAGGCGGGACCCTCGCGGGTGCTACGTGGCTCAACCGGCCGACCATAATGGCCTGCCGTTATCCAGAAAAACCGGGGGTTGAAACCCCCGGCCAGAAAGCAGGGCAGACCCCACTGGGTCTGCCGTTTGGTTCTAAGGTGGTGGCGCTCCCCCTTCGCACCCCACGACCGGCTCCGAGCCGGGCCGCATGGCCGTGCCCAGAGGCGGGCTGTCGGGCCGCGCCCAGCCACGGCCCGAGCTGTGAAAGCCGGGCCGGGCCGCGCCCAACTGGGCTGGACCCGGACCCGGGTCCGGTCGACCTGGTTTGGGCCGACCTAGTGGGGTATTGGGTCGGGTTGGACCGGGCCCAAACCCCCTATCTTCGGACAGATCTATTCAAACGCCCATAACATGGGCTACAGACCTCCGATCGATGCAACACCTATTGCATTAGGATCCTTGGATTCAGACGGTCGTTTCGGTATATTACAATCATGGTTTAGCAGAACTTTGTGTACAACCAGGATGGTTCGAATCCATAACCAACCGGACCCTCGGAGCGGAAACAGTTATAACATGAGCTCGGGACGTCCGATTGATGTGCCGTCAACTTTGTTGGATTAATTTTGGTGAGACGGATCTTTTGATATACTTCACTTGAGGTTTGGACATAGTTGGAGTATGTCTGGGTTGGATTGTACCCAAAATCCAACAGGGCCCCTGGAATGGAAAAGACGATAACATTTTGACCGGACGTCCGTTTGACGAACCGTCAGCGGCGTTGGTAATCACATTGAGAAACGATCCCTTTGAGTATACCCTATGAGAGTTCGGGGTACAACTGAGATACGGTTGGGTTGGTTCATACACGAAACCAACCGTGCCCCTGGGACGAAAAGGCTAATAACTCACAGACCATGCATCTGATTGACGCACTGTCTGTTGCATTGAGACCCCTTTGATGAGGCAGACCTTTGTGATACATCTTCGTGGGACTTTTTGATACTTGGAGTATAGACCAGTTGCTTGTGGAGAGGAACCTCCTGGAGATGAGCGTATGGAGTGCGGAGACCTAGTAGCTATAGACCTAATGAATGCTTGACCGATTCGAGTCAGAGTCATTTGATTAGACTGATGGATGGAGCACCCGTTATTTGGTGGCAGACCCATGGCGGACGGAGCGCCCGGTAGTTGGAAGCAGACCCATGGTACTTGACGGCAGGAGTACCTCTGACGGCTATTAGGGGGAGCGCCCGGTATTTTGGCGGCAGACGCACAATGGACGGAGCATCCGATAATTGGCAGCAGGCCCGCGGTACTCGACAGGAGGAGTACTTCAGCAGTCTAAGGTTAGTGAGTAGTGCCTCAGAGTCGTGAAAGGGCTACTGTACTCAACAGAGGAGGAGTTCTCCAACAGTTGTGGTTTTGATAATGAAAATCCTGGTTTGAGCTGAATCATCGACCTTTGTGTTTACCTCATGATTGGGATGGGTTACTTGATAAATTAGGTATATGTATGGGCATATACCTAAGTAGTGGTTATCCGTTGAATTACTGTGTGGATGATTTCCTATGTGGACTGAGTTGTGTTTTCCTGTGTGGACTAGGTTATACTTGGGCTCGTGAGTTGGAGCCGAACTGGGATTGATGGCTTAGGTATATGTATGTGCATATACCTTAGTAGAGTTGGTTGATACTATGTGTTTGTATCTATTCTTTATGTATATCCTTTTTGGAATTAGTGAGACCTTGAGGGTCTCAGGGTCCCTACTGAGTATCGTTATACTCACCCCTGCACGGGCTATGCCCGCACCTCGTTGTGTTGGATGCAGATGAGGGATATCGCAGACAGAGATCGATAGTACTAGGACTGGACAGTACCTGGAGGTGGACCTCACGACGAGGCAGTACCCAGAGGTGGACCTCACGATGAGGAATTACCCAGAGGTGGACTTCACAATGAGACGGTACATGGAGGAGGTTGGCAGGCGAGATCATTGAGGAGGCTATATGTACCTACCCTTAAGGTAGGATCCGACGTGGACGAACCATAAGCTACTTCTATTTTCCAGCTTTTTTTCTTTTCTGTTGTACTTTCGTTCAGTTATAGCTATTCTTATCAGTTGGGTTTGTATTTTGGCCCATTTACTTTTCAGTACTTTCTTTTGTACTTAGTGTATTACTTTCGCTTGTACTATGGTTGGATGTGTTTATGTTTTATAAAGGCAATCCCTTTCCAGATATCGAGATTTACACCTTTGGTGCTAGTTGCCAGCCCCTGGCCTATGGAAGGCGGGCTTGGGGTAGTCGCGGCATGGGCCCCATGGACGGGTCGTGACAAAAATAATTTTTCTTCCTTTTACCTTTAAAAAAACCACTAGAGATTCCATAAGATGAAATAGAAACTCCTATCAATCCTGTCTTACCTTCCAGGTAAAGATCTACCATCAAGGACCTATCCCCCACTTCAACATAGGTGGTTGGCCTCAACATAATGACTTAAGACCAGATATCATCTTGAATATCCATTTGAAATCCCTAAGCCTTTATATTCTCATTAGACACCACATTAGAATAAAACATGGAGAGATCTATGAAATGATTATTAGGATCATAGAATGACATCCTTTCTCAATATTGGGACACTCTATGTATTTTTTTTTGTGTTCATAGAATCCAGGAAGAGATAATTGGTTAAAATTACCTTTAATTCCTTCCAGTCCAAGACCTCATGATTCTAAGCTAGGGAAATAGAGTCCCCCACAATCTATTCAAATATTTGGTGTTAAATATGATACATTTTTCCTGGACCGACTCACGAGTCTCCATAAATTTGAAAATACTCTAGATATTTACATACTAATCATTCACCTCTCAAAGGCCATTTATCCCTTTTAAGGAATATGGATTTAGGAAAATAAATTTCTATGTTTGAGTCATGTCTTAATCCCTTTATGGATTCTCCTTTCTAACTTGAATAGGGGTACGTTCCACACCTTGGAATATAGTTCATAACACATGCACCACCACTTTGATTATGTTATGATCAATTGGAGGGTTTCAATATCATGGTTCATCAACAACAACCTCTATAGGAATTGCTGGAAGTCTTTCGGGAGGCATGATACTATGCATCAACTTCCAGAGTGGTATAATAATATAAGATCCAAGAATCAATTCCAGTTTAGAATATCATAAAACAACTATAAATTCCATGAAAATAGAAAAATAATGACTTGGATTTAAACTCCTCATATCTTAAAATACATAATTCCCAATAACACATGGAAACTCAAGGCTCTTCATGATGATAGATGGAATGAAACTCACTCAAAAATTTCCCCTTAAGTTCCCATATTCCTATTTCCCATCTACCAAGACATCCCAAAGATACCTATTGATAATGAATAATAAATTACATTCCATAAATAATAGATTTTCATGAACTACACTGAACTTTCCAAAACAATCCGTACCCTAAATGGTTCCAAACATGGCCCGAAGGGTGTTCCCAATCTCTACAGGCTGGCAACAATTGCCTAGGAGTTAACAAGTACCTATTGGAACAATTTAATCATAAATAACTTGAAGAATGTTTATAAAAAACAGAATTTATTGATATGAAAAAATAAATACAACAACATATGATTATAATTATCTGTAAAACAAGTACCAATACATCAAAAAATGCTAAAGTACTGAAAAGTTGCAAAACTGAACATCATGTGACACAATTTCATCTCCAGAACCTTACACACTACCAAGGAATAAACTATTTTCCTCCCCATAATTCCTTCCCATTACCCACCCCAGATATAACAATATCTACATAGACCAAAAGGTGTATAGAAGGTGTGAGTAAAAGAGCCTATTAAGAATACACCTAGAATTTCATTAGAAAAATTTATAAAATAAACCAATTATGATCAAATAAATAAAACAAAAGAATGTGACAAAGTTCTAAATAAATCAAGGAATTACTACGCCTTTTCAAAAAATAATAAATCATGATAAGTAACAGGTTTCCAAATAATTTTAGTACAAATTCCAATAAAGCATTTCAAGGATAACCAATTAACAAAACAATCACATATATACAATTAGTTTTAGTTTAATGAGGATCCTATTTACTTCATAGTGATTAGTATGCCTTCTAGTGTGTACACTACCCTGTAATAATGAGTCCATGGGGGTAAGAAAACACTCCAAATAATGACTCTTTTCCACAACATAGGAAATATAGTACACTCATTACCCTAAAAGGATAATAATTGGGGGAAATTTTTCATCTCCAAGGATGGTTCCATGCCTCATCATCGATCAGTTTTAGGTTTATCAAAATAATTTCATAAAAGGTAATATAATCTATGAAACCACACAATACATTATTTTAATCCATTTATATTAAAAACACTGAGGGGATATTCCATATTTAAAAGCATATTCAAAATAGAATTTTTATATGGAAAAATTTTCATGCCTTTTATAAAATTTTAGAAATCAATTTAGAAAAGAAAGTAATCAATTCCCATATTATAATTCCAAGATAAAAAAATAATTACCTTGAAAAACGTGGAATTAAAACTCCCATAATAAAATGATATTCTAAGGTGTTATGAGGGCCTTAAGAATTAAGAAGATAACCTAAAATATGAACCCTCAATAATAAATCACCAAATTGACATGATCTAGAACAAATAAGTCCATAGATAACACTTAGCACTCTAATTCATGATGAAAAACATTAAGGATTCAATATTCTACCAACCTACCTTAATTCCATAACAAATCTAAAATGAATTAATATTATAAACCCTGATCAATAGTTCCCACTTTCAAGAAAACAAAACCATTTAGATAAATATGAGGAATTGTTAGAAGAAGGAATATAATCCAAAAACAAATATCAACTAACCAATAGAGGTACATTGGATCGATGGGAACTTTGGTCCACCTAGGGAATTGGGTTGAGAGAGATAAGTACACCTTAAGAGTGTATCCAAGTTGAATGGGATGAATTAGTTTTTTTGAGTGATGATAGATGTAGTTGATCCTTGTACCAGGTTATGTCCATAGTGTGGTTGTGAGATATATTATATATTGTATGTTTTGTTATTTCATATGATATCTCATCCACATTATTTAAGGAAAAAGACACCTATTGTAATTTGGGAGGGTGTTTTAACCAATATCCTGATGGTGGGATGGATGGATGACTACCGCTATGGCCCCACTCTCTTCACTTTATAGTATTACGTACTGTTATTAACAGTAGTTAGTTTTCTTTATATATGTGTATATTGGATTGTAATGGATTGTGGTAATTTCACACACAAGTATCTTGGGATATAACATCCAAAGGATTAATATAGGCATGAAATGTATAAGTTGTAATGGCATACGTTACCTTACTCAGTGTATGGGATGTGATGGATTGAGGTATAATACCTGATGTATGATACACATAATATTGGTTGTGGGGGATCCCAAGAACTTCTTGGTAACTATATGAAGATGCGATATAGGATGATGAGATAATTTGATGCACAAGATTTATGTTGTGATAAATATACCATGTTTTTATGGGTTGGTTTACGTTTGGACAAAGTTGGTTTAGGACGTATGACATTGGGGTAGAGAGGAACACCCATTGGGAAGTAGTTTTTGGGTACCCATGTTGGTTCATTACTATAATATTGGATCTCTTGTATGTGATAATTGGTGAGAGATATTCATGGTGAGGCTGGATAGTTAGTATACCTTTTTAGGTGAAAATTTTGTTTCACTTGTTGTTCACTAGGTTTTAGTACAATTTGTTTATGTTTTCCATAAGAGTATTTAGGGAGGATTCTATTGAGTATACTGTTATGATCACCCCATCTATTTATAAAATGCTTTTAGGTTAGTAGGATTTGGTTATATATTAGGATTTATATTACTAGATTATGGTTTTAGAGAAGGTGTTTGGGTGTTGAAGTCGATTATGAGTTTATATTCTGGTACTTTTAATTCCTTTTCAAATGTATTAGTTTGTTATGATATTACATGTATGCACTTGAGATTTCATTTATCTATCTACGAAGTATTTGATTAGTTTATCTGTCATATCTCACTCTTATGAATGTTCTCTTAAAGGGTAATGAATCCAATTTGTATGTTCATTATACACTAGATGTTAGTCACCTACCTGGGGCCTACAGGAGGTGGGAGTCGAGTTTCATTATCTCTCTTTATTTATTTTCAGCACATAAGGGGTACCTTTGGATGAGAAGATTGGGAAATTTTTCATCATTAAATAAAACCTCATAATTAAGATTTTTTATCAAAGTGAATAAGATTCTAAATGATAGCTTCACACTAAATAAATAATTATCCAAAATTGTGGGAAATAAAAACATCTAAATGATATTTTGTCTAGAATAAGTGTTAAATTGATTTCTATTTAATGAAATTTACACACATTCCTTATTAGTACTGAATAATCCTATTCATTAATAAAAAATCCTTATCATTAGTTTAAATTATTTGGTTTTATGGATACAACTTTTATTAATATAACATTTTTAATAAGTTTTTGAATTTTTTTTAAAATTATATTTTTTAATAAAAAGCAAAACATTTTCTTTGAAATAAAAATTTCTGTTATTCCATCCACTACAAAGACACTCAAATTTTTATATTATTAGGTTAACACATTTTGGTAAAATCTATCACAAGAATTTTATTTTTTACGGTTCTTCTTAGATTAAATACACATTGAAGAAAATATCAGGTATAAATTTAGTATTTTTCTTATTTTATAATACATCCAAGAAAATAAGGACCAAACTTATTAGAATATATCAATAAAATATACAAACAAAACATTCATTTTCAACGTTCTATTTAAAATATTATTTAAAATATAATTTTAAAACTTGTACATTTTAGTTCAAATAAAAAATGATCATAATTAAAATTTAGGTGACTTTTCTGATTTTTTAGTTTAAAAACATCATCTATTAATAAATTTATTTATCATCATTTGGGGATTTTGTACATTTTATAGATAAATATGATTTTTAATTGTTTTTTAATAATATAATATATTTATTATAAGGAATTTATGTCTTTTTTCATTCTCATTATTGATGAGACTAACTAAATATTATTGCGTTTTGAGTATTGTAGTTTCTATTTTTTGAAAAGATATGGTGATCAAGATGTGTATTATCTTGTGCACTTTACTGGACTTGATAAGGTTTTGGTTGATTTTTTCCCTACTTCATTTCAATATTTTATACTGAAGGATATTTTGTGTTAGGTAAAAAAAAAACGATTTTGTTCATATTTATCATAACACGTTTTCAATGGTTTTCAAAATGAAAAACATACATCATATTGTAATAATATTTTGTAATTTGTCAAAATTTTTAGTTTCTATAGAAAAACTATAGTTCTCATTCATTCCACCATTCAGGACACAAATACATTTCCTTATTATTCTATAATCCAACTAAATTATCAAAATTTTCCAAGAGGTTTGAACAATTCATCAATGAAACACTATAAACAAAACCCTACCAATTAATAAAATTAATCCTAAGAATCATAATGTATATTACACAAAAAATAATCAATCTTTATGGATGCAAAATATATCAAGTATGACTATGTCAACATTATATTATATCTTTCTATTATTATATATATTTAAAAGGAAAATATAAAAAGATCATATAGATAAAAAATAATATTAAAGTACCACATAAAAGAATGAATTATATAAAATTAAATAAAATTTTAATAATAATAAAAATTACTAAAATCTTGAAATTAATTAATTTTAAATACATTAAATATATATTTTTAGGTTATTATGAACTTAATGTCACTTAATGAATTTAAATTTTTTATTTTATAAAATCACACACACACACAGAGATATATATAAACATATAATTATATTCATAAGTCATTTAAAATTAACTATAATTTTTTTAACACTTTTTCATGTAACTATTAAATTATTTACAAACATTTCATGACATTTATAAACGATATTTGATTCATAAGAAATATTATTTTAATTTTTTTATTAATAAAATTATGCACCTTACATGATATTAACTTCAAAAACAATTCTTTAACATAATATAATTTCATGAATTAAAAAAACTATGGTTCTTAAATGATGTTATTTTTAAAATTTAGTGTCCCTACATTAATTAATGTTAAAATCAATGATTCCCCAACATTTTTTAAATTAAATTCCCTTATGAATGGATTAATTGTTTTGTACCATCCGTTATTAACATTTTTCAACATTCAAAGACTTACACTCACATTTTCGTGTGGATAAGACAATAATTATCCCCTAATATATGGAGAACCAACCCACATTTTTAATTAAGTTAAGAAATACATTTCTTAATAAAAAATACATATTTATAAAAAATATCAACTATTAAACATAGAGTATGTATTTCATATTTTCTTGCATATTCACTAAATTAAAATATATATACAAATATTCTTACCTCAAAATAATTTTACAACATATTGAGATAACATTAAAATAAAAATTTAAAAGGGAATTTTCTTGGATGTCGGGTTGACCAGTATATATCAAGACCAGTCAGCTTAAATATATGTTCCTTTTTTTTCATACTTCCTTTTAATCCATATAAAATGAGATGTATTATTTCTAGTTCATATTTTATTCATAAATATGGTGATTTATAGTCTATTTTTGTGGAAGTGTGACCCATTAAGACCCCTTGTGGTTAGAAAAAAACCTTATCACATGTAAATGATTTTTTAATTTCTTGAAATATATATCTATTTAGGAGAAAAAATTATCACTCTCATTAAAGTAACAACAATATTTCTCCATTTATATCAATACATTAAAGAAAATATCCATAATCAAATAACAGAATTTATTCGGAATAAGGATATTAAATTTATAAAAATATAAACAATTGTTCAAAATTTTAAAATTATTTAAATATAGAATCTAAAATCAAAGAAATCATGGGGACCTAACATGGTTTTTATACATGGATTAAATTTTAAATTCAATGGATTTAAACCATTATGTAGAATTAGAACACTCTAGGGACCCTTGGTAGGTAGTAGGTTCAACATTTATGAACATTACTTTATCATAATTAGGTATGAGAATTCCATATCTATTAGGTCTTAATGAATACTACCTAACATTCATGGTTCATATGTAACTTTAGCTATTTCTTTCTCAACATCTCTTTATGGAACCATATCGACCTCTATCTCTAGAATACTTCATGTTTACTAGTTTTGAACTTCTTCAAGTTCAAATTTCCATCAACTAACTACTTGATCCATGTATTTTATCTCGAAGAAAATACCATCTCAATTCAAAAACACTAATTTTTTAATAGGATTATAGAAATAATATACATTTTTTTCATTCTTATAACCAAAAAAATAATACTTTCTCTAACTTGGATCCAATATTTTTAGAATAAAATCATTGTATGTGTTATTTTCAACCCCAAATACAAATAATATACATAATGGGATGTTTCTTTGTCTATATATCATTTAGTGTCTTTATGATTTCTTTTGATGGAATGTGGTTCAGTAAGAATGAAAAAATATTTCTAAAAAACCCCCAAAATATAATTGTAATGTTACACTAATTCATCATTGATCATAATTTTCCACAAAAGGTACGATTCCTCCTCTCAAACAAATTATTCCAGTATGGTGTTCCAAGAGGAGTGTTTTGTGGAATAATTGCACAATATCTTAGATGGTTAGTGAATTATTGGCTCAAGTATTCACCACCCAAATTTTATTATAGGATCCTAATGATTTTACCCATTGATTTTGTACCTCATTATGAAACTATTGAAAATTTTCAAAAAGTTTCATACTTCTCTCATTTGGGTAAAAAATTCATATAGATTAAAATCATAAATGAAAGTAATGAATTATCTAAAACCAAAACATTATTGAGTACTCATTAGTTTACAAACAAAACTATATATGAGATCGAATAGTATACAAACCCTTTCAAATTTTAAACTGAAAGGTTCTTTTTTTATATTTCCTAGTAAACAAAATTCACAATTATCAAATTATTTATAATTTAATGGTTCCATTAATCCATATCTTTGGAGTCTCTATATTTGTTTCTTATTTATACATACATGGAGATAGTACTAATGATAGGTGGGATTAAAATCAACCCTAAACTTCTTATTTTGAATGTTATAAACTAGATTATCCATATCTAGAATATATAATATATTGATCATATTACCAATGCCACAAAACATCTCATTCATATATATATAATGGTATTTTTCATAATAGTGAATGAAAATAACTTTTTGTAAATACAAGATATGGAAATTAATATTTTGGTTATGTAAGGAACTTAATAAAAATTCCTTATTTCTAAAATTAATCCACTTGGTAATGTCAGATCATAAGTGATAACTTATACATAAAAATTTTCTCCATTTTTGACATGGATACCCCTTTAACCCGTTTTGAATTACTTCATATATTTGATTTTGTGTTTGTCAGCACAAATGTGTGACACACATCTTGTATCCAATACCCATGAGTCCGAGTTAGTAAAATTTTCTACTATAACATTCACATAGAGATGCTCATAATTCTTATCTTTGAGAAAAATCACAACCATAATGAGAAAACTTTAACTATATTATAGGCTATACCTACAAGTGATCTAAAAATGTTTATCATGAAGTAAGTCATTATATTGAATGGGTGAGTGTCATGTTTTATATCATTTCATCATGGAATTTTAATGAATATACTACCACTAAAAATTATTACCCTATACATTATATCTATATAGTGTTCCAAGATCTAGATTTCATCTATCAATGACCCAAACTTAGTATGAAACTCATAACTTAGTTATTTATAAAAAAACCAATCACAATAATTGTGATTCTTAGATAGATGTGCAGGAAAATATTTGTCCATATTAATCATATAGATAATAAACTCAACTATATTACTCTGGTATACAAACAATTAGGTTTTCCTAGATAAATTCCTCTCAAATATCACAATAGGATGTGGTTACCTACCCCTTAGGATTAACCATTCCAACCTTTCCTTACTTAATATTATCCATGGCCACCCCACTTTTGTGTGAACCTACAAAGTTGGATATTCGAGTTCTCAACATGTGATTACATTATAGGGAAACTAACAATTAGTATTTTAGGGATTTTATTTTAAAATACATACTAGTATAACATATATCACTTGTATGTAGAACCCATTTCATCTCATAAATTTTTTATTGTCTCATGTTTTTATTCATTTTTTATACATGATTTTAAAAATTTTGTTTTGAAATCTCAGGTTCATTAACCAAATTAATGTCTTCACACCATATTAATGTCTAAATATTTATAGAAATCACAATATTTTGTTACTCACCAAAAAATAACCTACAAAAAAATTTATTCATATCCAAAAGAATATCAGGAATAAGGTATATAAAATCATCATGAATAGTCTAGGGGTGAAATTTATCCAACCCCTCAAATTTATAGAACAAGGCATAATATTCTTGGATAGTGGGTAGTCTAACCCCAAATCCCTCTCTCGAGGGAGGGTTAAGAGAAAAATAAATTCATGATTTCTATAAAACTAAATAAAAAGAAACTAAATCCAACATAAATTATCAATATCATAACTCCAGAAAGAAACTGAGGTCAAGGTAGATGAAAATTAAATCTTATGATATCACACTTAGCATATAATTTTAGACACTATCTCATTTAATAAATTTATCACATAAATTTATCATTCACAATATTTATACTAATCAATAACTTTATAAACATGAATATAATATACGAATATAAACTAATAAATAAAAACTATATTTATTTTTCAAAAACATAAAGAATTATTAATTTTTAATATTTTATTGAGATATCAAAATTCACATTTTATAATTCATAAAACTTATATTTTATAAACCATAAGTAAAAATATCAAAAATATTTTTTTTAAAAATTTAAAGGCATGCCATATTTCATGACTGATAATCTTATTATCAGTCATAAAATAGACCTGATAGATAGGGGAGAAATAGTCGTTGATCTAATCATATTCTATGATATAACTATAATTTTATGCTACTGTGGTATCATTGAATGTGATTAGATCTATCGTAAAGATCCTTTTATATTTTATGATATAAATGGTATTATATTTACATCTTGATCCACAGTTTCCATGAAAATTCTACACTCATTCATATTTTATTATATCATATATCATATGATATGAAATAATTCCAACCCTAAGGATTATTTTTTACCATACCTTTTCATATAATATAGTCATGTGCTACCACTAACCAAAATATAAACAATATAATTTATCTAATTTTATGATATATGAAAAAATTATTTGTGATATTAATTTCAATGAAATTCCTATAGATTCACATATTTAATCATATAAGAACCTATATTTGACACTTTTGATAGATTTAAGGGTACCATAGTATGATCTTAGGTAGAAAAAACAAACCCATTTTTGGAGATATGTATCTTAAAAGATTCAACATACATGAAAAATGAATAAAACAATATACCTAAAACACTGTCGCATTATCCTCCATATTCTTCTTTGATGGAGAAAGTTTTATGGTGATCATAAAATCTGAAAACAAAGGCCTCCTACCTCTATGGGGATACACATAACATAGAGAATAGCCATATCTTAAGGATTTTTAAATGATGAAGGGGTTTTATGTACTTCACTGTGTAACAAATGGTGTTTTGTGAAGAAGAGATCTTGAACCTACTTTTCATGTAACATGTGACACCAATAGGAGGGAAAACTTATCTTATATAGGCATCATTTATGCTCTTTATTTAATGAAGACCTTTGACCATATTTCATGTATCGGGTGCCATATCATGGATCCCATACATTACTAATCTTTGTAGTTTTCTTTATCAAACACTTCAATAATGTTTTATCTTATGATAAATAATCCATGTCATGGATTATAATCTAAGGATACCATGTGAGAGGTGGTGGCTAGATGCATTCCCTTGCATGGAAGAATTGCCATATACCTTATCATACTATATAATATTGGCAGAAAAAACATCCCAGTACACATAGCATAAGACATAATATTAATCTGATGCATATCATACCATATGATTCCATGAAATCATAAGATACGAATCACCCATTTTAAGTTAATATTCATCACTTTCCACAAGAAATTTTCAAAAATACTATATAAATTCATTCCAGACAACTGAACAATCAAGATCACGTTCTTTTATAACATGTATATGTGTCACACACCTTGAAACTATGACATGCATCTATTATATGTTCGTATGAAAACATTAGAATTTCCCATTATTATAGGTTCTGAGCATAGCATAATCACTATTGGGGGGCATGATATTAAAATTTATTTTAATTTAGAGTTTCTAGAAACATAGAGAGAGTATATTTCATGTTAAATATATATTTAATTTGTTTATGATTGAAAGAAATCACTACAACATCTTAGGATCCTTTCCACGACGACATAGTGAATATTTCAAAAAACCTTTCAGATTAACTTCATTTCACTATAAGGATTAAAGTGTATAATCCCTCTAGAAATGATTAACATGCGCTCCATTTACCTTTGATAAATGCCAATTGAATTATAGGTTCTATCATAGTGAATCAATTGTAGTTAATTTTTTTTGTCCTGATCACTCTAAGATTATTCAGGCTATGGGGAGTTCTTAATATTCTTGAGTGGAAGTAGGGATGAATTCGAGAGAGAGGGGGAGAGAGATAGATATAGAGAGATAAGTCTATTGTGAAAAATATTTTTATATTCTCAATTTTGGATTAATTATACACAATAGACACAACCATCTATTTATTAAGTTAGGGTTTAGATTAAAATATTATTTAATTGTATACCATCCCATAAATAATAAAATAATATTTTATCAAGCCTCATGTCATATAATAATAAAAATAATATTATTATTTTATGGTGTGAAAAGAATTTCTTGCTAAAAAATATTAGTTTACCATCATATATATTAATATTCATTTCGTAAAGAGATCGTGATCTAATCAAATCCCTTATAATTAATTAAATGCCTGAATAAATATTTTATTCACAGTCTAGCTAATAAATATATTTCAAATATTAAATAAATAAAATAAATATTTAATTCACAAACAAGAAAATAAATATTTATTATATACTCATCTAATAAAATAATATATTTATTAATAAATTAATAATTATTTATTACCTTATGAATATTAGATATCAATAAAACATGAATAAAATTAATCCTTGGTATTGAAAATAAAATTTATTCTATTAATTAAATTAAAATAGAATTTAATATAGAACAATAGAAATACTTAGTGTGTGATCCCTTAATATTTTTTATCAATTAAATTAGGCTATGTACGCATAATGTCTAAGATTACTATCTAGAAATGAGTCAAGGAACCCAAGATAAATAAATCAATGTCACAAATTAAAAAACCACATATGAACAATCTCTATATAATATAATCTCTTAGTCTCAATATATCATCAGGCATGTTTCCCATCCGTTTCATCAACCTATCTTCTTGATAAATTTTTCTTTGACTATTCGAAACAAACATCATTACAACATGGCCATGGAACTTTTGAGATAATTTTATTTCAATCAAAAGTCAAAGACATCAACTTTTATAAATATGGAAGGGAAAAATCCTTCCTCAAATTATCTACTAATTACATGTCATTCATGATGCACCCAACATACCCAACATCCGGACGACAAATGAATTGATGTTTTTTTGTCAATAAATATAAGTGAACGAGTCATAAAAGAAATTAATGATTAATTTAATGTCTAAGGACCATTACACATGCTCATATATAGGAATATCCAATGACACCAAAACATGTGGAATTCCTACTGGTGGGTCTGTTATCACAATCTACAATATTAGATATTACCAAGTGTGAAATTCATGAGATGAAGCCTCATCCGATTATGAGCACTCTGACCTAATGATTTATATACTATGTTCCCTATCATAGTACATTATCCAACCATAGACCTTTTTTAAATATTTTTATCATGGAATTATGGATTCTCATCATAACATGAAACTATTATGACCTTATCAACATGATAGATACTCTAAGAATTTATCAAATCAATGTTATGTATAAGAACAATCAATATGTGATAATATATTTAAATTAATATTCACTCCTTTGAATATTTAAGTAATTTAAAGTAGAAATTAGTTGGTTTTAGGGAACCAACTCCAACATACTCCCACTTATTCTAGAGCCAACTACTAACAACCGATTAGTCCTCACATGAAAAACACACTTCTATTGAGTATGGATATAACTGCCAAGCCTGTGATATTTTAGTGTATAGGCTTAGTAAAGAGTTGTGTATGTGCAATGAGTCTTTTTACTGAAATATTAATATTTTGAGAAAATCCCTCACATAGACATATAACCGAGTATCCACCTAATGTTCCCTTATCAGAATACTAACATCCTGAATAAATAAATAGTAAAAGGTTATCATAAAATGATAAACCAATTTATTTTTGTATAACCCAAAATCAAACCAGGACATTGCTAAACTAATTTTTGAGCTGCATCAAAAGATACAATGTACTCATATATTATAGATATGAAAGCTAACGACTGTAATAAGTTTTTATTTTATATTACTATATACTCGTCAGTGATACTAGATCAAATTGAACTAAATAGAGATAATTTTTCAATTACCTTAATCACAAGTATTCCCACTTCTACAGAAACTAGGAAATCATCTAGTTTATCTTTTCTATGTACCGTTACATAGTTCTTACTGTAAGTCTATGAAATTATGTTGGATCTATTTTATACCCACCTATTATGATATATGCATTATTAATATCAAATGTCAATATATATCATGACACATGAGATGAATTCCTAGCACTTAATTTTTTTAAATTCTTTTAATCTCCATAATCTCTTCCTATGCTAGTGCATGTTCTACATGAAAAATTATATTCCTAAACAAAAAATTTGATCTTGATTTTTTTTCAATTATTATTTTTAATACTATGTTAATATATATAATTTTAATAGACTTAGAAAACTCACAAATTCTATTTATAGATCTAGTTTCCCAAAAAAAAGGTTTCTAATTTAAATCAAACTTGGAAAAATTTCATTACTTAGTCATAAAAAGATAGTAAGACATAACATTCATTTTCCATATGTTATTAACATATCTATATTGAAAACTGATATCACTACCACTAAGTAGTACGATACACATGTGGCTCATTATTTTTCTAAACGAATATTCTATGATCAATACACATGATTTATTCATAAATTAATTTATGTAATCTACATGTATTATTGGAATTTATGGATATCACCAAACTTTTTAGTTCTTCCAAGTAGACGTATAAAAAAGGGTCTCATATTGGTTGATTCATTTAGACATCTTCCATAAGGATTCCTCTAAATGAGGTTGACTTGACTATCCATATTACAATATGATGATCATAGAAATATGATTCAATAAGGTTAATTCACAAAGGATTTTAGTCATGATGATATGTGAATAATTTTATTCAAAGAATAAACTCTCAATAATCTATCATTCTATGTTGGAACTATATTTTAACATCCATGTCCATATTCTCTTGAATTCTCACCAGCAGTATAAAGTCTTAGAAACATTCAAAATAAGGAATCCCTAAATTTTGATAAATGGAATCCATAAATTGAATTTATATATACTTTTCACCTATAGAATATAATCCTTTATTAGTTATTTGTAGGAATTTTTATTCTAAAATAATTATATTTGTATCACCCATAATAGTGAACATAAACCATCTCTTTGGTTATGAATTATTACACAATATGTTTCTTTGGAACTACCTCACCTAGTAATGTTAGTGGATTCCAGTATTCTTATGGAAACTCATGTCCATAGAGATCCTTAAACCATAGAATTTAAGTATTATCACAATATATTTAAAGATATATGACTCATTTATCTAAATATATTCATCCTTGACTATAAATTAATATCCTTAGTGGTTGTAGGATCATTCACTCAGATAAACCGTAGTTTTTTGATGTTTTTTTAGCTAGGGCTAGATTTGAAAAACAATTTAAAAAATATACTTATGGAAGTTTACTAATTGTTTCTTATCATAATTAATTTGGTTTGATATCCATTATAAAATATATTGGGCATCTGTTTAGTTTTACCACTTTTATTTAAAAAACATTCCTTGAAAGGAATAATATAATATTTTAAATATATACAAGAGTCATCATTGTTCTTCCTTTTACTACCATCATGAAACTGATGTCTATAAGAAAAGTTAAGTTATGGATAACCTTTAATCCAAATATATGATCAATTATTACTTGGATAAAATATTATCCTCCAATCCAAATTTGGGATTCCTTAGTGTTTTACATGGTAACTCTTTTACTTCACTGAGTATTTTTAAAATTTCTTAAAAGAATCCCATGAAGATACCATTATTTTAGAATTTTTTAGGTGGCCATATTGAACCAACTCTAAAAATCTTTGTGATGTACATTTATTTAAAAAATATTTCTTTTACAAAAACATAATAAGTAGTTTGTTTGAATATCAAGTATCCTAGATCAATTGAGATTAAAACACTTGTATTGGTATAAATAGGTCCTATAATGTTAGTTTTATTTGATGAATAATTATATTGTAAAAATCATGTAGGGGTATTATATTTTATATTCATCCTTCACTAAACTGGATGTTTATTATTTAAGAGTTACTGAACTATTAGTTTTTTATTTAAGTACCATAAAAACATTTATTCCGAAATGAAATAATGTATCATTTATCTATCCAGATATTGAGAAAATTTTTTTGGTAACACTTATAACAATCTTGAATCAATCCAATATAACAATGATAAATAATGATCTCACTTGGAAGACATGGGAATCACCCTTTCCTAGTTCATTGTGAGATAAATTTATAACCTTTATATTCTTATTAATTTCCTATATATAAATAAATGTATCTTGTAATAATGTTTCATTTAATTCACAAGTAGATAATAAAAACTTGACAGATATACTTGAAGTGGATTCCACTGCTTTATTCTTCAATTTATTGATTTTTTTTAAGTTTCCATAATTTCAACATAAGAAGAAAATGACATCCTATTCATTATTTTAGCTTTGAATCTATTGTCTATTTGAATTATTCCATAAAGGATATTTTGGATTTAGTTTATCCATGGGAACTTCATCCATGTATTTCAAACTTTTCACCACAAGGTGTGTAGAAATAGGTTTCAACCAATCCTAATCAACATGGTAAAGTATGAATAAAAATTTCCTGAGAGACTTATCCATTTTATTTATTTTTTCTTCGAAAAATAAGGATAATCTCAGTGTTATGGATAATAATTTAAGTTTAATAGATAATTTATTATCAAAGTAGAATCCAAATTTCACTAACCAGTCAATATACCCCAACATTTTTCAATCATGATTAGTATCTAGATTTCCATCTTCCAGTTTACTCTAATTAGTACATTGATAATTTTTTTTTATTTTTAGCCTTCCTTATCATTATAAAGATACTAAAGATGTGATATTATGGTGTAAGAATACTTGGGTTTATGTTTTATCATCATGTCTCTAGACATAGTTGATAAATAATACAACAAACAAAGGAATCATCCACAAAATATATCTGATTAGCATCCTTTTTACCTTCTCTCACCCACTGGGGTGGAAAAGTAAGAATAGGTGATTAAAACACATAATACAAACTTTTTGATAATAATAAATAGTATAAAAAATTGTACCATATATAGAAATTTTTATTTTTAATTAAATACCCAGAGTTAATGAATGATCACACTATTTTTGTGTTTTTTCGTTATATTTTCTATAATAATTAAAACATATTATTAGTACTTTACTTGATTACATGTTAAATGAGAAATAATAATAATTAATTTCATTAATTCTCCAACTAGTTTATCAAGTCCCAAGAGCTCCCACCATTGATCTAGGAATGTCTAGTTGTAAGGAAATTCTAGTGGAAAGGATCTATATTCCCCTTTACATAACCCCAATGAGGGTTGGTCAAGCAACTAGAAGGTATTTAGGTAGGTAAGTCTTTCCCGACTTTTGCTTTCTAGATCCTTGATCTGTTGAGTAGACTCTCCAATCTTGAAATCCTGACTTGGATTTCCTCAACCCCAGCCTACAAGGTACATCAAACTTAGTAAGGGATAGTTATCTTGATGAAATATGGTTAAGTCAACCCATAAAATCCACAATAAATATATTTTAAAAGTAATTTTCCAAACAAGGGTTGGTCAAACACTTAGTTCTACGGTTTTTATTCATAATCCCGTAATGGAAGGCCAGATCTAACATGATATTTAGTAGAGAGATTTTAATTTATTATTGAAAAATTTTATCTTATTTTATACTTTACTTAACCTATAAATATTGAGGGGATTTTACAAAATTAATTAACCATGTTTGATAAAACATTTACACATAACCTATTTATTTAAATTCCATCTTTGAAAATTAATTCATTTATTTATGTGATTGTGGTCTTGAATCCATAATTTAAATAATGAATAGACATAAAAAATAAAAAAATAAAAAAATAAACGAACCGACCATGATCTTATCTAATATTTGATTTATTGAGTAGATAATAAATCAACCTATAACCTAGAGGAATAACTACTTATTCTAATATTGGCATGATTTGCAGTATTCCACCTGTCCACATGTGTATCACATGGGTTGGAATCATTATGGTTTCATCTTGAACTACCTCGACTTTCCTTGGGATACTCCATTAATTACATGTATTTATAACTCACACACACGTGAGGGTAACCAAATATTAGTTAAGGGGAATTACATAAATAACATAGACATGTAAGTCCTACATAATAATAGAGGGAGGGATGAATTTAAGACCATTAAATTTAATTTGATATTATATAGTTGGAAACCCATGAAATCAATTAAATTATATAAATCCAACGCATACAAAAGTCTTAAAGAATCTCATGAAATTCCTATCACATGAAATAAATAAGCAAAAATATAACTAATTATCATTCATTTATTTTCATTTTTAATTATTAAGATAAATGTGCTTTCATTAATAAACTAATAAATAATTTAATTTCATTCTATCTTAATGACCACCTAAATTTACATAGGGACACCCATCGTTATATGCATTCATTGAAAACAAATAGTAGGACCAATAATCATAGATTATTAAAATAAATTAATTAAACATTTACTAATTATTTAATACCTTTATTAAATTTTCAACCAAACCTTGTATTACAATAAATAAAATAATATTTTAATGATGTATTTTATTTATTTTATTTTATTTAATTATATCATTTATTGGGATACTACATGGTATGTACTTACGAGATACATGCTTTGTACCTAAATTTTCATGTATATGGGACACATGTATGGGGATTCAATGTGTACCTCAGAAGGAATAAAAAGAATGTAAAATATTTCTACACACCATATATCACCCTTGTTGTGTGTTCACTAGACCTGAAAAAGTCACAACGTGTTCTTTAGAATTGGAATCACATGACATGTATGCTAGCTATATGCCATGTGTTTTTATTTCCATGTGTCTTCTTGACATGATGAATATATTGAGGTGTATTTTAGATGTGGGAAATAATGAACCACATGGAGTGTACAATACAACTTCCCCCCATGTATGTCATTGTTACTCTAGGATGGAAGTATAATGTGTTTTTTACCATGTTTCTGACCACATGAGATGTGTGAATTTATCCACTAAACTATGTGGGCTACAAAACATGTACTCCCACTACACATAGTTTAATATGATAAGAAGTGTGCAAGGTTGTTTCAATATTCACATGAAGTGAAATAAATACACTGCATATAGTTTCTATTTTTCATGTTATGTATCCCACATAATTTATAGATACATTGAACTTCAGGGCATAGCGTGTACTCCATATGCATGTCAGGTAACCCAGTATTACCAACAAAAAATCTTGGCACTTTATGATGGAATATCAATTCATTCTTAATCTATTCTTATACCTTTACAAAAATGATATCCTGATTGATGAAAATTAAAATGTTGATAACTTGTCAATTAAAATTGGATTAAATAAAGAATAATATAGAAATTAAATTACTAACCTCTAATGTGTATATAGATCATAAATCTAATAAATAATTATAAATTTGAAATGTGACCTACCTAAAACCACTTGTAGGTTTCGAGTTCAATGGAAGCTCCTTTCGTGGGTTTGAAATGAAAATTTATTTTAATTTAGAGTTATCCAAAACCTCGAGAGAGGATCCTTCACATTAAATTTATAATTAATTTATTTATAACTGGAATGAATTATTACCTAATCTTATGGTCCTTTATTTAATGATGTTTTTTATATTCTCAAAACCCTTTAAAGTTACCTTCATTTTATATTATGGATTCAAGTGTATAATCCATCTTGCTGGGATCCACACATTCTCAATTGATCTGTGAGGAAGACCAATTGATTTTTGGATTCTAGTATATTGAATGAATTTTCTTTCACTATTTTTGTTGATCTATCCAAAATCATTTGGGATTAAAGGGTTTCTTCTCATTCTTGAGAGGAAGAGAGGAGGAATTCGAGATAAAGAGAGATGGATAGAGTGAGAGAGAGAGAGAAGTTCAATGTGCGTAGTGTCTCTCTATTCTCAATTTTCGATTAATTATACGAAATAGACAAACCATTTATTTATAGAGCTATGGTTTAGATTAAAATATTATTTAATTGTATACCAACCCTAAAAATAATATTATAATATTTTAAAAAACCTCATTCCATATAATAATAATAATATTTTATGGCGCGCTCTAACTTTCATGCTGAAAAATATAATTTTTCCAGAATGTAAATTAATATTAATATTTCTATGAGTACTCAGACCCGAGGATATATATACTATGTTCCCCATTATTGTATATTATCTAACCATAGATCTATTTTAATGTATATATTTATCTAATTACAAGTTTCTCATTGTAGTGTGAAACTTCTATGAACTTACCAATGAGGAATATACTCTAGGACATTATAAAATCAATGTTATATAGAAGAATAATCATTATGGGATAAGATAATTATATTAATATTCAATCCATCAAATATTTATGCAATCTAAAGTAGGAAGTTATTGGTTTTATGGAACCAACACCAAAAAATAATCTCAATAGTTTTACCATCTACAAGGTGATCCCTATCATATCTTCTAGAAATATAATCTCTAATAATCCCCATCTTGGACAATGAGTGAAAAAATACATAGAATCAATTATCCTTGTATAAATATGACTAGAGACACTCAACAACAAACTAATCTTTTATTTTGAAATATTATTTATGGATGAACTTCTAAAATAATATCTTTCAGAATAAACCCTTTGGTCCCTGGAACATTTCTTCAAATTCCCTTTCTTCCTACAATGATAGTATATGGATCAATGAATGACCAAATTTCACCGAATAATCTCACACTTTTCATTATCCTTCTCTAAAATATTCCATGAAATATAATATCCCGTACCCTCTACACTAGATTATTTTCTGATAGAAGCTTGGGTTTCCTTTCCTCTATAATTTATCACTATAGTAACCATCATATCCCATAAATTCATAAACAATGATATAAGGATCAACTCCCACAATTATACAATAAACTTTACCCCAATGGACTCAAGATATCTCTGAGTCACATTGAAATCATTTTCCACATCCACCACTAACCTCCCTTCCAATATTGTCCTGTTGAACATTCTCCATATCAGAAACACTATTTCATTTGACTTATACATATTGGAAATTTTAGTCATAAATATATTAATAATCTCCACTTATTAGATATTTAAGTCTATTTCCTAATCCAACATAATCAAAAACACATTTATTTCTTTCTGATCAATCTTTTCCCATTCATCTTTTGACATCACCTCTTATTTCACTCCCTTCACTTGAACCTTAAGATCTCTTCAGAATAAATAGTCTTCAATCGGTATCCTCTAGAATCTGAAATATTTTATATCAAATTTATCAGTATATAAATTTCCTAATTTTAAATATATCCTTTCAAAATCAATTAAATCTTACTAATTTCAAAAAATTTAAAAGTATTAGTAAATTCTTAGTATAATTCTTCCAAAAGTCCATGCCTAGACTGATGCTTGAAACAAAGATATGAACTCAAGACCAGCGTCTGACCACTAGAAACTATACAACCAAGATTAGATACAACTTATTATTTATGAAAGCTATTATATTTATGTTATCCTCTAAAACCCTAAAATATGGAACAAGGGTTCATAACATCTAAAATAAATGACACTCGATGTCCCCAAACAATCTCCTAAACTGCTATCAATAATCTCCATAAAAATTACCTTAAACTAAAATAAGAACTTGAGAAAAATAATAATAATAATAACATATAAATAAATTGTAATGCCACAACCCCAGTTACCCAGATTCGGTGCATTATTACTTAACATTGGCATGATATAAAGAATCATGTCCCGAAAGACCGATCAACTTAGTAGCTTTGGAAATACTAGATACATTCTTAAGTTTTACATTAAATTATAAAATGAAAAACTAAAAAAACCTATTCTATAGAGGCCACACTCATATCCTATAGACTATCCCTATAGGTCAGTCATAATATAATTCTTCACAACCTGGAAAAAACAAAACATAGAAAGGGGTGAGATCAGATGCTCAGTAAGGATAACAATATAGCGGAAACTTTCATAAATAAGCATAAACATTTAAGGAAATTTATAAGACTAAAACAAAAGCCTTTTCAACATAAACTTCAGAATAATATGGAAAAGATAAAATCAAATAATTCCATTTAATTATTCACATAGATATTCTACAAGTCGAATAATCACATGCAATATCAATAGCCACTTTCATAATGATGGAATGCATAATGCTAGACTACATAACCACATAGTCAAGGCCTTTTTCCAAGACAAAAAATAGGATTTTTTCAAGACCTTGTTCAAAGAAACTAGTTTGTATCATGATACCAATCGATGCATCGAAGAGCTATAGCGGGCTCCGCCCATCACTTACTAAGTCCAATTCATTCCTTATATGAAAAGTTTTAAACATATCATAAACATTCGTATTAAAACTAGCCTATGAAATGTCAATAATTTATCCATAAATCATGAATAGTGTAAAAATAACACATCCATAGTCAAAAATATCAAAAAACCATCAATACAATATGAAATATTTGTATCATAACAAATAAACTTCAAACAAGCTTAAAATCAATCAAAGGATTTTGACATAGATGAAATCAAAACTATTCTTAGAGAAATATATCTTTCTATTTTGAAATCATTTAAAAGGCATATAATTATAAAATAAAACAATTATTTTTAAAATATTCTTAAAAGATTGTAAGGGAAGCTTCTACGATGTTATAACGGTGGAAAATAGCCACACCCGCCGTATAAGTTAAAAAAACATTGTTACCTTAATTTTGTTGAAAAGGTCATAAAGTACCTTGTTTGGAAAATGACGGAAAGAGTCCTTCCAAAAAATATAAGGTCAAATAAGGGTATAAATTACTTTAACTCATTGTCTATTAAGAAGTAAAAATGTTTTCAAATACATTTTTAAGAAACACAGGTGTGGATGATAAAGAGGTCCCAGTAGGTAATTACGTAATAACAACCTCGGATAATGAAGAGATTATAGAACTAACCCTTACCTTGTACTTTTAATTGGTTGAGGGTAGGTTAAACTCCTATATAATGATGAAATAATTTTTATTAAATTATACAAGAACCATATACATTAATATGATATCATATATGATCTTCTAATATTTATTTGTTAATGATATTTTAGTAGTATCATCGTTTTAGGTGTTAACTGATTCGTTTTCCTTTATATGATTTGTTATGTAAGTAATGTTTTTTATGGATACGATGTATCTTATTTATATTCAGAATTATATTAAGTATTTAAAAATAATTTTTAATCATAAAATGAAAATTAGTCTTGAATGGATATGATTGGGAATGATTCTCATCGTGTTCGTGGAGACAGTAATCCATACATACGCACGAGCGACAATATCATTATTTTGTTATTAAAATCATATATAATTGGATGTTATATCATATATACAGAATCATTATCATGTTATATTTATTATTTACATCATTTATACTCATTATTATATCCATCCAAATGATTAAGTGTTTGAATAACAAACTACACCACGACGTGGAGACGGTAATCCGTACGTACACACGTATGGTGACTTTGTCATTTATAGGATGGGTAGAATAATGAATATGGTTGTACCATTTTTATAATAACATAAAAATATATATAAGATACTGGATTTATTATTTTATAATGGAAATAACATAGAAATAAGAAGTGGAATAAGAAAATAACTTGATAGAGGTAATGATATATTTACCTCTTTTCCAGGTTCTTCCTATTGATTTGATCAAAATGGATCCTTAGGCTGGTGTTATGACTAAATTAAGTCCTCTAGGATGAAGGGAGGATAGTTTGGAGGATATTTGGGAAGTGGTAGGCCGAGCCAAATGGCTTTGCAGGTGTGAATTTGTTAGAAGGGGAAGTGCCCTTTTATAAGAGGGGTGAGGGGAACCTTAGGAAAAGATTGAAATATTATTTTATAATAAAATAATTTTCGATTTATAATGGATAAAAAATGATTTATTTATAGGATTAGGTGGTATGGGTCTAAAAACACTCAACCAATAGGTTTTAGATAGGGTTGGGTTACTATATTAACTTTATCCTTTATATTTAACTCTTAGTTAAATAGTTTGACATTTACCATGTCTCTTTCTATTTTTTATTATATGGATAATAAACATACTATAAAATTCCAAGAGAAGCTCAAGTGGTTCATTATTGACATATATAATATTATTTAAGCCCTTTTTCTAAACCTTATATTTTTAGGAATATAATATCAATTAATAATATAATATTTGTTCTAAAAACTCTTTTATGTCAATTTTAACACTATTTGGTATTTCATTTTTGTTAAATTTACAACAGCATTATTAATTCTAAAAAAATTCATTTAATCAACCATAACATGTCATATTAACCTATAAAATTAGTTTAACTAGTACTTGCCCGTGCTATTGCACGACATATTCTTCTTACTGGTTTTTCATTTAGTAAGAGAAAAGTGTTTATAAAATTTGAGGAGAAATAATAATGTTGAAGAAAAAGTGGATGAATTAGGGCATAAAGAAATAATAAATATAGTGAAAAAATAGAACTATTAATGTTAGTCTATTTATTTTAGTATGTACTATATATTTTACATGGAAAATCCATTTTTTAAGAAGACAATTTTTGGATATGTGGAAACCATACAAAAAATTATACATATCAACCACACAATGTTTCTTTTTCAATGAATAAACATCATGAGTATAAATTTTTAAAAACAATATTGATACATATATATCCCAAAGAGAAATTTGAATAGAACTGCAACCTACAAAAAAAGGGAGAGCAACTGGAATAACCAACAGCCCATCACATGGGAGACCAAATCCACCATGTTTGATTTCCTATTACGCCAAAATGTAGCATTCAGTGAACCAATACATCCTCTAAAAGTACTCGGTGGAGCTCTTCCCTTCTGGGTAAGCACATCAACAAACAAAAAATCTGTAAATGTGCTAGTTGCATTAAATCACACCGAAATCGGGATGAAGACTGATGAATCTATTGGAGGAACAACCAAATCCGCCGATCCACTGAGGTTAGAGTCATCGATCAATAGTATTGACCATTTAAAAATATAATTTTTGGGATCATACCTCTACTCCCCATCATGTTTCCGGATATTTGGGGCCTCTTGAAGAGCTATAAGAGAGAATTGAAGGTCCCTAGAGGTTTGACATGGATCCATATGATTGTTGGAGACAACTCCTTTGAAGTGAAAGTTTATTATTTAGAATAAGATGGTAAGGTTGGGGAGGTAATATAGAAACATGTAATGTGGGTGATCAATTAAACAGATTATATATCATGCAGAAAAGATCATGAAATAAAATTAAAAATAATAATATCCATTCCTAGCGATAAGAATATTACTCTTTGCAACCTTCTCTTCATGAAGCTTTCTTTATTGTTTGAAGTTGTGTGTGACATCTCTGAAATCATATGATAAGATATTATATAATAAAAATCTTCATAGTTAAGAAGCTAATATTTAAAAATAACAGTTAAAAATAGCATATTTTAAAGTAAAACATATTCTTAGAGGGATACTGAAATTAAAGATGGATTATATTAGTGATATAAAAAGGAAATCAACATATATCAGTATAATTGTTGTCATAGAAAATAAAATTAAGAATCAATTCAGATGAATCTACTTGTTGGTAGAATATCTAAAGGCCATGAGTAAAAATTCCCCGAACCTACGACTTCAATGACAGTCACTATTTTACTACATAATGCAAATTCCAGATCAAGAAAATGACGTAGAGTATTTATTTTTCCGGTTAAGGGGGAACACTGACATTGTACAAAATTTAATACCTCTATGCTAGAACATCGTTGCATAATCAAAATCATACATAAAAATTCCAATGTATGTCCATCAGTAGCATAACATCCCTAAAAAAAAGGAAAGAGACAGATATGTGAACTAAGAATGTTGAAAATGTTACCATGGAAAACATTATTTGAATACGTTAATGAAAATCAATTTACATTCCTACAGTAAAAGAAATTTAATTGGGATTCCAGACCAGATTTCCAAACCATCACGTTGTTACTACCTTCTACCGATGTTAGGCTAGTAAAATGGCTGACCCACATGAGTTTTATAACCTAAAAAATCATCCAAAATAAACCTATAGTTTTACCTAGATTTTTATTTCTGAGCTATAGTTATGGAATAAGAGGAAATGATCCAGGAGTTTCAGCACTTACATAATCATCCAACATGATTACCTATAGATACAACAATGTTTAAAAATATGAAGACATTCTAATGAAGATTAGCTTGGCCATATTATGTTATCAAACCTCATATCATATAGGGATTCATTCAGTACATACTAATACCACATATCAAACTATCCATATCAACCTTATATGATGATCCTAAGAAATCTTGAAATTGTTTTCCATAAGAAACATGGAAACACTTATTAAGAAGAAATACATAATCAAAAATAATCTCCTTCCATATTGAAACTCATGTTTTTTGAAGAATACATTGGCCATATTAATGTTGTCAAAACTCATAGCATATTGATATTCATTCAGTACATACTGCTCAATATCAAACTATCCAGATCATCCTAAAATAGTGATTATAAGCAATCTAGAATCACTTATGCATAAGAATCATGGAAATGGTTATGCATATAAAATTTGTAAAAATAGTATGTGTGAGAAATTGGGAAACAGTTGAATATTAAATCCATAAATATCGATGTATAACTAATATGAAAACTGTTACATATTAAATATCTTGAAACACTAAATTTTTAATAATGTGTAAGAAATTATGTAAATTTCATGGCCATCTGAATGCAGGTTCACATAACTGATATATCCAAATAATATAATGATATGGTAGGTAGAACTATATATAGAATTCAGTGAGTACATAGAAGAATGCTAGACAAAAGGTGATATTATTAAGGATATAAACAATATAAATATATCCTAAAAAATCAGCAATGCTAAAAAAAATTCAAAAAAAAAAGAATATGGTTGTACCATTTTTATAGGATGGGTTGAATAATGAATATGGTTGTACCATTTTTATAATAACATCAAAATATATATAAGATACTGGATTTATTATTTTATAATGGAAATAACATAGAAAGAAGAAGTGGAATAAGAATATAACTTGATAGAGGTAATGAAACATTTACCTCTTTTCCAGGTTCTTCATTTTGATTTGATCAAAATGGATCCTTAGGTTGGTGTTATGACTAAATTAAGTCCTCTAGGATGAAGGGAGGACATTTTTTATGATATTTGGGAAGTGGTAGGCCGAGCCAAATGGCTTTGGAGGTGTGAATTTGTTAGAAGGGGAAGTGCCCTTTTATAAGAGGGGTGAGGGGCACCTTAGGAAAAGATTGAAATATTATTTTATAATAAAATAATTTTCGATTTATAATGGATAAAAAATGATTTATTTAGAGGATAAGGTGGTATGGGTTGAAAAACACTCAACCAATAGGTTTTAGACAGGGTTGGGTTACTATATTAACCTTATCCTTTATATTTAACTCTTAGTTAAATAGTTTTACATTTACCATGTCTCTTTCTAGTTTTTTATTATATGGTTAATAAACATACTATAAAATTCCAATAGAACCTCAAGTGGTTCATTATTGACATATATAATATTATTTAAGCCCTTTTTCTAATCCTTATATTTTTAGGAATATAATATCAATTAATAATATAATATTTGTTCTAAAAACTCTTTTATGTCAATTTTAACACTATTTGGTATTTCATTTTTGTTAAATTCACAACAGCATTATTAATTCTAAAAAAATTCATTTAATCAACCCTAGCATGTCATATTAACCTATAAAATTAGTTTAATTCCTTAAAAGTCTCAAATTAGATTTATTTTGATATTTATAATATCAATTATTTTAATCTTTCATTAATAAGGAAATTACTGCATCACCATTGTGTCATAAATAAATTTAATTATTTAAAGCCTAAAAATTATAAATAAAATACCATTATGTAGGAAATCATTTTATATTTCTAATGAATATTTATAGTCTAATTTATCAAATGTATAACCCTATATTAAAAATATTTTAGTTATTAAACTTTGATTTTAACTATTTTAACTCTTCTTTAAATAAAATAATAATAAATGTCCTAATCTAATCCAAGTGTACCAAAGAGGGTCATATTTTATTTGTAAGGTTATTTTTGGTCGAATTATGCTTATCCAATTGAATTAGTACATGTGTTAGGGTAATTATGTTATCATTTTTACCCTTAATTACCCTATTTACTTTTAACCGTGGCAAATAAAAGTCAAAAGTTACTATTAACCAAAAATTATTTTTATCTTATTGAACCACATTTTACTTACTGATATTAACCGTGTTTTTCGGATTTTTTAAATTCAACTCATAGAAGAGATAAAATTATGTTTTATTCAAATTATCAAATGCTCCTAGGAGATGGGTAAAAGATGGTAAAAAGGTCAATAAATTTTTTATATATATAAACTTATTATAAAATGACTCCAATGAATTAAATTGAAATTATATAGGCATTATGTATCTATTTTAACCTAAAATAAATTTAAATAAAATAAACAATTAGTTAATTAAAAAGTCATTTTTAACCAATAACACATTTTTTTAACTATTCATCAAAAATTGGATGTTTTCATAAAAATACCAAAAAATCATCCTAAGCTAATTTCGATATCCGAATCCAAAAAAAAATTCCATTTTTAAAGATAAAATTTATAAAATTTAAAAAAGTATTTATTACTATTCATAACGGCTAGTTTGAAGGGTTGTGGTTTGTTTGAACTCGTAGTTACGTACAAAACAAGCTATTGTATTATTCAAAGAGAAACATACCATGGATGCTTGAGCTGTTACATTCTCCCCTCCTTCAAATAATTTCATCCTCAAAATTTCTAGAATATTACTGCATAAAAATATTTGGGTGGTTCTTCATCATAAGTTCCTCAGGATCCCACATTGCCTCTTCTATCTTATGGTTTCTCCATATAACTTTTACCAGATGAGTCATCCGGTTTCTAAACACTTGTTCTCTTGTATCATGAATCTTGACAGGCTCTATTCAATAAGACATATCGGGTTCCAGTTCTAATTTCTCACAGGTGAGTACATACATTGGGTCAGACGTGTATTTTCTCAATAGTGATATGTGGACCACATCATGAACTTTGGAGAGACTTGGTGGCATTGCAAAACGGTAAGCTACAACTCCAATTCGTTCTAGAATTTCGAAAGATCCGATGTACCTGGGACTCAATTTACCCTTCTTACTGAATTGTATAATTCCCTTCCATGGATATACCTTCAAGAAAACATGATCTCCTACCTAAAATTCCGAATCCTTTTTTCAGTTATCAGCATAGTTTATCTACATACTTTGAGATGCTTTGATGTGGGTTTGTATTACCTTCACATTTCCATTATTTCCTCAACAAGTTTTGGGACTACGAGTTTTGTTTCACCAACATCATCCCAACAAGTTGGTGTGCGACATTTCTTTCCATATAACGCTTCATATGGTGCCATCTGAATACCTGAATGGAAGCTATTGTTATAGGAAAATTCTACCATAGTTAAATATTGATCCCACATACATTGAGTGTCAAGTGAGCATGATATCAACATGTCTTCTAAGGTTTTAATAGTCCGTTCTGATTTTCCATCAGTTTGAGGGTGGTAGGTAGTGCTCAAATGAAGTTTAGTATCCAGGGATTTTTGAAGACATTTCCACAATATTGATGTAAAATGGGGATCACAGTCAGAAACAATCGATAGGGGTACACCATGAAGTCTTACAACTTCATTAAAATACAGTCTTTCTAAATGATCAAGTTGTAAATCTTCTCTTATAGCAAGAAAATGTGATGACTTAGTAAGATGGTCAATAATGACCCATATTGCATCATTCCTTCTATGAGTCTTTGGTAGTCCCATGAAAAATTCCATCCTAATATTATCCCATTTCCACTCAGGTATGGGAAGATGTTTCATGACCCCTCCAGGCAATTTCCATCCATCTTTCACTTGTTGACAAACCATACATCTTAATACAAAATCAGCAATCTCCCTCTTCATGTTGTCCCACAAAAAATGTTCCTTCAAATCTCTATAAATCTTTGTGCTCCTAGAGTGTATAGAGAAATTGGATCTATGAGAATCATCCAACAATTCCCTATTTAGGTCAGCTATGTTAGGAACACAAAGTCTCTTCCCAAATTTCAAAATTACATCTTCATATACGAAGTCGATCAATCTCCCATCGTTCACAGATTTAATCTTCTTTTGAAATTCCTCATCAATAGTCTGATAACATTTTATCCTTTCTAGAAAATATTATTTGGCAACTATTTGAAAAAGTATTGATGTTTCACGTTCCAGGATTATTCCCATATCCATTTTCACTAGATCCATGAAAATAAGATCCCTTTCAACTCTCATATTGTTCATTAATCCATGATCCTTTCTGCTCAAAGCATCTTCCACCTTATATGCCTTCCCCATGTGGTAGTGTATTGTGAAATCATAATCTTTGAGTAGTTCAAGCCATATCCTTTTCCTCATGTTGAGTTATTTCGGTGAGAAAATATACTTCAAACTCTTGTGATCGGTATGTATCTCACATTTTTTACCATAGAGATAATGTCTCCATATCTTAAATGAAACGATTACAGATGATAACTCAAGATCATGAGTAGGATAGTTTTGATCATGAATTTTTAGCTGTTGTGATGCATAGGAAATAACCCTATCATTATGTATAAGGACAAAACCAAGTCCTTTCTTTGATGCATCACTATAAATAATAAACCCATCATTCCCCAATGGTAGAGTCAAGATAGAATCATTTACTAATCGTACCTTCAATTATTCAAAACATTCTTCACACTCTTTTTTCCAAAGAAATTTAACCCCTTTTTGTGTGAGCTTGGTTAATGGGTTATCTAATCAGACAAAATTCTGGACGAAATTCCTATAATAATCTACTAATCCAATAAAATTGCATACCTCAGTTATACTCATTGGTGTTGGCCATTCTTGGATTTATCTTATCTTAGAAGGATCAACGGAGATTCTATCCTTAGAGACAATATGGCCAAGAAAAGAAATCTCATGAAGCCAGAGTTCACACTTGCTAAACTTCCCGTATAATTAATTTCATTTAAGGGTTTTCACAATGGTGCACAAGTGATTTTCATGATCTTCCTAGATTTTGGAGTATTCTAGGATATAATCAATAAATACCACTACAAATTAATCAAGATATTCCTTGAAAACATTGTTCATTAGATCCATCAAAACAGAGGGTGCATTAGTCAGCCCAAAAGGCATTACTGTAAACTCATAATGCTCGTACCTGGTTCAAAATGCTATTTTCGGAATGTCTTCCTTCTTTACACATAACTGATGATATCCAGATCGAAGGTCAATCTTTCAAAAATATTGAGATCCATGAAGTTGGTCGAATAAATCATCAATGCAAGGTAGGGGATACATGTTCTTTATTGTCATAGCATTGATCTCCCTGTAGTCAATACACAACCTCCTAGATCCATCTTCCTTTTAAAAAAAAGGATAGGGGCTCCCCATGGAGAAACACCAGGGTGAATAAATCCCTAGTTAATCAATTAATCTAATTGTTTCTTTAGTTCTAGTAATTACACAATGGCCATTCTATAAGGGGTCTTCGATATGGGCCTTGAACCAGGAATTAAATCAATGGAAAACTCAAGTTCTCATTCTGGAGGATGTCCAGGTAAATCTTCTGGAAACACATCAACACATTCTTGCACAATAGGTACATCCTCTGTTTGTACATTCCTTTCCTCACCCACATATATTTCATTCTCTTCCTCCACAATAATTTAATTTAGTTGAGCTAATGGGGGTGGATCTAGATAATAATCAGATGGTGACATTTATTCTCTAAAGATAAGGTACTCCTTATCATCATTGAAAATTGTAACCTCCTTTTTCTTACAATAAATTTTTGCATCATGGTCCAAAAGCCAATCCATACTAAGGATTATATAAAATTCAATCATGGGTATGACGATGAGATCTAAAGATAAATAACATTTATATGCCTTAATGGGAAATGATTCAAAAAACTATGTTACAATGATACTTCCCTTTGGAGTTTTGACTGATAGCTCCCTTGTTAAATCAAATTGGAAATATATAATTTTCGTAGAAAACTGGGAAGATACAAAATGATGCGATGATCAAGAATCAAATAAAGCATTTCATAAACTTTAAGGAACCATTAAATTACCGGCCACCACGTCTTTCGGAGCTTCAACCTCAGTAGTAGTGATAACATAATCTTGGCCTTGATCCCTTGACCTTTTTGAGGTAATTTTCCTTGGAAAACAAGTAATTAATTTGTATAATTCCCCCTTTCTCTACAATATTAGAATTCCATATTGAAAACCTCTTTATTCCCCTTGCAATCACGAGCTTGGTGGCCTTTTTCACCACACTTTTAACAGACTCCCATTCCCATCAGCCAAGTACTGAGGTGTTTCTTCCCATATTTACTACAGGATAGATATTAAACTTTTCCCTTATGCCCCTTATTTTTATTCCCAGAGTGTTCAACAAATCTCTTTTTCTCTTTCTTTACTTAAAAGTCATAAGAATTAGAGAATTCCTTTTCTATGTTAATAACACATGAGAAAATATCTTTGTACGACGAGAAGGATTGTGAGACTAATTCTTTATAGAGAAATGTTTTTAACCCATCAGAGAAATGATGAATCTTATTTCTTGGGTTACTTATATAATCTACAACATGCCTTACTAACCTTGTGAAGTTACCCTCATACTTTGTGACATTCTCATCATCCTTTTTCCTCAGACTCAGAAATTGTCTTTCCATATCTGCTCGTTGGTCATGAGGAAAGTATTTTTATAAGAAAATCTCTTCAAACTCATTCTATTACACATTTGATACTTCATCATCTTCCTTTGTGTTTTGAGTCAATGACCACCATTGATCAGCATCTCTAGTGAGGTGATAAACTACCATGAAAACTTTATGTCTTTCGCTACTCCCCAAAGCATGAATTATTTTCTCTAAGGAATTTATCCATTGCTAAACTACTAATGGATTTGTAATCCCATTGAATGTCAGTGGTTGTTGCCTCATGAAGCAGTATAACATTGATCCTCCGCGTTGTGGATCAGGGTGCTCCATATGAGTAAGGATATTATTCATAACCTGTATGAGTTGTCCCAGTATGGTGATAAGCTGATCAGCACCGGTTGCATCACCAGCTCCACTATAATCATCTTAAGTATGAGGGAAATCCCTACATGGATTATGTTCATTCATATGATTTCCATTCCTTCCACTAGGCTCCATTTCTAAACAATGGCGTACACTAAATTAGTTTATGAATCAAAATACATAATTTCATACTTGTAAAAAACTTAACATAAATTGAACAGTTTATGGATATAATCCATAGTCATAAAAATATTTTCTTTGAGGAGGTATATACTCATAAATCCTTCATAATGGTTTGTAAAGAAAATGTGAATTATCCCAAGCATATCCCCCTGGAGTGTCCTAACCCAGAGTGCATCAATGCCCGTTGTCATGCACCAGTTCCCATTCGAGTCTAGATCAAAGCAGTTTTTTTTGGGTTTTACCCCTAGGTACGTCTGTGCCAGAGCCACCTTTACCTGCTCATTTCCAGACAGAGATGTATTGCTTGTAAAATAAAAAAATCTCTACATTACCAAAATTCTAGGAAATTATTCTATACTAATCCTAAAAGTCTATCCTAGGGCAATGTTCTCTAATCAGAGTTTTTCTAAATCTAGCATCCAAGGTTTGTACTAATCTTTCTCTGATACCAATTTCAACACCCCAAACCTAGTTACCCAGAGTCGGTGCATTATTACATAACATTGGCATGATACAAGGAATCATGCCCCGAAAGACCGATCAGTTCAGTAGCCTTGGAAATACTAGATACATTCATAAGTTTTATATTAAATTATTAAATGAGAAACTAAAATATCATAGTCTCCATAGGCCACAATAATATCCCATAGAATATACCTACAAGTGAGTCATAATATACTTCTTCACATCTTAGGAAAAATAAAACATAGAAAGGGGTGAGGTCAGATGCTCGGTAAGGATAACAACATAGAGGAAACTTTCATAAATAAGAATAATCATTTAAGGCAATTTATAATAATAAAACAAAATCCTTTTCAACATAAACTTTAGCATAATATGGAGAATATAAAATCAAATAATTCCATTTAATTATTCACATGGATATTCTACTTGTCGAATAATCACATGCAATATCAGTAGCCACTTTCATAATGGTGGAATGCATAATGCCAGACTTCATAACCACAGAGTCAAGGCCTTGTTCCAAGACTACAAATAAGATTTTGTCAAGGCCTTGTTCCAAGACACTAGATTGTCTCATGAGACCTACCGACACATCAAGGAGCTATAGCGGTCTCCACCCATCACTTACTAAGTCCAATGAAATCCTCATATGAAAAGTTTTAAACATATCATAAAAATTCGTATTAAAATTAGAATACAAAATGTCAACACTTTATCCATAAACCATTAATGGTTTAAAAATAACACATCCATAGTCAAACATATCACAAAACCTTCAATACAATTTGGTAATTTTTTTACCATAATAAATCAACATCAAACAAGCTTGAAATCCTTCAAAGGATGTTGACATAGATTAAATCAAAACTATTTTTAGAGAAATATCTCTTTCTATTTTGAAATCATTTAAAAGTCATATAATTATAAAAGAAAACATTTATTTTGAAAATATTATTATAATCTTGTAAGGGAAGCTTTGACGATGTTATAATGGCGGAAAATAGCCACACCCTCCCTATAAGTTAAAAAAACATTCTTACCTTAATTTTGTCGAAAAGTTCATAAAGTACCTTGTTTAGAAAATGACGGAAAGATTCCTTCCAAAACATATAAGGTAAAATAAGGGTATAAATTAATTTAACCCATTTCCTATTAAATACTAAAAATGTTTTGAAATACAATTTTAAGAAACATAGATGTGGATGATAAAGAGGTCCCAGTAGATAATTACGTAATAACAACCTCAGTTAATGAAGAGATTGTAGAATTATCCCTTACCTTTTAATTTTACTTGGTTGAGGGTAGGTTAAACAACTGTATAACGGTGAAATCATTGTTACTAAATTATAAAAGAACCATATACATTAATATGATATCATATATGATCTTATAATATTGCTTTGTTAATGATATTTCAGTAGTTTCATTGTTTAAGGTGTTAACTGATTTGTTTTCCTTTATATGATTTGTTATGTAAGTAATGTTTTTTCAGGATAGGATGTATATTATTCGTATTAATATTGATATTTAGTCTTTAAACATTATTTTTAATCATCAAATGAATATTAGTCTTGAATGGATATGATGAGGAATGAATCTCATCGCGTTCGTGGAGACGGTAATCCGTACGTATGAACGAGTGACAATATCATTATTTTGATATTAAAATCATATATAATTGGATGTTATATCATATATAAAGAATCATTAAATTGTTATATTTATTATTTAAATAATTTATACTCATTATTATATCCATCCAAATGATGAAGTGTTTGAATAACAAACTACACCACGACGTGGAGACAGTAATCCTTACGTACGCACTTATGGTGACTTCGTCATTTATAGGATAGATAGAATAATGAATATGGTTTTAACATTTTTATAATAACATCACAGTATGTAGAAGATACCAGAGTTATTATTTGAGAATGGAAATAACATAGAAATAGGAAGTGGACGAAGAAAAGATCTTGATAGAGGTGATGAAATATTTACCTCTTCTTCGGGTTTTCCCTTTTGATTTGATCAAAATGGATCCTTAGGTTGTCTTTATAACTAAAGGAAGGACTATAGGATTAAGGGAGGACAGTTAGGAGGATATATGGTAAGGGGTTGGCCAAGAAAAATGGCTTTTGAGGTGTGAATTTGAGAGAAGGTGAAATTCCCTTTTATAAGAGGGGTGAGGGGAACCTTAGGAAAATATTGAAATGTTATTTTATAATAAAATAATTTTAGGTTTATAAAGGCTAAAAAATGATTTATTTAGGGGATAAGGTGGTTATGGGTATAAAAACACTCTGACAATAGGTTTCAGATAGGTTTTGGTTACTATATTAACCCTATCATTTAGATTTAACTCTTAGTTAAGTAGTTTGACATTTACCATGTCTCTTTGTATTTTTATATTATATGGTTAATAAACATACTATAAAATTCCAAGAGAACCTCAAGTGGTTAATTAATGAAATATATAATATTATTTAATCCCTTTGGCTGAACCTTATATTTTTAGGAATATAATAGGAATTAATAATGTAATATTTGTTTTGAAAACACTTTTATGCCAATTTTGACACTATTTGGTATTTCATTTTTTTTAAATTCATAACAACATTATTACTTCTAAAATTTCATTTAATCAATAATAACATGTCATATTAACCTATAAAATTAGTTTAATTCATTAAAATTCTCAAATTAGATTTATTTTGATATTTATAATATCAATTACTTTAATCATTCATTAATAAGGTAATAACTGCATCATCATTATGTCATATATAAATTTAATTATTTAATGTCTAAAAATTATAAATAAAATACCATTATTTAGGAAATGTTTCTAGATTTTTAATGAATATTTATAGTTGAATTTATCATATGTATAACTCTATATTAAAAATAGTTTAGTTATTAAACTTTGATTTTAACTCTTTTAACTCTTCTTTAAATAAAATAATAATAAATGTCCTAATCTAATCCAAGTGTATGAAAGAGGGTCATATTTTATTTGTAAGGTTATTTTTGGTCAAATTATACTTATCCAATAGAATTAGGACATGTGTTAGAGTAATTATGATATCGTTTTTACCCTTAATTACCATATTTACTTTTAACCGTGGTAAATAAAAGTCAAAAGTTACTATTTACCAAAAATTATTTTCATCTTATTGAACAAAATTTTACTTACTGATATTAACCGTGTCTCTTGGATTTTTGAAATTCAACTCATAGAAGCGGTAATATTAAGTTTTATGAAAATTTGAAAATGCTCCTAGGAGATGGGTAAACGACGGTAAAAAGTTCAATAAAATTTTTATATATCTTAACATATTATAAAATGAATCCAAAGAATTAAATTGAACATATATAGGAATTATGTATCTATTTTTACCTAAAATAAATTTAGATAAACTGAATAATTATTTAAATAAAAAGTTGGTTTTAACTAATAACACATTGTTTTTCACTATTCATCAAAAATTGAAAGTTTTCAGAAAAATACCAAAAATTCACCCTAATCTAATTTCGATACACTGAATCCAAAAATTTAGTCCATTTTGAAAGATAACATTTATAAAATTTCAAAAAGTGGGTATTACTATTCATAACGGTTAGTTTGATTGGTTTTGGTGTGTTTGAACTCGAAGTTGCATACAACACAAGCTATTGTATTATTCAAAGGGAAACGTACCATGGAAGCTTGGGGTGTTACATAAATGGAACAACACCTTGAATAACAAGGTTCAGGAATTACCCTACTGCATGGGATGAAAATTATAACCATTGAATTAAGAGAGGAATCATCAGTGTTACAATAGTATAAAATATTAAAAGTATACATTCAAATAGAAGAATACATATAAATAGTTTAATTATTGTATGAATTACCCAACATTAAATTTTATAAAATATCTAATTTTTTTACATTAATTGAAAAAATATTCAATCTTTGCAGTCAACCATCAATCAATGAAGACAACTTGCAAAAGAACAATGATTATAGCAACCCAACTTGTAGTTTTTAATATATAATTTATGTTTTGGAACTCATATCTCCTCTTGTTACACACTTCTAAAAAATTTAAATTGTTCACCATTGATTCATACATTAGGTTTCACTCTCCCTTCATTATCCAGTTTTCAAATTAGAGTTTTGGAACGACTCCTTCTTGAATTCAATAACTTAGTTGAAAAATAAGATTCTATAGCCAAGTCTGACAACACATTTTAGAATGGTACATGGACTAATAATAGTATACTTTATCCATAAGGATAAAAAATTAAATTTTTATTTCTTAGAGTCAACTCCCTCAATTCATTAGAAATGATATTTTCTTATTCTACCAATGAGCAAAAGATATCGCTAGTTCAATTTACTAAATTCTGGATACCTCAATAAATTACCAAAATTATTACAAGGGAGAAATATTATTTATCAAATTCAATGGCGTGATAAAAATTGTACAATTAGAATAGAAAAATTTCCATTTTACATTTCATTTATATATTTTAATAAATGTATAAACTCCCAAATATGGAATTTTCATGCATATATAATACATACCTCTTTAAAACATTTCTATCACACAAAATCGAAACTATAGTCATAGAAGAGAAAATAATTGTATACAAACCTCCATTATAGGTAATCCCAAAAATAAAAGTTTTCATGTGGTGATTATGATAATAACTCAAAATAATTTAGTATTTTGAATCCTTTTTTGAGATTCCATATCCAAGGAAATTCCATTTTTTCTATAATCCCTTCATAAACCTCACACCGATGAATTTTCATCCCCTTGAATATCTTCATATACATAATCCTAAATCAATATAATATGTTAAAAAACTACATAAATTGTAAAACTAAATTTTAAGAAAATATATCACTCCCTAAAATTATCTCACACTAATAGCATACCTCCTACAACATTGATCCAAGCCAAATACATGTTTTCAATTATAGTGTCCAATGAATTATTTCAAAATAATTATCCAAAACATGTAAATGTTTAAGGTTAATAAACTAATAAGAAGATCTATAATCAAATAAATATATACTAATGAATGCCTCCCATGAAGAAAATGGGAAATTTCTACTCACTCTAGTAATTTATGCCTGTGCTTTCCAATTTTCACAATTTTTAAATGGTTGGGAATCCTTCATTTTCCTCAGCTTCTATAGAGCCTCCATCTACACCAGGGGATAGAGAGTAATTTAACCTTCCTTATAGTATGATCATAATTGCCTCAATCCCTTTCGACGGGGTTCCATAACCCCACCTAGTTGGACTGCACCGACATGCCCATCCTTGAATGAAGTGATCCTCTTTCCTCTAGCCTCTCAGTCACTCTATCCTCCTCAATTTCCCAAGGTCCAGTTGGGGCCTCTTGGTAGCATCCCTTAATCTGAAACTCTCTCATGTGGCCATAAAGGGTTGGTTATGAGACCTCAATTGTACCTCCTCATATGCCAAAGGCTGCCAACTAATAGTAGGGTTGTGATTAGTATGGTAAGGATACAATACCTCCTAGATTCATAGTTTATAGCATAACAAAAAATATTAAATAAAAATAAATAAATATTATAATGTGGAAATAATGAAAAAATATAACACAGTGGAAACCGACAATAAAATAAAATAGACCAATCCAATAAATAATAAAGGAATAATGTATTGACATTATATAATGTAACTAAATGTCATTCTAGAAACACTACAAGTAAAATACTAATAGAATCAAATAAATATTAAATAGTCCTTGATCTCGAATCCCACATCAGTCCCATATCCAAACTCCAACCCATCCAAAAAAGTCAATAAGGTCCTTTGAACTTTTCAAATCTTTCATCCCCCAAATATGCTCAGGTACCAAATGACGACCCAAATAGGGTGTTAGTATAAATCAGTAGGTCAACACCACCGTGTATACAAAAACAAGTCTAATAAGAAGTGTTTGAAATAAAGTGATAAATAGGTGCACTAATTAATTAAAAATTAATAAAATACAACCACAACCCACTTCGACTCGATGCCAGAATACCTATTAGCATGTCTTATGACCATGCCAACCACAACTACCTAACCATGGTAAAATCCCTTCTTCATCTCTATGCCGTAACATTTCTAAGAATGTATTATGACCATACCAATTACAAACATAAAATCATGGCATAATAACAAAAATCTAGGTTAATGCCCTATAAGAATTACAATATCTAGGTCAAATACCTATAAGAATTACAACATGCTACTAAGTCACACCCATTCACTATAAGAATTATAGTATGGGACTAGGCTGATCCTGCTCAATATCAATATTATAGTAAATAAGTGTGCATGTTCCAAGGCCATGTATGATATATAATAATTTCAACATGGATCGCAAGACCTTTCATAACAGCATGGATATCATAATATCACATCATAAGTCACAATGGTTAATTTTGAGAATTACCATTTTTCATTGAATTTCCTCTTTCCTTTATATCACAATTGATTAATAGTTAATAAATAATAAGTAATCCATTACTTATGGATTCTATATCAAGAAATCACCTAAGGTTCCATGTCAGGATAAACACACATTATTCCGTTTGACAATTTAATTATACTCAAGGGTCACTCATCCAACCAGTATCCATAATCTTGGTTAAATCCTAATTAGAACTAATAGACTCCAAAGTATAATACCATTATTTATTTAATTAATAAATACACACATTAAATTGAAACTATCAAAATATTTCATATAATTGAAAATTATCAAACCATAGGGTTATGATTTGTACCCCCACCTTAACTAGCGGTGAATGCGATGTTTCCAACATAAAAATACCAAGAGGAAGAAGATGTAGATGATTGAAAAGATTCTATTAGATCAAAATTGATCCTTATCAAAACCAACAATGCTCACAGTCAAGGGATTAAACCGCAATGGTTGGAGAAAAAATGGAAATAACAGAAAAACATAACCAAAAGTACTTACTAGGGATTGATCACATTATTAGAATGTTAAGAAGGTTGATTGACACTTGAAAAATGCCTGGAAGGTCACCATAGATTGGATAGGGAAGCGATACATTCATGTGAATGGAAAAAACCATCACACAATATACTTTAAAATATCAATTTGGGAAATAACATGATGTGTAATGTAGTTACACATCGTGTAAATTTTTTTAATGGGATATGGAAGAAACCCATTGCCTCAGCTATATATTAAAACATCCGAACAATACACAAGTTTTAATCCATTTAAATGGTTTTTAAATGTTATCTAAATGGGTTTTAAACCCATTTTACTTATAAAAAACCCTAACCACATTTAAAGCTTCTCCACTTACCAAGAACCCATGATAAAACATGAGCCATTTATACCAGAACTCCATTAATTCATACAATAATACATAACTGAACATTAATTTATTTTACCCAATAAAGGATCTCTTTTTCTAAACAAGACTCAGCCACCAAGGCTCATATGAAAAACTCAAAGAGAGGCATACTTATAAAAAGATAGGACAATACACTCTACACTCAACCATAGTGGATGGATCTACAATAATAATTTTATTAGTATTATCCTTTGAAATAGTGGTGGAATCCCATATGTGGATATTAGTGGATTGATTGGTTGTAGATAAGTAACCCCTCCCTCTATTCTAGAACTAATTTAGCTCACGAGTATTAGAAGCTCTGACCAGGGTCTCTATTTTTAACATGAAAAACTTATATGAGGTTATTTACTCTAGGGAAGTATTTTTGAATGCTTGTTCCTAGAGCTCCAAGTTCGTCAAAAAGTGGTGATCTAGTATCTATCATTGGTCAATGGAGACCCACTCAAGGTATGACTATTCTAAGGTGGTAGTGTAGTTAAACAACCATGTTGTTCCTCTACCTTTCCAAAACATTTCATTTATCTATTGAATAAGAAATTACCTTAGCTTCTACCTATATATGGATTAGTTCACCTTATACCTTAAATATGATTTGGTGTAATGTATATTTGTGGAATTATACCTTTCATGTCCCTTTCTGACACATATTCTTCTCTAGGAAATTGAAATAGTCTCCTAGTTTATCCAAATTTCAACCCCTATACTCTATAGTTATATTCCAACCACATTCATTGTTAATCCTGATCATACTGAATAATGGTATATGATAGGTTTCCCCCTCTGTGTCCAGATAATCCTCCCTCTCTAGTTCTATGTTCTTCCACACCATTTGTTGGTATCTCTAGTTTTGTCCCTTAAAGTTCATCTCCCAGTTCTGGGGCCTTTGTGGCTTTTTTTACCTATTCCTTCCTCTCCAACGTCTATAGTCTTGAATATATAAATGGGTTGTTTCCCTATAAATCAGAATCCATGTACTCCACCTACTTAAAGGGGGACCTCTTCCTAGTGTTAGTGTTATACAATATGGGGTCAGTCTATCACCTACCTTGCACTTCTTCTATCATTCCCTCAGCGATCCCATTTAGGATTCTTCACTTTAGAAAGTCTATTTATCCTCTCCAAAAATTATCTCTGGTTCAAAAGCATATATACCCATGTTCCTATAAATTATAAATATTCCCAATACATAATGGATATGGTGTATTATCAGATGTAGCTGAGGATCTGATCCATGTTTCCAGTTCCCTTGTTCCTCCACAAATGGCGTCTACACCAGATCTCATTGGAAATGTGAGATAACCACCTTTTCATCCCTATCAAGTATATATTTGATGTTAGGGGATAAATTTATCCATATCCTCACTCAGATATCTCTCTAATTATCTATAATTTTCATTCTTGGTTGCTTGAGTGATGAAAAACATTCACTCAAGTGGGATCCCGTGCCGAAAGTTTTCCCTGGTTGTAACCCTCGACCCCAAACAACATCCATCCAATATTTATGATTTTTCTAACAAAATAAGGTTTCACAACTACATGAATGTGGATCCATATAATTATAACATTTTTAATTTTTATAATGAATCCCTTATAGTAGAACAACTCAGTATCTCCAGCCAACAAGTATGAACCATGGTTTGTTATAGTAATTAATGCTGCTTCCTCTCTTTTTTAAATTGAAAGTGTGATGTAAGAGATTGATAATACCTCGGGAAGGATCATCATAATTTTACCATATGGTAATCCTTTAGTATTTTTTTAGGTTAATTAAACTCAATTTTAAATTCCTCAGAAAAAAGGTGAGGGAATCCACCAAAGAACGGATCACCAAGAGTTTGCTTCATTTTAATCATTTAATGTACTCTAGAATATGTTTTTTACATGAAAAACATTAACCTAGTTCATTAACCAGAGAGGTAGTCAATCCACCTAGTGTCATATTTATTTTTTCATCACTAAAAACCAATCCATCTCTTCCTATCAGAATGTGATATTCAATCATATCATCCAGGACCTCTCGAACCTCTCTCCCATTCTCATTATTCTGGCCCCTAGACAAGTTGATAGTGATAATTTATCATTCTCAAGCTAGTTTTATTTAATCCTAGATATCATCCAATATAACACATGTCTTTAAAAAACCCATGAAATATGGTTCATGGTTCTTCTTTCACAACAGGATAAGGTGTCTAAAAAAGATCTACAAAACAAGAATAACAATATGATTTTTTGCAACTTCGAGTTTGATTCCATTAAATATGATATCGAGAAATGTTAAATGGATATTGAATAGATGAGGTATGAATATATTTTTAGAACCCTTATAAAAAATAGAATCATTATTTAGATATACTCTCAGAGTAATAGAGAAAATTCACAAATAGTCCAAAAAAACATGGATTAAGGAAGGAGAAAAAAATACATCATTTTTTCAGACCCACATTAATGAAAAGAAATGCTCCTCTAACACTAATATTATTTTGGGGTAGGGTTCATTAACAAATGATATTGAAATGGTGGGTGTTATGGATGAGTATCATTTTAAAATATTCTTTCATAATCTAATCCACAAATGTCGGACGGTTATCCAATGGGCCTTGTTCATGTTTTTTACTCAATCCCCATATGATGTGTCTAACTCAAATAATTTTTCATTTACTGATCATCCAGATAAGAAGGATATTTTTAAATCTAACAAGCCTCATACCCATGAGGGATTACTAGGTCTTGATAACTTCTAGAAATAATTATATGCAGTATACTAGGACCTTGACATGCGTAAGTTCACCAAATCCATCCATGATTTATTCAGGGAAGAGAGCCTTTCTCAAATATCCTACACTACCACACTCTTTCTCATCTCATAAGTAAAAGGAAACTTCCCCACTCAGGCATTATAGACCCATTAATATATGTAATTTACCATAAAAGGTATTTTCCATATTTATCAATAAAAGGGTTTTGGTTCATCACCACCAATGGGTCTCTGAGTAAAAACAAGGCTTTATCCAAGATAGGTCCCCTCATGTAGCTATTTCCATAACTCAATAAATTAACAATAGAATTAATAAAAAGAGTCATAGATTCAATATTGTAATCAATATGTACCTGGATAAAAAATACAATAGGATAGACCAAGGTTTCATTGTCAGGGTGATGAATTTTATTTGTTTCTCTAGTAGGGTGATTATACTATTTTTTAGGTGCTATAATTATCCATAGTTTTCAATTTATTTTGGTGGAAAAAACGTGGGTCTATAAAAACAATATTTGGGTTGAGATATAGGGATACACTTTTCCCACATAATTTTCATTTTGATTTAAGAATCCATCAATATATATCATGCTCAAAGAACATCCACAAAACATACCCTTATGGTGTAAGACCCACCTCAATAAAATCTCACACCTCCTCTTTATATAAAACATAATGTTTTTTATCAATTGAAGTAGAAAATAAATCTATGAGATCATTAATATTCTAGATGAATATTTTAAGTAGAGTGGGATGATCATTAATCATGGGAAGATAAAAGTATTAATTTTGAAAAAATACTCATAAATAAGAATAAGTAAAATTGAGGAGATCATGGAAGTGAAAGGAAAACACTTCCCTATAGACTACCAGGGACCCCCATTATCCCTAGAAAGTATCCATATCCACCGTTTCAATAGATTAGTTGATAAAATAATAAACTTTATTAAAAACCAGTAGAATTGGTTTCTCTATTTTGGGTGATGTGTTACCCTTTTCAATAGTCTTCTCACCTCAAAACCCATTCCCATCCTTTATATCCTAAAATATCCAAAAAAATTTACAAGGAACACAGAGAATACCAAGTTGGAATTCATGTAGGATGATCACACTAAATGAAGGTTTCACTGGCCCTTATAGGATATGATGATGAAGATGAAAAAGGATGATGTTACCAACTTAAGGATATTTGCAAGAACCTTTTCATGCATGAAAAAAACTAACATGGGAGTTATTATAAGGTCTCAATACTTGGGTTAGATCCATTAAAAAAATATGGCCTTGATATGGACGGAATAAGGGAGAGAACATTTAGTCTACAGTATTCTCTTCACATGAATATCCCTGAGCATCGATTCCAATCACGATGGATCATCGGGAATAGAGAACTCAAATTTTGGAAGAATAAGAAGGTAATAACCACCCACAAATTATTGTGGTTCATGAAAATAGACATATATCTTTCTCAAGCAAGCAGACAACCCTCTTTTTTCTAAGATACCCTAATCCTGTTGGAAATGACCAATCGATCAACACCCATGAAACAAAATTTAATGTCTTGGAAGGAGGATAGAAAATGCTATTACACAAGAGGTGTTTTTTTGCCCCACCAATTAGGATTATTTTCTGGAGGGGTTTTCATTTATTTATATAGACAAAAAAATTATAGGTCTATTTACAATGTAATTAAAACCACAAGGGTGCCTTAATGTGTTAAAATCATGTTGAGCCACAAATGTGGGAAAATAATTAGGGGGAGGGAAAATAATGGTGGAATTATTCCCCATTATTATAATTATTCAAAATTCACTCCACTAATTTCTATCATGTTCATTGGATCTCCAAAACATCACACTTTTTTCATAACTCTAGAAACTTGGAACACCTAAGTGACTTTGTGGGAATGTATATGAAATGTCCCTCTCTTGAATCGTTCTCGTCGTTTACCATCCAATTCTCTATAATGAATGTGGAATGAAGGTGGGTGGGATTGGTGGACAATTTTTCAGTAGGTTTGGCCATGGATGACACTGATATACTATTGATCCTCTAATGGAATGCGTTCCCCCCACACATTGAGTTGCAGGTGGGATTTTTATGCTGAACCCTACACTAAAAATCATCTTCCCCTTCTCCCTTTCTTCCTTAGATGATGATTTCATCAGCTTATCCTATATAATTTTCATGAACTAACACTTATTTTGTTTTTATTCACCATAGGAGGTTGGCTCATTGGACTTAGTGAAGTGTATCTCACTGGAGAAGAACTCATGCAGTGGAAACTTCGGTGGAACTTTTGGCCTGATAATATTTTTGATGGTGTGAGATAGAAGTGGGGTGTCATCACAATTGACATTTAGGGCTTACACAATTTTGAGTGGTGGTGAGGAGAAAACCACTATAGCTGGTAGCATGGAAATCACCTCTACCATGTTGGGTGTTGAAACATCTATAGAGAATGCACTAGGGTATGTGGGTTTCAATCAATGGTCTCCAAATAAGTTTATTGCCTCTTCCGTCCCTTGTATGAAAGCCATTGTATGTTTGATGGTGAATGGATCCTCACTAATCAAGACACCTTATTCATAATTATCACTCTAATCCCACTGCTCCTATGGATTTAAGATGATATCGTGTGTTACATGAATGTTCTTACTGATGGGGTTGTACAAACTATATGCTTTGGACTCAGACTCATACCCAATAAAGATCATCAACAAACTCCAGTTATCCAACTTATTCTGATGATCCTTAATGATTTTATCATGTGCAATGCTACCAAAGTCTCGGAGAAATTTAACCACCTATCATTTTCCATAGAATTCCTCGAACGATATCATCTTATCAAGGATTCACGTCGATGATCGGTTGGGGATGAAAATTATGGTGTAGATGGACTCACCCCAAAAAATCCTAGGAAGGACCTTTTCCTCATTCATGCTTCGATCCATAACTACCATAGTCTAGTTGTGGAATTCCATTACCCTATTCTATTTTTGTGAATATGGAGTCATGTTCTACAGTGGTATGTCATGCTCATCATAGTATTCTCCAATTTCCCTTGAATTGAACTCACCACCGTGGTCGGTGTATGGAACCTTCATCTTGAACCCTATATCCACCTCCACTATGGGCTGAAAGCGTCTGATTTCTGCTTGAAATTGGTCTTTCCTTTTGAGTAGATTTTCCTAAATGCAGCAGCTCATGTCGTCCATCGGCAGTATAAAGTAGTGGTTCTCGCTTGGCAGCATTGGTGTGATCGGTCAATAGAGGTTACTATGGACAAGGTTGAGGAATTGATCCATATGATTCTTAACTTTATCAGGGAAAGACACTCACTAATATTTCCCAAAAAGGTAGTTGTCACAAACATGATCCACTTGATCAATCCATAGAATCCATCACACCATATTTCATTGAGAGATCATGCACAGAGCCTAGAAATTGTTGTTTCAGTACCTCACATGCCAATTACATGCCTCTTCCGACCCCCTTGTAGAAAATAATTCCAGTTATCCAATGTTGATTCCTAGATTGTAAGTTCGATTAGGGAATCAATTCACCCTAGTAAGTAGGCTCCATTTCTAGTCATAGATCTTCATGATTCTTCCATCGATTAGTACCAGACAACCATTTTTGTCAAGCTGTTCAACACTGATGATGTTTTTTGTGAGACTTATGATGAACTATAACCCCTTAAGCTTGTGGTGATCACCAGTCTTGTAGGTTAACTTGATCATCTCACACCCCTTGATATTGACTACAGTTCAATCAATAAGATTTATGATCCCATAGATCCCTATGTCAATCTTGGAGAAGAAATCATAATAACCAGTCATGTGGTTTGTGGCATCAGTGTCGAGTGGCCATAGGTCTTCATTGCATGCCTCCCTCTGATTCTTTTGTGTAAATGCATTCACCTAAACTAGAAGGAGATGGATTCATTGTGGAGATCATGGCGGTGGGGTATTGAGCACCGCGGTTCACACCCTTATCATAAAGAGTGTTGTCTAATCACCACCACCTGGGGTTAAAAGGGCCTCAACAGTTTTTCCCCTGCCACAATAATCATTGGACCAATGGACCATTTTTCCGTAATTTTTGAATTTTTCCCTTGATACACCATGCCCTTTTCCATATCCTGTGCCACACCTTCCATTTTTACCATTGTCATCATATTTATTTCTTCGTTATAGTTGGTGGTTTCAGTTTTTGGACTTGGAGACATTAAAGGGTACCTACCCAATATCGTTCTCCGTCATCCATGCAAGCCACTCCTCCTTGGTGAGGAGGATCTTCCGTCCATTTTCGATGGTTTTTTATGGGTCAAAACTATCCTGCATCACTTTTAGTCTCCCTATTACCTCATCTACATAGAGCGTCAAGATTTTTAGAAGCATATCAATTGAAATAGAAATTTTGGAGATTCTAGAGGGGACACATCATAGGTACTTATCAACAACCTTATGTTGATACTTCATATTGAAGAGGATTGTGAGTTGGTTTACCATCCCAGTGATCTACATCACAAATTCATCCACTGATTCACTATTGTGGAAAGAAATGCCTTTATACTCATTAGAGAGATTATAGTCATTGTCCTTGTGCACTCAATCAATTCCAATGCACATGGCCACAAAATTATCCCACACTTCATTTGTTCTTTCCTTGATGGGGAGTATAGAGATCATCTCTAGCAGGAAAACACACAATATGTCCTTCAGTGTAATTCGATATTCCTGGAGTTCAAAAATATCATTTTCGATGGTGTCCAAGAGTACTAATTCTTGGAACATAAACTTCATCATCAAGGAACAATCATTGTTGTTTTTCTTCACGAGGATCAGATATGTCTCTGATCCGCCCATTTACTTTACCACTTGATATACCACTAGAAGGCCTCTAATACAATTAATGAGATATCTATGACATGCTGATGATGTCTAGGATAGTTAGGGATATGAGGGTTTAATGTCTCACAACATGGATCTTGTCAACCATCCTATGATTCAAAATGTTGGAAATGACCGACTCATCAAAACTAAGAAAACACAAGAGAAAATATTGGAAGGAAGAAGGAAAATTCTAGAACACAATAGATATTTTTGTGAACTACCAACTGGGATGATTTTCTAGATATGTTTTAATTACTTTATACACACACACAAGCTAGGATTATTTACAACATAATTAAAACCACACAGGTGCCTTAATGATGTCAAACCACATTGACCAATAAATGATGGGAAATAATTACTGGGAAGGAAAATAACAATGAAATTAATATCCATTATTTAAATAATTAATCAAATCCAACAAAAAATCATGATCTTCTGTGGCATCAATATATCTTTCAACCAGAAAAATATTAATTTTAATAATTATGGTGTAAGTAAGTTCTCTGTAAAATTGTATCATCACGTTATAATTGAAAACCATACAACACATGAATGGCGAGGTACCCTATAGATCAAATATATTTTTAAAATGTTGAATTTTATTATTTGGTGTATTAAAAAATGAATTGTTTTGACAGATGAGGAGGCAAGGTGCAAGGGGATCTTTCTTTTATCTAAATGCCACTATAGTCAGAACCCCAAGGATGAAAAAAAACTGTCTACTTTTATTCAAACATGAGTGGGTAGTCACAATGTGGAACTATTATAAAAATTTATTTTGGAATGAGTTTAATGCATCCATGAAAATAGATTTCCATCAGTTCTGGTTTCATTCCATGGGATGTAGAAAGAAAGATTGGATGGAATGTTCCATGTTCATTAGAGATAACTTTAGGTGTATTTGGAATTATTGAAATACGAGGAGTATTGAAGGTTCCCCCAACATATTTATAGCGATTATATCCAGATTCAGAAGCTTTGAAGCTAAACTTGTCCCTCTATGAAATTTTTGGGAGCTCACCCCCAACCTCAGAATGTTCATGGATGTTAGGATATTTTCACTTTATTTTTGGTACCCTTTTTTATAAAGGAGATGGATCTGTTATACTATGCCTATTATTAGACTCAAAATCAATGTGGATATTTTGATAAACCTTTATTACATCCAGGGGGAGGGTGTTTCATGATAATAGAGTCACAATGGCTATAGAATTTAGTAGATTCTGTGGGTTGAGGGACTCTCCATTTGTAGAAGTGTGTTCCATCACTAGTGGTCTTGAAATGGGACACTCCCGATTTATTTTTCTTACTTATATGGGGATATAATATAATTTTATTCACTACTCAATTCACTAGTGAGACTCTATCCCTTGGTTCATCTCATATTACATACATATAAGTAAAATCATCATTGGAAATCGGGTGGAAATTATTCTCATGTGGTTCAGGGGGAACAATGTTTTTTATTTTCTAGCCTCTTGGACCTCTTAAGAAAATTGTTGTATTTCCTTCTATATAATCATATACCTCCTCCAATGTGTGTGGGTCTTATTTGAGATAATGTTATTGGTTTGTACTACTTTATACTTCCTTGATCTTGTTGGAATTTTCATCCTTTTTAATAAAATTCAATGCATTGAATGGAGATATCATGGATGATAATATAAAAATTGATCCTTTAATCACTTATTTTCCCTCTATTTATTCTACTTCTACCACAAATATTATCCACATACAACTCCTCCACCTCAATGACCTTGTTTCATACAACCCCTTTCATCTAACAAGCTGGTAGTGCCTATATTAAAATAACATACCCATGATAACTTCTTCCATATCGACCATATATTCTATGATGTTTCCTATTATACTACTTTAGAGGTTGTATCTAAATATTTTTTAGAGTTACATCCTCTATTGTACTATGAATAGGTCTCTATGAGAAGGTACATATAAACTATATATGGCCTATACATCAAGAAAGATAGTATGATGGATCTTGAAGAGCCCCTGATGGTTATGAGATACTTGTACCAGATCCCATAGATAACTTTGGTTGACATTTGATGCATTAACAATATCTAAATGATACTACAGGGTAAAAGCTTATCTCCATAGATCCAATATTATAATTTCCCCCTATCTCAAGTCGTAACCTGAAATGAAATCATCAGATCCACCACCTATGCTATTTCCACCACGTATGATGGTATTTATAATATATAAGAAGTCACATAAACCTAAATTACATGGAATATATCCCACATGAAATATAAATACTTAAAGTTATCATATGAATTAATGTAAAGAGAATACATAAATAGATTTATGAAAAATTAGTAAGTATATTTAGTAGATTAAATACCTTATTTAATGGATAGAAGTTGCAATAATAGTTCAATCCTATTTTTTAGATAATAACTCATTCAAAAAATTTCTTCTAAATTCTTCCCAATATATAAAATCCTCATATTTATCACAAAGGTAAATAATACACCAATTCATTGTAACATATCATTAAAAAATCTCTTCTAGTGAACTAAATAATTCATTAGAATAATGGATGAAATGAAAATAATTATTCCCCTCATCTTGTTTCTAGACATAATATACATCAAAGGTAACACCAAAATTTTTTTAACGTCAACTGGGAGAAATAATGTAAAAATGAATCTTATGTCTCATTAATCTATTATTGAGGAATTTGTTCTTGTTTCAACTCCTTGATCTTACTATGACCACGAAGTTCATGAATGAAATGTATATCTTCGTTATACCTATATTACATCAATCATTACCACATAAAAAAGATTCATAAAGAAAAAATTATGTATTGGTGAAAACTATGTATTACATTTTCCAATCAATAACAAACATAATCATAATTAATAATTTTTTTGAATATCCAGGACTAATATAGTACACTAAAAATTACACACCATCCCTTTTGTATAGTCAATAAAAAGATATATTTACATACGAATACTTTATCCACCAATATTCTTTATTGGGTTCCCTAGTCAGTGTTCTTCCGTATGTCAAAATGTAATTTTTTTCACCAAATTAATGAAAACAATGATTAGTGGATACTAACAAATAAACCTGAAAACACCATCTCAGATATCATTCAATATTGAGATGAATCAAATATAACACCCTTTAAGCCAAAAATGATAACATGTATTGCACACCATTCATTCAAATAATATACAAGGGGATTAAAACCTGCACCAATGTTATAAATATGTCTAAACATAGGGAATACCATATTTAAATAAAAAATCTATTCACCATATGAAAATTAAATAAATTAAATGTATATAAGTCTAGGTGATGTTATAAAACAAAGAAAGTAAACAAAAGGAATAGATATGATGTAACCATAAAAACAACCAAAGCTATACCTTGAAAGATAAATGAAAAAACTATCCCTAAAATTGTAATATATATATATCTAAAACCATGAGTAATATATAAAATAAGGTTTCTCATAGATCATCACAACCATCAATCTAACTGTAGCTCCCATCATAAAATTTTAAATCTCTACTATAATAATTTTATTCACCATTAAGGGGGTTCCTGAAAAAAAATAGTTATCTATACAGAAACCAACAACTCCTATTGATGATTAAAACCAGTTCCTAGTTCCATTTTATTGTATCTTATACTTTAATCCACCACAATTCAAATATTTATAACTTCTTCCTTGTGATAATTATTAAAATATAGAGGAAATGAATAGAAAAAATATTTTATGGATATATTTTTAATGAATAAAACCATACATAATGAAAACTAGTTCTCTGGACCCTCTATAAATATCATGTTAAATAATTTACATTAGTATCCCCACTATTTTCCCATTTAAATCACTATTGAAATCCATAATTAACATAATGATTGTATATAATAAAATATCATCCAACTATTCCACTAATATTTCATGTTATCACCACCATATATTCCTATATAATATTCCACAAAAATTACATTAAAAAATGATCCATAACTAATATTAATTACATAAAAAACACCTAGTTAGAGTGATATTAAGAGCACCTGATATTTAGTAAATTCCAAAGACCTCCAAAAAGAACTAAATAATTGAGCCAAATGTTAAAAATCATATCCAATGTTCAATGATGAGATCTAAATTTAATTCCAAATAACAGAAAATTATAATCTTACTATTCATTTTTTTTTCAAATTTCTATAAAATAAAAAAACATTGAAATTCTATATCTATTCATAATGGGATAATGGGATAATTAATAATTTTATTTTTAAATATAAGGGTTACAAGTATTATTTGGAGTTATAGCTCCCTATGTAGTATCTATTGATGACTTGAATAGAAATTTTGTAAGATTAGTTAGATAAAAAGTTAATCCCATATAAATACATTAGTGGATTTCATGAATTTATTGAAATAGTAAAATGATAGTAAACCATTAATTTAACCATGAAAACATTTACTAAATAACCTTGATCACAAACAAGGAGGTTTTGAATGGTAGAGGCGGTCATCACTACTCTCAAAACTGGTGTCGGTACAAACTCTAAATTCTAAGATAGTTTGTATAAATACATTCATTTTCCAAGGCCTCAATGGAAAAAAATCCAGCATCGTAATCCAAACAAATAATACATGATAAGGGGAAAGTAATTCAATATTTTTAGTGAAAAAATTAAGGAATACACTTTTTAGACTGATCATATTTTAGTGTATTTCATTATTTCCCATGAAAATGACTTGATTACACTAACAATGTGAACGAATCCTGATAGAGTAGGTTTAATTGTTCACAATAATTATTTATCCAATTATTATATCACATTATACTAAATTAAATATTATTTTGCGTCTAAGGGTTTACACTAAGATTTTGTAGATGGGAGAAAGTAGTTTCGGAAAATAAAAAGGCACAAGTAAATTCAGTGTCAACTACATCCCATGATAAAAAAGGAGAACGTAAAAATGTTCATAAAGAGAGTTTTAATAAATTTGATGATTCGATGTCCCTGAAATTGGTGTATCATAAGCATAAAACTATGAGGTTGTGATTGAATTGGAAAATAACATCCCCAAATCCCTTAGTACCATATGAAATAGATTCTTCTATTTCTATAAATCTTAAGGAATATTGTATCCAACATTTATAATTTGTGTAATGGTAAATGGAACCATTTTTGGTATCTAAATTGGTCTAATATCTCATAGAAATAATGCTTTCATCATTGAGAAAATAAAAAACACCCTACCAAATATAATCATCCACTGATGAAAAGTGTCGGTTTACCTCAATTGAATTCATATTACTTATTAACAAATGGTTCATGAAATATGCTTTTAATTAAATAAGATCTTATAGTAACTATGACGGTATTATCTGGGATAGTGGGAGAAACACATGAAGCATTTAATAGGTTTATGGAGTTATCCATAGGTACATAATATATGATACTAAAATGTTGTAAAAGGAAATTAAACAATCCAAATAGGAGAAATTGTCTAATAGACAATTCTCTAACAATCACCCTGCAACTAATCCATTGGTGGATATATTAATAAAAATAATATCAATCATACATTGTAACACCCTGACCCTTGAAGACTAGAGCCAGTGCATTACTTTATTAAATTGGCATGATTACATTGAATCAAATCATGAAGTACTGATCATTTTAGTAGTCTTGAAGAAACTATATACATATATGGAACCCATTTTAAATTTGGAAATGAAACAAAATATGATACATAAAAAAATATAATAGAATACATCCATGAAAAATCAATAAATGATCTCTTCTTCATAACCTGGGGAAGGAAAAAAAAGGAAAGGGGTGGGCTCAAATTCTCATTATGGGTTAAATATAGAGGAAGCATGAATCAATAAAAATTTAATCATAATCAATTAGAGATAATCAATATGGAATGGTGAATATTTGAAAAATACACGCCAAAAATAAGCTGAGAATGAAAATACCTCCATAGATTTTGTCATAGTGAATATATCATGAAAATTAATGACTGAATACTTAATAAATAGAAATCTTATTATCTGGACATCATGTATTTGGAACATTAACCATTATACCATTGAGACAGTTTAAGTCTTTGGGTAGAAAACTGTCTTATTTTTGGTAACAAACTCGAAGGGTTTATCGCAAACTGATTTTTCTCATGAGACCTGTCGATGCCTCGAGGGGCTATAGTGGGACCCACCCATCACTGCCAGTCCAAATAATTATTTATACAAATATTTAATACAAGAACAATATTACTTTTCAATATCCGTATTCAATAGAGGATATAAATTTATCAATTTTCCATTGTTAAAGAAACATTCCATTTAAAAACCAAATGTAAAATGGTATAAAACTATGAAAATAATAATATCCATGTAACAAAAATATGGATATATAATTTAATTAAAATTTCAAATGAAAAAAGATATAAATGTGCAGTAGTTATACCACATAAGAATGATTTGGTGAACAATACCAAGTAAATCACAATGAAATGTAAACTGAAAAAAATTCCATTAAAACATTGTAATAAATCAAGTTATTAATCATCATGTGAATCATTTAATACCATGAATATATAGAGAATCATTATATTATATATAAAAATGAAGTAAACATACACCACATATAAGAAATAATGAGAGAATAATGGAGATATCACAAAAACAAAAGGGAGATGAGAAACCACTTACCAAGATCGTATCATTAGAGTGAGGATAAATCAATGACATAATTATGTGTGAAAAAATATAATTACCCAAAATATAAATGGATATAAATTATAAAACAATCATTGGTCATTAACACATTTTCTCGAAAAAACAGAACCAATGACATAGATGTTTAACTCAATGAATTGAAATTGAGTTAAGATATCCCTTACCTATGGATCAACTTCCTTAAAATTTGTTCAAAACTCCTGTATAATGGTTTTTATAGTGTTATATATTAATTACATAACTAAAATCTTGTTTATAATACCTTACATAATCTTCTTATAATATTTTCCACACATTTATTTACAATATTTTGTTATTTCCATAGTTTGAGGTGCATTATTTTCACAGTTTCCCAGGTAAATTTATTATGTTCTTCCTTTTCAAAATGAAATAATAAATTAAAATGATAAGATATATATTTAGGTCATTTTTAATAATTACATATGAATTAGAACATCCCATAATTGTGGAAAAGTGAAACGAAAACTCATCATCCACAGAGGAAGTGATTGGACATAGCATGGATGACGATTTCGTTATTTATGAATAGAAGAATAAAATACTAGATTTTATGAAGATTATCCATAAAAAAATTACAGTATATATATGATACTAGATTTTCCATGAATAATTGGACAATAGGCATGGATAAGGTATAAGTGAGAAAAATTTAAAATAGAAGATGACAAAATCTTACCTCTTGAATAATTCTCTTTTGAAACCACCTTAAGGCTATTTGAAGTGGTCTTTTTGTGATACCACAAGAACAAGAATATGTCAAGGGATGAGGAGGATGAAATTTGGCAGAGGTTGGCTGAAAAATAAGGTTTATGGTTATGATATTTTTGAAGGAAGTAACCTACTAATATAAGTGAGGTGAGGGGTAACTTAGGAATCACCGAAATTATAAAAATATAATAAATATATTATAGGGTTTAAGACTCCCAAAAGGCATAAAACTAATGGGGCATTACATTTTCTAAGTAATATTATCATTTTTTGACTTGTTCAATAATTTTGGGATTTTTAAATAATTTAATAAAATATTTTATTCATGAATTTTTTTTGTCAAGATAAAACTATTCATAACTATGACTTTAAACATATCAAAAAAAAGTTTAAGAATCGGATAAAATTTTATATTATATCATATAATTGTCATATTCATTTAGGGAATTCGTGAATCATCTTAAAAATATAATATAATATTTATTTTATTATTTTTAATATTATTTATTTGATTTATTCATTATTAAATTAATACTACATCATCTTTGTGGAAGCCATTATGATATTTATTTGTTGTATAAAAATTAAAAATAAAATTCCATGAGAAATATAATTTTATTATATTTTCAAATAATATTCTTGTTCGAATAAAACCACAAGAAAATATCATTTAACAACATTATTAAAAAGAAAAACTATAATGTGACAACTTGATTTCACTAATACAATAAAGCCCTTTAGTGACCGCCAAAAGAGGCCGCTAAAGGCCTTTAGAGACCGCCTTGCGACCGCTTTTGGCGGTCGCAGTTGCTCCATCGGTAAAGACCAACAACGACCTCCAATGGTGGTCACTATAGAACCTTTAAAAAATGCCACATTTCACGTGTATGGGACACGAGTGGGGTGTGAGGAGGGACACGCGGGGAAAAGGCCATACGAGGAGGGACCTCATGGTCTGGTCGCCGGACATGGTAGCTTCGCGGCGGCCGGAGGGAGGGGAGGGTGCGATGCTGAGGGGTTTATAGAGTGCGGTCAAATGTCAGGGGTTGTAGGGTTCGAAGGTAGATGTTATCAGGGTGAAGGGAGGTGATGGAGGGTGGAAACGAGGATAACCGAGGGTTGTATGGGTGGCATCAATGGTGGCTGGGGGAATATAGGGAAGTTGCAGTGGGGATTTGGGGAAGACAATGGCAGGGGGCGGGAAAAGTATTTCCTATTTTATTTCAGCATTAGCGGCTGCTAATGGCAGTCACCCGTTCCCAGAGGTGAAAAAACCATTATTTCTAGTAGTGTTTCCTATTGAAATAAAAAATTATAAAGGATTTAAAGTGATTCATGTGGGTCCAAAATTTCCAAAATTTGAATAAAAACTTGATAATAGTCCAAAAATTATTATTTAAAAAGTTTTATCCAAAATATGGATCATTTAACATTTCCTATAATTTTAAATAAAAAATTTTTATATATTTTTCTTAGGCTTGCACAAGCGCTTCATCAGCATTTCATAAGCATTAATGTTAATTATTTCACATATAAAAATTAAAAATAAAATACTATCATAAAGTTAAATTAATTTGGTTCAAAATAAAAATTTTAATTTATTCATTATTTATATTTACTCTTAAACATAAGACATCTTCTTAAATTTTTTATTTTGTCTTTTCTCTCCCTACAAAAGCATTTCACATACATTGGGATAATAATCATGTAATATAACACTAAAATTAGAAAATAAAATTAAAATAGATACATAATAAATTATATTTAATAAATAAGTGATGAAAATAATTTTTAGCACTCAATTATTATATATAAATTACCAATTTTGACTTTGTTAGCACTGCTCAGGCACTACGTCGATATTGACAATGATTTTTATACTTATAATGAAAAAATATAATTTTCATTTTCTAAATTAATTATTCACAATATTAAAATTTTAGTATAATTATTTATTCATTAAATAATTTAAATACATTTTTATATCATAATAATTTCATGACGATGTAACAGAAAATGTAGTATTTTATAAAAACTGTATTTTTTTACTATTCAATGAAAATTAACCTTTTTCATAAAAATCCAAAAAAATCATCAAACAATTTTTCAACATGTAGAATAAAAAAATGAAATCCATTTTACGAAAATAATTTTCTAAATATTAGAAATTTATGTTTATAATACCTTACATAATCTTCTTATAATATTTTCCACACATTTATTAACTATATTTTATTATTCCATAGTTTCAGTTGCGTTCGTTTCATGGTTTCCAAGGTCGGTTTATTATGTTATTAACTTTAAAAATGAATTAATAAACCATAATTGACAAAATATATATATTTAGGTCATTTTTAACAATTATATGTGATTTAGAACATCCCATAATTTTGGAAAAGAGAAATGAAAACTCATCGTCCACAAAGGCGGTGATTTGACATAGCACGGATGACGATTTTGTTATTTATGAATAGAAGAAGAAAATAAGAGATTTTATGAATCATATACCATAAAAAAACAACATTAAAGTATATATATGATAATAGAGTTTTCAAGAATAATTGGATAATTGGAAGGGATAAGGTATAAGTGAGAAATAATTAAAAAGAGAAGAAGAAGAAATATCACCTCTTGAATATTTCTATTTTGAAACCACCTTAATGCTCTTGCAAGTGGTCTATTTTTAATAATAGAAGCACAATAATGTATCAAGGGATGAGTGGGATGGAATTTGGTAGAGGTTGTCTGAACAAGAAGGCTTATGGTTATGAAATTTGTGAAGGAATGGACCTCCTTTTATAAGTGAAGTGAGGGGTAACTTAGGAATCCCAAAAATTATTAAAATTTAATAAATATAGTTTAGGGTTTAAGAATCAAAAAAGACATAAAACAAAATAGGTATTATATTTTAGAAGTAATATTTTAAATTTTGTAATTTTTTAATACTTTTGGTATTTTTGAATAATTTAATAATATATTTTTTTCCTGAAAAACTATTTTTTCAAGATAAAAACTATTCATAACTATGAATTTAAACATATCAAAAAATAGTTTTAAAATAAAATAAAAATTTATATTATATCATATAATTTTCAAATTAATCTAGTGAATTCATGAATCGTCTTAAAAATATAAAATTATATTTATTTTATTATTTTTAATATCATTTATTTTATTTATTCACTAATTAAATTAATACTACATCCTCATTGTGGAAGCTATTATGGTATTTATTTTTTGTCTAAAAATTAGAAATGAAATTCCATGAGAAATAAAATTTTATTATATTTCCAAATACAATTATTTTTTGAATAAAACCTCTAGAAAATATTATATAACAACATTATTAAAATTAAAAACTATAATGTGACAACTTGATTTCCTTTTGAAATAAAATATTATAAAGGATTTAAAGTGATTCATGTGGGTAAAAATGTCTCAAATTCGAATAAAAACTTGATAATAGTCTAAAAATGATTATATAAAATGTTTTATCCAAAATATTGGTCATTTAATAATTCTAATAATTTTAATTAAAAATATGTTATTTATTTTTCTTATGCTTGCACAAGCGCTGCATCGACGCTACATAAGAATTAATGTTTATTATTTCACATATATTAAATAAAAATAAAATACTATAATAAATAAAAATAAATTAGGTTCAAAATAAAATTATTAATTTATTAATTATTTATTTTTATTCTTATACATAACAAGACATCTTCTTAAATTTGTTGTGTCGTCTTTTCTTGTCCAACATAAGCATTACACAGACATTTGGATAATACTCTTGTTATATAACACTAAAATTAAAAATTAAAAATTAAAAAGATACATAACACATAATAAATAATAAATATATGTCATGAAAATAATTTTTATCACTCAATTATTATATATAAATTACCAATTTTGACTTTGTCAGCATTGTGCAAGCACTACATCGACATTGACAAGGATTTTTATACTTATCATGAAAGAATATAATGTTCATGTTCTAAATTAATTCTATACAATATTTAACTTTTAATATAATTATTTATTCATTACATAATTTAAATAAATTTTTAAGTCATAATAATTTCATTATGTTGTCATGAAAAATGATGTATTTTATAAAAAATTGTATTTTTTTACTATTCAACTAAAATAAACTATTTCATAAAAATCCCAAAAGTTCATCCAAACCATTTTTCAACATTTAGAATCCAAAAAGGAACTCCATTTTAAGAAAATAATTTTCCAAATATGAGAAATTTAATTTTTGATTAAAATCATCATTTACTTGAAGAATACCAATTTTTATGTTATAACTGATTTTATGACACTTTGAAACATTAAATAGGGTCTCGTAAAAATATATTATAATCATAGGAAAAAAATTATTGATTCATGAATCCATTTTATGAAAATTAATTATATTTTAAATTAATATATTAATTATAAAATTTTAATTAATTATTTATTTCTCATAAAAATACCAACACTTAATTATTAATTTTTTAAATATTCACTCTCATTTGTAATGTGCCTATATTCTTGTTTTACTTACATAGGCAAGTTTACTATTCATAAGGGTGCATTACTATTCATAAGGGCCAAGTTACTATTAATAAGGTTACATAACGATTAAAGATAATATTTATAAGGGTATATTACTATTCATAAGGATCAAGTTACTATTCATAAGGGTACATTACTATTCATAATGGTTAAGTTACTATTCAAAATGATAAATTATTATTCATAAGGATAACATTACTATTTATAATGGTATGTTACTATTCACCAAAAATTATGTTGATGCTACCAGACTCTAAATATCTTACAGAATACAACTGTGTATGTCTGATTTTTGAAATTCAAATCACAAAAGGGGAAAAATTAAGTTTAATGTGTAGTTTATAACTATCTACTATAAAAATGTTTTGTTTCACAGAGACACATTGTTGCATTCATAATAAATTATCATATGAATTAAAATTATTCATACCATAAAATATTAGGGTGTCATATTCTTACCAACTTTAGAAATTTCATCCTCGAATTTTTTCATGTATAATTCCCTCAAAATAGATGTGGGAAATTCTTCTTTTCTTCTCCTCAAAGTCTATCTTAGGGTTATGTTCCCTAAACTAAGTTTACTAAATCTAGTTACCAAGGTTTCTACTAAACTTCCTCTGATAACAAATGTAACGCCCCGACCCTAGAATCCCAGAGCCAGTGCATTAATTTATTACATTGACATGATTACTAGGAATCACATCTCGAAGTACTGATCAATTTAGTAGTCTTTAAGAAACTAGATTCATACATAGAACCCATTTTACATTTGGAAATGAAACAAAACATGATACATAACAAAAGATAATAAAATGAATCCTTAAAAACTCAATAAATGATCTCTTCTTCATAACCTGGGTAAGGATAACAAATGAAAGGGGTGAGATCAATTGATAAGTATGGGTTAAATATATAGGAATAATGAATCAATAAAAAGTGGTTCATAATCAATTAGAAATAATCAATATGGCATGGTCAATATTTGGAAAAAACAAACCAATAAAAAACTAAGAATGAAGATACATCCATTGATTTCATCATAGTGAAATCCTCATGGAATGTAATAACTGAATATTGAATAAATAGAATGATTATTATTTGGAAATTATGTATCTAGAACATGTACCATTATACCATTAAGACAGTTTAAGTCTATGGATAGAAACCTGTCTGATTTTTGGAAACAAACTTGAAGGGTTTATCTCCAACTGATTTGTCTCATGAGACCTGTCGATATATCGAGAGGATATAGAGGCCCCACCCATCACTGCCAGTCCAAATAATTCATTATACAAATATTTAATACATTAACAATATTCCTTTTCAATATTCGTATTCATTAGAGGATACAGATTCATCAATATTTCCACATTTAAAGAAACATTCCACATAAACACTATATGTAAAATGACATTAGAATTATACAATAATCATATCAATGTAACAAGAACATGGATATATAATTTAATTACAATTTCAAATGAAAAAATACATCAAAGGGTTAATAGTTACAACACATAATAATGATTAGGTGCACAATACCAATTAAATCACAAATAAATGGAAACCAAAACAAATCCCCTTACGACATTGTAATCAATCATGTTATTAATCATCAAGTGAATCATTGAATACACTGAATATATAGAGAATCATGATATTATATATCAAATGGTAGTAAAGATACACCACATACAAGAAATAAGTGGCGAACAATGGAAATCTCATGGAAACAAAAGTGGGATGAGAAACCCCTTACCATTATCGTATCATTAGAGTGAGGATAAATCAATGACATAATTATGTGTGAAAAATATATATCCACAAAATATAAGTGTATATAAAATATAAAAACAATCAGAGTTCATTCACACATATTCTCAATAAAACATAACCAATGACATAGATGTTTAACTCAATCAATTGAAATTGTTTTAATATATCCCTTACCTCGGGTTCAACTTCCATAAATTTTTTTCAAACCTGTTACATAATGTATTGAATAGTATTATTTATTTATTAAACAACTAAAGTAATGCATATAATACCTTACATAATCTTCTCATAATATTTTCCACACATTTATTAACAATATATTTTTATTTCCATAGTTTCGGGTGCGTTCTTTTCACGGTTTCCAAGGTAGATTTATTATGTTCTTCCATTTAAAAATGAAATAATAAACCATAATTGATAAAATATATATATTTAGGTCATTTTTAACAAATATATGTGAATTAGACTATCCCATTATTTTGGAAAAGTGAAACGAAATCACATCGTACACAAAAGCGGTGATCTAACATAGCACAGAATACGATTTCGTTATTTATGAATAGAAGAATAAAATAAGTTATTTTATGAATCATATAACATAAAAACAAAAAATTATAGTATATATATGATACCATAATTTTCATGAATAATTGGATAATAGGAAGGGATAAGGTATAAGTGAGAAATAATTTAATAGAGAATAAAAAGAAATATTACCTATTGAATAATTCTCATTTGAAACCACCATAAGGATCTTGGAAGTGGACTTTTTTCTAAGACCATAATCACAAGAATGTGTTATGGGATTATTAGGATGTAATTTTTCTGAGTTTGGACGAACAAGAAGGCTTATGGTTTTGAAATTTGTGAAGTAATGAACCTCCTTTTATAAGTGAGGTGAGGGGTAACTTAGGAATCACAAATAATATTAAAATATAATAAATATATTATAGGGTTTAAGACTCCCAAAAGGCCCAAAACAAAATGGGTATTAAATTTTAGAAGTAATATTATGATTTTTATACTTGTTCAATAATTTTTAAATTTTGAAATAATTTAATAAAATATTTGATTCATGAAAAACAATTTTTTCAAGATAAAAACTATTCATAACTTTGACTTTAAAAAAATCAAAAAAAGTTTAAAAAGAGAATAAAATTTTATATTATATCATAGAAATGTCATATTAATCTAGGTAATCCAAGAATAAGATTAAAAATAAAAAATTATATTTACTTTATTATTTTTAATATCATTTATTTGATTTACTCATTAATTGAATTAATACTGCATCATAATTTTGGAAGAAATTATGGTATTTATTTGTTTTATAAAAATTAAAAATAAAATTACATGAGAAATATAATTTTACTATATTTCAAAATATTATTTGTTTTCTAATAAAAACTATAGAAAATATCATCTAAAAATATTATTAAAATTAAAAACTATAATTTGACAACATGATTTCCTTTGGAAATAAAATATTATAAAGCATTTAATTTAGTTCATGTGGGCCCAAAATGACCCAAATTAAGAATAAAAACTTTAAAATAGTCTAAAAATGATTATATAAAATGTTTTATCTAAAATATGGTTCATTTAATAATTATTATAATTTTAATTAAAAACATTTTATTTATTTTTCTTAGGCTTGAATGAGCACAGCATCAATGTTGCATAAGCATTAATGTTAATTATTTCACATATAAAAATTAAAAATAAAATAATATTATAAATTTAATTTAATTAGGTTCAAAATAAAATGATTAATTTATTCGTTATTTTTATTTACTCTTATAAATAACAAGACATCTTCTTAATTATTTAATTTTATCTTTCCTTACCCTGAACAAGCATTGTAGAGACATTTGGACAATACTAATGTTATATAAAAATAAAATTAATAATTAAAAAAATACATACATAATACATAATAATTAATAAATAAGTCATGAAATTATTTTTTATCACTCAATTATTATTTATAAATTACCAATTTTGACATTGTCAGTGCTGTGCAGGCATTGCGTCGACATTGACAATGATTTTTATACTTGTCATTAAAAAAATACGTTCCATGTTCTAAATTAATTTTGTAAAATATTAAAATTTGAATATAATTATTTATTTATTATATAATTTAAATAATTTTTTATATCAAAATAATTTCACGATGATGTCATGAAAAATGTCGTATTTTATAAAAAACTGTATTTTTTACTAATCAGCAAAAATTAAACTATTTCATAAAAATCGCAAAATTCATCCAAACCATTTTTTTACGTGTAGAATCCAAAAAGGAACACCATTTTTTTAAAATTATTTTCTATATATTATGAATTTAATTTTTAATTAAAATCATCATTTTCTCAAAAAATACAATTTTTAATATTATAACTTATTTTATGACACTTTGAAAAATTAACTAGTGTCTCTTAAAATTATATTATAATCATAGGAAAAAAATGTAGATTCATGAATACATTTTATGAAAATTAATTATCATTTAAATTAATCTATTAATTATAAAATTGTAATTAATTTTTTATTGCTCATAAAAATGCAAACACTTAAATATTAATTTTTAAAATATTCAATATAATTTATAATGTGCCTAAATTATATTTTTACTTACATGGGTGAGGTTACTATTCATAAGGATACATTATTATTCATAAGGTTCAAGTTACTATTCATAAGGGTGTATTACTATTCACAAGGGCCAATTTACTTTTCATAAAGGTAAATTAATATTTATAGGGGTAACATTACTATTCGTAAGGGTATGATACTATTCACCCAAAATTAAGTTGATGCTATCATTCCTTAAATATCCTATAGAGCACAACTGTGTATGTCCAATTTTCGAAATTCAAATCATTGAAGTGGAAAAATTATGTTTAATGTGCAGGTTATAACTATCTCCTATAAAAAAGTTTTGTTTCACAGAGACTTGGTGTTTTATGCATAATAAGTTACTTAATGAATTGAAATTATTCATACCATAAAATATTGGGGTGTTATATACATCCTTGATACATATTAGGATCTAGTGACCATAAATCTTAAAAAATAAGAGTTCTATCAAATCAAAACTCATTGTTGATAATATAACATTCCAAACCTGGATGCAACTCAACGGTACCTTGATCCTGGTGGGTCACATGGCCCCAATCACATATCCCCAAATGTCAGAGTCTATCGACTAGTGGTGAGGTCTTTGGGTGTGTCTGTGGGGAGACTATTTCATCATTACTAGAGTGCGACACAAAAGAATAGTAATATAGTCAATAGCGAAAACAAATACAACAAGAAGACAACTGGTAAATAAAAAAGACAAAAATTCATAACAAATATATAAGTGTATCATATAAAATTATGATGATACATGTATTCAAAAATCAACCAAAATAGGTACAATGATATACAATACAATAAAAGTATCCAAAATACCAAAAGACCAAAATGTGCTATCTCTAAATAGAATCATGATCCTTAGCTCGGTCTTGTGATCCCCTACTCTTGAGCATGGCACAAAATCAAATATAAAATTGTGGGAACTTTCCTCAGTCCCTACCTACATCCAAATAGTATTTTTGGGTACCCAAAGGCTGCCCAAACAAGGTGTGAGACATAATCCTAGTAGGAAACCACACAATGGTCTATAACAGTCTAGGATGTGCAATATAAAAAACAAAGAAGTGAGCAAGTAAATTAGGTAAGAAGTAAATAAATGTAATATTCTTATGGAATGTAAACTAAAAAACTAGGAAATAAAAAATAGCCTCTCAAGGCTCCCTATAAAATATGGCCAGGATCCAATACAATGAAGACACAAGTAAAAGAAAGTAAAAGTCAGGGCTTCACTACACAACTATGGAACCATTTAAACCATGAGCATTCCATACAACCTGTAGTGTTAGAAACATCCATGCAAAATCCATTAAAAAAACATAACATATTACTCATGACCATACTGTATGTCAAAGTGTCAGAACATGAAGGGCCAGATCCAAGGTGTCAAAGACCAATTCATCCTCATCAAGTCCTTGGAGCATGTCGATGGAAAATTTCTTAAGAACTGGTTAGAGTCCTAGGATCATGCCATACCAAACATGTCATATGTGAGTCCATGAAATCTATATACAAGGGGTATATATGCCCAAGGTATCCCATGGAATCAATACCTAAGGAGCATACTCAATCAAAGGCATCCACTATCACATTAATGATCCCCGAAGAAATGTACAAGGAATCTATGGAATCAATCAAAATTTCATACCATATGTCATTTTATACCATACAAGTTTATCCACTCATATGACCATTACATAAAAATATAACCAATAAGTATATCCACTCATTGAACACATTCAAAATCAAATGCAACTAATGTGTATAACCACTCATTTATCAAATTTCTAATAATCCATTTAAGCAATAAAAGTTCCATATAAACCATTAAATTGAAAGCATCTCTATGTGAAGGAAGTAACCCATGTCTTATTCAACCAATTAGATTAAACTCATTTAATAATAAGATTCCTCAATCTAGGAAATCATCAACTCACCCATGGTTGGTCCTACAAGGCATAACCATGGTAAATTCAAAAGGGAACACCCCGTGGGAAGAAATGGGTGGGGAAACCACCTCCAAAACATCTCAAAGGAACCTAAGGGAATCCCTAATAGGTCCAAATGAAAATAATTCAATTTTATAGTTCAATTTGAGGTCTGAAATAGAAAATACAGCTGGTGTAACAATGGAAGATAGGTCTATAAAGCACCAAAACCAATGAGAAAAGTATAAACCACATACCGTAGCTCGATAGTAGAGTGATCATCCAGTATGAACTCATAATTCAACTCATATCTGGATAAATTTGAAGAATTGATGAAGAAACTATAAATAATGAAAATTATATTTCTCTTAAAAAGAAAATTTGATATCCCAAAGAACGAAGAACAATTAAAAAGGAATCGAGTACTCACCAATGTGGGTCCAATGAGATGCTTCGTGCTTGAATCTGAGATTGAATGGAGGACTGGGATCAAATCTAAGAATAACTGGTCAAGAGGGTCTCAAAATGAAGGGGATGTTTTCCATTTAATGAAAATAGAATTAGGTTTGATTTTATATGTTTAATAAGGGTAAAAATATAGTTTTACCAAAAAATAAAGGCTTTGCATGGTCAGCTGTAGGAAAAGGGAACCCACACAGTTTTCTCGCACGGTTTGACTAACTGTGCACAAATTGTTCCATAACCAATTATCAATATTTAATACTTTTCCATATAACTATTATATCCATTTTTCATGATTTTACTATAACAATGCAGACTTTCCCTGCTCTCTACCTAGGCCTCACACAATTTATTAGACTGTGCGGCCTACCCCGCATGGTTTGAACTAACCAAGAACCAGGCCATTTCACCCCAAAACATGGGTTTTTTGCTCAAAAAAGAATCCCCATACACCACGGATACACCTGTGATATCAAACTACATTCACATTAGGTCATATTAAAGCATTAAAACTGAAAAATAAAATATCCTTACCTCATACAAAAACCTGGGTTCTTACAATATCCCACCTTAATAAAATTCATCCCCGAATTTCCCTCCAAAGGATGGTCATGATTCATTTGAGGAAAAATCCAGCCACAAAGAACATATGTCAGCCTACCGCTCCCATATATCATCTTGTAAATGGCTGTTCTTCCATAAGACCCATACTAGTGGAACTGGATAGCCTTGGAGATCCTTTGTGCTCTTGTCAACAATAAAAATCAGATGCTCGTCAAAGGATGCATCAACCTATAACTAAACCTACTCATGTCGAAAAGAATGATACACGTATGAATGATAATATCCTAGATTAGATATGTGGAATATGTCATGCATGACTCAGTAACTCTGAGGAAAATGCAACCAATAGGCTACCTATAAGACTCTCTCCTGAATGTCAAACAACCTGACATGTTGCGGTAAAAGATTAACCTATATCCTGATCCATATGTGTCTTATCATTAGTGAAACACATGAATAGACTTGATCCCTAACCTCGAACTCTAGAGGTCATCTTCGGCAATTGGTGTTGGATTTCTTTCAAGACATTGTGGTATCCATCAACTTATAAATAAACTGGACCTTCTCAGAAGTATCATGCATGGGATGTGGTCCCAGTAAAGATTCCGTTCTTGCCTCTAACCAAAAAATGGTTTATTGGAAAGGCCTACTATACAAATCCTAATAAGGTTACATCTGTATAGTCACCTAATAGCTATTCTTGTTGGTGAGAGAATTCAACCAGGGCGATATTCCTCTCCCAAGAGCCCCCAAAATTGAAGATGTATGGTTGAAACATGCCCTCAAGAATCTGTATCGTATTCTCTGACTGGACATCAATATGAGGGTGGTATGTCCGACTTAGAAGAACCTCTATACCCATAACCATATGAAAACTTTGGAAAATATGAGATGTAAAGTGAGCATCCCTATCTAAAATGATAGTGCACATGACCCTGTGAAGTCTTACTATCTAACAGATATACAACCTCTCTAGCTCATCCACACTGAAAGTCTCCTTGATCAACAAGAAATAAGAAACCTTCAGGATCCTATTAACAACAAACCACATAGTATGATTACCACGATGAAACCACGATAAATCTGTTATACAATCCATCACGACATCATCCCATGTACACTCTGGAATAGGTAACTATTATAAAAGTGCGGGTGGTCGCTGATGTTCCATTTTTTACCTTCTAATATGTGGAACATATCGTAATAAAACTAGTGACATCATATTTCATTCCCATACACCAGTATTAATGGGATATGTCATGTTAAAACTTGGTGTCTCCAGGATGCACTTCCCAAGATGAGGTAATGAACTCCTACATCATCTCCTTGCATATGTCTAAGGGAACCCAAATCTGACCATGGATATGCAAGATATCATCATCACCTCTGGTCCAACTTGGAGGAGGGTCCTCACCTACCAAACTCTACCATAAGACTAGGCCTTATGAGTCTCATAGGCTCCTCATACTCACTCTATCTATTAGGGTATAGATCACAATTAAGGATGAAAGATAAGTCTTTTTCATAATTACCTTTCACCTCCAAGTTCATCTTAGAGAACAAATCCACGAGCTTACACTAGCTTCTATCCTATAAAACTTCCTATATCTTATTCTTCCTACTTTGTGCATCATGAATTACATTACTTTTACCAGGTGTGTAGGTAATATCAAATTAGAAATACTACAGGTACTCCACCCACCTTCATTACCTCAGATTTATATCATGAAATGTAAATATGTAATTGAGGATGGTGTGATATATGTTCATCAAAAAATTATCTCATAGTAAGTAATGTCTCCAAAATCCCAAATCATGAATGCCTGAAACTAACTTGAGATAATGCGTCGGGTAGTTCCTCTTATGTAGCCTCAACTGCCAAGACCCATACACTATGAATGTATCCCATTGCATCAACATTACTCTAATACCAATACCTAATATGTAATAATACGCAATGTATATTATTCCCCTCTATGGTTGTATCAAGAATGGTTTTGAATTCAATCTCCCTTTGAATTCCTGAAATTCCATCTCGAATGTATTTTACAATACAAACGTAAAAACCTTCATAGTCAAGCCCATCAATGGAACTATTAAGTATGACATGTACTGTATGAAATTCCTGGAATATCCAGCTAGTCCTAAGAAACTCTATATGTCATATGTTTTTGGGTTGCTACTGGGAATCTACAGATCTCACCATCTATGGGTCTACTAATACTACTTTCTCTGAGATAATGTGATCCATCAAGTGAATTTGATCTATCCAGAAGTGGGACATCTTGAGATTAACATATAACTAATTCTCTCTTAGTTTATCGAATAAGAAATCAAGATATTTGGCAAGGTCATGTGGATTTTGAGAATAAACCATGATTTCATCCATGAAAATCACCAAAAATTAATCCATATAAGGATAGATGACTCAGATAATCAGTTCCATGAGAATTGTGGTGTATTCATAAGACTTAATGACATAACCAGATACTCATATTGACCATATCTGCTGAGAAATGTTGTACAAGGTATGTCTGTCGGATGAAAATGCACTGGTGATATTCGAATCTCAAATTAATTTTTGAGAACACCCAAGAACCTAGAAGCGGTTCAAATAGGTCATCTATATGTGGTAAGGGATTCTAGTTTTTAACCATCAGTTGGTTTAGTTTCTGATAATCCATGCATATCCAAATGGAATCATCCACATTTTTTCGCAAAAGGATGAGTAAAACCCACAAATAACTAATGGGTCTAATTAACCCCTTTGCCTCCAAATCGTCTAGCCACCTCTTGAGCTCATACAACTCCATCACAACCATCCTATAAGGAAGAATGTATACCAGGATAGGTCCTAACACATGATCAATGGATAAATAAACCTCTCTCTTAAGAGGTAAACCATAAAAGTCATCTTGTATGACATCCCTGAAATGATAAAAAAATGGAGGAAAGTCCTCCTGATGTGTTCCTTGATCATTTAGAAAAAAAATTAGTGATCTAAGCTATCATCCCGCCCTACCCATGATGTTGTGGTCAAGGTTAGATCACCTAGACATCCTATTCACCCTTATGAGTATGAACTGCACCCTCTGATGTTGTGAGATTCACCCTCCAGAACTATATGATGCACCTATATCAAAAAGAGAATATGAAATAGTAGAGGATACTAAGACCATACCTCTCACCGTAGACAGTCTTACACCCTTCTCCTCAAGGCAGACTGTATGTAATATATTTGGCCTGAACCATGACCCTATGACACAACCTTAGTTCCTAGAGTAGGCCCACTCTAATGTATCAGTGTAACTAGTGTTTGGATTTCTTGGACATGACCACCACATCCTCGGCCCGATCGATCGACACTTCTCTAACTACATTCCTGATGTGGAGCTGAGGAACCATATCCTAAACCTGGTGTCAGAGATGACCCCTACCACTCACAACTGGAGGGAAGGTCCTACAGAAACATTTCACATGGACCATCCTTATGCAAGTTTGGGACTCGATGGGGTCATGGTTACACAGATTATTCAGGGGGCCTCACCTGCCACACTTTTGATAGAACACTAAGCTACAAATCCTCATAGCATGACTAGTACTTATCTCATGGGAAGCCTAAAAACTATGCTTCCTATCTGAAGACTCTAAACCACTAGATCAAGAGACAATACTTCTCTAATCTATGACCAAAAATTCACTAAGGATCTGCTATGTAATCAGTGCCTGAATCACAATTTAAGTAATAGATGCCAATATGAACATATTTACTTGATATCTGATAATATATGAGATACCTTATTCGAAGCATCTCTCCCTCGATAACTCATCAGTAAGGTATGTTGGTGAAAAATTCCACAACTCTGTAAAGCATGATGAGTACTCCATGATAGTCATAACACCCTACTCCAGACACATGAATTCACTAGATTTATCTTCTTTTAGAGTCTTTGGATAAAATTAGTCATATAACCTAGTTTAGAATTCAGAGAAAACCATACTCCACAACCTATCATCCTAATTCAGAACATCCCACCAATGATTTGATTCTCCATGAAGTATGTAAGTTGTGACCTTCACTTTCCTCTCTAGAGGTGTCTCCAGATGCTCAAAAATTGAAAACATACTTTTTATCCATAGATCAACATCCTGTGGACTTCCATACCCTAAAAACATGTGAGGATGTTTCTATTGCAACACGCACATCAGCACATTTATATATAAGGGAGGTTGTGGTGGCCCCGAAAAATTCTTCATGAAGTGGTAGAATCCCTTACATAACCTTACTTCAATACTTTTTGCTAGAAAAAAGCTAGTGTTATAGCTTGTAGTAAAGGATGATCCACCAGTATCCCATGTCCCACCACCTCTAGAATGTGATTGTCGCCAACCTCCTGGAATACAACTTGAGGCCGCCATTGCAACATGGATCTAAAATACTAAACACACGACTCAGAAAATAGAAACATCAATGTTCACAGATCAAAATCATAAGATAGGTAAAAACCCTCCAAAAACCAAGTCATATCCCATACCCTTTTCACAGAGCTAGTACTATAAAAATAACAGTCACCATAAACCACTAGAGAGACTTCCATTTTACCACCCAAATGTTTGATCTAGGTCAAGTCTAGGTTTATTGTTTGAATCTCCCAATTCAATTCATATTGATTTTACATTAAATTTCAATCATTCATTTATTCAAAATGTTTAACCAATTTTTCAACAATTCCCTATCAATGAGGGCCCATAACTTCTCATGAAACAAAATTTGGTTCCTGTATAATCCACACCATATCAAATTCACTTTAATAATTGAATGAAAATGTGAATCACTTTCCAGTATATAAGGGCCCATACTTCTTATGAACTGGAAGATGGTTTCACTTTCTCTATTCACATCAAAACAGCAATCACAACAACAAATACATCTTTCAAAACACCTATCACAACAATATGAAATAAATAATGCATCCTAAATGGAATGAAAAAATGCATAGAATATTATTTCTAGAAAGTTTCAATATAATTCATCAGATGGTATAACCTCATCTCACTAGGTAGAAAAAAATGGAACCATCAATCATATCAATATTAACATCATAATAAAAGTTCCTCACCCAATGGTGAAATCAAATCAACTGTAATAGTTAACATCTCGAAAATAAAAATTTCATTAGATGAAATTTGGATTTTTCGGGTATGTGGGTTAGCTACGCCCAAGTACATATCATTAACGAACTCTATTTATTTCCTATACATATCTATTGTCACCAAATAGTAATTAAAACTTGAAAATATTGCTATGATACATCTTTTTAACATCCCTTACCTGAATTCCACTAAATGGTGCCCTGATACTAGTGGCTCACATGGCCTCAAGTGCATCTTCCCAAATTCAAGAGGCTGACAACAAGCAGTAAGGGTCTAGTGTGTGTCTATGGGGATACTATTACCTCATTACTAAAGTGAAACATATCAAAATAGTAATAACAGTCAATAGTATAAGTAGACAAAACAAGCAGACAATTGATAAATAAACAAGACAATAATGCCTAACAAATCTAGAAGTTCTCATATATAATGAAAATGACAATTGTATCTAGAATGCATACAAAATAGTTACAAAGCAATAGAGTACAATAAAAGTATCCAAAATACTAAAAACACCAAAATTTTATGTCTCCAAATAGAATCATGAGACTCATATCACTCTCATGATTCCATGCTTCTAAGAATGGCACAAAATCAACTCTTGAACTTTGGGCTCTTTCCCCAATCCCTACCTACATCAAAATAGTCTATTTGGGTACACAAATCCAGCACAAACAGGGTGTGAGACATAATAATAGTAGGAAACCACCCAAATGTCTATACACGTTCAAGTTGTGTAATATAACAAGCTAAGCAGCGAGCAAGTAAAGTAGGTAAGTAGTAAATAAAAGTAAGATTCTCAGGGCATGTAAACTACAAAACTAGAAAATATTGAATAGACTCTCATAGATCCCTACAAAATATGTATAGAATCTTATATAAGGTGGCTATAAGTAAAATAAATTAAAATTTGTAGATTCATCGGAATACTGTAGAACCATTTCCACACAAACTGGAGAGTTAGAAACATGCACGACCGAACCGTTTAACCAAACATAATATATTCCTCATGTCTGTACCAAATGTCAAAGTTCCACACCACGAAGGGATTGATCCAAGGTGTTGAAGACCATGAAATCATCATTGAGTCCTAGGATCATATCAATGGAAACTCATCTAGGTAATGGTTGGATTCTTAGTATCATGCCATACCGAACATGTCCTACGTGAGTCCATGAAAACCAGATCAAAGGGGTAGTAATGCACATGTAATCCCAAAAAATCAAGACCCAATGAGCATGCTCAATCTAAGGTGTCCATTTTCGTATTAAAAATCCAAGGAGAAGCATACAAGGCATATATGTAATCAATCACCATTTCACAACATATTTCATTTTATTCCATATGATTCTACCCTCTCATATGATCATTAAATGAAAATACAACCAATGATTATACCCACTAATTGACCACATTCTCTATCATAGGAAACCAATGAGTATATACACTCATTTATCAAATTTCTAACAAGCCAATTAAGTAAAAAAAATTCCATATAAACCATTTAATAAAAATAATTGACATGAAAAGGAGGGAACCTATCTCCTATTCAACAAATTCGATTCAATTAATTTATTAATAAGCTTCCTCAAACTAGGAAATCATCAACTATCCCCATGGGTAGCCTTGGGTGGGAAAACCAACTCCAATACATCTCAAAGGAACTTAAGGGCATCCCTGAGAGGTTCAAAAACATCTAATTCAATTTTCATGTTTGATTTTGGAGACGTGTCGTAAAATCTGACGGGTGTCACAATGACATCTAGGTCTATAAAGAACCAAAAAAATAGAAAAAGTATAGAACACCTACCATAGCTCTGTAGAGTTATCATCTAGTATCAACTCCAGATTAGAATCTAATCGGGAGATATTTGAGGAACAAAGGAAGAACATATAAATAGGAAAAATTAAATTTCACCTAAACAGAAAAACTGATATCCATAAGAACGAAGGATGACTAAAAATGAATCGGGTATTCACTTATGCAAATCCAATGAGATATTCCACTCATGAATCAGAGATCAAATGGAGGAAGTAGATAAAATACAAAAATAATTGGTCAAGAGGGATCTTAGAATGTAGTGGCTACAACCCATTGAATGAAAATAGAATTAGGTTTGAGTTTAAATATTTAATAATTTAAAAATGTAATTTTACAAAAAAAATACAGGGGTTTCATAGTTTAGGTACACGGTTTGAAAAGATATCCACCTACCGTGCATGGTGGTTAGTTATAGGAAAAGGGCACCCACATGGTTTCCTAGTACATTTTGAATAACTATGTGAAAATTGTTCCAAAACCCATTGTCAAAGTTGCATACGTGGCCACACAACCATGCTCAACTCTTCACAATGTTTGACTGTTACAGTGAGACATTTCCTTTCTCTCTTCCCAGGCCTCACACAATTTATCAAATCATGCGGCCTAAACCGCACAGTTTGATCTAACAATTCTCCAGGCCATTTTCTCCCCATAACATGGGTTCTACGCTCCAAACTAGCCCTAGAAACCATCGATACAACCATCATCTCAAAGGGAATTCACATTAGGTCATATTTAAGCATTCAAACTAAAAAATAAAGGATTTTTACCTCATATGAAAACCCTAGTTCTTACAGTGATCATTGATGTCACCTCAACCTAATATTCCTCATGATCATGAACAAGTATATGGAATTAATCGTAGAACCATTACCTAAGAATATGATGTAAAAAAATCTCTATATAATTATGACATTTCATCAAATCACAAGTTCCCTCTATCTATTTTATGAACTCAAGGAAGACTTTGTCGAGACTTTATCAAATTATAACGAGTTAGAGAAAAAATTGGTTCCCATTGAGACATATTATTCTAACTTTGGATCCAAAAAATTTCACATAGCCTTCTCAAATAGATATCATTATTGCGATATATACACAATAGTGAAAAATAAACCCTTAATAAATTTGTAAAAACCAATGAAATAAATATTCATTAAAATCTTATAAATGATGGTTCTTGGATAAATCATATTCCATAGATGACAATATTATGTTTCAGATACATGGGAGATGATTTTAATCCTCTAGATTTGAAAAACCAAGGTTATAAATGAAGTGAACAGAAATCCTAATAGAAGAGAAAATTTAAAACCAAATTTGAAGATATTTTTTCGGCTTAAATTTTAAAGATGTTTTTAAAGACACCACCTTCAATGAAATTCTAGACAGGACATTGATTTATTTACATAAAGTAGTAGACTATTTAAAACATTAATTCTTAATTATTCATTCGATTAATGACATAATATGAGTTCTTTATTGTGATAGTTACCCTTTCTTATCATCTGAGTCCTAGTATACTGATGATGAATACTACAAGAGGGAAGTAAAGAAAATATATATATAGATAACATAAGATATGTGAAGAATTAAAATAGACTTGATGTCACATATACTAGTCCATAAATACTAGAATAGTGGGCTATATCCATGCCCCTATACCAATGGTTTACAGAAATTATTGGCATAGGTGTACCTATCCCAACATTTAAGAATAACCATTGGTATAGAATTTTTATGTTAAAACTATCCCAAGGGTTTCATAAAACCATTGGGATAGATTAATCTATACCAGAAGTTTTTTAAAACTGTTGGTATAGAGGTAGTTATACCATTGGTTTTAAAAAACGGTTAGGATTCACCTTACCCAAATACACACCCTCATAGGTGCCCCTCCTCCAATATAGATCTCATATGCAGAACCATAGTATCATCATTAGAAATTCAATTTTCTTCACTACGCATGGAGATCTCTCATCCTCTCTTGGTTTAATTTAATTCTTGAATATTAAATCGGTGACTTCCAAATCCTTTAGGCATTCTATTAATGATCATTTTAATTTTTCTTCGTGGTCTAAAACACCATGGTATATTATTCATTTTTTCATCATTTAATATCATTTGATCATGATTAATCTTATTTGATTTAGGATTTCCTATATTTATTTCAAGTCTATTTGGGTTAGTTTAGAACTATTTGGTTTAGTTTTTTGTTCATTCTGTTCAATTTGAATATGTTCATTATCATTTTTTCTTCATTTTGGTTTTGTTTGATTTCATTTTGTTTAGTAAACTTTTATTCCATTTAGGTATTAATCAGATATGATTTTATGATAATAGCACATCTTATATTAATTATAAACTCATATTTATAAAATACTATGATAGGGTAACTATTGGTGGTTTCATTTTGAGTTATATAGTCTCACACTAGATATTAATATCTATGTTTATGTAGTTTAAAATATATAATTTCATGTACACGAATGTTTGAAAGAACTATTACTGATAATTTTCATGGGTTATTGTAAATTTTTACTTGGTTATACTCTACTAATACATAGAGAGTTTGTTTATGGAATTGACAGGTGGAGTTTTCAGAAAATATGAATGTCATTCAAGTTTTATTATGCTTGTTGTTTATACTATTATATAATTTCAATGGTATATTTTTCAGTTATATGTTGAGATTAGTATTATATATATGGGATATATATTAATATTTTCTTTAAACTATTATAAATGATTATTGGAAACTTACTATCTTATAGGTAGATATTTTATTTTAGGAAATTCTCGAGACACAGATAAATTATGCCCAATTTTTAAAATTATTAATCATTCATCTTGAATGTCATTATAAATGGGTAAATATTTTCTTAATGATAAACCCAAACTATTGGTGCTAGTATCTAGCTCCATATGAATGGGGAACACGTGTGGGGTATGTGGAAGTCTGATTTATGTCAATGGAAGATTTAATATAGGCCATTTTCATGTGTTATTCTTGTATTGTTTGGGATTCTAGGTACTTTGCTGATATAAAATTTGACGGGTTGGTGACATGAAATGTATCCTTCAATGCGATTTGGAAAATATATTTATAGTTTAGGGTCAGTTTATTATGGAGCTTCAAATATGAAAATGGCATCAAAGAGATGAGTGAGATTTTGGGTTGAATATCATGAGTACATAATAGCGGGAATTAGGAATAAGTTATAGGCCATTCTAGTCTAGTGACTTTTCATTTTTTTGATAAATCATACTTGGTATATATTTCTACATGAAACATTCAGGAATGAGTGTGATTTTTAAAAATTTTTTCTTAAATTTTTTTTTAAATTATTTAGGAAATAATTATTGGGAAAATAATTTTTATTTTTGGGATTTATTTATATAATGAATAAATATAAAATTTATGTTGTGTTTTTTGAATAATTTATTTGGGGTGCTTTACCAAACTAAACCAAATTTATTAGAGACAAACTACACCTAAATAAACTGAACCATATTAAATAACACCAATATAAACCAAATATAATTAAATCAAGCCAAACTAAATAGAAATAATTTGAACAAAACTAGCCGAATTTGAATTCATTAACAATCCTCTTAAAAATTCTTCCGAAATATTCTTCAAAATTGGATCTCTTACTCATTCCTAAGTTTACTGCATGAACATACAACACACTTGAAGTGGTCCATAATCCACAAGAATCAACCCTAAGTTCCTCCACCTAACATATACCCTTTTATAGTCACCGCCAACCATACTATAGAAAAATAAAAATGAAAGCGTCTATTGGGTTAGGAATCCAAATTATCCTTTCCTCAAAACCATCATTTATAATAAGGAACATCCACTGAAGGTTAATTCCTCAATGAAATCCAAGGTGTAATAATTCCTATAACATATATAGAAGAACATTTTATTGCATTTATCTCAAGGTGAGGAAGGATTCACTTTAACATCGCTCAATATTAGAAACCACTAATTATTGATTTATCCAACATAAAATCGTAATTTATATGTTATGAAGATGATAGTTACTTAAAAATAGTAATAATTTATACATTAATTTATAAAATAATAATAAAATTAGTTAAAAAGTAAATTGAATAAGAGAAAAAAATAAAAATGGAAATTATAATTTTTTTGTGTAGTATTATTTATAATTATTACTCATTGATATAATGGAATTACATATAATTGTTTTATATTTATACTATATTGTTATATATATATATATATATATAATATTTTGTTGTCTTTTATATTATAATTCTCACATAGACTAGTGTGTCAGTTATTTTTTCATATGATGTCAACAATTCTCATTTCCTTAAATATATTTTCAATTTTACTTGAATCCCTTTTCATTACTTTTATGAAATTACATATAACATTTTTTTACACAATGGATATAAGTTGGATGTATTAATCTCATCATATCTCAAGTAATTTAAAAAAATGGATATCATATTATATTTATCATTAAACAACGCTTCAGATAGAGGTCATATACACTGACCATGTTATAATTGTGTGTGACTACCTTGGTTAAGTCGTGAATAAGTATCTATAATATGATAAAATATTGTTTTCAAATAAAATACTATTTGTGGTATCAAAATGGGGAGAAAATGAAATCTCAAAATTTTCACGATCCGAATGAGAGAATTAGATTAGGGAATTTATTAGATGTCTATTTTTAATTTATTCATCATCACGAGAAATAAAGGATTCCAACCCAAGAAGACTTAGATATGATCACAAATAATGTATGTAATGAAAATGATGATGTTGAGAGGGTGAAAAAATTGAATGATGATTCCACAACTCCTAGTATATCGACAATGTGGAAAAATGAAAAGGATGTAATATTTAATCAGACCGTTTCATGGGAAAAAAAGTATGGGATTTCAAAAAATTCCATCAATTATAATATTTATATTTTGAATGAATTACTTAAAAATTATATAGATATTCCCTCAAACCATTATATGGAATGGAAGTTAGTTGTGGAACTTGTATTTTCTAAAAATAATATTTATTCTTGCTCGAAATATTGCATCTTATTCTGGGAGAAAACTACAGAACAAAATGATTTTATAAAATGTGGAACATCTTTATGGAAGCGAAATATTGATGGAGAACTATCTCGTGTGTGACAGAATGTAATTTAGTACATTCCATTGAATCCCAGAATCAATAATCTTATCATGTATGATGAAATATTAATAAAAATGTGATGACATGATATCAAGAGAAAGAAGGATAATTATTAGTTCATTCATCCTACTGATGGATTTTCCTAGAAATCATTTGATGATTGATATCCTAATTTTACAACTGAAATGTGTAATCTGAGGTTGGGTATATCAGGTGATATTTTTTATCTTTTTGAGTAGATTCTTACTTTGAAAAACACATGTCCAGTTTTCATACAAATTTATAACCTTCCCCCATGGATGTGTATAAAAAACCATTCACTTTCATGAGTATACTCATATATGGACCTTCTAATCCAGTAAATGAAATGTATGTATACATGAAACATTTAATAAAATAGTTGAAACCTATTTGGAATGTTGCTATGTGCATACATATAATGTGTGTTTGAAAGACATATTTTAGATCTGTGTTATGCTTATTTGAACTATAAATGATTTTCTAAATTATGAAATGATTTATGGATGGAGAAAAAAGGGAAAAATTTAATGTCTTATTTTTATGAATAATATAGACCTTTATTACTTAAATATCAGAGTATTTTTAGTTTTATGGGATATCAACTATTATTTCCAATGGATCATCCATATAGGAATAATCGTCAATGGTTTGACAACACCGTAGAGGCTGACAGTCCACCTTAGTGTATGTACATAACTGATGTTCTTAATGAATTTAAACAAGTTCATTTTTATTTTGGAAGGGTCATATGAATTCTAGAATGAGTGATAATATTCTACTAAAACTAGTTACAATTGGAAGGAGATAAGTATTTTCTATGAGTTTCTTTATTGTTCAACCAATTTGTTACATTATTTCTTAGATGTAATGAACATTGAAAAAAATATATGTAAAATATTATTTTCAATTCTTTTAAATGTCATGGTAAAGACAGAATATGATTTAAAATCATAGCGTGACTTGGTGGATTGGGGTATTAGATCTGAATTGCATCCCGTGTGTATTATTAATAATAAATGGAAAGTGTCTGGTTCTTCTTATGTGATGACACCTATAGAAAAAATTAAATCTATTGAAGTTCTATAGAATATTAATGTTCCTTATGGATATATAGAAAACATATCAAAATGGATCAATAGAAGATATTTGATTCTAAAATCTATGAAGGCTCATAATTATCACATCCTTTTACATGAGTTGATTCCAATAGTAATCCATCATTTTCTGTCTGATAATGTAGGGGTGTTAGTTATTCCTTTGTTCCATTATTCTATATATCTTTGTTCTATGAAGGTTTCCACCTATTTACTACAAAGTGTTTTGGTATAGGCCCAATTAATATTGTGTGAGTTAGGTAAAATATTTCCCCCATCATTTTTCACATGTATATTGCATCTACCTATCCATATTCAAACCAAAATACTTCTTGGAGGACCTTTTTCTTTTCATGGATATATACAACTAAAAGAAATACTTACTCATTGAGTTATTTTATCTTGAATAGGAATCATACAAAATTTACTATCATGAAAGGAAACATGGATCAAGAATTTATGGATTTATATTCAATGTATTTGTTTGATGTGACTACGAGACAGAAATAACCAATAAGAAATGAAGAAGAACAGTATGAAGAAATTGATCCTAATTTCCCATCACTTACTCAAACATATGGAATTCTCATATCATATATATTGACCACACTAAGGCTTGAAGAGCGGGAGATGTTACTTTGCACAATTTTGTTTAACTAAGATTTTTTCAATGACTGCATCAAATAAGTAAATTGAACATGTATATGTTATCTTATCTCATGAAATTTTACATATCTTCTAAACTATTTTTATATTTTAGGTAGGGAACATAAAAATGATAAATATAAATAATCATTCTTTATCTTTGATAATTATAGAGTCTTTTCATAGAAAAGAGTTTTATACTTTGTTGAAATTGAAGTTATAAGTATTAATATAATAAATTAAAAAAATAATATTTTTAGCAATTATAATATTCAATTATATTTCAGGTATTGAGTTTTTTTCTAACTCTTTCTCTAAGGAAAAAAGTGATTTGGATTTTTTCATACTTCCATGGTTCATGAATGAAAATCAATTTTGATCAATGGGTACAGATTTATTAACACTGAACAAGAAATGAGCATGAGAAAACAACATGATAGTGTTATAGTAATTAATAAAATAGATTATTTTGGAAGTGCATCAGATAACATAACTCAATTTTAAAATGAATCTTATTATGGAGTTGTTGAGAAAATACTAATATTGTATTATTACTCACATGTTTGAGTCACTATTATACAGTTCAAGTGGATTGATTCGAGGACGAGGCATGTCACATTTATTAATGATTGTGAATTTTGAGTTATTAACATGACTCACACTCTTTCTATGGATGAGCCATATATATTTTAAATAATGGTGAAATAAATTTTCTATGTTAAAGATCATCCATGACCTAAATTTGGTACCATTATTGAAGTAATCCCAAGAAATATTTTTGATGATGTAATTGACACCATCCCTATTTCTAGTGGCCCCAATCAATTTATTACTTATGATAAATCCAATAGTTCAATTGTTAGAGTTGATTGTGAACCTAAAGTTATAGTGTGAAATATATAGAATCATCCATTTGTGTTCTCAGTTATTTTGGTTTAGCTCAACTTGGTTTGTTAAGGTTAGTACTATTCAAATTTATTTACTATTGACCAAAAATATTTTTTATCTAACATTAACTTCGTGTTTATTTTCAATATATACTAGTTACAAGTTCCATTTAGTTGTATTTTCTAATATTTAAAATAAATTTACTAGAACCTACCATTGATTTGAAATTATTTTTTTTATTTAATGAAAATAGATTTTTCTATTAGTTTTTATTAATAAATTATAAATGAGTATCTTGTAGCCCCCTTCTCAGTATCTCAATTTTTATGATGACTAAGAAGATTACCAAACAACCCAATGACATTAAATTCTTCAACAATGAGGAAGAATAAGGATTTGAAGTGATTTTTAGTGCTTGTTAATGAAGATTGCAATCCGGCCAAGAAGCTGATCGGTCTCAATAGAAGTATGGGGATCTCCTTCGAAGACCAAATTATTGATGTAGAAGCTATGGACCATTCCCTCGGTGATGAAAAACTCCACCTCCTTCCTAGAATTTTTAATTCCTTCTTTGTACTCTCTATATATATCCTTTATTTTTTTCATTATCTTCCATAAACTGTAGAAACAATGGAACCTTAAGCCTGCGAAGAGGTGGTGACACCACTCTCACGGGGCAAGTGATCAAATGATCCTTAGTGCTCCCCTATATTAGTTACATCACCAAAATATAATCCACCATGTCCTATGATAGGAATATAGAATACAAATTCTCTCAATCTAATGAACACCCCTAAGAATGAAAAAAACCTAGATGGATCAGAATCCCTTTGGAGAGGTGCATCAGGATCATATCTAGCCCACATCCCACCTGAGATTCTACATTGTAGATGAGGTTCCTTCTAGAGATGTTGATGATGAGGAAGATTAATTTTATGTTTCAAATCTGTTCAATACACGAGTCATGGACAGAAAGGGTTGAAACAGAGCATAGACAGATAATAGCATTGTGGTCATCGTGGATGACATCTGAAATGTAGTTTTTTGGGGATTGGTGGAGGAAACAGGAGGCATAAATAGTGGGTTAGGTGATTGTACAAATGGTAGTACATGTAGATTTCAGGACAAGGTATGTAGAAGCCACTGAAAATGAATTGGAGGATGACAGGGAACCTACTACTGCCACCGATAAGGGTTCTCGTGTGGTCTTGCTCAGAGATACCGATTCTGAATTGAATCCCATCATCTTTTTTATTGATGGGAAGGTCATGGATGAAGACTCCATCGATGAAGCGGACATTATCTAACATGAGTTGGGTCAAGATATTAACTTGGGGTGGTCTGGTCTAGGTGCGGTCAATAGAGCCATCTTCATGCACCCATAGTCAACCAAAGACTTCTTAGACAACCTTCTTCTCACTATCCATTTTAGAAAACTCATATTTGAACCTACAAAACCTGGAGAAAATAAAATAATTAAATTAAAAAAAAAGACAAGATGAATTGAATTGGGTCTCATTATAGTAATTAAAATGAAAATAAAAACCAATTAAAATAATGACCTAACCTAAAAATATAAAAATGAACCAACCGAAAATATGAACCAAACAACCTATGATGAGGATCATGTCACACATGGGCATCGTGGGGTTGGAGGTGGAATTGATGAGGAGGGTGGAATGCACACAAGTGGAAAAGACCCATTGCTTGGAATCAGAGGCCCAATGATAAGGGAGCAGACCAATAGAGTGAAGTAGTCCTTAAATGGGTTAATTATGGAATTTCAAGAGGAGGCCCAACACCCTTACTCATGGGGAGAATCCCGGCCTATAATTACCTTAATTAAGGCCCAAAATTGATTTTAAAACCCCAACCTGTCATGTGCTACAAACATTCAAGCCCACCCCACCTTGGAATCTTCAAAGTCAAAATATGGTGTGCTACTAGTATTTACTTTTCCAAAAGGGTGTACTATTTGTCTCCTAAATTCATGGTCAAGTGCCAAAGTTGTCAAAAGAATTCTTTAGTCTTTTTGAAAATGGAAAACTAGGAATTAGACTAATTTAAAGAGCCACACATTGTGTGATTCTAATTTCAAGTTTATTTGGTTATAAATAGCCACCCCCTTGTACTCTTTGAAGACCATGAATGAAGGTAATGCTATTATAGTGAATTTTTCTGGTAACCTTTGTGTTCTTGCTTAATTATTGACTTATCAAAGGATTGCTCATCCTTTGTGGAGTCTTGTGGCTATAAATCTTAGAGACAAGTTCTCTTTGTGTTCTACCATGACCATTTCCCCCTTCCCTATCATTTTCACTATCCGAACTCCACATTCACTTGTTTTCTTGTAGTGATCTGGGTGCTCAACGCGCAAACATTATACAAGGTTCCTAGGACACTTCCTAGTGGGTCTTGCATCGCGTATCAACCTAAGACTAATAAAATTGGACAAGTGACCTAATCAAATGACCAAAATGAACAAAATCAACTAACCAAAATTGATTTGGACTAAATTTAAAATAGAATAAAACTATATCATACCCATGATAAACATGATAATTTGAACGTATTTATTTTTCTATTACATGTATTTTATGTTTTGGTATTCTTTCCACTATATATAAAATTAGTTTCTTATATCACTACATATCTTTTATTTGGTTTTTCAATTAGTATTCCTAACTTTAGTCATGTATCATCTTATTTATTGTTTGGAATACACAATATTTTTGGACTTGTAATTATTACTGTATTTTTTTTTCAAATGAAGGAAATGAAAAAAATAAAGGGATATAAAGGAAAAATATAAAAGACAATAATAACTGATTTCAAGAGATGGGAATCCCTCCTTTGGGGCATTTTTTGAGTATTTTATTTCAAATATATATATATATATATCAGTAACATATAATTTCATTTGATCAATTTTGTTTTTAACTTTTAATCAGGATCCACCACCGAGGTGATAGTTATTATTTTACCAGACTAGTGGCACAAATTCTATCCATATGATATGAGGGGGGGGGGGGGGGGTAGTGTTATAACTACATTCACCATTAGGCATACCCGATCACACATTGTCCCTTCCGCTAACATACCATCCAGCAAACCTTCTGATCCCATAGTATCATTATAGGCACTTGAGATATTTATGTCACCTATGTTTTAACCGCCATTTTAATATGATATTAATCACCTATCTTTCACTTATCTGGTGATGTCTCATACTCTCCATCCATAATATGAATTTTCACAGATGTTTATGCCTTCTTATTTTCCTTATAATTCCTTATCCTAGAGCTTCTACATTCATGCTTCATTTATTTATACTCTGAAACATATTTATCCTCTAGATAAAACATTGGGAACCAATCCATATGTATAGGTTGATGTTCCTTTACTGCTTAAGGATCTAGAATCACCATTTGATCTGACTACCTCAGGTAAATTTATAGAACCATTGAAAATTTTTGTACTATAATTTATTTACATTATAAAACGTATTGATATAATATTTTTTTAACAGATGGATATTCCACTTGTAGTCATGAGCATACACTCATGCATGTGATGTAGAACCACCACACACAAGTGATTGTGGAGTATAATAAGGAAAATCAAATGATTGAAAAAATAAGGTGAGAATGTTGGAGTTTTATGGAGATGATTTCTAAATAGTATTACATCATTCCCGTCATGCCACCCTCAATGAGACACATTTGAAATGAAGTAAATGATAATGATTGGGTATAAATATGGGTATGAAAATTTATTAGATATAATTTTATAAGATTATTTTATTTATAAGAATTAATATTTTGGTTCTAGCTTCACTATAATTTTCTCGATGGTGAAGTTGAGAAGATAGAACAACTCATGGAGTTAGGTGAGCTCTAGAGAGAATATAAACATGATTTATGTAGTGGCTAGTGTACAAGAGTTGGTATTCTATTTAGAGTCCACACCTATCATGAATGAGAGTCCATTATAATATTATTGAGAAATTATTACTTATTGGACGACTACTTAGTTCAAGGTATAAACAAAATTTGAGGTATTTGAATGAAAATTACCATGAATTTCATTAATAATTAGTCTTATATTATTGAATTTCTTTAGGAAGCATCAGGAATAAACAAACAAACAAGGATTCTATAAAATACCACCACACTTTTGGGTGGACTATGATGCTAGACCATGAGAGAAAGAAGGTACAAAACTCATTTATAATTTTTCAATTTAAATCAATTATGGAAATAAAATATCATCAATTATAAATTATATGGATTCATTAGAAGTGAATGGATGAAAATAAAATAAATAATAATAACACATGGTTACATCCACTACTAAGGAACATGAGAAAAGAAATAAAAGACCTTGAGGCCTTTACCCTGGTGGGTAGCGTCCAACTCCCTTCTCTACCACTCACCTATGAGGTGAGTAGTAATGAAACATATATGCGATGATTTTCTCATGGTTGGACTTTTATTATCCATGTTATTTGAAATAATATTTCGAGGTTTTCTTTGACCCAACATGATTTTTCTAAATGTAGGATATTCTTCGACATAATGTTTTAACTTGTCATAACTCTCATAATATTTCTTTAAGATATAAATTTTTATATATAAATAAAATCCGTTCAAATTATCATAAGGGTTTCCCCCTAAAATTGTGTACTTTTTATACTTTTTGGGTTGAATTGCAGAGATTGTTTGTGAATATTTATTTATGTTATATCCCCTTATAATGCAGTGATAGATTCCCCTGTGGTTTCCTCTCATGGAGGATACAAATAATGTCAAATTTTACTTTTATTGTTTTAAATTTTTAAATTTTTTGAACAAGAAATTGGATTTATTTGAAATATATGAAAGGATCATGAAACAAAATGTTTTAAATGAGAATTTTATATAAATAGATAAAATAAAACAACTATGAAACATTGTTTACTTTAATATATAAATTCTTTATTTTCAAAATAAGTTTCTCATATTTAATTTTTAATAGACAATCTAAAAACATATAAAGTCAACATAATCCAATCTATAAGATGAACATAGACCTTATTATTAATTTTATTCTTCTTATAAAAATTATATAACCACCTAATAACCGTCAAGTAATAAAAAACAATCGAATTCACTTTTCTCCTAAACAAAAGATTTATTATGAAATCTAAACCGAGAACATTATGAATTTTCCATTTTTCTCACACTTAGCATTCTTGGAAAAAATAATATCTTACATATCACATCAGAGTACCATTACATATCCCATTGAATGATTTCATTTCCTAGATTTAATTTCCTGATCAAACCTTATATATGCACCCCTATATACCCTTATCAGTGGGTGTTTTATAATTATACAACATCAAAAATGTTGGTATCATTTACATATTGTCCCGAATGACTCTTTTGTATTGTCCCAGTTACCTTTACATATCATAATATTGAAAAAATATGAATATTTGGTAACCTTTATGTACTGTATTATATTTCTCTTATATATTTTCGTGGTTAATTTTATGTATCAATTATTTTCCAGATACCTAATTTCAATAAATCCAATACCTCAAGATAGTAGCCCCTCTCATCCTTCTTTAACCATATTCAAACCATCTCATCCTTCTCCTAACATATTCAAAATTACTTTCCAAAATAACTCTTGAAATTTTTATTGTAAATAAATTATTCTCAATACTTATTGATTCTATGGTTTTGGATTATAAAAAATCTATAACTCAAAACTTACACATCCAACATAAGAATCAATTTCCGAAAAACCACTTTCTGAACAAGTTCTTTTACCTCAAATTTACTTTAGGATTAACTTTATAACCTCTTCCAAGATAAATTATAGAACATAAAATTATTCAAAAAAATTTATACATTTAGCTACTCATTTTATGAAACAACTCAAACATTAGATAAATTTTCAAAACAAAAGATTCCTCAAACTCAAAAGCAATGTATGAAATTACTGTAACCACTGGTTTAAAATGAATAGATGATAATCAAATATTAAAGATTGAAACTAACCCAAAACTCACATACCAATCCACCCCCATTAAACTGAAAGAACCTTACAATGACCAATAAAAAGTTAATCAAACACAAACTAACAAATATAAAATAAGTTCAAACAATTTTACCTCAATAAAAACAATCCAAAATAAAAAACCAAAAAACATTATCTAAAATAGAATTTAATTGTCTTCATTAATACTAAATAGGCCTAGAAAACCCAACCCAAATTTTACAAAAAATATAATCCATAAATAAATAACTAAATTGAATTAAAAATAACAAAAAATTTGAACGTTATACAAAGAAAATCAAACATAAAAATCATAAGTTTAATCAAGAAACACAATTTATATATGAATTAAATATCCCTAAATCAACTAGAACTGAATGAATATGGAACTACATAAACCAATAATGAAGGAATAAAACCCATAAATTAATAACGAAAAAAATTTAATAGTACCAAACTAAAATGACCATAATATGATGAAACTAAACCGTCTTAAATTGAAGCAAAACCAACCTAAAAAGAGAAAACCTAAATGTACTGATATAAACATGATCCATAAAAGTAACTAAAAAATGAAATAAATTAGGGTAAAACAAATGAAATAAAATTTAATTGAAATGAAATAAATAAAATGAAAGCTAACTTAACTAAATGAATATGAAGTAACATATACCATCCTGAATAATAAATGGGATGAAAAAACAAAATTAAATTGAAATGAAAAGTTTTAAAAAATACAGGTCAATTAAAATAAATTAATCTAATTCAGAACAATCCAAACTAAATTAAGATGAAAAAATAAACCAAAATTAATGAAATCCTATGTTATTAATATAAATTGAATACAATTGAACCAACCTAAATTTAATTTAACCATACATAAACAAATTTAATTGAAAAGAACTAAATAAAATTATACCATGTAAAACTAAATTGGAACAAAAAGGATCAATACCAATATAGCCTTACATACTCTCATGATAGATAAATATTGACATTATTTAACCAAATGAATAATAAATACTATCCTTTCATGTGTCTTTTTACGAAAAAATAGCAATATTGACTATACACTACCATCAATATCCATTAAGGATAAATTTACCTTGATTTCCTATATTTTAACCCCTTTCAAATTAAATCATAAGAACATAGAAAACCAAATAGGATCACATCTAGCATATATTTCACCTTTACATTTTAGAATATTATAAATGCATTTAATATTGATTTTTTTTTTCAATAAATACATTTCATTTAAATTATTCTATAATTAAATGTCCCTTATATTCATGGATATAATATTTAGAATAAAGAATCCTTAAATTCCACTTTAAGTTAACTTATAAGATCATTATCTAATCATATTGTCAATTCTCCAAATTTATTATGTAGAATTTATTTTTTACCCACTCATATGATACTAGCACTTATTAATAAATCATTATATCAAATCATATTGCATAATTGATTATATCTATTTGATTTTAGTTAAAAATTCACTATTAATTACCAATTTTATGTTTTGGTTTTCAACATTCTATGTCATTAAAGAGGGCGATTTTGAAAATTGAAGGACTTGTGCCTCAATCAAAAATGTTTTTCTCATGAAGAAAGAAGAAATATCAAATCATGGTAAACAATATGACACAATAGAATATTGTAAGTTTTACTTTTTTTGATTTCAAATTTTAATATATTTTTTGTAACTAAATTGTTCATTTATATTTGTAACAATGTGTTTTGGAGGCCCTTGATGAGCAAAAAGATGACAAATTTGGGCCAAAAAATAACTTAAATTAGGTTTTAGGAGATGGGAACCATGTTAGAGTATGTTGTTGACTAAGGAATGGTATTTTAATAACTTTATATGGACAAATTAAGGTGCTAGTTTTGGTAGCACCGAGTTGGAAAAATATAATTCACAAGAAGTATAGGCTGAGGCCTAGGTAGAAGAGGCCCAAAAAAAGGACATACATGAGTATGAACGGATTCAAAGGACCAACGATAGATTTATGAAATTTATTGTAGTATTTTGTCCATAAATTATTATAGATACCATCATATATTGTGATGTATATATGTTGATGATGCATATGTTATATAGTGAACCAGGTAGTGGTCCTAGTGGTGGTTTGAATGATGACGTTCTTAGCAATGATGATGGTGAGAATGAAGGTGCAGATGATGGTGAGTATGGTGATGAGGATGATGATGAGGATGATGATAAAGATGATAGTGATGATGTTTGTCGTGATGGTGATGGTGATGGTGATGTGGGACATATTGATCCTTTATATTTCGGACTAATATTTATTAAATTTTATGGTTGATGATTAGTTCTGAATGAATATATGTGAGGTTTTGAATATGTTTTATCACTGGTTGAATTCATTAAATGGTTTATTGTGTTTTCATTGTTTCTATATTGGATGGTGTTGTTTTTTTGTAGGAAATTGATTAAGTTTCGGTGGTATTGTGATTTCTGGTCGTTTCTGGTGGCTGTTATGGATGGGTGGTGATTTATGGGGGATTCTGGAGGCTGTTTGGGTAGAGTGGGGGTGCTGATACTTGTGGAATTAGGGGGTCTATACCAAATTTTTTGATGTAACCATTGGTGTAGAACTATACCAACAGTTCAATCAAAACCATTGGTATATCTAAAATTCCATTAGCCCTATACCAACGGTTCACTAAAAACTATTGGTATATAGATAGGTCAAAAATGAATTAACTAGTGGTTTTACAACCCATGCCATTGGTTTGGAACTATTAATATATCCAAAACTCTAGTAGTGTATCCTTAGGGGTTGTGGAATCATTAAGTCAGAAGCACCCTAGTGTTTTAATGATCTTTTGTATCTAAGGATATATTTTACCAAACATTTTTCAAAAAATACTTGTGGTGGTATACTAATTGGTTCTTATAATATTACATTTGACATGATATCTAATAGACAATATAGTTGGAATATGGTTAGTTGTTTCATTTATATTTTAAAAAATATGCATTTAATGGAATAATGGAATATTTTCAATATATATAAGACTCATCATTGATATTCCATTTACTATAATTAGGAAATCGATTCATATAAGAGAATTTAAGGTAGGTATAACCTTTAATCCACATATATGATCAATGATTACTTGTATAATGTATTATCTAACAATATATCTCGACGATTCCTCAATATTTTCCAAGTTTACACTTTTACTTCACCTAGAATTTCTAAAATTTCTTAAACAAATATCATGAAGATACCATTATTTTAGAATGTTTCATGTAGACATGTTGAACCAACTCTAAAAATATTTCTGATGTACCTTTATTTAATTTTTTTATTAATATAAAACATGAAAAGTAGTTTTATATATATTTAGTATCTCTTCTCAATTGAGACTAAAACACTTGTATGGGTACAAATATGTCAATAAATTGCAGTTTTATTTGATAAAGAATTATGTTTTCACAATTAGTTAGGATTCTTATATTTTATATTCATCATTCACTACAATGGATATTTGTGATTTCAGAGTTACTAAATAATTAGTTTAGTATTTAAGTACCATATCAAAATTTATTCCAAAATGAAATAATGTATCAATTTTTCTAGCTAGATACTATGATAATTGTTTTGGTAATACTTGTTAAAAACTTGAATCAATAAAATATAGCAATGATAAATAGTGATATCCACTTCTATAACATTATAATCACCCATTATTACCTCCTTTTGAGTTATCTTTATAAAATTTCTATTCATTCTTGTTTCCCATATTTAAATAAATATATACTGTAATAATATTTTATTAATTCACAAGAAGTGAATAAAAATTTGATAAATATACTTGAAGTGGATGCAACTACATTCTTCTTCAATTCATGGAAATTTATTTTCTAGTTTAAAATATTTAAACATATGAAGAAAATACTCTACCATTCATTCTTCTATCATGGAATCTCTTATCTCCTTGAAGGAATCCATAAAGGATCTCTTTGCTTTTGATTAGCGAATGGATCTTCATCCATGCCTTTATAAATTCTCACTATTGTTGGTGGATAAATAGGTTTCAACTATTCCTTATCAATATGGTGAAGTACATATAAAAGTTTCGTGAGATAATTATCTATTTAATTAATTTAGGCTTGAAAAAATAAGGATAATCTTGGTTACAGGGATGATAAGATAAGTTTAATAGATAATTTATTATCCATGTGGAAGAATAATTTCACATACTAGTCAATATACACCATAATTTTGAAATCATGATCAATAGATAGATTTCATTATTCCAGTTTTCACTTATATAGTGCATTTAAAATATTATTTATTTCTAGTCTTCCTTCTCTTTCTGAAGAGAATGAATGTTTAATTTTATGGTGTAATAATCCTTGTATTTATACTGTGCTATTAACTATTTTAAAATAGTGGATGAATAATAATATGGACATAGGAAGAATCATCAACATATCTCTAGTTGGAATCCTTTTAACCATCGATCAAATATTGGGGTGGAAAACATGAATAAGGGATTCCAACACATAATAATTTTTTTTAATAATGCATCAAACAAAAAATTAAACCATATCTGAAAATTTTTATTTGCTGGGACATATACTGAGTTATGTAATGATCACAACAGTTTTATTCTTTTTCATTCCTTTTTAAAAAATAAATAAAACAAGTGATTAGTACTTTACATGATTATAAATTTTGTGATAAATAATAATAATTAATTTTATTAATTCTACCACAATTTTATCAAGTCCCAATAGCTCTCACCATTGAACATAGAATCTCTATTTCTAAGGATATTCTAATGGAAAGGATCCATATGACCCTTCACACAATTCAAATGAGGGGCTTTCAAGCTACCTGAAGGTATTTAGGTATTCAGGTCTTTCCCAATTACAGGTTTACATCAACTTGATGCATTTAGTGGACTCCCCTATCCTAAAACCCTGACATGGATTTCCTCACCTCCATGTTACATCAATCCTTATGTGGGTTACTTATCTTGATGCAATATTTTTAATTAAACCCATAAACTCCATAATAACTCCAAGTTAAAAGTAATTGTCCCAACAATAGTTGTTAAAACACATATTTCTTAGTATTTTATTCCTAATCAAGTAATGGAAGGCCAAATATGACATGGTATTTATTTGAGGTATTTTAATTTAATATGAATAAATTTTATCTTATTTTATCCATTACATGACATGTAAATATTAAGTGGATTTTATATAATTAGTTAACCATGTTTGATAAAACATTTAAGAATAATTTTTTTATTTAAATTTTATCTTGGAACATTAATTCATTTAATTATTTGATCATAGTCTTGCATCCATAATTTATCAAATATAAAGACAGAAATAAATAAATAAATAAATGACCCTATCATGATCTTATATAATGGTTGATTTATTAAGAAGACAATAAACCAACATATATCCTAGTAGAATAACTCCTTATGCTGGTATTGGCATGAGTTACAAAATTCCAACTATCCACCTGCGTATCACTTGGGTTGGCATCATTATAGTCTCATTTTGATCTTCCTCCAAATGGATTGGGATACTCCATTAATTACATGTATTTATAACTCACACACAGGTGAGGGGAACCAAATATTAGTTAAGTGGAATTACATAAATAACCTAAACATGTAGGTCCTACATAATAATGGAGGGAGGATAACTTACCAGGCCTTAAATTTAATTCAATATTAAATAGTTGGAAACCCCTGAAATAAATTTAATTATATAAATCCTATACATACATAGGTCTTGGTCAAGCTCATAAATGGTCAAACACATTCAACGAAAATGAAAAAGTATAACCGATTAAGTTTACCTTCTATTAATTCTTAATTCTTAAGATAAATGCACTAGAATTAATTAATTAATTAATTGAATTTTATCTTAATTACCATCCAAATTCACTAAGAGATACCCATCATTAAAGGCATTCATGTAAAATAAATAGTAGAAACAATAACAATAAAGTATTAAAATAAATTAATTTAACATTTAATAACTATTTAAAACCACTATAAAATTTTCAAACACAACGTGTATTCTAAATAATAAAATAATATTTTAATGTTGTATTTTATTAATTTAATTTAATTTAATTCTGTTATTTATTAGGAGAGTACATAATATGTACTTCTGAGATACATTTTGTGTATCTCAATTGTCGTGTACCATGGATACTTGTCTGGGGATTCAGTGTGCACCTCAGATGGACAAAAATATAAGTACAATCATACTATAAACTATGTATCACTCTTTTCGTGTGTTCGAGTGACCTACTGAAAGACATGGTGTGTTCTTTAGACATTGAATCACACGACGTGTAAAATAGCTACATACTAGGTATTCCTCTTTCTGTGTGTCTTCTTGACATGCCAAGTAGCTTGAGTTGTATTTCCAATGTAGTAAATATTGAACCACACGACATTTACAAGCCATTTAAACATCATGTATACCATTACTACTCTAGGATTTTAGTCTCACATGGTTTTGAACATGTTTATGACTACATGGGATGCATGAATTTCACCTCTAAACTATGTAGACTACATGAATTGTATTCCAACTACACACCATGAAATTTGATAACATGTTTGAGACGTTTTTACGACCTACGCATGGAGTTCAATATATGCACTTTGTAAGAACCCAGTTTTTTCTATAAAAGACTTTGGAATATTCTTGATGTTATTCCCGAGTAGCGCCTTCAGACAGCGTTCGATTCCGAGCACCAGTGTGGCTGGAATTAAATTTTGGGTGTATTCGCATAGGGCACGCGAAATAAATAGGATAAATCATAAACGGTAATCCAGTTCAGAAATCTGAATGCACGGATGGGTCTGAAATGGGGTGTTTACCCTAGAAACCACATAGAACATGTCAGCGCGGGACGTTGGGACCCCTCTCCCATTGATGGAACATTAAACGGATAAATAAAAGAATTAATTTATTCATTTAGTGGTTAAACTCAAATATCTCTTAAATAGTTCCTTAGATTAGAAAACCGAGGGCACCTTTGAGTCCATAATATGCTGTTTACCCTAGTAGGGGTGTAATTTTCACAGGAACGACCCTTCTCTGGAAAATGGCCATAGGGGCGTTTTCATAATTTAGAAACTTTGGACGTTATGTTTTATAACTTTTGAACAGAGGCTCAGATTAAAATTCTGAGACCTCCATTGTTCTTAAAAGGTGGTGTTTACCCTAGGGGAAGCTTAACCTCGACCCTTTGAGAGTTTCAGATGCGGGTTAATTTGGGAGTTTTAATTAATTAAACATTTTAATTAATTTTCTTTATTTAAACATAAACCACCCTCCGCTCTGCTTCATTTTTCACCCCCCTGGAGAAACCCTCTCAACCTTAACCTCCTATCCTCTTCCATCACCCTCCACCTCCCTCCTCCGATCATGGCAGCATCGAGCGGCGGGTGTGGTAGCGGCACGTGCGGCGAAGCTCCAGGCAACGCCTAATAAGGTAGGATCGTGCGTTTACATTTTTAATTTCCGCACCCACTTAGATCTCCATTTGTAGCATCATATTTCTATTTGATCTTTGATAAAATCCCTTAAATGAGTAGTATACATTTCTAGCTTCCCAATGCACCTATCGAATTTAAATTTGGAGTCCCGAGGAGTTAGCGGCTACAAGTCGAAGTTAGCTGGTTTTTGGGTGTTTTCCGGCGAGGTTCCGGTGGACCGAGGCGGCGGCGGCGCAGGTCCAGGCGGCGGCCTCTGGTGGTGCTCCTGGTGGCGGCACCAGGATGCGGGGTCGAGTGCGTCGGCGCGAGGAGGCGTCTCCAGGCGGGGAAAGGCAGGGGCTCCAGGCGGCAAGGCCGAGCTCGCCGGGGCGCGACGGAGAACCGAGGTCGCTGCGCACGACCCCGCCGGGGAACAAAGACCCTCCCTCGGCCAGTCTTCACGCGGTGGGATGACTGGCCATGAAGGATGGTCTGCAGGTGGACCGCGGTTCACCATCCGACCCTCTCAGCTGAGTCGCAGGCCGACGCTGCGAACCGGGCCGGTCGGCGCGGGCCGACAGAGACTGGGCGGACTAGGCCGGTCTAGCCCAAGGGGTTCGTCCCCTCGGATTTTGGACACCCGTATCTCCCACTACAGGTGTCCGTTTTGCATTTCGTCTGTGGAAGTGAGAACCTTGGCTCAAGGCGGAGAATATGATATAGTTTCAGGGGTTTTAACATCCGAGATGTGGGCCTCGGTGGAGTGATGCGTACGTTAAGTGGCTTGGCGTTTTTCCCGAGATTCTTGTTTTGAGCGGCGTAGACACATACGATGTCTGTTTGGAGCACCGTAAGCAACGTTGTGACCCTGGATCCAAGAAGAATATTTCCAAGGGGTTTTCGGGCATTGAAATCAGAGTTGATGTGTGGTCCCCACATGTCGTCTTTTAAGCTACGAGCATCGATTAACATCTTTCTCATCGGTCGTCCGTTCGGGGCGTGCAAGCAGTCGATTCTGAATGTTTTTCCGAAGGAATTGCAATGGCGCAATCTGCTCACTTTAATTTTGCACGATGGTGAGGGCCCCATGAGGGTCGTTTTGGGATTTGGCGGTGATTTCCATCTTCTTCACCGGGTGTCCGATTCAGACAAGTGAATAGTCCATCTTGTGTACTTTTTTGAGAGGATCGCAACGGTGTGATCCGCTCGTAGAGCTACGGGACTGGGGTGTGGGTCCCACGTAGAACTGCTCATGCGCAGTTTCACGAAATGGATCTTTTTCTCCAGATTTCTGTTCCACTCAAGTGAGAAGTCCTTTTAACGTGCTTTTCCGAGGGGATCGCAATGGTGCAATATGCCTGACAGTTTTCTGGACCGAGGCTTGGGATCACGGGATGCCGTTCAGGCGTAAAGCAGAATTGACGATTTTTTCGTCAGATATCCATTAGAGGCGAGTAAGTATCCTATCTCACATGTTTCTCCATGAGGATTATAATGGTACAGACTGTTTGGATGTGAACAGCCTCATTTAAGTCCTCATTTAAATGTGGAAGCATGAAAGGTGTATCGGTGGTGGTTCCTTTCGTGGTGCTTGCAGAGAACCCTTGGCGTGTGATCGCGTGCACTCCCATGTGAGTGAAGTAAATGTTTGAAGATATGTAGTTGGTCGTGCCTGGGCTGATGAGGTGGTAAGTTGGAGTTGTTACATTTACGCCATTTGCGTAGACGTTGGGTGCCGTGTGCACGATGGCCTTTGGGATGGAAACCTAGTATACTCTGGGAGTATATGGGCGTGCTTGGAGGTACATGTGGTTGTTTGTACCTAAGAACGTTTGTGCTCTTGGTTGGAGTTGACTTGGAGACACATGTCGTGTGGGCCCCATGTGCGTGTCGTGTTCTTCTTTGCGTACCCTTGACCTCTCGCAATGTAGAGGGCCCCCTTTTTCTCGTTTTTGTGACCAGTATGGTTGAGTGGGATTCCCTCTGGTCCTGTTCACGATGGTTTTGACCAGCAGGGTTGAGTGGTCTTCCCCTGGTTCTGTTCTTGATTGTTTGGCCGACAGAGTTGCTTCGTGTTCCCTGGTAGAGTTCTTATGGATTCGGTGTGACCAACACATTATGCGGGCACCGATCCTCTACCCAGGAGGTTGTTTCCAACAGGGCTGGCCAGGAGGTTGTTTCCAGCAGGGCTAACCAGTGAGGTACCATCCAGTAGGGATGGCCAGTGGGTTACCATCCAGCAGGGAAGTCCAGTGGGTTACCATCCAGCAGGGATAGCCAGAGCGGTTCCGGGTTTACCTCTAGTGGGGCAGGGAAGTGGTCCCCGATGATGGATTTACCTCCAGCTGGGCTGGGAAGTGGTCCCCATTGGCGATTCCGGGACTCCCTCCAGCAGATATCTTTCACGGGTCTGGGCATTGGGACTCATCAACGACTTTAGCCGGGTATCCCTCCAGTGGATTACCCGTTTATGGGACTGGGCAGGGTGGCACCCGTTGACTCTTTCCGGGTCTCCCTCCAGTGGGAACCCATCGACTTCTATAGATTACCCTGCAGCGGGGCTGGGCAGGGGGTCGCCTATTAAATTTGAGGATACCTCTTGACTGCGGGGCAGTGACGAGGTGTGGATTTACATTCCCCAGAACTCTCAAGTATGAGGGGCACTTTCCCCACCGAGACACGTCCTTGAGAAGAGACCTAAAACCATGCGGGTGAGTTAGTGCCGCCCAAAGTGGATAGTGTTAAGGTGTGGTGATTTTTCCCCCTTGACTTGCAGTTTGGGCAGACGTGCGGGGTACTGGGAATCGATGGTGTTTACTTCTGGGACTGCTGTCTACTCACTTTCTTTGGTTGAGCTACGGGATGGAGATCCCCTTGAGATCTTGTTCAGATTTCTTGAATGCGCATATGTATATGTATATACCTTGTTCCAGTACCCACTCCTTGGGTTTGGTTACTCTCCTTCCTGGAGAGGTGAAGACACGCGGGGTATGCCACATGCTTTCCGTGTCTATCTTCTCGTGGTTGGATGAGTCTACTCTCCTACTATAGGTAGTGAAGACTCGATAAGAAGTTTAATCTTCTCACAGTTTCTATCCCCTTGTGTTTGGACAAGTCTTCTTTCTTTCTCTTGTTGGGTTGAGCTGCTACTCTATTGTACTCTTTACTGCACTCTCGATTTCACACCTTTACTTTGTCCCTGTTCAATCTACTGCTCACCTCTTGAGTACCTCCTTTGTTGCTCCGTCGAGCCTTCGGGGCATCCTAATGAGTATTTATATACTCACCCCTAGTTGGGCTTTGCCCGCACTTGGTGTGCCCTTGCAGATGACAGACATGTTGGTCGTGACTTCAGCGGAGCATAGGATTTTGGGAGCTTGGACCACGTGTGGTGGTCACAGTCATGCTCCAGGTGTTGGACTCTCCCAGCTGTTTACGTTTGTTCACTTATTTCCGGGTTGTGGCACTTTTCTAGTTGGGTGCATGTTTTTCCCCTTTATTTTCAGTTTACCTTCAGCACTTTCTTTGTACTGTTTAGAGGTTGATGCACATTTGTGGTTTATTTATAGCAGTTGGTACTTTTCTTTGCCTTTTTTTACACTGCACTTCTGCATTGAGTGGGATGCGTGTGTGTGTGTACTTGCTCTAAGGAAAAGGCCTCCCCATGTTGTTTAGCCTTTAGTGCTTATCGCTTGCCCCTGGCCTATGGAGGCAGGCTTTGGGTAGTTGTGGATCTAGCCCGAGTAGGTTCGGGTCGTGACAAGGTGGTATCAGAGGTGTTTCATTCCATGGGACGTTGTTCGGACATCCCTAAAAAGAGATTGGTTGGGATTTGGGGAAACAATGTTAACGTGTGTCGAGAGCGACTCTCAGGCCAGGGGGTCCAGTGATGGTGCGACAAATGACATAACCATTCACCAGGACCCTGATAACTCGCTTGTAGACTCGGCATGTTGAGACACTTGTTGCAGGGAAAATTTGTTTGTGCATCACATAGGATTGAATCTTGACTGTCCTTCTTGAGTCAGCTCCCCATTGTTGTTACTGTTAAATACATATATTCTCATCTGACTGCGGAACTCCTTGATAATATTAAAGATGTTTCCACGAAGACAGCCAGCCCGGATACTAGCTTTGTTTCATGAGGACGACCCTGTGAGCTACGAGGCCTTAGTCTAGGACCCATCATGCGAGCCCCTTTCTCCGGGTGGGCTAGTAGCAACACCCCCACCAGGTGAGCAGCAGACAGCTTCAACAGAGCAGGATGAGCTTGAGCGCAGGTTGAGCATGATCCGTGAGTTATAGAATTAGAGACCGCTGAGGTTTAGTGGTGACCCAGACCCTCAGGCAGCAATGATTTGGCTAGAGACAGTGGTTCACCTTTTCAGGCATATGGAGACACTGACAGATCTTATGGTGGATTTTTCCGCCAGCCTTTTCCACGGAGCAGCTGGGTGTTGGTGGAGTCTGGTGACTTAGTTTCTTGATGAGTTGTCGCTTTCATGGGATGACTTTCAGCTGCTGTTTCATGAGGAGTTTTACACCTCCTACCTACGGTCCGTTCGGATCTAGGAGCTCCTGCAGTTTCGGCAGGGAGTGATGATGGTGACTGAGTTTGCGACTGGTTTTGCAGACCGCACACGCTTTTACCCAGACTTGGTCCATGGTGGAAACTTCCGAGCATGGAAGTTCGAGCACGGTCTCTGTAGATAGATTCATTCTGTCATAGTACCCTTGGGCATTCCTACTTATGTCATGGTGCTAGAGCAGGCGCTGGTGATAGAGATATTCTTTTCATGCTTTACGGTTGGTGGTGGCAATAGGCGCGATAGAGCAGAGACGTCTGCCGCAGCTAGCAGGCGTCAGCAGACAGAACCTCGACGTAGGTGGATTTCCAATAACCGGACTCAGGAGAGTGGTTGTACACCATAGTGGCACCGGAGGGCACCCGTTCATCCTAAAGAGAGTCAGTGTTATGCTTGCGATGGCCGAGGTCACTTGGCACAGGACTGTCCGACCAGGCACACTGAGAATATCGGGCAGGCAGGAGGTGCACCACCACGATAGAGGCTGCATCGTGATCAGAGTAGCACCCAAAGAGGTGGTTTTAGTAGAGGAACGAGAGTAGCTGATAGTGGGGGACGACCTTACAAGGTCTTCCCATCACCACCAGGCAGTCCACATCAGGCTCTGGGAGCTGACAGTTGGGACCATAGATAGTCGTGAGATTTGGATTTCTACGATCTTGCAGAGCATGAGGTCGTAATAGGTACACACTAAGACTCTTCTACTTTTTTTAGTAGAATTGGTAGGCTCTGTGTGTGAAATTATTTTATCCCTGCTTCTTGTTTGAGTTGTTAGGTGGGTGACGTAGGGCGTCGGTGTAACCCTGTGTTAGTGGAATAGAAGGCATGGAACCTTTCCCTTTAGTCGATGGTGGTGACTCCTTCACCTTTTCGAGTGTGTAAGAGAGTCCTGGTCATGGGTCATCGACTGTGAAACCTTGAATGATCAGATATCCTTGGGTGATTCACCATATGGATATTTTAAAAGAGGGAATCACCGGGCTTAGTCCCAGCACCAAACGGTGATTCCAGTTGCGGCGTGTGATGTAGGAGTTCAACCTGGGAGGTGCGGTACCATTGAGGGAATCACCAGGCTTTTCCCCAGGTCTAAACAGTGATTCTAGTCATGGCGTGTGACGTAGGAGTTCAGCCGGGGAGGTGAGATACCCCCGAGAGCCTTCGGGCCATTTGAGACCCTACGAATGGATGACGAGGTTCCCTACCGCCTTTCCATAACCCCAAAGGATCGTTTGGGTGGATGACGTCTCCCGTGTGGCTCACCTTAGAAGAAGTGTGTGTGTGCTCCGATGCACGTCATCGGCAAGGGCAGACCTCACGTGAACAGATCAAATCCTTTGGTCTGTGAACGGTGGTGTAGGACTGTGCAAGAGTTCTTCTGGGCAGAGGAGAGCCACGTGTGGGCTTAGTACCCTAAGTTGTTCCTTGGTTTTGCTTTTCAGGGACGAAATGATTGAAGGAGCGAATGATGTAAGAACCCAGTTTTTTCTACAAAAGACTTAGGAATATTCTTGATGTTATTCCAGAGCAGTGCCTTTAGACGATGTGCGATTCCGAGCCCCGGTGTGGCCGGAATTAAATTTTGAGCGCATTCGCCCTGGGCACGTGAAATAAATGGGATAACTCCAAAATGGTAATTTGGATCAGAAATATGAGTGTACGGATTGGTCCGAAATGGGGTGTTTACCCTAGGAACAACATTGAACATGTTGGCGCGGGACGTTGGGACCCCTCGCCCATTGACGAAACATTAAACAGATAAATAAAATAATTAATTTATTCATTAAATGGTTAAACTCAAGTATCTCTTAAAAGGTTGCTCAGATTGGAAAACCGAGGGAATAATTGAGCCTGGAATGTTCTGTTTATCCTAGGAAGGATGTAATTTTCGCAGGCGCGGCCCTTATGTGGAAAATGGCCCTAGGGGCGTTTTCGTAATTTTGAGGCTTTGGACGTTATGTTTTATAACTATCGAACGGAGGCTCGGATTAAAATTCTGAGTCCTCTGTTGTGCTCAAGAGGTGGTGTTTACCCTAGGTAAAGCTTATCCTTGACCCATCGAGAGTTTTGGATGCAGGTTAATTTGGGAGTTTTAATCAATTAAACTTTTTTAATTAATTTTCTTTATTTAAACATAACCCACCCTCCCTCTCCTTCATTTTGCACCCCCTGGAGAAACCCTCTCACCCACAACCTCCTCACCTCTTCCATACCCCTCCACCTCCCTCCTTCGATCAAGGTATCATCGAGCGGTGGGTGCGGTAGCATCAGGTGCGGCGAAGCTCCGGGCAACGCCCAACAAGGTAGGATCGTGCGTTTACATTTTTAATTTCCGCACCCACTTCGATCTCAATTTGTAGCATCATATTTCTATTTGATCTTCGATTGAAGCCCTTAAAAGGGTATTATACATTCCAAGCTTCCCAAAGCACCTCTCAGATTTTAATTTGGAGTCCTGAGGAGTCCGCGACTACAAGTCGAAGTTAGCAGGTTTTTGGGTGTTTTCCGGCGAGGTTCCGGCAGACCGAGGCGGTGACAGTGCATGTCCAGGCAGTGGCCTCCGGCGGTGCTCCAGGTGGAGGCACCAGGCCACGGGGTCAAGGGTGTCAGCGCGAGGTGGTTGCTCCAGGTGGGGCGAGGCGGCGGCTCCAGGCGGCGATGCCGATCTCACTGGTGTGCGACGGAGAACCGGGGTCGCGGCGCGCGACCCCACGGGGGAAAAAAGACCCACGCTCGGCAGGTCTTCACGCGGCGGGACGACCGGCCACAAGGGCCGGTCAACGGGTGGACCGCGGGTCCCCGACCGGCCTGCGTGGCTGAGCCGCGGGCCGGCACTGCGAACTGGGCTGGCCGGCGCGGGCCGGCCCAGACCGGGCGGACCGGGCAGACCAGGCCAGTCCATCCCAAGGGGTTCGGCCACTCTGATTTCGGACACCCGTATCACCCACTACGGGTGTCCGTTTTGCATTTCGTCTGTGGTAGTGCGAACCTAGGCTAAAGGCGGAGAATATGAGATGGTTTCGGGGGTTTTAACTTCTGATATGGTGGACTCAATGGAGAGACACGTACGTTAAGTGGCTTAGCGTTTTTACCGAGATTGTTGTTTGGAGCGGCGCAGACACATCCAATGTCTGTCTGGAGCGCCGTAAGCAGGGTTGTGATCCTGGCGTCAAGATGAAAATTTCCAAGGGGTTTTTTAGTGTTGAAACCGGAGTTGAGATGTGGCCCCCCTGGGCCGTCTTTTAAGCTGCGAGCAGCGTTTATCAACTTTCTCATCGGTCGTCCGTTCGGGGCATGCGAGTAGTCGATTCTGATTGTTTTTCCAAGGGCATTGCAATGGAACAATCCGCTCTCTTTAAATCTGCATTGTGGTGCGGGCCCCCCGAGGGCCGTTTTGGGAGTTGGTGGCGATTTCCATCTTCTTCACTGGGTGTCCAATTCAGACAAGTGAATAGTCCAACTTGTGTACTTTTTCGAGAGGATCGCAATGGTAAGATCCGCTCGTAGCGCTTCAGGACAGGGGTGTGGGTCCCACGTAGAACTGCTCCTACGCGATTTGATGAAATGCATTTTTTCTCCAGATATCCATTCCACTCATGTGAGAATTCCTTTTAATGTGATTTTACGAGGGGATTGTAATGGTGTGATGTGCCCAACTGTTTTTGGGACCGAGGCTTGGGATCACGGGACGTCGTTCGGTCGTAAAGCAGTATTGGTGACTTTTTCGTCGAATATCCTTTGGAGGCGAGTAAGTAGTCTATCTCGCATGTTTTTTCACGAGGATTACAACGATATGAACCGTTTGGATGTGAGGAGCCTCATTAGAGACCTCATTTAAATGTGGAAGCATGAAAGGTGTACAGGTGGTGGTTCCTTCCGCAGTGTTTGCAGATAACCCTTGGTGTGTGATTGCGTGCACTCCCGTGTGAGTGAAGTAAATGTTTGAAGAGATGTAGTTGGTCGTACCTGGGCCGATGAGGTGGAAAGTTGGAGTTGTTATGTTTATGCCCTTCACGTTGAAGTTGGGTTCCATGCGCACGATGGCCTTTAGGCTGGAGATGTGGTATTCTCTAGGAGAATACGGGAACGTTTGGAGGTACATGTGGTTTTTTGTACCTGAGAACGTTTATGAGTTTGGTGGGAGTTGACTTGGGGCCACACGTCGTGTGGGACCCATGTGAGTTTCATTTTATTCTTTGTATACCCTTGACCTCTCGCAACGTAGAGGGTCCCTCTGTTCTCGTTTGTTTGACCAGCAGGGTTGAGTGGGTTTCCCCCCTGGTCCTATTCATGATGGTTTCAACTAGCAGGGTTGAGTGGTTTTCCCCTGGTTCTATTCTCTATGGTTTGGCTGACAGAGTTGCTTCGTGTTCTCTAGAAGAGTTCTTGTGGATTCGGTGTGACCAACACATTACGCGGGCACCGATCTTCTACCCAGGAGTTTGTTTCCAGCAGGGTTGGCCAGGAGGTTGTTTCCAACAGGGCTGGTTAGGAGGTTGTTTCCAGCAGGGCTGGCCAAGAGGTTTTTTCCAGCAGGGCTGTCCAGGAGGTTGTTTCTAGCAGGGCTGGCCAAGAGGATGTTTCCATCATGGATAGCCAGTGGGTTAAAATCCAACAGGGATGGCCAGTGGTTTACCATCCAGCAGGGATGGCCAGTGTTGTACCATCCAGCAGGGATAGCCAGAGCGGTTCTGGGTTTACCTCCAGCGGGGCTGGAAAGTGGTCCCCGATGATGGGTTTACCTCCAGGTGGGCTGGGAAGTGGTCACCGTTAGCGATTTCGTGCTTCCCTCCAGTGAATTCCTTTCACGGGTCTAGGAATTGGGACTCGTCGACGACATTAGCCGGGTCTCCCTCCAGTGGATTACCCTTTTACGGGACTGGGTAGTGTGGCACCCATCGAATCTTGCCGGGTCTCCCACTAGTGGGAACCCGTCGATTTCCAGGGACTACCCTCTAGTGGGGCTGGGCAGGGGGTCGCCTGTCGACTTTGAGGGGACCTCTCGACTGCGAGGCAGTGATGAGGTGTGGTTTGACATTCCCCAGAAATATTATGTATTAGGTGAGATTTCCCCACCAAGATGCATCCTTGAGAAGCGACCTAAAAGCGTGTGGGTGAGTCAGTGCTCCCCAAAGAGGATAGTGTCAAGGTGTGGTGATTTGAGCCCCTTGACTTGCAGTTCGGGGTAGACGTGCGGGTTGTTGGGCATAAATGGTGTTTACTTCTGGGACTATTGGATACTCACTTTCTTGGGATGAGCTACGAGATGGAGATCCCCATGCGATCTTTTTCAGGTTTCTTGAATGAGCATATGGATATGTATATACATTGTTCCAGTACCCACTCCATGTGTTTGGTTACTCTCCTTCCAGGAGAGGTGAAGACGTGCGGGGTATTCCACGTGCTTTCCGTGTCTAGATTATCATGGTTGGATGAGTCTACTCTCCTACTATAGGTAGATAATACTCAACGAGAAGTTTCTTCTTCTCACAGTTTCTAGCCCCTTGTGTTTGGACAAGTATTCTTCCTTTCTCTTGTTGAGTTGATCTGTTACTCTATTGTACTCTTTACTGCACTCCCGATTGTACTCCTTTACTTTTTCCATGTTCGATATACTACCCACCTCTTCAGTACCATCTTTGTTTCTCCCTTGAGCCTTCAGGAAATCCTACGGAGTATTTTTATAGTCACCCCTGCTTGGGCTTTGCCCGCACTTGGAGTGCCCTTGCAGACGACAGACAGGTTGGTCATGACTTCATCATAGCATAGGAGTTCGGGATCTTGGACCGTGTGCAGTGGTCGTAGTCGGGTTCTAGGTGTGGGACTCTCCCATCTGTTTACTTTTTTTCACCTATTTCGGGGTTGTGGCACTTTTCTAGTTGGGCTCATGTTTTTCCCTTTTCTTTTCAGTTTACCTTCAACACTTTCTTTGTACTATTTAGAGGTCGATGAACATTTGTGGTTTATTTATAGAAGTTGGTACTTTGCTTTTCTTTTTTTTACTCTGCACTTTTTCATTGAGTGGGCTGCGTGTGTGTGTACAGGTACTCAGGAAAAGGGCTCCCTGAGTTGTTTAGCCTTCAGCCCTTGTCTCCAGCCCCTGGCCTATGGAGGCGGGCTTGGGGTAGTTGCGACTCAAGCCTGGGTAGGGTAGGGTCGGGACACACTCTGTATAATTACTATTTGACATGTCATTTATCCCATGACATGTCCAGATATAATGAACATGAGTAAAAGGCATGCACTCTAGCTACATGTTGTGTAACCCAGTCTCACCGGCCAAAAATCATCGCACTTTCTGAAGGAATCTCTGGTCATTCTTAATCTATTCTTATTCCTTTTTGAAAATAAAATAATGAATAATGAGAATTAAAATGACTATAACTTTTGAATTAAAATCAAATTAAAGAAAAAATAACATATACATGAAATTTATAAGCAATAATTTGTATATAGATCAAAAATAAAATAAATAATTATAAATTTAAAATTTTACTTCTATAAAAACACTTGTTGGTTTTGGGTTCGTTAGACGCACCTTTGGTGGGTGTTAAATTAAAATTTCTTTTAATTTATAGTTTTTCGAAACCCTGAGAGAGGATATTTCACATTAAATTTATAATTAATTTATTTATAATTTGAATAAATTATTACCTCATATTAGGATCCTTAATTTGATGTCATTTTATTTCTTCTTAAAACCCTTTTAGATTACCTTCATTGTACAACATGTATTCATGTACATAACCCCTCTAGTAGTGATCCAAACATGCTCCCTTGATCTCTTTACAACACCAATATATTTTCAGATTCTCGTTTGGTGAATTAATTTTATTTTACTGTTCATCTTGATCACTCTAAGATCCTTCAATCTTGAAGGAGTTATTCTCGTTATAGAGAGGAAGAGAGGAGTAATTCAAGAGAGATAGAGGGAGTTATAAAATTCCAATGTGCACAGTGGTTCCCTATTTTCGGTTTTTGATTAATTATAAAAAATAGGGATAACAATATATTTATAGAGATGGGGTTTAGATTAAAATATTATCTAATTTAATAGAATACCTTATATAATATTATAATCTTTCATCAAGCCTCATTACATATAATAATAAGCGTAGTATTATTATATTATGGCATTATCTAACTTGCATGCTGAAAATATTACTTCTCCAACATGTAAATTAATATTCATCTTTTTTTTATTACTCATACCTAAGTATCTATATACTATATTCCCTATAATTTTATGTTATCTAACCATATAACTATTTTAAATAATATCCTTATGGAATTTAAAGGATCTAATCATAGAAAATAACTTCTATGACCTTATCAACACAGAATATACTCTTGGATAGTATCACATCAATGTCATATATAAGAAAAATAAATAAGTGATAATATATTTATATTAATATTCACTCATTTGAATACTTATGAAATATAAGGTAAAAATTAATTTGTTCTATGGCACCAAATCCAAAAATAATCATGAGAGTTTTTTCGTCTACTAGGTGATCCCTATCAAATCTTCTAGAAACATAGTCTCTCATAGTCCCCCTCTTGGGACAAGAGTAACAAGAAGCCTTGAAATAAATTATCCTTGAATCAATCATGCTAGAAACACTAATAAAAAACATCTCTTTTGTTTTAAATAGAATTTATGGATGAACTTCATGAAGAATAACATCCAAAATAAACTCTTTGGTCCCTACAGTCTTTCTTCAGATGTCCTTTCTACCCGAAATGCTAGCATATAGATCAATGCGTGACCAAATTACCCCAACTCATCTATCACTTTTCTTTATCCATATCTTGAATTTTCTAGGAAATATTATACCCCTTACCAAATATACTGGATGCTTTTTTAATAGAATATCAGATTTCCTTTTGTCTAGAATTTCTCACTGTAGTAACCATAATGTCCCATAAATTCATCAACAACGATATAAGGATCAATCCCACAATAATCCAATATACTTTAACCAAATTGGATCAAGATATATCTTAGTCATATTGAATTCATTGTCCTGATACACCACTAACCTTACTTCAAATATTTTCATGTTGAATAGTCTCTATATCAAAAACACTTTCTTCATTTGGATTCTCATACATGTTAGAAAGTGTAGTAATCAAAGTATTAGTAGTATCCACTTCTTAGATATTGAAGGTCGTGTTCTGATCCAATATAATCAAAATAACCTTTAGTTACTTCTGATCAATCCTCTACCATTCATTTTTTGACATCACTTCTGGGTTGACTCCCTTCAATAGAACATCCAAATCTCTTTGGAACAAATAATATTCAGTTTTTATGCCCTAGAATTGAAAATAATTCCTATAGAATATATCAATATTTAACTTTACCATTTAAAACTCTATCATTTTAAAATCAATTAACTCCTATTGAATTCACAAAATGTAGAGGGATGAGTAATTTCTTAGTAGAATTTTCCTACAAGTCCAAGTATAGAATGAAGCTCAAAACTGAGTTTTGAACTCTTAAAAAGGGTATGAACCCTAGAAACTATGAAATCTAGCTCTAATACCAATTATTGTTTGTAAAACCTATAATATGGATGTTATCCTCTAGAAACGTCAAATTAGGATCAATGTTTAAGAACATCCAAAATAAATGACACTCAATGTCAATAACCAAGATCTTATAATGGGATCTATAATCTCTATCCAAATTGCCTTAGACTCAAATAAAAACTTTCTAATGAAAATGAAAATAAAGTAAAAAAAATGAAATTGAACAAAACCTAGAATAATAAGGTTTAGGAATTAAAATTCCCCATGGGAGGAATTTAACAATCTCTAAATTAAGAGAGGAAACATTTGTGTTACAATAAAACAAAATACATCAGACATACTTAGAAATAAGTGAAGACTTATATATAGCCGAAGTATTGTCCAAGTGACCCCAGATTCCATTTTATAGACATGATCATCCGGTTACACCAATTGAAACAATATTTTATCTTTGTAGTCAACCATTAATTAATCAATACAACTTCCAAAATCCCACTGATTAAACCAAATCAAATTTTATTTTCTGATGTAAAATGTATGCTTTAGAACTCATTCATCATATTCTTCCACACTTCCAGAAATTTGTATTCATCAACACTATTTTAGACATTATATTCCACTATGCCTGCTTCATCCAGTTCTATAACTAGAGTTTTTTACCCCTATTTCTTGAATTCAATAACTTAGTTGAAAAATATGCCTCTATAGTCAACTCTGATAATACATGGTTGAATGGTACCATGATTTACAAAATAACACATGACCCCCCAATATCAAATATGAAAATATATATCTTGGTGAATCCCATCATTAGTTTTACTTTAACTGTCAACATAGTACTTCACACAATGATAAAATGTCTCTTAAAATAGGTTAATTATAGGTAATTTTTTTAGCCCCCAGAATATGAAATTGATGCACTCTGAAATAATTATTCTCATACTTATAGAGATTTTCCCCAGATAAAAATCTAATTACAAATTAAAATTTTGGTATTCACATCATATTGTAGAAAATATCTTAATTTACTATACAGACCACTTCTAATCACTCCTTAAACCTACTCTGACCAGGATTATATGCTACAAAAAAATAAACCAAATACATAATTATTTTTATGATAATGAACTTCTAACAATAAATATGCACATTAAGATTACTTACTCCATGTGGTGAAAATTTTACTAACATTACTGTTGATGTGTGTTATTTAGTAAATGTAGGTGAAGATTCTTATTTATGTGATATTATTACTTTTGGTAAGAAAAATTTAATAGAGAATGAATTTTTAATGGACCACATTATCCCTTTTTAGTTGTCTCTCTCTATATATTTTTGATTCTAATGGTCTAATTTTTGAACCTATCTTTTCAAAAAAATTAATATAGTACACGAATATTAATGTACAACTTATATCACAACATTTGATTTTTTTTACTCAAAAAATAAAATAAAATATAATAATATTCACACGTATCCAAATCCATACATTGCATTGGGTGCATAAAACCCATTCCTATAATGGGTTAAATCATAAGAAACCAAAATCTGTGAAAGAGTAATTATAATGTGACTTGTTTCCAACTAATATCCTTTTTGAAAGAATCAATCTCCCTAGGTTTCTGTCACCTCACACAAATTCCCATAACCGATAGATATATACTCGTGAGAAATCTCAAATCCAATACAATAAAAACAAAAAATTGTTTGAATCATAACAATACGTTAATTTTGAACGTATATGTAAAGACCAGGAAATTTTAATGAATTTTTTTTCTTAAAATATTTGGAATTTTTTGAGTCTGAAGTTTCTGACGGCGCGTGATTCTAAGGCCTGGAGTTCCCGGATTGATCCGTCGAAGTTTTGTTAAGCTTAAATAAACGCGTGTATGCAGTTTTCATGAAAAAGTGGAAGAAATCTTAAATGGTTACTTGGATCAGAAATCTGAGGCCACCGTTGTGCTTAGGATGGCGGTTTTACCCTAGGTGTGACTTATGTTTAGTTGGCGCGAGCCTCCTATGAGAAAACCCAAAAATGGCATAACCGTAAATAAAATAATTAAATAAAGTTATTTTATTTTTCAAATGCATATAACTCACAAATGGTAACTCGGATTAAAAATCAGAGACCACCACTAAAATCGTTAGGGTAACCTTTCTTTAAGAAGATAATAACTTGGCTTGGCAAGGGTCACCAGAGAAAGTTAGTTTTTGGCTGAAAATAAAATAATTAGGTGACAATTATATTATTGTAAAATTCATAACATTTAAATGGTAACTCATATTGTAAATATGAGGGTACCATTGGGTTTTTTGGGGAGTTTTTCACCTAGGCATAGCCTAACCTCGACCTGAGTAGGTTGAGGGAGGCTGTTAATAATTTTCCGAACCTTTTTTCGGGTACGTTCAGTAAACGTGAGAGCGGTGTTTCATAACTTTTGAACCGGTGCTCGGAATTGAAATCTGAGGACACCGATGAACTCATAGTACTAGTATTCACTTATGGGGACCCTACCGCAGTTGCGTTTGGTCGGGAGTGGAAGTTAATTTTTGGGGATTTTTAAAATTAAAAAAAATTTATGTGTGACATAATTTTTATTTGGGTGGTGGTTATTTTTTCTCCAAAGGGACGATGGAGGTGAGGCCCACCCCCACATAAGCTCCCATGGGAGGATATTATGTGGTGGGTCCCACATGAGCTCAAACTCTTACACTCCTCTTGAACTCTTCTTAAACCCCCATGTAACTCACATTTAATTATGGAGAGTCTCTTAATATTCTAACACTCCCAATTTAATGTTGAAACTCTCGACCTCCCTTGTTTGAATTTTGAATCCATCTCTCCGCAATTCATCAAGTGTGTTATCGTAATTAATGAAGGGCAACTCTTGAGTTGTTGTGCCATAAAAATAATAGAGGGCTATATCTATTATTTTGGCTAAAATTTTGTTGGGAGAAATAGTTGAGTTTTGGGAGAACGCATGGAGGAATGATATCCTCTCAACGAAGAACACCATTTCCACCGAAGAATGAAGATACATCTCTTTACTTCCAACTAGAGCAAGAATGGGAAGACGGCGCGCGTGAAGAACGGTGCCAATGACAACGTCATTCCCTCCGACGTTGATGGAACGGCGTCCATCTTCCTCAATGACCGACTTCTGCGACTCATCGACGTTCAACCACGAAATTGAGGTAGGGGGTTTTGTATAATTTAAATGAATAAAATTGTACCTCGTTCTTCGATGAATGTTTGGGTTCATCTTTGTCCATTTGATATCACCTAATGTGGAGGGAGGAGGCCAAACAAACACAGCCCGATGACCCTCTATTGATTCTTGTTTGTGTTAAAAATGGAGGCGGAGCCGAGTGGGCATGGTGTCGTTGCACCGCGTCGGAGGAAGAAGGCCACGACCATGAGATGGCAGCGACCGAAGGTGGCGGCAACTAAAGGTCGCGGTTAGGCCGGGCCGTGGCGGTGGAGGGCCGGGGCCGTCGAGCTGGTCGCATGGAGGAAACCGTGGCCCGCATCCGCGGGCTGCTCGGATGGACCGAACAGGCCGACCACCTGCTGGCCTGGAGGACCGCGACACTGCATGGCGCCGCGCTGTGGAGAGGACCGTGGCCCGCAACAGCAGGCCTCTCACCAGAGAACCAGCCGGCCACCAGCTGGCCGAGCTAAAGACCCACGTCGCAGCTTGGCACCTCGTGGGAGAGATAGCGGCTCACGCGTTCCAGACAGAACCAGCCGTCCTCGGCCGGTCGGGCAGGGAGAGGCAACACCGTGCGCCACTGTTGGGTGAACCGGACAGGCCCGCAATGCGGGCCAGGTCCACGGGTGGCCCGCACCCCCTGGGACGGGCCGACCCCCTACTGGGTCAGAGCTGCCGGGCTGGGTCCGCCGGTGGGCCGTGCTCCAACGGGCCGGGACGACCCCCAGCCGGGTCGAACCCGCTGAACCGGCTCGGGCCGACCTGCCACAGCCCACTAGGCTTGACGGGCTGGGCCCGACTTCTCTTAAATGCGAATATCTTCAAGACTATATGTTCAAACGATGCACCGTCTATGACACTGGGACCCTTGTGATGAGGCGGTCATTTTGCGATACTCTAAGTGAGTTTTGGACCTCTTTGGAAAACAACCGGTTTTGGATCGAACGTAAATCCTACCAGGTCCCTGGAACGGAAAAGCAAATAACTCTCAGACCAGACGTCTGATTAACGCGCCGTCTGTCGCGTTGGGTTTCTTTTGATGAGACAGAACATTGGGATACATCAACTCTGGAGTTCATGATATTTGATGTATCGACCCCTTTTCTTGAGGAGTGGACCCTCCCGGAATCGAGCGTGCTGTGTACGGGAACCCTAGAGCTGGCTGCGACTGCGAGGACATCTATACCGGAATCCTGTGTGGGTTTGACTATGATGACTTATGTACCAAAATCCTGTTTGGGTTTGATATTGACAATTTCTGTACTGCAATCCTGTGTGGGTTCTATAGCGACGACTAATGTACCAGAATCCTATGTGGGTTCGACAGTTCTGACTTTTGTTCTTGTATCCTATGTGGGTCTGACAGAATAGCTGGTCTTGTATCATGTGTGGTTCCGACAACTCAGATGAATTATAGCTAGTCCTGTATCCTGTGTGGGTCCGACAACTTAGATGATCCAATGGCTACATCTCATCATCTATATCTCTCTACTATTGTGGCATATTTGTGTGAGCTGATTCATGTATTTCAACCAATGTCATCGTGGTGATTGACCTTACTTCCTTTGTGGAATTGGTTTGTGCTTGGGCTCGAGAGTTGGAGCCGAACTGAGATTGATAACTTAGGCATATGTATGGGCATATACCTAAGTAATGTTGGTTGATACTTCGTGATTGTATCTTACTACTGTGGTTTATCCTTAGTAGATTCTAGGAGACCTTCAGGGGTATCGGGGTCCCTACTGAGTATCTTTATACTCACCCCTGCATGGGCTATACCTGCACCATGTTGTGTTGGATGTAGACGACAGACAGTGCGGACCGAGGTAGAGAGTAATGGGACTGGACGGTACCCGGAGGTGGACCTCACGACGAGTCGGTACCCGGAGGAGACGGACGGACGTGGAGCATTGAGGAGGCTAACTGTACCTACCCTTCAGGTAGGACCCGTGGTGGACAATCCAGGAGCTGCTAGACACCTTTCAGCTGTTTGTATTTTAGTTTTACATTTTTTTATTTTCCTTGTACTTTACAATTGGGCTGGTATTTCCGGCCCCCCTACTTTTTAGCACTTTTTTGTATGCAACTTCTACCTAGTGTTTTTTCTTCTAGTTGTGTGCTCTGTTTGTGTGTGTTACTTTTATAAAGGCCCTGCCTTCCCAGCTTAGGGATTTATGCCTTTGGTGCTAGTCTCCATCCCATGGCCTATGGAAGGAAGGCTTGGGGTAGTAACGACATGGGTCCCAAGGACGGGTCGTGACAAATTGGTATCAGAGGAGTCGGTTCAACCACTGAAATTAGGACTCTAATCTGTCTTACTATGAAGCAATAAGGTTAAGAGTGTTGAGTGTGGTTTTCAGTCTAGGGAGTCTAGTGTTGGTGCGGCGACAGACGTATCCATACACCAGGACCCTGACTTCTGATTTTCGACTCAGTGCATGAAAACACTAATTACGTGTGTGTTTCAAGAGTTTCCTTTGTGGCCTCTTTGATTCAGCTCACCAGGTATAACTTATTGACTGTGGAACACTTGTTTCTTATTAGGATGTTGTTGCGAAGACATCCAACTAGGGTTCCCGAGAGAGTAGACGATGACAGCCCACTGAGCGACAAGGATCCGGTGTAGGGTCCTCTTACTTTGTTGGAACCTTTAGGTGGTGTATCAACAGCAGCACCACCCGTTGTCCTGCAGATACCACCAGCCGTATTGTGGATGGTGGATGCCGACTGATCGCATTACTCGAGTTCCAGCAGCAGTGGCCTCTGAGGTTTTGAGGCGAGACAGATTCCCAGGAAGCAGAGGACTGGATAGAGGTGATTACTAGTGTTTTTTCACATATTTAAGACACTAGTAGATAAGATATTGATCTTAGATACTAATCTTTTTCAGTGAATGACCATGAGGATAGTCCGCATGGTGATAAGGTTTCGGTACTTGGACCATTTTCCGAGATGGTACCATCGAGCAGTGTGCCAACTATATCACTTCCCGTTGGTTAGCAGAAACTACCAGTGGTATCGGTAGAGGACACTTGTAGGCTTAGTGCCCTACAGGTGTTTCAGCATCAGATACCCCTCAGGTTCCGAGGCGAGCCCGACTCACTGGCGACTGAGGACTGGCTTGAGGAGGTGGGTGAGAGTTTACTAGAGCTTTTACATCTTCGGCAGGATAAAGTGTCAGTAGCCAAGTCTTCATCGTGGCATACCGATCTTTCCTGGTACTCGATGAATATGATACAATCAGTGCATTAGATCTTGGACCTCTGAGTGAGGTGTGTTTAAGGATATCTGATCCAGCACTTTTTCCTCTATGCAGTCCTACATATGTTAGGGGGATAGAGATAACCTTTGTGGTTGTAAGATCATTGGATGAGCGGATATAGCCAGTGAATGTTAGCAGTTGGAAGGCATGAAACTGGTGCCAGTCTGAGATACTTGATCATGTAGAATGTTTCGAGAAGAGTAAGTGATAAGGACAGATAAATCTGGATGACAATAGACGTGGAAGCAGAGCTAGGAGGACAACATGAAGTGGTGAACATTTTGACATGATATAACCACTCGCCTTTTTAGTCCTCGCTAGGCTCAGGGAGCTGGAGGGAAGGCGAAGAGAATAGATGAATGCGGTCAAGGAGTGTGAATCAAAGGATCTAGGAATGATTTGAGGTACTGTCTGTGTCTAATACTAGCTACCGTATCAACAGACATAGATATGAATCAATCATTCCTTCCATGAATCTTGTCCCAGACCTAGAGTTTCCAGTTAAGCAGTTGACTTGACCCTCACATATGGAGATACCTTTGGGTGGATACTCGATAACCACACTTATGCCAATGGTGTGATATGACCCTTGAGGAGAGAGTTTCGGTTGGAACCTCTTGGTGGCAGCATCGAGTCCTTACGATGTCAGTTTGGGTATGGACTGGGCAACCATATTTCATACACAGAATGAATGTACTAAGAAGAAAGGTTGTGGTCTATCTACAACGTCGGGATGGGATTTTCCTTAGTCGTCAAAAAGGAAGACCGAGGAAGCACATGATGGAATCATTCATAAGAGGGTGCAGTCGATCACTCATGTGTCGGCCAGACTTACCTTTGTGCCAGACTTCTCCAGAGTTACAACACCACATTCAGCATTGTCGAAGAAGGGGAAACCCTTCGTGTGGTCAGAGAGATGCTTGCAGAGCTTTCATGAGCTGAGGAAGAGGTAGACTGGTGCAGCCATCTTGAGGATACTGGGGGAGGGCGTTGGGTACGTAGTTTACTACGATGCATCAGGGACCAGAATCGGGTGTGTCTTGATGCAGGAGCGAGAAGTGATTGCGTATGGTTCTCGAATGTTGAGACAACACAAGCAGAACTACGCTATCCATGACCTGGAGTTAATAGTAGTGGTCTTCGCCTTGAGATTGTGGTGACACTATCTTATGGGAGAATGCTTTACAATCTACTCTGACCACCAGAGTCTCAGGTACATCTTCTCGTAGAAGGACCTAATCCAGACACAGCGACAATGGCTCGAGTTCCTCCAGGACTATGAATTTGAGATAGTCTATACTTCTGGGAAGGTGAACGTTGTAGTAGATGCTCTCAGCAGGAGATCAGGAATTCAGCTGTTAGGAGAGGCGACAGAGCAGCTTGCCTCATTGTAGATATTCTTTGTGGATAGAGATGGAGTAGACTTTCTACAGTCTCCCACAGTCACTCCTCCACTTCTTCAGCAAGTAAGGGAGGTACAATGTGGGGATGTTGACTGTGAGACACGACGTGCTCAGATATCCTCAGGCCATGCACCTGATGGGTTTTCTGATGGTGGAGATCACATCATCCTCTTCAGAGGATGTACCATGGTACCCGTTGCACTACAGGAGGAAGTGTCAAGGGAGTTCCAAACATCTCCTTTAGCAGTTCATCCTGGAGTGATGAAGATGTATCATGACCTCCGACGACAGCACGGGAGGCTGAGAATGAAGAATGCAGTGGGAGAGTTTCTCTCACAATGCCTCAATTTTCAGAAAGTGAAGGCATAACAACAGGAACCAGTAGGCGTGGATCAGCCTTTGGAGGTCCTAGAGTGGAAGTAGGATCAGATATCCATGGACTTCTTGATGGGTCTTCCCCATACATCCAGGAGACTGAGACCTCTGGAGTTCGAGGATGGAGACCATGTCTTTCTACGGGTCTCATCTCGATGAGGTCTATGGAGATTTGGCTGAGGTGGAAAGTTATCTCTGTGATTCATCGAACCGTTCATGGTCCTCAGTAGGGTTGGTGAGGTGGAGTACCGCTTGGACCTTCCACCTCAGTTGCACCGGGTGCACGACGTCTTCCACGTATCTCAGTTGAGGAGATACGTGCACGACCCGTCCCACATCATCGACCAAGGGCATCTGGATATCAAGGATGGGTTGAATTTCAGGGAGTTTCCAGTGGAGATTGAGGATCGACAGGAGTGAGTCCTGCGTGGATGGTCGATTCCTCTGGTGCACATTCGCTGGCAACACGGGAACCGCCAGGAGAGCACATGGGAGCGGGAGGCTCAGATGCGTGCTCAGTACCCCCATTTGTTCCCTTAGTTCGAGTTGTATCTTATAGGGACCTAAAGCCTTGAGGTTGGGGTAATGTAAAGACCCAAAAATTTCATGGAATTTTTTTTCATAAATTATTTTGAATTTTATGAGTCCGCAGTTTTTAACGGCGTGAGATTCCGAGGCCCGGAGTGCCCGGAATGATCCGTCGAAGTTTTGTTAAGCTTAAATAAATGCGCGTATGAAGTTTTCCTGAAACAGTGGAATAAATCTTAAACGGTTACTCAGATCAGAAATCTGAGGCCGCCATCGCGCTCAGGATGGCGGGTTTACCCTAGGCGTGACTTAAGTTTAGTCGGCGCGTGCCTCATGTGAGAAAACCCAAAAATGGAATAACTGTAAATAAAATAAATAAATAAAGTTATTTTATTTTTCAAATTATCATAACTCACAAATGGAATCTTGGATTAAAAACCCAATACTACCACTAAACTTGTGAGGGTAGCCTTTATTTAAGAAGATACTAACTTGGGTCGGTGAGGGCCGCCAGAGAAGGTTAGTTTTTGGTTGCAAATAAAATAATTAAGTGAAAAATATTTTATTGTAAAATTCATAATATTTAAATGGTAACTTGTATTGGAAATCCGAGGGTACCATAAGGTTCGTTGGGGCGTGTTTCACCTAGGCAGAGCCTAACATCGACCACAGTGGGTTGATGGAGGCTGTTAATAATTTTCCAAACTTTTTTTCGAGTACGTTCAGTAAACGTGCTAGCGGTGTTTCATAACTTTTGAACAGCTGCTCGGAATTGAAATCCAAGGACACCGATGATCTCGCAGCGCCGATATTCACTTAAGGGTATCTTTACTACAGTTGTGTTTGGTCGGGAGTGGAAGTTAATTTTTGGGGATTCTCAAAATTAAATAAAAATTTGTGTGTGACATAATTTTTATTTGGGAGGTGGGTATTTTTTCTCCAAAGGGAAGTTGGAGGTGGGGCCCACCCCCACATAACCTCCCATGGGAGGATATTATGTGGTGGGGCCCACACGATCTCAAAATCTTAAACTCCTCTTGAACTCCCATTAATCCCCCATGTAACTCACATTTAATTGTGGAGAGTCTCTTAATATTCTAACTCTCCCAATTTAATGTTGAAACTCTCCACCTCCCTTGTTTGAATTTTGAATCCGTCTCTTCGCAATTATTGATGTGTGTCGTCACAATTAATGAAGGACCACTCTTGAGTTGTTGTGCCATAAAAATAATAGAGGGATATCTCTATTATTTTGGATAAACTTTTGTTGGGAGAAATAGTGGAGTTTTGGGAGAACGCTTGGAGGAACGATATCCTCTCGATGAAGAACGTCGTTTCCACCGGAGAACGACGAAACGTCTCATTCCTTCCAACCAGAGCAAGAATGGGAAGACGCTACTCGTGAAGAACATCTCCAAAAAAAAACGTCATTCCCTCCGATGTTGACAGAACGACATCTGTCTTCTGCAACGACCGACTTCTGCGACTCGTCGACGTACAACCATGAAATTGAGGTAGGGGGTTTTGTATAATTTTAAATGAATAAAATTATACCTCATTCTTTGATGAATGTTTCGGTTCATCTTTGGCCATTTGATATCACCTAATGCGAAGTACGTGAGACAAAAAAACACTGCCCGACAACCCTCCTTTGATTCTTGTTTGTGTTAAAAATGGAGGAGGAGCCGAGAGGGTGCAGTGCCGTCGCACCACTCCATAGGAAGAAGGACACAACAATGAGATGACTGCAACCGAAGGTTGCGGCAACCAAAGGCTGTGGCCAGGCTGGGCCGCGATGGTGGAGGACAGGGGCTATCACGCCTGCCGCATGGAGCAAACCGTGGCCCGCATCCATAGGCTGCTCAGACGGACCGAACTTGTTGGCTGCCTACCAGCCCGGAGGACCGTGAGGCCGCTTGGCGCCGCGTTGCGGAGTAGACCGTAGCCCGCAACCACGGTCCACTCACCGGTGAACCAGCCAGCCGCCTGCCTGTCGGGCTGAAGACCCGTGACGCCGCTTGGGGCCGCGTGGGAGAGACAGTGGCGCGCTGTGTGGGCCGCTCGCACCTGACAGAACCGGTCGGCTTCGGCCGGCTAGGTAGGGTGAGGTGGCACTGCTCGGCACCGCCGGACAAACCGGACCGGCCAACAACGTGGGCTAGGTCCGCGGGTGGGCCGCACCCCACCGGGCTGGGCCGACCCCCCATCCGGGTCAGACCCTCCGGGCTGGGTCCATGGGTGGGCCATGTTCCACCGGGCCGGGCCGACCCCCAGCAGGGTCGGAACCACTGAACCGGGTCGGGCCGACCCGCCACTGCCCACTGGGCTGGATGGGTCGGGCCCGACATCACTTAAATGCAAATATCTTCAAGTATGTTCGTCCGAACAATGTGCCGTCTGCGGAAATGGGACCCGTGCGACGAGGCGGTCCTTTTGCAATACTCTAAGTGAGTTTTGGATGAATTTGGAAAAAGGATGGGTTTTGATCGAGCATAAATCCAATAACTGTCAGACCAGACATCCGATTGATGCGCTCTCTGTCATGTTGGGTTTCTTTGGATGAGATGGAACTTTGGGATACATAAAATCTAGACTTCGTGATAGTTTATGTATCGACCCCTTTGCTCGAGGAGTGGACCCTCCCGGGATCGAGCGTGCTGTGTGTGGGAACCCTAGAGCTCGCTGCGACAGCGATGTCTTATGTACCAAATTCCTATGTGGGTTCGACTGCGATGAATTCTATACCATAATCCAGTGTGGGTTCGACAGCGATGATTTCTATACTGTAATCCTGTGTGGGTTCGACAACGATGACTACTGTACCAGAATTCTATGTGGGTTTGATAGTTCTGAATTCTATTCCTGTATCCTATGTTGGTCCGACAGAATAGCTGGTCCTGTATCCTGTGTGGGTACGACAGCTTAGATGAATTATAACTGGTCCTGTATCTTATGTGGGTCCGACAACTTAGATGAGATAGCTGGTCCTGTATCCTGTGTGGGTCCGACAACATAGTTGGTCCGGTATCCTGTGTTGGTCCGACAAATTAGATGATCCAGTGGCTACATCTGATAATCTATATCTCTCTAAAATTGTGTCATATCTATGTGAGCTGAGTCATGTCTTTCAACCAATATCATCATGGTGATTGAAATTACATCCTTTGTGGAATTGGTTTGTGCTTCGGCTCGAGAGTTGGAGCCGAACTGAGATTGATAACTTAGGTATATGTATGGGCATATACCTAAGTAAGGTTTGTTGATACTTCGTGATTGTATTTTACTACTGTGGTTTATCCTTAGTGGATTCTAGGAGACCTTTGGGTGTCTCGGGGTACCTACTGAGTATCATTATACTCACCCCTGCGTGGGCTATGCCCACACCTCGTTGTGTTGGATGCAGACGATGGACAGTGCTGACCAAGGTGGAGAGTACGAGGACTGGACGATACCCAGAGGTGGACCTCACGACTATTTGGTACCCGGAGGAGACAGACGGATGTGGATCACTAAAGAGGCTAACTGTACCTACCCTTCAGGTTTGACCTGTGGTGGACTATCTAGGAGATGCTAGACACCTTCCAACTATTTGTATTTTAGTTGTACCTGTTTGTCTTTTCCTTGTACTTTACAGTTGGGCTTGTATTTTCAGCCCTTTTACTTTTCAGCACTTCTTTTGTATATATTTTCTACCTAGTGTTTTTGTTTCCAGTTTTGTGCTCTGTTTGTGTGTGTTACTTTTATAAAGGCAATGCCTTCCCAACTTAGGGATTTATGCCTTTGGTGCTAGTCGCCAGCCCCTGACCTATGGAAGGTGGGATTTGTGTGGTCACGACACGGGTCTTGAGGACGTGTCATGACAGTATAATTGGAAAAAATAATAGTTTTGATTTAAAGAATCTAAATATTATGAAAGTACCATTAATATATGTTCCAATATTCACGTTATGCTAACGATAAGAAACAATTTACAAAATAAAAATTAATTACATTAAATGGAGAACCAAATTAGGAATTCATACATATGATTGATTAGTTTTTACTTTATCTTAATGAATATTAATTAAAACTAATTATTATTTTTAATTAGGATTAGAATGTTCTAATCACTCTTTATTAGTAATAATTGATTATTAATTATTTATAATTAATATTAAATAACTATAACTAATCACAATAATTATTAATTTATTTTTAAATTATGCTAATTGTTGTTAATTATTACTAATTACTAATAATTATGATTAATAATTACTAGTTATGATCAATTAATCCTAATTAAACCTCATTGTTACTAATTAATTTTAAATTGGCTCTAATTATTGGTAATTAAATATAATTACTCATAAAAATGATTAATGATTTTTTAATTTATTATAATTACTATTAATTATATCTAATTATTGATAATTAATATTAATTATTACTAATTAATATTAGTTATATATAATTAAACATTTTTATGAATAATTAATTATTAATTAAATTTAATTATTGCTAATTAATTGTAATTGTCACACCCTCACATGTGTAGTTCTTTTATTTTATTATTTTCTTGGTTTTGAATAATTTTTGTTGAGGTTCGGGTTGAGTCCCGGATGAAATTTTTGAGTTTATGTTATAAAGTGCGCGTTTTGGGTTTGATGATGTTGGGTGCACAGGTGGATCGTGATTTGGAAACCGCACAACTTCACCCATGACAACTCCACGACCTGTCCATCTTGGAAAAAAATAAAATGAGTAATAAAATTAGAATATATAATTATAATTAAAACATTAATATTATAATTATTAGGTATATTTATTAAAGTAACTTTTAGGAGTAAATAACGTAATTAAAATGAACATTAATTACAGTTTTCATTAAGAAATTTTATTACTATTATTAAAGTTGTTATTATAATTATTAGGAATTTTATTATTATTAAAAATAAATTCATATTTTTATTACTTTCGTTTTTTTTATTTTTAATATTTTTTTTATTATCTTTATTAGTAGTAGTAGTATTATTATTATTTAGATTCTTTTTTATGCTAGGGTATTATTTTGTTTAAGGTTTTAATGAGAAAAGAAAAAAAATATCAAACCCTAAACATCTAACCTCTTCCCCTCTATGCGGTGCATGACCCGACCCCTATCCCCTAGTGAAATCTCCCCATTCCAGCCATATCTCCATTCTCCTTGCCGAGCACCACATCCTCCTCCGACCGCCCCAGCCGGTGCTGCTCCCTCCCTCCTGCCCGGTATGCCCTGCGACCCTCTGACACCCCCTACTCCGGTCGCGGTCCTCCTTCTCATCAATGAAGCCACCGACTGGCTTGCCTCCGCCCGCACGACCTACATTCGGATGGGATGCATAGCACTGACACCGCCCCTACCGATCACGGCCCTCCTCTTGTTGGAGTGCACCTTGCCGTTCGGTCTTGCTTTAACCAGCACCTCCTTCGCTCATCTGATAGCACCTTCTTCATTTTTTCCTTGTTTGGAATGGGGGTTTTGAATTTTTAATGGTTATTTTTGTTGGTTTTGGGATTTTTTTAATTGTTTAGGGGGTTTGAAACCCTGACAGAGTAGTTTTAGGTTTACTTTAATGTCGTGCCTTGAATTCAAGGTCGAATTCTCATGATCTTGCCTTCTAAATTTAAGAATCAATAATTTTATGTTTTTCACACCTTATATTCATGCTAAATATTGTTGAATATCCACTTGGTTAGACTTTTGGTGTTAGGATAATGTTTAAAGGATCCGTTTTATATAATTAGGCTTGTTTTAGCTTATTTAGTGCACACCATGTGTTCGAAAAAATCCACAGTTGGCCTTCGAGATTGTTTTGTGATATTGAAAGTATAGTGCGGTTTTTTTAATAATTTTGTGGCATTTGAAATGGTGGTTTGTGGTTTCATTAAAGGGGTTTCGATTGTTTTTAATCTAAAGGAAGTGTGTTTTGGATTTTAAAATTAGTTTGTCTTGCAATATTGTGTCATAGCCCGATTAGATTTTTCATATGAAATTGTTTTGGTTTAAAGTGTGATGGAAATGTTTTATAAAGGATTTTTTATAAATTATTTCATGTGGAAATGGTGTGTCATCTCCTATTTTGAAAACTGGATTGTGTTATTAATAAATTTTGGTTTTATGGTACATTTAAGTGCCCTTTTGGACACTTTTGAATATGATGAAATGTATTTTTCATAAAACTCCCATCGGATGTTCCTCATGCCTTGTTTACATGGAATGGTTTGGAATTCCTCTGCATGGAATCCTCGGGTTCCATAATATGGGTCCCTCAGTTGAGAACCCTTGGTAATATGTTTACTTTAAGGCATGCGGGTAATCCTTAAGGAGACTTGGGGTGAGACCTACTATGATTATTATTATAAATATAGGTTATGATTTGATTCTCTACAACATCTGATGGATCACCCCATTTAATACTTACGATATTTGAACCTGGCATATTGAGAGAATTTTATTAGATGAGTGCTTCATTTGTAGGTTATGGTACTGACCAATGGTACATAGTAGGTAGATATACTAGGTTCACTTCTATGGGATATTTCCACAGCTAATCCTGAGAAAGGGTGGATGAGCATATAGAGCATTAGATTTCATCATATGTGGCATGCTACTGTAGATGGGGTCACAGGTATTAGTGTCATATATATTATTCTTGATCTCCCAAGTTTGCCTATGTCTAGTGTCATTTAGCTATTTGAACTATTGTTGAGATACTTGTATACTTATTTACACTTGCCATGCTATATGACTACCTTGGTACTCTTGGGTGGTGTTTTTCATGGAATGTGACGTTTTGGTTTTCTAACTCCTATGTAAATGTTTTTTCAAAAAAATGTGTCCCAAACTCTTTAGTGATGTTTTTAAATGAAGTCAACACTTTCCCCATGAAATATCTTGGTAACACTTAAGGTTAGAATCTTGTTTGGAAAATGATTAGGGGAAATGGATTACATATTGTTTTTAGTAAACACTGTAGAAATACATAGGTTAATATATTGTAGTTAAAATTTAGTATTGATGTTTCTTTTATTTTAATTGAAGTGAATTGGGAATTTGTATATCAGGATATCCTACTAAGTTTTAATACTCACACAAATAGTTATTTTTAGTTTTTAGTACTTGTGAAGGTACTATTTGGGTGCGTTTTCCTAGGGCGATGTTTGATCATAGATTTGGAGAGTGAGTGAGGAATATGGCTCCACATTCTCCTGGTAGGACACTTGTGCCTAGGGTTTTCAGAGTCTTATGGTGGTAGTGTGCACCACCTACCGTCAATCTCGTTGATTGAGGTTTCTCTAATCCCTAACAATGTTAGGCGCTTATCATCTTCATCCTTCGTTCCCCAACATTTTCATCCTGATTGAGCTCCATTTTCTGGATCTGGTTCAGATCTAGGTTGCCTCGGTGTCGATCGGTGTTCGTTCTAGTGGCATCAATCAGGTTTTCGAGTGATGAAGGACCGCTGTCTCTCCCAAGCGATGGATTTTAATTTATTTCATTTTCATGGTTCTTCAGATGCATGTCTTTCGGCGGTGGTTCTGGTCTCATCTATTGTGACAGCTGGGGGTCATCCGAGATGTGCTATGGTGGACTCGTTGGTGCCGATGGGAGGTGTGCTGGGATGGTGGAGGGTAGGACAGTGCCTGTTCGGGTTGTCATTTGGTTGTTATTTTCTTTCATCGATCAATGTTGTGGTCTTCCTGCACCGCACAATGCTTCCACCTCTAGTTTTGATCTGGTTTCAGATCCTTGCCACCCCAATATAGTGTGCTCATTTTCTTTCTTGGGGCGATCTTGTTGGGTTTCCTCTACCCAGTATCATCCAAATGAAGTTATTTGAGGATCAATGAAGGGAACTATGCTTGGGGGTGGGCCATTTTTCAGAAAGCTCGGTTGTAATTTGTGTGGATTTTTTGGGAGCTTTTCCCCTTGTTTCACTATTGATGATCCTTGAATGGTGTAGTTTGGTTCTTGAGGTTCTAGGTAGAGGCCAAGGGATTTTCCTTTTTTGATGTAGTGTTATCTTGACATCAGTTGTGTTTTATTTTATTTTCATGTTTCTTTTTGCTCATTCTTGTTCATGAGAAGCAGATTTCCTTGTGGGGTTTGGTTCTCCTTATTTCATTTGGAATGGCGCAAAAATTTTCTCATGTCGTTTGGTGGGAGAACTCGAAAGAGGGAGGTATGTGTTGATATCCTTCATCCGGTCATGCATCATCTCCTTGATGGGTGTATGGGTGCCTTTCCATGTCATATGTTCAGTGATTCTTCATTTTTTTTTTGCGTTGCATCAGGTTGACATTGCTGAATTTCTCTTCATGATTTGTCGGGTGGGTGGCTTGCAAGAGAGAAAGGTGTGATGGAACATTTCATTCAGATCTCCTCCATGTCGTTGGTTGGGGAGGTGCTCGGACACGTTATGCTACCAACACAGTGCAACTTCTTGGCAGAGTGGGTGATTTAATTCCTTGATGGGACTCACTTTGCGATGCTTGGAAAGGGGGGAGATGAGGTTTTCTGATGTCCACTTGGATGTTTGTTTCTTTTGACATTGTTGTTTTTTATGGATTGTGACCTTCTTTTAATGGTTTTACTCTTTAACATTCTAAAAGAGGGGTTTTTTCTTTCTTAATAAAAGGGGGATTTCCCCTCACCCTTCTTCAAAAAAAATTGATTTGGAGAGTGACCCATGAGGTAATAAAGAGATAGCGGTTTTCATGTTTAGTTAGTTTTATTTTCTTCAGTTCTTATTTAGTCGTTTTGTTTGGTTTGTTTATATTGAGATTCTATATATTATTTACACTGATTTTATTTATTTATATTGGGATAAATCATTCCCATCCACACTCTATCGATGCCTTGGCTCTAGTCGCCAGCCTAGGAGGATCGAGAATGCTTCTCGAGCCTTGTCGCGAATTGGCTCGGGTGACTGGTTCAAGGTAGACCCAAATTTGTTCATGAAAATATGTTATCAGAGAATGTTGGCTCATAGCAGACCTTGATTTTTAGATATACCTTTTATATTTGGGGATGTCAAGGTAGATATAGTAGGATTATCAGATCTTGAGGTGTAGGTGCGGGAAAAGCATCGTGAACTCTTGCTCATTCGGATCCTAAAGTTTCAACGGGATGTATAGTTTTGTTATTTTATTTTGTTTGTAGGGAATGTTTTCTGATTGGGATATAAAAAAGAGATTTGGGATAATAGTTATCGCGATGTTGCATGGTCTGGAAGGCCATGTGGAGCTAGAGACATGGTTTTAGAAGGCTCTCCATGTTGGTGACGTGTTTAGAATATGGTCTCCAACCACATGGTCAAGTCACACAACACCACTAGTTCCCTTTTTGAGTTTCTTTGGGACTCCTATGAATTTTATAAGGTTTTTGAACCAGATAAATTTGTTTTAGAAAATGGATGTTTAAAATGGCATGTTTGATTTAGGGATTGTTTTAAATGAAATGGGATGAGCTTTAAACCAAATGATTTTTTTCACTTGGTTGTTAGTATACCTTTTGAATGCACTTGATTTTTGAAATGGGTTGAATTATTTTTTTTGGTAAATGAAGTTTTTTTCTTTATCCTTTGGTGTTTTCATGGGTGCTCACATTCATGGTTTAATATGTAAATGTGGTTGGATGCCCAATATGGAATGGTGGATGCGTTCCTAGGGGGGAAAATATCCATGTAATTGAGGCTTGATGAAACAACATTGGTGAGGGTGAAAATCTATAACACCCCAAGATTTCATAGTAAGTTATTTTCTTTAATGTAATTTAATTGTTTGTGCTACATGCAACACTGAGTTCGAGCGCATCACGACTTACCAAACTAGCCGTTCAAAAAGTGGTTATGAATATTATTAACTTAATTTTGAATTTTATATACTCCATATAATTTTAACATCCATATTATGTGTTTATTATACATAATATTAGAACAAATTCAATTTTTCCGACAAAAGAAGTATTTTTCAGAAAATGCAATTTTACCACCTTTTAATGGAGAACCATTTTTAAATACAATATTTGAAACTTTAATATATTCAATTTGACAAAATAAACTTCTTATTTAAAATAGGGAAATAAAAATTTAGTTTGGATAAATTTTCAGTAATTTTCTGATAACTTTCATATTTTGATGAATAGTGAAAAATACTAAATTTTATTTAAAAACAACTTTTTTAATAAAAATAATTTATAGTGTTAAATAATATATTTTAATGGTTTTTAGGTATAATTAGATTATATTTTTATCATTTAATCTAATTTTGGTCATTAGAAGTAACTTTACATTTAAATAGGACATAAACACATGTCAATCTTTCGATAGTTTTTACTTCTCAAAAACCCGCTTTGCGGTTTTGACAACGAGAATATTTATTTAAATTAATTAATACAACTTCTATGTTTTTAATTTGGTGAAATATATATAATTTTTTAATTTTAAATATCAAAAATATCTTAGAGTGAATTTTTGGTATTATTCTGAAAACTTTCAATTTTTGATGAATAATGAAAAACATTGCGTTATTGTTTAAAACTGACTTTTTATTTAAATAATTAATTAATTATTTTTAAATTTATTTTAATTAAAAATATATACATAAGAACTATATAAATTCAATGTAATTCATTGGAGTCATTTTATAATAAGATTAGATGTATAAAATTTTCTTGACCTTTTTACCGTCTTTTACCCACCTTCTAGGAACATTTGCAAATTTGCATAAAACGTAATTTTACCGCTTCTGTGGATTGAATTTCAAAAATCCGAGAGACCCAATTGAAATCATTAAGTAAAATGTGGTTCAATAAGATTAAATAATTTTTGGTGAATAGTAACTTTTGAATATTATTTACCATAGTTAAAAGTAAATAGTGTAATTAAAGGTAAAAATGATATTATAATTACCCTAAAACATGTCATAATTCTATAGGATAAGTGTATTTAGACCAAAATAAATCTTAGGAATAAAATATGATCCTTTTGTTCCACTTGGTTTAGATTAGGACATTTATTATTATTTTATTTAAAGAAGAGTTAAAAGTGTTAAATTTTAATTTTAATAACTAAATCATTTTTAATATAGGGTTATACATAACATAATTTAGACTATAAATATTCATTATAAATATAAAAATATTTCCTACATCATGTTATTTTATTTATAATTTTTAGACATTAAATAATTAAATTTATTTATGACATAATGATGATGTAATAACTACCTTATTAATGAAAGATTAAAATAATTAACATTATAAATATCAAAATAAATGTAAATTGAGAACTTTTATGCATTAAACAAATTTTATAGTTTAATATTACATGTTAGGGTTTATTTAATTTATTTTTTTCTAAGAAATCAGATTTTTAGGACTTTCAAAAAAACCAAATGTTATGTCAAAATTGACATAAATGAGTTTTTAAAACAAATACTATATTATTAAATGATATAATAGTCCTAAAAATCTAAGATTTGGCCAAAGAAATTATATAATAATAGATATGTCATTAATGAACCACTTGGGGTTCTATTGGAATTTTATAGTAAGTTTATTAACCATATAATATAAAAATAGAAGGAGACATGGTAAATGATTAACTATTCAACCAAGAGTAAAATAAAAAAGATAAGGTTAATATGGTGACATAAACATGTCTAAAACCTATTGGTTGAGTGGTTTTCGACCCAACCCAACCTTATCCTCAAAATTAATCCTTTTGGAGCCATTATAAACTGAATATGATTGTATAATAAAATAATATTTCATAGTTTTCCAAAAGTGACCCTCACCTCTCTTATAAAAGGGTACTTTCCCTTCTCTCAAAATCACACCTCCAAATCTATTTAGCTCAGAAAACCCTGCTAAAATATCCTTAAAACTACCCTAAATTAAGTCTAGAGGCCTTTTATTGATCATAAAGCCAACCTAATGACCCCTTTTGATCAAATTAAAAGGAAGTTCACAAAGAAGTGGTAATTATTTTATTACATTTTTCAATGTTATTTTCTTGTTCCACTTCCTCTTTATTTGTTGTTTCCATACCAAAAGAATAACTACAGTTCCATCTCCATACTGTGATGTTATTATAAATATGGTACAACCATATTCATTATTCTATCCATCTTATGAATGAAAAATTCACCATATGTGCATACATACAGCTTGCTGTCTCCACGTCATGGTGTAGTTTGTTATTCAACACTTAATTATTTGTATGGGTATAATAATGAGTACAATTGATGTAAATAATAAATTTAAAAAGTTAATTATTCTGTATATATGAAATACCATCCAATTGCATTCGATTTCACCATCATTAGAATGGTATTGTCGCTCGTGTGTACATACAGATTACCGTCTCCATGAATGCGATGAGATTCATTCCCCATCATAACCATTCAAGAATAAATATAATCTTATGATTAAAAAATAAGGTCTAACAACATAATATCAATCTGTATATGAATAAAAAAAATCCTATCCATAACAAACCTGACTTACGTAACAAAATATATAAAAAATGAATGAGTTAACACCCGAAACAATGATACTACAAAAATATTAATAAAAATGAAATATTAAAATATCATATATGATATCATGTTTGTGTATATGGTTCTTGTATAATTTAATAAAAATTATTTCACCATTTTACATGAGTTTAACATACCCTCAACTAAGGAAAAGTACAAGTTAAAGGGTTTTCAACTCACTCTTTATTCCCAGGAGATTCATGCTATATTCGCCACTATTTCCTGCTGTATGGTGTATGTACATCCCCTGATTGTATTAATTATGTAGTATAATTTAATTTATGGTTATTTTCATCTTCATTCTATGATACTTATTTCATGGGGTGTATTTTTCATAAGTTACCAAATCGGTAAGGGAATTTCTAATTTCAATTTCCACTCATTTGGTTTTACGCACACTTCATTGACTATTTTACTCCAAGATTATGTGTTAAATCACTATTTATTTACTTATTTAGTTAATTACACTACCCTTTGTGTGGATATAATTTTGATACACATAATCACCCCATTTATTAATTCTCAATTCATTGATATGAACTTGGTAAGGGTAATCTTAACTCAATTTCCATTCATTGAGTTAAACATCCAAGTCATTGGTTTTGCTTTTAAAAAAATATGTGTGAATGTACTATGATTGATTTAAACTTAATATCCAATAATATTGGGTGTATTTATATTTTTCCCACATAATTATATCATTTATTTATCCTTAACCTAAGGATATGGTCTTTATAATGGATTTCATCTCAATTTACATTCCATTGAGACTTCTTTGTGGTTATGCGCCAATTCGCTTTTATATAGTGTACATACTGTACTTTGACATAGTATATCTTGAATCCCTTTATTCTCATGATATTATAATGTTTTTATTACCTCAATTATCTATATTCAAGCATCTCTCATTTGGTTAGGAACTCTAACTAAAATATCATTTTAAATGTTTTAAAGATTTATTCTTCTAAATATTTCTCATTAATGTCCTTGTTTTAAAATGACGTTAAGGATTTATTGATATGGACATGAATATTTTAAAATTAGAATTCCTTTTAAAAGTTTCAAAGTGGTATGGGACACTTTGATTCAAAAATCTATTTTTAAAATCTCCTTGATAAATAGTGAGACTTTTAATCATTTTAAAGAAAAGGGGATATTTATCTCAAATAGTTTTAATGATTATTTTCATCTATGTAAACATCCTTCATAATTCTTGATTGAGGTTGATCTGTTATAAATCTTCTATATTCTATTTAATGAGTTATGTTTGACTATGGATGTGATATTTTTATACCATTCAGGGTTTGTGGCTAAAATATTGACATTTCGTATGCTAGTTTTAATATGAATATTTATATTATGTTTCATCATTTTAATATGAGGAATGAATTGGACTTAGTAAGTGACAGGTGGAGCCCTCTATAGCTCCTCGATGCATTGGTAGGTCTCATGAGACAAACTAGTGTCTTGGCACAAGGCCTTGACAAAATCTTATTTTTAGTCATGGCATGAGGTCTTGACTATGTGGTTATGATGTCTGATATTATGCATTCCATCATTATGAAATTATCTATTAATATTACATGATATTATTCGACTTGTATAATATCCATGTGAATAAGTAAATGACAATATTTGGATTATATTTTCCATATTATGCTGAAGATTAAGTTTAAAAGTCATGTGTTTTAGTCTTATAAATTTCCTTAAAAGTTTATGCTTATTTATAAAAGCTTCTTCTATATTGTTATCCTTACTGATCATCTACGCTCACCCCTTTCTATGTTTTATTTTTCCGAGGATGTGAAAAAATATATCATGATTAACCTGCAGCAATAGGCTAAGGGATATGAGAGTGTTCAACGGGGACATAATGTTGTTTTTCTTTATTTCATGTTGTAATGTAAAACTTATGTATATATCTAGTACTTACACATCTACTAAACAAATCGGTCTTTTGGGACTGGATCTCTTGTGATCATGCCAATGATATGTAATAATTCACTAACTCTGGGTAACTAGGGTTGGGGCATTACAAAATCCACCATGTTTATTCTTGAAATAATTATTTTTTCAAAAAGGATTTGTTTGTTGTTAACAATGGATTTTTTTATTTTGTTTAATGATGGAAAACTATACGGTATTCAATCATGGGGGTTTCGTTGAGTTGGCCTTGATTTGGTTCTTGAGTTTTTCTTATCCATCAGTCACCCCCATAGAGCTTGAATCAGTGATCTTCGTGTGGTTGATCATCCTAAGGATTTTTTCTCAAGTTCCGGAAGATAGATCCACCTCTCTTATGGTCAAGTAGACCCTTTTTTAGTGGAGTACTGGATGTGAAAGATAGAAGGGGAATTTAACCTCATTGAGTTTCTCGAGTCGTTGAAGGTCCAGTTTTTAATCTTCATGCTCTAAGGTTCACTGTGGATTTGGTGGAAGTCAGTGTCTCAGAACAAGCCCCATCAAGAGCTTAATTGAGAGTTTTTCAAATCCTTGTTCATTTGTTAGAACTTCTCTGAGAAAGAAAGGGTGTGAAAGGAGATGGAGATGGGTTTTCTGCATCAGGGTGGTGGATCCGTTTTGGATTATTTCAAGTGATTTGTGAACCTAGTCCCTTATGATTCAGGGTATGCCATAGATGTCTCTATGAAGGATCGACACTTAGATGTGGGTCTCCATCCCGATTTTCAGTCGAATATGTCAGAGTCCAACCTAGCTTCATTCACCGATGTGGTGAGACAAGAATTTCATGTTGAAGTAGTGATGGAGGGAGTGCTAGAAGTAGTACTCCCTCCTGCAATTCATAGGAGTAGTTGTGAGGATTCTGGAAAGGAGACGAGGAAGCGATTGAAAGTTGATGGAGAAATTCATGGAATCAAAGGGCCTCATGATCTTTCATCAACCACTTCGGAGAGAGAGATCTTCATTTGTTATTAGTGTGGCATGACGGGTCATAAAAATCCATCATTTTTACGTACCCATAATCCATTTTATGCTTGTGAACTCTTGGGTCACTTGCAGCGATTCTGTCAGGGTGTCGATAGAAAGCATCATGGAGGAAATTATCAGAAGTGATGTGTTGTTGCTGTTTTTTTAAAGTTTCTTGTGTATGTTTCCTTCTAGTGTAAGGGATCTCTTATTGTGGCAGTTGTATTGATGGTGTTTTGGGTTTTGAAATTTATGGGAATGTAATGGTCTTTTTTTTGAACTATTGTTTTGAATGCCAATGTGGTTTTGATTTCAAAATTATGTCCTTTCATTTGTAAAATCAAAAGATGTATGTTTCTTATTAGGATTATTAAAACCTCACTACGAGTTGGGAGGTGATTCATCCATCATACCTCTAACCGAAGGACTCAGAGAGAAGATTGCATGTAGTTTGGAACCATGGGGGTTTAAAAATTTATGTTAAGGTTGTGCCTCTATCATTGTGGAAATATAGCTCTAGTGTTTCTATTATGGTTTCTCCATCACTGTAAATTTCCTCTTGTCACAAAGAGCGTGATGGACTTACCCCACACACTGTGTCTTGGGTTATGCTTTATTGGATGTGTGTTTCAATTTAGTGTTATTGTGTGGCCCAACCATGTGAATTAGGTGCAGTCTTGGATTTTATTCATCCTTAGGGGAAAAGTGGTGGGTGGTTGTCGGTTATGGTTGAATGGTCCAATCATTGGGCCCCTTCCCTCCCCTCCCATGTGGTGGGGGTTTTTGGTCCGTGCAAGAAGTTTCAGCTTAGTGCTTGTCCCGTCCATTCAAGAGTGGGTAGTTTAAATTCTCTTGTTGTGTTCCATGAGCTTGGGAAAGGCCCATATTGGGGTTCAAGTTGAATTTCCATTTAGTAAATTTTTGTTTGGGTTTTAATAGTGGGGAGACCCACTATGGGACTCTTTGAGATTTCTCTTAAGACGTTACCAGATGCTAGTTAAATTCTAATGGTGGAGAGTCTATTTAGGCCTCCCCTCTATTGTTGATATGTTTCATACAATGAAATTAAGATCTGTTGGTGTTCGATGAAATGTAATCGAATTAAGAGGTTGGATATTGTCGATGCAGAGTCCTTAGGTGTTGATCAATCGGCTGGAATGTGTTTTGGATTTAAGAGGGTGGAAAGAGTTATGGTGGGGGAGAATTCTCACACCCCGACCTGTGTGGTTATTTTATTTTATTATTTTCATAGTTTTGAATAACTTTTGTTGGGGTTCGGGTTGAGTCCCAGACAAATGTTTTGAGTTTATGTTAAAAAGTGTGTGTTTTGGGTTTGATGTTGTTAGGAACACAGGTAGAGCATGATTTGGAAACCGCGCGGCCTCACCCATGACAACTGGGTGACCTTTCCATCTCTGAAAAAATTAAAATGAGTAATAAGATTAGAATATTTAATAATAATTATATTATTAATATTATAATTACTAGGTATATTTATGAGTAAATTATGTAATCAAAACGAACATTAATTATATTTGTTATTAAGAATTTTTATTACTATTATTAAATTTTTTATTATAATTATTAGGAATTTTATTATTATTAAAATGAAATTTATATTTTTATTACTAACTTTTTTATTTTTAACGTTATGTTATCATTATCTCTATTATTTTTATTTTTATTATTTTTATTATTATTTAGATTCTTTTTTTATAATGGGGTATTATTTTGTTTAAGGTTTATTCAAGGAAAGAATTTTTTTTTCCAACCGTAAACATATACCCTCTTCCCCTCTGCGCGACACACGACCTGACCCATCTCCCCTGGTGTTATCTCTGCATTCAGGCCACCTACCCCTTCTCATTTCCTAGTGCTACTTCCTCCTCCGACCACCCTAGATGACATCACTCACTCCCTATCGTATGGCACACCTCGCGACCCTCCGGTGCACCCTGTACTTCGATTACGGTCCTCCTGCTCAGCAGCGTAGCCACCACGCAGCTCGCCTCCACCTGTGTGGACCTCCTATAGCTGGAGCGCACAACATAGACGCCACCCCTTCCAGTAGCGGCCCTCCTCCGGCTGGCGTGCACCTTGCTATTTGGTCTTTCTCTGACCATCACCTCCTTCACACCTTCGGTAACACCATCTCCATTTATTTTGCGTCATTGAGATGGGGGGTTTTTATTATTCAATGGTTATTTTTGTTTGTTTAGGGTTTTTCTTCATAGTTTAAAGGATTTGAAACCCTCACAGAGCAGTTTTGGGTTTGCGTTATTGTCGCACCGTGAATTCGAGGTAGGATTACCATGTGCTTGACTTGTAAATTTACGAATCATTAATTTTATGGTTTTAAAACATTAAATTCATGCTAAATATTTTTGATTATCCAATTGGTTAGACGTTTGGTATGAATATATTATTTAAAGTCTTGGTTTTTGATAATTATGATTGTTTTGGCTAATTGTTTTCACACCATGTGTTCGAAAAAATTGCACAGTTGTCCTTTAGAATTATTTTATGATATTGAAAATATAGTATGGATTTGTTAATAATTTTTTGGCATTTGTAATGGTGGTTTGAGGTCTATTTAAAACAGTTTCATTTGTTTTTAAGCTAATGGAATTTTGTTTTGGCTTTTAAAATTATTTTGTGTTGTGACATTGAGTCGTAGCCCAATTTGACTTTTCATATGAAAGGGTTTTGGTTTAAAGTGTTATGGAAATGTTTTATAAAGGGTTTTTTAAAAATTAATTTATGTGGAAATGGTGTGTTGTCACCTCTTTTGAAAATTGGATTGAGTTATTAATAAAGTTCGGTTTTATGGTACGTTTAAGGGTCTGTTTGGCCACTTTGGAAAATGATGAAATGTGTTTGTCAAAAACCCCCCATTGGATGTTCCACATGCCTTGTTGACATGGAATGGTTTGTAAATACTCATAATATAATCCACAGGATCCATTATATGGGTCACTCAGTTGGGAACCCTTGGTAATCCATTGACTTTAAGGCATGAGGGTAATCCTTCGGGAGACTCAGGGTGAGACCTGCTGTGGCTATTGTTATAAATGTTGGTTGTGATTTGATGATTAGATGAATTAGATGGATCAAACCCTTTAATAATTGTGACATAGGAACCTAGAATATTGAGAGAATTTTATTAGACGAGTGCTACATTGGTGGGTTATGGTACAGACCTGTGGCTCATAGTAGGAAAATATATTGGGTTTATTACTGTTATATTTTCCCTCAGCCTGTCCTGAGAAAGGGTTGATGATCATATAGAGTGTTAGATTTCATCGTATGTGGAATGTTACTATAGATGGGGTCACATGTATTTGTGTCATATGGATTATTCTTGATCTCCCGGGTTCCCCTATGTCTAGTGGTTTTTAGTTGTTTGAACTATTGTAGAGATACTTGTATACCTATTTAAATTTACCTTTTATATGACTGCCTTTGTACTCTTGTGTGGTGTTTTTCATGTAATGTGATGTTTTGGTTTCCTAACTCCTTTGATTTTTTTTTCAAAATAAAATGTGTTTCAAACTATTTAGTGCCAGTTTTAAATGACGTCATCACCTTCTACTTGAAATATCAGGGTAACACTTCTAGTTAGAATCTGGTTTTGAGAATGATTAACGAAAATGGATTGTAATTTTTTTAGTAAAAACTATTGAAATTAATACTATAATATACTATAGTTAAAACACAAAATTGATGTTTCTTTTATTTTAAAAGAAGTGCATTGGGAAGTTGTATATTGGGCTAGCCTACAGAGTTTTAATACTCACGTCTATAGTTCTTTTCTATTTTTTTTCCCTATGGAGGTTCCAGCTTGGGTGAATTCTCCTTGGGTGAAATTTGATCATTGAAATGGAGAGTCAAACATGGGGTTACATGGAGATAGTGGTTGTCCTGTTTGGTTAGTTTTATTTTCATCAGTTATTTTTTAGTCTTTTTGTTTTGTTTATTTATTTTGAGCATCTATTTATTATTTCCACTAATTTTATTTTTTTTATATTGGGTGAAATTGTTTCCATAATCACTCTATTGATGCCTTGGAAGTATTCTCTAGCCTAAGAGGATCAGGAACGCCTCTCGGGCCTTGCTGCGGATCAGCTCGGGTGACCGATTTGGGGTCGACCCAAGCTGGTTCGTGAACGTAATTACACCAAATGATGATTAATAAATTATTAATAAATTATTTTTATCATAAGATATTAATAATAACTACAAAATATGATTAATTATTTCTATTTTTTATTATTTAAATATAATTAAACAACATTATTAACAAATAATTATTACTTACCTCTAATTATTATCATTTAATTGTAATTACTCGTAATGATGATTAATTAATAGTTAGTTTATCCTAATTAATCCAAATTATTTTCAATTAGTACTAATTATGGTTAATGTTTACCAGTGAGGGTTATTTATAACTAATTTAACCTCATTGTTTATAATTAATTAATAATTACCACTAATTGGTGTTAACTGATTGGAATTACTCCAATTGATGATTAATTATTTTTAGTTTATGCTAATTATAGGGAATTATTACTTATTACTATTTCTAATAATTAATTATTACTATTATGATGATTTATATCCAATAAAACCTTATTATTGATAATGAATTATTAATCTCCTCTATATAATGTTAATTAGTTATAATTACTCCCTATGATGATTAATCAATAACAAATTTATGGTAATTGAAATTAATTACTACTAATTATGATTATTTATTACTAGTTACAATTATTATTTCTAATTTTTCCACATTATTAAAAATTAGATTAAAATTACTTCTAATTATTCATAATTAATGAAAATTAATCATATTGAGAGGTAACCCTTAAACGTGACCCAAAAACCAAATTTTCGGCAACATGCCCGAAGACCCGAACCAATCTATCAATTCTTGATCTGCATCCATCCTGAACATCCCTTACACCATGTTACATGAGAGCCTCCATCTAGGGCCACCCTCTCACCCATTATTCCATCCCCAATAATATTCTGTCAGCCCCCCTCCCAAATCACTGCAATTTAGAGGTAACCCTTAAACAAGACCTGAAAACCCAATCTGTAGGAAACACGCATTAAGACCCAAACCTGTTATAAGGCCCCGACCTTAAACATTACTTAATCACGAATTAAACGAATAATTCACATTTGGGATCTTTTCATGTTTATATTTTTAGAGAATTAGGTCATAACTAATACATCTCAAAAGATTACATAGTAGACACTTCTACTAAGTTTCCATAAAATAAAAAAAACACATAAAAAGAAACATGTCTAGTTCCATGTTTTAGATAGAATGTCTTTCCATGATCCCATCCTTGACCCTATTCATCTTTAAGTCCTGTGGAAAACATTTAAAAAACGTGGGATGAGCATAAAACTCCCAGTAAAGGATACACAAAGAAGGAAAACTGTTAGTTTTTCAAAACAATAAGTAAACCATGAATACTTTACCAAAGTAATACTTTTCACCTTTATTAAGTAGTAAAAACTCTTCACTGAATAAAAGACCATTACATACCCTTTTGTAACCAAAATATTACCATAAAACCCATATAAAGAACACATAATATTAAAAGTTAACTTGGGACATAAACATACTTAAATGGAATAACCATACGGTCGACTTCCACACATACTTAATAGAATAGCCATAAGGCCAACTTCCATACCCAATGCATTGTAGGTTATAATGTAACCACCCATCCTGGTATTCATGGCACCACCCGTCATATGGTTTATCACGTAACCACCCATCAAATATCTAAGTACCATTATAAAATCATAAGACATAAAAGAAATATAATGGAAAGAAAACATTTCCACATTTTAATCACAATATATCACTTAAATATATTGAAATAACAAATCATTTATAAAAACCATTTTCAATACCAAAATACATAAAAGATTATATGGTATTTATTTCATTTTAAAAACATTACGGCTTGTTAAGGAATCCAAAGACCAAATAATACTCGCGGCGGTGGAAAAGGTCGTCGTCACCGCGTACGTTAAAAGAAACATTTCTTTTTGTCATTTTGTAGAATGCTTCATAGAAAAATATTCCTTTTGTATAAAATTAAAAGTCAAAGGGGTTTATACACCATATAAAATAAAGCCTTGTATTAGAACAAAATATTCCTGAATGAAAGGAGATTGAGACGAAGTCCCTCACAAAGACGATATCCTTGGATTAAGGATAAATCAATTACATAATAATGTTTGAAAAACGAATAAACCAAATATAAGTGGATATTAAGTGTAAAAAAATCAGAGGCCATTCACAAATATTCATAGAACAACATATTTCAAGGAGTACAAATTTATCCCAAAGAATCAAAATTGGGTTAAGAAGTTCCTTTGCAAAAATTCGATAGCCTAACAGCGTCACTTCAAAATTAATAAAATGAGTTGATGAGAGATAAAAAGGGGTATCTCATCACTTGGACGTAAAATTTATAGCAATAAGGATATATAAGAACATATCCCATCATAATAAGATTAAAAGACCTAAAAAAGAAGTCTTTTAAAATGAGGAGGGTGAAAGGTTCACTTACCAAATTGGGTAACTTCCGAAACGTACACCCCATGAAAGAAGGGTCATACAATGAAGATGTAACTACCCATAAATGAGATTATATTATAAAAATAGTAAAATAATGGGTAGTACATATACAAATCTAATGGAAATAGTGGCCAATGTAGCATGAATCCCACGAGAATAAAAAGCGAGATGAAAATCCCCTTATGAAAATTCGGTAGCCTAACGGCGCCACATAAAACTTCAAAAATGGATTGATGAGATCAAATAGGGTATCCCATCATATTAAAATAAATTTATAGCAAGATTAATATAAAATAAAATCCCCCAACATAATAAATATGAGCTTAAAAGAAATGACATAAAAGAGAGTACTTAAAAAAGAAAGAGAGAGGTCGGATCCCTTACCTCGTATCCGACTTGACTCGATCGTTCTTTAGTCTCATGAATAATAAACTTGAGTTAATTTATACTTAATTAAGAACCTTTTTCAAGTTCATTATTCCTTTTATATCACTTATTACCATGTCACGAACACTGTGTAATTATTTAAGTTAACAGCGGTCGTTTTAACGATCATTGCTACTTGAGTAAAAAATAAACTCTTTATAATTACAAGTTTGTTCATGGGGTAAAATATCCATTATATCCAGAATTATATTCATTATTTAGATATCATATATATAATATATATCCATTATATATATGCATTCCTAATATTACATAACATTTAAATGTAAGAAAATGAAATGCACCGTTCATGGATACAGTAAGCCGTACGTACGCATGGACGCTACTTCCATTTCTATTTCATATTTAATGGAATTAAAAGATAATGATACATAATAGTATTATAATTACAGTATGGTATCATATATAATATCATTAAATATATCCTTTATATGTACCACATATGTTATTAACGAGTCAAATCACTTTGAGGGGGCGGTAGTCCGCACTTCCTAAAATGAAGATATCGTGTTTACCCATAATGGAAACCATAAAGGTATGCCATAAATGAAAAATACAGAAGCTTAAGGAAAACATAAAAATATTATATATCATATATAAATATAGTGACATCTTAATGGCCACCTTTGAAGGAGTTATAAGAATATTGAACAATCATCATTTCGTGAGGCAGAAATTCACCATCCAAAGAAACAGTATGTTATTTAACCATTACATGTAGATGTGTATAAGTTTAGCTAGAATAATTCTTATAACAACATCCTAGTATATTTAAGATACTTGTTTTTTTACAAAATAAATTAATAAAAATAGTTTATGGGGTTGGAGAAGCAAAATAAAACAAAAGAGCACAAGTGAAGACGTTACCTTAAAATCGGGTAACTCCTTTTGGTTTGAACCAAAAGGGTTTTTTGAAGAGCTTCCTGCCTAAGGTAAGGATTCTAGGATGAGTATAGGGATGTGGAGAGACAAAATGATCAGATATTGGCCGAAAAAAGGATTGAGATGTGTGGGTAAGGTGGTAGAGGTGGGGGCCTTTTATAAGAGGAGAGGAGGGTCACTCTTGGAATGTAAAGAAAGGTTACATTATTTTCAAATGCGTTTGGGATTTTAAAGGACCCAAATTGATATATTTCTAGTATAAGGTGATATGGGTTCTAAATAAATCCATCCAATAGGTTTTTGACATGTGTAGGTCTTAGATTTTACATTATCCTTTCATTTTATTTAAATCGTTAAATAATGAGGTAATCGCTGCATCATCATGATGTCATAAATAATTTAATTTATTTAATAACTAAAAATTATAAACGAAATACTATGATTTAGGAAATCTTTGTAAATTTCCAATGACTATTTATAGTCAAAAATATGACTTGTATAACCCCAGGTAAAAATTGTTTTATTAAAACAACACATGTTTGTGTCATTTTTACTTTTATTTTAAATAAAAGGCATTAATGTCATTATCTTACCCAAGTGGCTCCATGGGGTCCCAAAAATCGACCCATGGGTTGTCTTGGTCGGCCATGACTCATAAAATTGGGTTAGGACAAGTTTCAAGATATTTTCATTTTATTATAATATCATTTTTACCTTAAATCACACTGATTACCTTTAATCGCGATTAGTAAAACTTAAAAGTTAGTTTTCATCAAAAGTTATTTTCATCCCATTGAACTGAATTTTACTTAATAATAAAAGTCATTTAAATTGTATTTTTGAAATTTAAATCACAGAAGTGGTAAAGTTCCATTTAAACGAAAAATCAGTTTTTGTAACTACCACTTTGTGGTTTCACTATTCATAAAAAATTAAGGTTTTTCAGAAAAATACCAAAAATTCACCCTAAGCTATATTTGATATTCCGAATTCAAAAATGATTTCTATTTTACCGAATTAATAACATGGAAGTTGAATTAATTAATTTTATAATTAAATCCCGATGTCAAATCAAATAGCGTGTTTTTAAGAAACAATATCTATCAAAAGACTGACACTCGTTTATGTCCAATCTCAAAGTGATATTAATTTCAATGACCACCATTGGATTAAATGGTAAAAATATATTCTAATTTCACTTTAATACCAATTAAAAAGATAATCTAATCATATAAATAAATAATATTAAAAAGAGGTTTTGAATTAAAATACAACATTTTCACTATTCATTAAAAATTGAACTTCATTCGAAAAATACCAAAAATTTACACAAAGTAAATTTTGATGTCCCAATTCTAAAGAATAATTTTATTTTGTCAAATACAACATATAAAATTGTCAAAATTATATTTAAAATGGGTTTTCCATCAAAAGGCAGATAATCAGCCTTTTAAAGAATATTAGAAGATTTATGCTTAAAATTGGATTCATTTTCATTTTTAATTCTCTAACATTTATTGTAAAAAGTAAAAATATTTGACAAACATATATAATCATTTTGTAGTTTGTTCTGTTCATTCCCATCATTGCAACGACTAGGTGTTAACTACCATTTAAAATAAAATTATTTTATTATTAGAGTGCAACGTAAGATTTCAAAGGAACTTGTTGTTGCATATTGGGAAAGCCATCAAGCACAGTGTTCCCTTTAAAGTAATATTAATATTTTATTCACAAATGTGGATAAATATAAAAATTTCATATTCTTTATTAACCTGGGGTGTTACATCCTTCCCCCCTTTTGGGAATTGCGTTCTTGCAATTTTAAAATTGGGCTTGGAAACTTCATTGAAAGCCCCACATCGGAAAAGGAGTAAATTAAACTATCAATTTAAAAGAAAGAAAGGGTAGTACAAAGGTCACTCGAGTTAACCCATACTAGGATTCCATGTATGAAAACATGGATATGGAAGAAAAAACAAAGGGTCATGTTCTGAGGGAGTGTGATAGAAAACATGTTTAGGAGAAAGTTAATCACCAGAAAATCACAAACTAGTGATAGGTTAAACGGTATTGGATTCCCCAGTAGGAAAAGTTAATGGAAAACATTTTTTTAGTTACTTTTCATTGAGGAATTTATTTTTTAGATTAACTAAAACATAAGGAAACATACTTAATTTTCATGTTGACTTTTAACTTTTACTAGATTTCTTACACGAACTCATATTTTCTCCAAAAGATGAGTATTTAGGATAACTTGTTTACATTAAGAGAGCTATAATCAACTTCTAGAGAATCACCTAATCCACAAAAGAGAACTGTATACTTCCCATGTCTTTATACCTTAACCAAAACTAAAACCAAAAAGGTTAGTATGATATCAGATAATACCCTAAAAGTACAATCCTTTATAAAAAGGAAATCTATTCTTAATCTCCAAAATTTGTCCAACAAGACCCAAAGTTCAACGAAGACCAAAATTAAACCAAACTAAGATTGAAAACCAAATATTTGAAGGATTTAATCACATAGTCTTCCATGTTAAATCGTAACATTTATCTCCAAACAACATCAGTTTCTCTTAAAGTCTCATATTAAAAAGTAATTAACCTAATCACATATCCTCCATGATAGGTTAATAATTTCCATAGATAACCCAACATCAACTTACTCTTAATTCATAAAATCATCTAACTAAAAAAAATTAGCCAAAATAACCCGGGACTTCACGTAGTCCAGTGGTAGGTGATAAATACCAGTCGCACTTTGGTTGTGGGTTCGATTCCCGCAGTTTTGTCCGATGCGACGGGTTGTCTCACGGTCTGCGTGTTGTCCTTTTTACAAACTATATAATTTTCAAATCATTCCCCAAAAATAGATAAAATCATCAAAAATAACCATAAAATAATTTAACCACAATTTTATCTCATGCCATTCACTTTCCATCATAACATATAGTAACCCATAATTACCTAAAAAGTAAGGATCATATAAACGCAAATGGTTCTTTATAACTATGTCCACAAAATAAAAGATAACAATTCCTTGAATAAAATTTTCAATTATCAAATATCAGGGTTACACATACTTTAAAAAAGTCTTCTAATGTAACCCCATCATCAAAAGAGACTTAATACTCTTAAGAATTTCACTATAACTCTTGAAGCGCTTATATGTTGACTTCTTACTCAATCAACATTCTTGATGATCCATTAACCATTCCTTTCCAACTTATTCTGAAATACTTCTTTCCTAAAAACAAAACCATGAATCATATCCTAATATTCCAAAATAGGAAAACAAAAGTTAAGAAATAATCCATACCTTTGATTGGTCATTGTCAATTTCTTCATCCTCAATCGGAATGGAATTAGGTATTGGTAAACGAATATTTGTACGATCTTGGTGATCCCATTCCCGAAACTTCTTCATAGGACATGTGTTTGAATAATGACCATGCACACCACATTTAAAACATTCAATTGATCCCTCAGAAAGAACATCTTTCCCTTTCCTCGAGTCAACTGGATGCTTCCTTTTTCCATGGCAGGTTCTTGCTTTATGACCTTCATTTCCACATCTATAGCAAATTTTTGTCCATTTGAAACATTTTACTAGGTTTTTCTTTCCACATCTTTGACATATAGGTTTTTGAACACACTTACCTTTATGATTACTACCTGTAGTTCCGTAGGGATTTGTTTCTCACATATATGATACCTTATAGAAATCACCATGGTTTAGGTGGTCAAAATTGACTCCAGATAGTTGGTTGAGGATAAACACAAGAGTTCTCATTGCAGCTCCCATATCATTCAGTTGCTCGCTCAGAAAACTGTCACAGTTTCCTCCACATCCACTATTACTTTGGTGTCTGCTAGATCCAGCCATTTACTAAAACCAAAGATGTCAGTGTGAGTATATAAACAAAACCATCATGTACTAATGAGGAAGATAAACACTAAGATATACTTACTCATTAATTTATCTAAAACTAGGACTCTTTCTGAAATCCTAACCATTATGGTAATGTCACTTATGCTTAGAGAATACCCTAACCTCTAAAGTTATCAAAACCAACCTCTGATACAAACTATAAGGCCCAGGCCTTAAACATTACTTAATCATGAATTAAACAAATAATTCACATAGAGGATCTTTTCAGGTTTAGATTTTTAGAGAATTAGGTCATAACTATTACATCTCAAAAGATTACATTGTAGACACTTCTACTAAGTTTCCATAAAATAAAAAAACACTTAAAAAGAAACAAGTCTAGTTCCATGTTTTAGATAGAATGTATTTCCTTGATCCCATACTTGACCCTATTCATCTTTATGTCCTGTGGAAAACATTTCAAAAACTTGGGATGAGCATGAAAAGCCCAGTAAAGGATACACAAAGAAGGAAAACTGTTAGTTTTTCAAAACAACAAGTAAACCAAGAAAACTTTACCAAAGTAATACTTTTCACCTTTATGAAGTAGTAAAAACTCTTCACTGAATAAAAGACCATTACTTACCCTTTTGAAACCAAAATATTACCATAAAACCCATACAAAGAACACATAACATAAAATGGTAACTTGGGACATAAACATACTTAAATGGAATAACCATACGGTCGACTTCCATACATACTTAATAGAATAGCCATATAGTTGAATTCCATACCCAATGCCTTGGAGGTTATAATGTAACCACCCGTCCTGGTATTCACAGCACCACCCATCATATGTTTTATCAAGTAACCAACTATCAAATGTCCATGTACCATTATAAAATCATATTACATAAAAAAAATATAACGGAAAGAAAACATTTCCACATTTCGATCACAATATATCACTTAAATATATTGACATAACAAATCATTTATAAAAACCATTTTCAATACCAAAATACATAAAAAATTATATGGTATTTATTTCATTTTGAAAACATTACGGCTTGTTGAGGAAGCCAAAGACCAGATAATTCTCACGGAGGCGGAAAAGGTCGTTGTTACCGCGTACGTTAAAAGAAACATTCCTTTTTGTCGTTTTGTAAAACGCTTCATAGAAAAAGATTCTTTTTGTATAAAATTAAAATTCAAAGGGGTTTATACACCATATAAAATAAAGCCTTGTATTAGAACAAAATATTCATGAATGAAAGGAGATTGAGACAAAGTCCCTCACAAAGACGGTATCCTTGGATTAAGGATAAATCAATTACATAATTATGTGTGACAAATGAATACACCAAATATAAGTGGATATTAAGTGTAAAAAAATAAGAAGTCATTCACACATTTTCATAGAACGACATATTTCAAAGAGTACAAGTTTATCCCAAAGAATCAAAATTGGGTTAAGAAGTTCCCTTTCAAAAATTCGACAGCTTAACAGCGTCACTTCAAAATTCAGAAAATGAGTTGATGAGAGATTAAAAGGGGTATCTCATCACTTGGACATAAAATTTATAGCAATAAGGATATATAAGAACATATCCCATCATAATAAGATTAAAATACCTAAAAAAGAAGTCTTTTAAAATGAGGAGGATGAAAGGCTCCCTTACCGAATTGGGTAACTTCCGAAACGTACACCCCATGAAAGAAGGGTCATACAATGAAGATTTAACTCACCATAAATTAGAGTATATTATACAAATAGTAAAATAATGGGTAGTACATATACCAAGAAAAGGAAATAGTGGCCAATTTATCATGAATCCCACGAGAATAAAAATTGAGATGAAAATCCCCTTATGAAAATTCGGCAGCCTAACAGTGCCACATAAAACATAAAAAATGGATTGATGAGATCAAATAGGGTATCCCATAATATTAACATAAAATTTACAGCAAGATTAATATAAAAGAACATCCCCCAACATAATAAATATGAGCTTAAAAGAAATGACATAAAAGAGAGTACTTAAAAAAGAAAGAGAGAGGTTAGATCCCTTACCTCGTATCCGACTTGACTCGATCGTTCTTTAATATCCTGAATTATAAACTTGAGTTAATTTATACTTGCTTAAGAACCTTTTTAGAGTTCATTATTACTTTTATATCACTTATTACCATGTCATGAACACTATGTAATTGTTTAACTTAATAACGGTCGTTTTAACGATCATTGCTGCTTGAGTAAAAAATAAACTGTTTATAATTACAAGTTTGTTCATGGGGTAAAATATACATTATATAAAGAATTGTATTCATTATGTATATATCATATATATAATATATATCCATTATATACATTCATTTATAATATTACATAACATTTAGAGGTAAGAAATGAAATGCACCGTTCATGGAGACAGTAAGCCGTACGTACGCATGAACGCTACTTCCATTTCCATTTCATATTTAATGGAATTAAAACACAATGATACATAATAGTATTATAATTACAGTATTTTATCATATATTATATCATTAAATATATCCTTTATACGTACCATATATGGTATTAATGAATCAAATCACTTTGAGTGGGCGGTAGTCCGTACTTCCTAAAATGAAGATATCGTGTTTACCCATAATGGAAACCATAACGAAATTCCATAAATGAAAAATACAGAAGCTTAAGGAAAACATAAACATATTATATATCATATATAAATATAGTTACATCTTAATGGACACCTTTTAAGGTGTTAAAATAATATTGAGCAATCATCGTTTCGTGAGGCAGAAATTCACCATCCACAGAAACAATATGTTCTTTAACCATTAGATGTAGGTGTGTGTAAGTTTTGATCGAATAAATATTATAAAAACATTCTAGCATATATAAGATACTTGTTTTCTTACAAAATAAATGAATAAAAAGAGTTTATCGGGTTGGAGAAGCAAAATAAAACAAAAGAGCACAAGTGAAGACGTAACCTTAAAATTGGGTAACTCCCTTTGGTTTGAACCAAAAGGGTTTCCTGAAGAGCTTCATGCATAAGGTAAGGCTTCTAAGATGAGTATAGGGATTTGGAGAGTCAAAATGATTATATCTTGGCCGATCCAAAGGCTTGAGAGGTGTGGGTAAGGTGGTAGAGGTGGGGGCCTTTTATAAGAGGAGAGAAGGAGCACTATTGGAAAGTCAAGAAAGGTTACATTATTTTCAAATGAGTTTCGGATTTTAAAGGTCCAAAATTGATATATTTAGAGGATAAGGTGATAAGGGTTCGAAATAAACCCATACAATAGGAGTTTTACATGTGTAGGTCTTAGATTTTACATTATCTTTTCATTTTATTTAAATCGTTAAATAATGAGGTAATCGCTGCATCATCATGATGTCATACATAATTTAATATATTTAATGACTAAAAATTATAAAAATAATAATATGATGTTGGAAATAATTATAGCTTTCCAATGAATATTTATAGTAAAAAATATGACTTGTATAACCCCATGTAAAAATTGTTTTATTAAAACAGTACATGTTTGTGTCATTTTTACTTTTATTTTAAATAAAAGGCATTAATGTCTTTATATTACCCAAGTGGCTTCATGGGGTCCCAAAAATAGACCCATGGGTTTTATTGGTCTTCCATGACTCATAAAACAGGGTTAGAAAAAGTGTCAATATATTTTCATTTTATTATAATATCATTTTTACCTTAAATCACACTAATTACCTTTAATCGTGATTAATAAAACTTAAAAGTTACTTTTCATCAAAAATTATTTTCATCCCATTGAACCAAATTTTACTTAATAATAAAAATCATTTAAATTTTATTTTTTAAATTCAAATCACAGAAGTGGTAAAGTTCCATTTAAATGAAAAATCTGTTTTTGTAACTACCACTTTGTGGTTTCACTATTCACCAAAAATTAAGGTTTTTCAGAAAAATACCAAAAATTCACCCTAAGATGTAATTGATATTACGAATTCAAAAATGATTTCTATTTTACCAAATTCATAACATAGAAGTTTCATTAATTAATTTTATAATTAAATCCCGCTGTCAAATCAAATAGCGCGTTTTTAAGAAACAATATCTTTCAAAAGATTGACACTCGTTTATGTCCAATCTCAAAGTGATATTAATTTGAATGATCAGAATTTGATTAAATGGTAAAAATATATTCTAATTTCACTTTAAAACCAATTCAAAAGATAATATAATCATATAAATCAATTATATTAAAGAGAGGTTTTGGATTAAAATACCACATTTTTCACTATTCATTAAAAAATGAACTTTATCAGAAAAATACCAAAATTTACACATAGTAAATTTTGCTATCCCGATTCTAAAGAAGAATTTTATTTTTTCAAATAAAACATATAAAATTGTCAAAAGTATATTTAAAAAGGGTTTTCCATCAAAAGGCGGTTAATCGACCTTTTAAATAATATTAGAAGATTTATGCTTAAAATTGGATTCATTTGCATTTTTAATCCTCTAACATTTATTGAAAAAAGTAAAAATATTTGAAAAACAAATATAATCATTTTCTAGTTAGTTCTGTTCATTCCCGTCATTACAACGGCTAGATGTTAACTACCATTTAAAATAAAATTATTTTATTATTAGAGTGCAACGTTAGATTTCAAAGGAACTCGTTGTTGCGTATTGGGTAAGCCATCAAGCATAGCGTTCCCTTTAAAGTAATATTAATATTTTATTCACAAATATGGATAAATATAAAAATTTCATATTCTTTATTTACCTGGGGTGTTACACCTGTGGGTCAATTTTTGGGATCATCATCATGTTAATTACCCAATTGAAATGGTGGGTTAATTAGGGGCCTATTATTGCAGCATGTGGGCACCCAAAATCAGATGGTTTAGCATTTATAAAGAACTACCAAAACACCCTCATTCCCAGCAGCCCACCACATGCATCCCCAAGCTACGCTAACTCATTTTCTCTCTCACAATTTCATTTTTTCCATAAATAATATTTTTTCTAATATATTATGCTCAAATGGTATCAAAATTTCAATTCATCAGCACCATTGTGATCGTTACATCAACACAAAAAATTATAGACCCAACTATGATACATTTTTTTTGAATTTTAAAATTTCAATTTCAAGTTAAAATTTGCACAGTAAATTAACAATATATTTTTTAAAATTATTACTTGTTATTTATTTATATAAACAAGATACATTAAAAGAGATTACATATAGATAATTATTTAGAAAATTAAAGATGTATGTGTGTCTATATATATATTTATTCAATATATACTTATATATGTATTTTGTTTATAATTACAGATATACATATATTACTATATTAATTTATATATATATATATATATAAGTACATGAAACTATATGTATGTACATGGATGCACCCATAAAAATATAAAAGTATTTACAAATTCAATTATTTACATGTATATATAAAAATAAATATATATATATTTACATACAAATATCACACTTACATACATACATCACATTAACATATGTATATAAAAAAAATATACATACTTACATACAAATATGGCATTAACATATATATATATATACATAATCATATATATAATTATACATATAACATAAATTTTGCTGCATAAAATTTAGAATGTATTTTTTTATATACACTTTAAGTAGTAATTAATTTTTTTACCCAAACATATCAATAAATATATATAAAACACACTGATCACACACACACGCATATATAAATCCATTAATATGTATATATATTTATAATATCTTCTTACATCATTACATACAAACATATAAAAATTATTGAACAAAGATGGACATAGATATATATATATATATATAATAAAAATCAATGTATGTTTACATAAAAAGATATAATTATGTGTTAAATATATTCCAGTATACATACATCATAATTAATATATATGTATATATATATATATATATATATAAACATAGGTACATTAATACATGCAAATCAAAAGTCATATGCATGCATATACACTTAAATTCATATATTTAAATATGATCACATACACATACATATAATCATAGATACATATAAACATTAGTATATACACACATGCATACATGGATATATATTAGTACAATTATTTTTAAAAAATATATATATATTCATAATCTTATATATATTCATTCATACATACAAATATATATATATATATATATATATAAGTGCATACAAACACATACATAAAAATATACATTTATGAATGCATGCATGTTGTTTTTGTATGTGATTATGTAGATGTATAGTTTTAAATAATTACATTAACAAATTTTTATGTATGTAAATAAACATATTGATATTTTTATATGTTCCACTTTATATGAATGTACACAGAAAATTTTTATAATTTTTTTCATGTACTTTTATTTAATTGTACATAATTTTATATCTGTATATATGTATATGATTGTTTTAATATATATTCATGTAATTATATAAATATATATTCATGTTTGTATCTATGTACGTACTAAAATTTTAATATGTTTTTGTAAGTCTATATGTACTAATGCACACACATGGGAGATTTATAGGGAAAATCTCCACATGGAAATCTCTCATGGGAGTATCATACTATAAACGTGTATTGAGAAGTCTTTCATGGGAGATTCAGTGTTCCAATCTACACTGGGAAATATCCATTGTGAGATTCATAGTGCCCATATACACTGAGAAATCTCCACTGGGATATTTGAACATTCTTACATTTAAATATTAAATTTATAAATAATTATATTAATATATATGCATGGATGGATTCAGGTGTGTACTTATATTTTTATGTATCTATGTGTTTATTTTTGTGTTTTTATACACTTATATATTTTGTATGTATGCTTCTATTAAAGATAATTCTTATGCTTATAATTTTTTAAATAATTTCATTAATATATATGCATGCATATAGTCATGTTTGTATATATGTATGCATGTATGATAATACATAGATTTATATGTGTACATGCATTAAAATATTCCCACAAACATTTGTTGTTTTATATACCTGTGCATGTGTGTGTGCATGCATTGACTTATCTCGGTAAGTAATTACATTAATTATATATATATATATATACAATTTCAATACTATATATATTTATGTATTTATATTAATATATATTTTTGTATGTATATAGAAATAAAATTTAAAATACACATAAATATTTATATTTTTATATACTTATATAGATGTTGAATTTTAAATAATTAAATTGAAATGTATTTACGTCGGGAAGTTTATATCTATTTGTATGTATGTACATGTTATAATATTTATATGCATGTATGTAAATGTATTAAAATATGCTTATAAATACTCATATTTGTATATACCTATAATAAGTATTGATCACACACATATATAAAAACCTATGAATATATATACACACATACACATATGTATATACACACATACATACATGCATATTAATATATTTATATATAAACACATACATATATCTATACACACAAGTTAATATTTCCATATACAAACATAGGTAAATACTTATATTTAAGTATAAGTATATCTATATGTACATATAAAATCTATATTAATATGAGTACATAAATTTATATCATTTCATTTATTTGAAAATATAAATTATATAATTATTACCATGAATTCATACATACATACATATATATATAGGCATGTACAACTATAAATATTTGTAAGTATAGTTTAATACAATTACCGACATACATTTGAATACTATTATATATACATACATTTTTTAAGGATGAAAAATTAAATAGATTAATGATTAGAAATAATAAGGGATTTTATCCAAGGAGGAATGTTATCCCACCAAACATGTTTAACACTAGAAACACCTCGATAAACTAAAATATGGGCAGCTCTATTACCCTCCCTTTTGATAAAAGAAAAGGAGAAATTTAAGAAATTATAGAGAAGGTAAAGTATCCTGTGGGTAAAAAAATTAAATGGATTGAAACCACTTTCCTCTTCCTGAATGGCATTTATGATGGTGAAATAACCAGATTTGATGTTGATAGATTTCCACCCCTTCTCAATAGTGAGAGACAAACCAATCCATAGCACATGGGCCTCCTCCTTCGAAGGTTCCCAACATGCATGGGTCGACTCATGGAAGCCTGCAGAGATACATCCAGAGGAGTCACAAAAAATAAATAAATACCCAAAAATCCCTAACTCATTGAGAGTAGTGTCAAAATTGATTTTAAGAACACCAGGAGGGTGATCTATCCACGAGGTGATACAAGGGTCTCTTCTAGAGATTTACATATGAGAAGAATCTTTCATGCATATCTTTAAACATGAAGTTTCCATTTAAACCAAAAATCCATTGGTCCTTTTGATCTAATTAAAGATGACATCATTATGATGAAGACAAATGAACCATGAAAGCGTGAAGAAAAACACCACCTTCTCTTTTAGAAGAGAGGAGTTCCAAGACACTAGCAACACTGTAATATGGGACCCTATTGTGAAAAACCAAGATTAATTTGGAACCAATATAGTCTAAGCATCCCTAGCTTTGAGATAATGAAAAATAGCAAAAAATGGGGATGGATGTTCTTCTAAGAAAAAGGGACACAAATAATCATTACAAACATGGTGGAAGAAGGGGATCACCATGGATGATAGTATACCAGTGCATAACTACGCCTCGAATAACATACCTTGGAGGTACTTCCAGGTTCCAAAGAACCATCTATATCATGTTGTCGACCTAGATCTATGAATCGAGGGCCATTCTGTAAGTAGACTTCACCTAAAATAATACTAAAAGATCCTTGCTCCATTAAATACTATCATTCCCCATGTCACTTACACAATGGAATCTATGAATTATTTTAGAATCTCATACATTAAACAGTCTATCAAGTATTTCAAAACACCATCCATCACCTACCTCTTTAAAAATGGTATGTAACATAGCATCCTCAAACCTAATAGCCCCTGGGGTGGTTTCCAAAAACCCATCCTCACCAAGAAACCAAGGATCCTTACAAATGTTGATGATGGATCCATACCCAATCCTCTAAAAGATTCTACAATTGAGATGGGCATGAGACCCCCAAATAGTCCTCCAAAGGAAACTAGGCCAAGGGTGCAAAGAAACATTTAGAAAGTTTGAGTTGGGAAAATAATTGGCATTGAGAATCTAAGAAAAAAAATTAGCATATTTTAGTAGTTTCCAATCTTGTATATCCATGTGAGAATCATTGAATAGGTGAAAATCTCAGAAGCCCATTCCCCACATGCTTTAGGGGATAAAAGTTTATTCGAAACCATCGAGAGAATTTTTTTTATTCCCATTGTTATAACCTCACCAAAAATTGGAAATATGGGTGTGAATTTGGTCAACAACCATGGATGAATGTTTGAAAATATACATGATATAGATTGGAATCTATTGAATTACTGATTTGATAACATGTTCCTTCCCCTCTTTAAATACCATCTTGGATGTCCATCATTTCATTTTTTCCAATCCTATTAAGATTATTTGAGAAAATCTCTTTATCGATCAACCAATAATAGAGGGTATCCTGAGATATTTATTGTGTTTGTTGATCATCTGGATACATAAAACCTAAAATAGATTATCCTTCCTTCTCAATGAAACACCTTTACTATAGGTAATTTCTTATTTAACCATATTAACTAATTTTCCACAAGCCTCCTCATAAATACAAATCAGATAACAAATAGACATGAATTCTTCACATTTGTCTATTGAGAAAAGATGAATGCCATCAGAAAAAGAAGATGAGAAATAGGTGGGATTCATTAAAAAAAAATTCCACAGGGATAAAATTATTACTTAATTCCACTCAAATATGATGAGAGAATAAATCATCCACACAAATAAAAATGATTGGAGAAAGAGGATCCCCCTGTCAAAGGCCCCTAGAGTTAGTGAAGCTCTAGTGATATTTCCATTAATATTGATCCCAAAAGTCTCTATAGACACACATTTCATAATTATCTCCATAAATTTTGAGAAAAAACACATTTAGATCAAAGAACACTGAATAAAGTGTAGGTTTCGGGCACATTAGAAGCATGGGAGGGATGTTTCCCAACTTTTATTTCACCATGTTCAATGAACAATATGTGATCTATGCAATGATGAACATCATGCTCCACGAATTTGAATCAATTAAATAAGACAAAGGAATAGTAACCTAGAATCAAAATAAATGATCAACATATATTGTTTATAATTAATTTAATTAAATATAATTACCTCCAAGAAGATTCTTTCTTCGTGGATGCATCAGACCATAGATCATCAGAGTGCCTTCATTGCATTATAGAGATCAGGGGTATATCTCCAATAGAGGCGATCCACACGTGGTCCCTGAATCTCTAGATGTCGCTGAAGGATTCTCCAGGTGCTAGCACAGATGATCCTTGTTATTGCATTGCCCACCATCGATTTCCTTGAGATCCTCTTTCAAAGTTTTCTCCTTGATCTCGTGGAGGAGGATCACTCTCATTCTTGAGAGAATTCTTGGAGAGGGAAGAAATCTCTAGGCTCGAGAGTTTTTTTTAAAATTTTCTGCATAACCCAATGGGTGTCTCTTAGCTTTCCATTTACTAATAAGAAAATAATATAACCGGTAATTTATTTCACTAGGGTAATAATAAAATAATCTACACGAGTTCCTTTAATTATTTCATTAATTCTAGTGAAACTCCCTTGTCAATTAATAACAGAAATATTATTATTTACTGATATATGCTTAACTTGTGATATATAATTAAATATTATTTAATTAAATAATATTCAATATTATTTTGTCTCACTTGACCATTAATCTCGGTCCTCCAATCCTCCTTATTATTTATTTATTATTCCACCCACAATATATTATCTCAAATAACTAGTGATAGAATAAATGAGATCAGGAATACATGAATTATTATTAAACAATGAACAAAATTAATATTTATTCAACTTTTTAAATAAATAATAATTTAATTGAGATTCTGGATACACTTAGTGTGTGACCCTCTAGGCCTCTTTCTCAGTGGCATTATGCAGAATATCCTATAGTCCAAGATTAACATCTAGAAACATGCCAAGGCACCCATTGAGAAAGAAGTTAATGCCACAATGACATGTCACGTCATACGAATGTTTACTATGTAATATAATCTCTTTATCACAATATCTCTAATTGATTAGGTTTCATGCCAGTGCCATCAACCTATATGCTTGATATATCTTTCTTTGACTTTTCAGAAATAGAACTTTCCTACTGATCCCCATGGCCATGGATTTATTTAGGCTATAACATTTCCATTAAGGGCCTAAGATATTATCTTCCATTTAAATAATAGAAGGTATAAATCCATTCTTTCATTATTAATTAATTCAATATTACTCGTGATGGACCCAACATATCCTACCTTGCCATGAACATCTGTCATCATAGTTTTTGTCAATACATCTATGTGCGCGACTCATAATATATGTTAATAATAATATTAATTTCTAAGAACCAATATAGATGTTCACAAATAGGAACATCCAATGACACTTTTAAACATTGATATTCTACTATCAGGTCATGTTATCATAATATCCTACTACATATCACCAAGGGATTACACCATGGGAATGTGCCTCAAGGTCCAATGAGTCTCCACCCATGATAGCCTATATCATTTGTGTCCCAAAAATGATATCATTAGTCTATATAAGATATATTAAAGAATAGTTTCACAGTACTTATGGGTTCTTATCATAGCAGGTATCTGCAATGACCTTTTAGTGTAATAGTTACTCCTAGGAAATTATGACATACAATGTTACGTAGAAGAACAATCATGTTGTGATATGGAATTTAATAATATTAAAAATCATGAATATAATTTATCATAAAGTAAAAAAGATTTTGGTTATAGGGAACCAAATCCAACATAAAGTACTGCTCAACATGATCATAATCCTTAGTCATATCAATCTTCTAGGCTATAATACGTCTTTTGGTAACTAATAGTGTATTCATGGAGTGAAAAATTTAATGGGTGATGATGGAATCTTCCATACTATCCTTTTAGAAACAAAAATGCTCTGATTTTACAGGATAATAGACAGTAACCATATATGATGATGGCAAGATAGGATCATAGAAAAAATATTATATGAAACATTACATAGGCTAATTGGCTTAAAATATGAGGAGAAAATGGGTTTTTTAATTTTTGGGATCAAAGTGATAATGGTTTCATTCAGATAGAATAGATTTATTTTCCCTTCCAATAGATATTTCATGAAGGATTAAATATCAAACCGAACAATATTCCAGTATTTTGTGAAAAATAGGGCATTCAAATCATCTATCCCTAGAACATTAGTGGAATTTATTTTCTTGGGGGCCCCTAGGATTTCTTAATAGGTGAGATCATGCATGAGATGGTGATTCATAGCATATAAGACCACATGTTTAATACAAGAATACACTACGGTGGATAATGAGGATACCCCATCGGTATAGAGATTTTGAAAAAATTACATAATATTATTTTATGTTCTCGATTCACTAGTGATAGCTCTACCTTCATTATTATTCAGGCCTGATATAGCATTTTTGTAGTACCTCACAGATTCTTTGCAGGGGAAATAATAGGTGTTCACATCGCCCTATTTAATATGGTATTCCCAAGCATTCATGGGCCATATGAATTTTATGATCTAGAGAGCTTCATCCATATTCATTTCCTTATCATTTATTATGGATCAGATAACATCTGAATGAGGGAAAGCATAGAGCACCTCCAGTTTTCATTCAATGATATCACAACTTATGTCAGGATGATGAAATTTTCAATCACTAAATATTTTGATTATACATGAAAAATGGTGAATATTACCCCATGTATCAGGGACACCAAACTTCCATCTATCTTGAATCCTGTCATCACATTCCTTGTTTTTGGGCTATATGCTCTCAAACTAGAAAGGTTTAACATATCTTCATCCCCTCTAACCATATGGTGTTTCAATAATAATGGAGCATTGATATGAGGGGGTCTGAATTATGTGAGATATATAGAATGACTTTAATAAATTATACCAATCATTCAACTGAATGAAATGGTCCAACTGTTTTTCAATACAGGTGTTAATTATGTTCCCTCAAATCCATGTGAATGGTGTCTCTACATCTCCTAGATTATAAAGGTCTTCTCTCATTACTGTTAGCTAGAACTCCGATTATATATACATAAATACACACAAATATATATATATATATATATAATAATATTTAAATATAAATATAATTTTATACAAATATGAATTCATTTATATATATTAATGAAAAGGGATATTCCTTAGGAAAATCTCTATTGGGGGATTCACTAGAGAAATCATAATTGGGAGATTTGTATTGACAATGTATTATATATGTCTATATATATGTAAAATTATGTGTATATATATGGGATATTCAAAGGAAAAACCTTCATTGGGATATTTTCAAGACCAAATTCTAATTGGAGACATGTAGGACAAATCTACAATGGGATATTTGCAAGACAAATCTATGTTGGGAGATTTTCTAGAAAAATTTCTTTATAAGGTATTTTTCAATGTAATATATATGACTTTATTAACTTATAATTATATATAATTATTTTTAATATTATGATATTTATATATTAAATTTATAAATAATTACATTAATATATATGCATCCATGTGGGTACTTTTATTTTATATATTTATGATTTTTTGTATGTGTTTGTATACAATTATAAATATGTACACATGCTTGTGTATAATATTATGCATATAATTATATAATTATATATATATATATATTTGTAAATAATTATATTAATATATATGAATGCATGAATGTATGTCTCTACTAATATTTATTTGTATGTATGATTGTATGTATACGTACGTATGTATGTATGATAATATTTAGATGCATGTGTACATGTATTAAAATATATCTAAAAATATTTTAAGTAGTGTATACCTATTTATGTGTGTGTATACATATGAATGCACTTATATTTTTAAGTAATTACTTTAATTATGTTTTTATTTAATTTTATTAATATATATTCATGTACTTATATTAATATAGAGTTATATATGTTTGTACGCATGTTCTTTTTTAAAAAGGAAAAACATAATTAATATTTATATATATATATATATATTTACATTATGTAATTATGTATGAATACATTACATATATATACAAAAATTCATTCATTTATTTATTTGTTCATATGTGATCAACAAGTTTTAGTTATATTTATTGATATGTTGGTGTAGAAAATTTAATTTCTATATAAAGTGTATAAAAAATTCATTCTAAATCTTATAAAAAATATATGTTCTATGTATAATTATATATATGTTTATGAATATCTACATATGTCTATGTGGTATATGTATGTAAGTGTGTGTCTATTTTTATTTATGTATACTTTTAAATAATTATATTTTTAAATAATTTTATATTTTCATAGGTGCTTTCATGTATATACATATATTTTCATATACTCCTAGATAGTTATATTTGTAAATAATCATAGTAATATGTATGAATGAAATTAAAATAATATATATATATTTATATACTTGAATTTTTTTTAATTTATACACATATACTAATTACTTTTCTAAAAAATCATCTATATGAAAATTTTTAATGTATTTTTTTGTTATAAACAAATAACAAGTAAGAATTTTTAGAAAATATTTTGTAAATTTACAGTGTAAATCAATGCCTATATATGAAAAAGATTAAAATTCAAAAAAATATATCATTTACGGGTCTAGATTTATTTGTATCTAATTAACAATCACATTGGTGGTGAAAAATTTAAATTCAGATACCTTTTGAGAAGAATATATTAGATAAAATATTTTTGGTGAAAAGATGAATTCATGAGAGAGAAATTGAATTACTTATTAGAGGTGGGGGAATTCTCATGGGGGTATTTAGGTAATTAAATATATTTTCATTAAAAAAATTCTAGAATAAAGGATATGTCTCTAGCTAGATTATCCATATGTCACCATGTGAAGCCCAAAATTATTTCACCATTTTAGGTGGGAAATGGAAATGATGAAGTCCTCATTTTTTGATCTGCAGCCATTAGGTGCATACCTTGCACTAGGAACCATCAAAACATTTATCCTGGTCCACCCTCACACCCCATGCACTTTCACGAGTGATATTCGACCATTATCACTCCCTTACTACTTCTACAACCTTCACTTTTCCTAGGTAGCTGACTAATCAATAAAATCAATCTCTTGGATCATAGTGTATATTATAAAAAAAGAATCAATCTTGTTGGTTGAAAGAATATCATGTATAACCATTTTAAACATTGGATTATGTCACTATTTTAGTAGATAAATTGAAAAGGAAAATATAAAAATTCCATATAAAGGTAAAATAAATTTAATGTACCACATAAAAATATGAATTTTCTAAAATAAAATTTAATTTTAATAATAATATAAGTTAATAAAATTTCTAAATTAATTAATTTTAAATACCCATAATTTAAAACTTATAAGTTATTTTTATCTTAATTTCACTTAAGAAATTTAAATTTATTATTATATAAAATCATAAATATATCATTATAGTCATAAGTCATTTAAAATTAACTATAAATTTTTAACAAATTTTCAAGTAATTATTAAATTATTTACAAAAATTTCTTTAGAATTGAAATTGAAATTTTATTTATAGGAAAAGATTTTTTTAATTTGGAATATTAATAAAATTATGGACTTTATGTGATATTAACTTTATAAACAAGTCTATAACAAAAATAAATTTCTGTAATTAAAATTTTTTAGGTGCATAAATGATATAATTTTTCAAATTTACTATCGTTAATAAGAATTAATGTTAAAATTGTATATTTTTCCAACATTTTTTAAATTAATGTCCCTTGTGTAGGATTAATTAATATTTATGATCCTTTATTTTCATTTAACAATAATAAATGGCTTACACTCACATTTCTATATAGATAACACAAGAATCATCCTTTTATATATTAAGGTCCAACACAAATACATATGTCCTAAAAATAAAAATAAAACGATATCTTCTTATCCTAAAAATTCGAAAATAGAATTTTAAATTTAATAAAATTTATTTATAAATTTATTTAAGTGAAAATTTTAAATGTGTCAAAGAATTTATAAATATATTTATTTATATCTATAGATAACTATATAATGACTTATAAATTAAATTATACATATCATCAATTTTCATTTAGTAGAAATTTTAGAATCCATAAGGGAAATTTATTTAATGAGTTAGTCATTTAAGAACATTTTTGAAATTGGTGGTCCTTAATTAATAAAAAAAACAGATCATTTTTTGAGTAGAATTAATTTTTTTATTTGGATTTTCTTAAGAATGATTGTTAGTAGAAAAAAATCAAACAAACATATTCTAAAATGAGTGGTTTATTATATATATATTTTTTGTGTAGCATGAAGGTATAGAATATTATAAAATATGTTTCCAAGTCATTTTTGATCTTGCAATAATCTACGAAGAAGATTTTATTCTTATTGCATTCTTGTCCCTATTTTCCTCCCAATGGTGAAAATCGTTTTGATAGCATTCATCGAATCTTTGATGAAAACAATGTTTAAAAGACAGTAAGGGTAATATAAAAATCATCAACCCATTCCCAGGACATATCACTTTACAATTTCATATTTAGTTAATCATGATGCACTTGAGAGTGGATGTAACAAAAATTATGTACCATGAGGAACTGTGCTAGATCCTGGATCCAGTCTATGGCTACACCATCATTATCTAGTTGCTTCCTTGGTAGATCCAGAGTGTGGAGATGGAGATCACCAAAGATGAGGCCAAGCTATCCATCCTATTAGTGGAACCCACTCTCCCTCTTCCATGAATCTCCTCCCACTTCAGCTACCCAGAGGAATTATGATCCTTTAGGGGACCGATGACTAACCTTAGTGTTGACCAGGTGCCAGAGGCCACACTATTGGTCTGGTCATTATGATTCCCATATTCTATATAGTCAAATTAATGTAAGAATAAAAACGTTATGAATATGAACATGGATATGTGATATGCATGGGAAAAGAAGATTAGTACTGTTGATTTTATTTTTATTTAGAGAACCAAAAAACAAAATTAAGGAGGCAACTATACCGAACATTTGCAAAACGGTTCTGGTAAGTGGTCATACATTCACTATTATAAATATATTCTTTCATGAAATATTTTTTAGTGTTTTTTTTAATAAAATGTGTGTTTATATATTTATATATGTTAATAATAAAAATTTTCAAAGTCCCTCATTCTATTTAGAGAATTATCCTAGGTTTTCCTAGGGTTTGGGTTCTCTTAGGATCTTCCTTGGATGGGTAAATCTGCAATGTCAAATCTTCCCTTGGGTTTTTGGATGTGGTTCCTTCTCATTAGAATATGTAGCCTTTTTCTGGATGGATGGAGTGATGAATATTAAAATGGTGAACCATTGGTAGTTTATATCACTTTTGGAAATGGAAAATGCGCCTATTTATGCAATGAAGGAGGAAGAAGACTTATTAATGCAGAGAATGGGCCTACTTACAATGTGTAAATTCATCACTAGAAAACCCTTTAATCCGATCATTCGAAAGAATGTGCTTCAATTTATTTGGTTCATGGAGGATGGTGTGACCATACAAGATATTGTTATGGGGTCTTTGAAGTTTAATTATTTAATTAGAAAGGTAACCGTACGAATTTTCTCAAAATCCTCGGTTCATTGAAAACCACATTATCCAAATGGAATAATTGTGTAAAGATGGTGATATAGTGAATATATACTTCACTAAATATCCTTTTTGTATTAGGCTTATAGAAATTCCTTTTTTTGGGAGATCATAATGATTTGTCAAGGAAATCAGGAATGGCATGGGCACTTTCATTAAATAGGATCAATCAGATCGTATTCAAAAGGGACCCTCTATGAGGATCAATGTATTGGATGAACTCGATCTACCTCTTTTATTGGGGTACATTCCTATCTTAAAATATCTCAAATATATGTATCTCAAGTGAATATCAGAAAATAACTGTTTTTGTTCTTATGTGGGAACATTAATAGCTCTAAAAATAACTATGACACCAAGGTAAGAGATGAAAATGGAAATTTTGTTACGTATTATAGCCCTTGGTTATGTGATAAAAAACATGTGGTACCTTTTTTGACGAGGATAAAAGGAATTAGTATATGGATAATAATTTGAAGCCCCTATCATTGCTTGTATTAATTGATAATAATATAGTTATATTTCAAGGGCCATTACACATTCTCACAGACCGTGATGATTTTAGGCATCCAAAAGAAGTGATTATGTAAGACCCCAAAATATGTTTAATGTTTTAGGAAATATACTATCTAGAATGTATTATTTCCATAAAGAGATTATAATTTCAATTTTTGGGCCACATTATGGGTTTTTTGGGACCTCTAAACATACTTCTAAGTAAAAAAACATCTATTCTAACCCCAAGATCCAGTTCTTTCCCCTAGTACAAACCCACTTTTTTCATCATCTAAGGAAGGTGATGTAATGCATTGTGTGATGGTGTTAGGACCTAAATATCACTTAAAATGGAAGAGGTTAAACAAAAGGGACTTTGTAGGTGACACACCTATTTCAGTTCTATGTAGATCTAAACGAATCATTGAGGCTGCGCATCCATTGGAGCATCTCCCAAAAATTTGTAAAGATACAGGTGATGGTTATGTCCTTGAATTATTAGAGGTATAGAAAATAATGAAATAAATATTCTTTTCATAATGAAGATCCTACGTTGGAACTTCTGTGGGCTTGGAAACCGATGCACAATTGAGAATCTTCTGTATAAGAGCTATAAAAGTCACTCCAACAAGATTTTTTTATTTGACACCATACTTGATTCCAAGGAAATGAGTAATTTGGAAACTAAATCTGGTTTTCATAGGATTTTCCCAATGGTTCATAAAGTCCACTTAGGGGGTTTGTTCCTTCTATATAGAGGTTTCTGATGTCATAATTAAGAAATTTTCTTCAAATCACATTGCTATTATTATCCATTCGTTTGATTCCCCTATAAGGGAATTATTGGGATTCAACAGTTGGCCCATTGAGAGGGTTAAATGATGTTCTTGGGAGCCACTATTCTCTTTGTGAAAAGGGTTTCTTGGGAGCCTTCTCATTGGTAGATACATTAATGAAATTATGTACCAATATGAGAAAAGAGTGGGTGCTAATAGGTAGTCTTTGGTAATGTCAAATTTTCTAAAGGCTGTCCAAAACATGGAGCTGATGGATCTGGGATAATTAGGCTATCCCTTTACATGGGTTTGGGGAATTATTATGAGACCCGTATTGAAGAGAATTTGGATAGGTATATGGGTTTGAATGACTTTGTTAGTCTTTTATTCTCCTTCATGTTTCTCATCTCCCATCCACCTCTTCTTACCTTGCCCTAATCCTCCTTGATTTCATAGATGATGGTGGTAGACCCAACCATGAAAGAACCTTCATATTCGATGGATTTTGGGATATTAAGGAGGATTATGTGGATTTGGTCCACTCAGGGTGGTTGGTAGTGAACTCTATTGTTAATTAGAACCATTCTTAGGTTTCCACTAAGCTAAAGAAGTGGATCTATGAAAAATTCTTCTATCTAGATACCCAATGTGATTTGATTGAAAAGAGGATGAATGTTTTTCTTTACCATACCCCTCAAAATATATTTTATCTAGAATATGAAAAATGGATGATGATATTGATGTAGCGCTCATAGTTAAGGATAGATTTTGGTATATGAAAGCACATTACACTTGAATGAATGGTGGTAAGGCAAAAACACTCAACTTATATTAAAAGTCATCAACGGTGCACCACAAAACCTTATTTATTATCTCACTAATACCAACATAAGGTATTTGTTGAATAAATAAGATATTTTTAATATTTTGATACATTTCTTCTAGGAGATCTACACTACGGGGGATTCATACATCTCATCAGATATTGAAAATTATATTAACATGGTTGTTATGGAGAACTGAAGAATCAAATTGCGTATAAAATTAAAAATTAATAAATTATCTTTGAACTCAATAAAATCCACTCAACTAAGGAACCAAATGAAGATTTTTTTCATGCCTTACCTTTCAAAAATTCTATAGCATTATTGGCATGGATACTTCGAGTCTCATGAAGGATGTCTAGATGGGTAAATCCAATTTTACTTGTATTAACAAAACTATTATTACCATCATTCCAAAATTTAAAAATTTATATTTGCTTGGTGATTTCAGAACCATTTGTCTTCACAACGTTACTTATAAAATCTTCTCTAATATTGTGGTGAATTGACTTTTGATTTGGTTTCCCTCTATTGTTTCTAAGAAAAAGAGTTCCTTTTCCCCCAAGAGACTTATTTTCATCAATTACATTATGGCCCATGAAATTTTCCACCCCATGAAAAAAAATTAAAGCCATGAATGGTGTAATGGCATGGGAAATTGATATGAAAAAAAATCCTATGATAGGGATGAATGGTGGTTCCTATAACTTGAGATGACTAAAATGTGTTTTTTCTAAAAATGGATCGAAACTATTGAGAATTTTATATCTTCTATATCTTTCAATATTCAGATCAATGGTTTCCTTACACTGAGTTTCTACCCATCCATAGTCCTTTACTAGTGGACCCCCTCTCTCCATTCCTCTTTATATTGGTTGATGATGTTTTTTACAATCTTATTTATTTATAAGCTAATTGTATCCTCATACATGGTGTGAAGGTTTTTGGATAAGGGTCCCCCCATATATGACTTTTTTTTGCAGATGATAGCCTTATTTTCTCTAGGGAGACTTTGGGAGAATGAAATCATATTTTACAAATAATATGTATGTATGAGTTTCCTTTGGGACAATCCTTCAATCTCTACAAAATCTGAAATTTATTCCTATTTAGCTGTTCAAAAATCTTAGAAATAGGACCTTTAACTTTCATCTGGAAATTTTTTGGTTTTCAAACATCATAAATACCTCATATTTTCCCACCACTTTTATATGATAAAAAATATAGGGTTTTCTCAAATATTATTGATAGGCTGGCTAAAAAAAATTAATGGTGGTCAGATAAAAGAATATAAAAGTAGGGTAATAAAGTCCTAATCATGCCCATGTCCTAATAAATCTAAACTTATTTTTTTCCCTATTTAGAATACTTGGATTTCTTGTTGACCAAATTCATTTTCTCCAAGAAATGTTTTGGTGGGGTACTATTAATTAGAATTATGAATCTCATTATCTATCATGGGAAAAATTATGTTACCAAAAAGCATGTAATGTTGTGGGTTTTTGGGACATGTGCCGTTATAATAATTCTCTCTTTTATAAATAAGGGTGGTGGATAATCTAAGACACCAAGTCATATTGTGATAGAATCTCACGAGCCAAGTATTTTCCTTATTTGGGATTCATTGGGGAATCCCTCATCCCATGACCAAGCTTACTTTGGAGGAGACTATTGGGAACATGAGATCTGATCCTTAGGATTCTTTAATGAAGGATCATTTATGTGTGTTCATTTAGAATATTTAATATCCTGTGTATTGTTGATAGTGTTGTCTCTTTGGATACACCCAAACTGGCTAAGCAAAGGGAAGATTCTATTGTCCACCATTTACTCAGTGAAAACAGATATGGGTGGTGTAATCAGAATCTAGATGAGTGGTTTAATGATCGAGATAGTTTTATTAAATGGATTATCAATTATTTCATAAATATAGGGCCAAACCACCTCTGGAGTTCTTTAGATATATCCAGTTCTTACTCTATCATACCAGGATATAAGGAAGACCTTAATACAATGATTATGAAGGTGTATGATCTATGGAAACACATTTTGGGAATCTTAATGCTTTCTAAAGTGATGTGTTTTATCCAAAAATATTTCTCAAGGATTCTCCCAAAAAATGATTTCTTTATATTGCTCCATACTTCCAATGATCCCTCCTTCTGGATATGCCTCTCATTAATGGAGTCACCATTGCATGCCATCATATTTTCCCTAGTTTTAGGGAGGTGTAGCGGGAATAGAGTACTGATGTGGATGTGATCCTCCATAGGTTGTCAACTCTGGCAACATTTTTTCTGAAATGGCATACATCACATTATATGGATAAAATGAGCTCCGCATGCTTGATGGAATGGGTTATTTGGCCTAGAAGAAATGGCATCATATTTAATCAGGCGACCATTCCATGCTCTCTATGGATTTATCAGGGAAAACTCTAGTTAAATTCATAGAAATGATATAATATACTCCACAAGTCCACTATTATGCACCATGATTCATGTTAGAAGATACCACCACCTGGGGTTTTAATCATTATCATGGTTTTTTGTTTGTCTAATTAAGACACGTCCAATATCAACATCATTGATATAGACTTCACCATCTCTATTATTGAAACTTTCCATTCATCATTCAATGAAAAATGGTCATCACCAGTGTTAGAAGCCTAAGCATTACTTTCTAACCTTTCTCTTTCTTTGGAGAGAGGCTATAATGCCCTGATATTGTAGTCATAATACCTCCACATTATAGATTTTATCTCCTTTTTGAAGGACACACTCCATCTATTTGGCCTAACATTCTTAAATATTAGTTCTACTCAATTCAACATCCTTGAATTATATTTCCATTTCACTAAAATTTAAGGGAATGGGGGGGGGGGTGAATTTAATGTCATCCTATAGCCTCTATGGTAGTTTTCACATTTAGATGGATGATTTTCCTTGTTATATTTCGTCTCTTGTTTCATCATATTTTTGATCACCTAATTCATGTGTGCCTTTAAAAAAAACTTATTTAAACACACACACACACACACACATTTGAACACAAAATCAAAACCACCATCACAATCCATGAACTTCAAAATTCAACCCTCCATCCACAACTGCGGGTAGAAGACCTCGAGTTTCATTATGAATCTTGTAGATTCATTGGGTAAAACTACTACATGACAACACACCCCCTGCATAGATGACAAATAATTTTTTTTGTAATACTATTAAAAACCGCTTGACCTACGAGCGAAAATCAAACCCCAAACACCAAATAAGTCAAAGGAGTGACCCCCCATATTGTAAGTTTAATATTAACTATATCTAATAAATAATAAATTTTTATAGATATACACCTATTTATATTACAAGTTTTTAAATAACAATATATATATATAAATATAAATATAATCATTTTTGTATTAAATGATGAAAAATAAGCATAATATTATTTTTCAAATATTATATTTAAATATTATAATCAAATAATTCAGAATATATTATCTGAGTAAAAATTTAGATTTTTTTTTCATTTAATTTATGATATATGTGTTTGTATGTACTAATTATTTCTAATACTTTTTTAAAAAATTATTAACTAGAATAATTTTATTTTTCTATGCATCCAATAATATATTTTTCATTTATTTAATTTTAAATCTACTACAGATATACACATTAAAATATTTTAATCTTGTTTAATTAATATTTTTAAATATAATTATTTATATTTCTACAAGAAAGAATAAATTTCTAAATAAAAATACTACTATTTTATACACAATTTCACAAAACACTATTAATAGTAAATTTTGTTAAATTTAATTAACAAAAGAAATTTACACTTAAATAAAAAATAAAATATAGTAAACTTATGTTATTTTCAATATAATAAACTTATATATGAATATATAAATTTTTAAAATTAATTCACTTTCCTAAATTTAGATAATAATATTTTATAAATAATTACTCAAAATAATAGTTATTAATAATTAATAAAATTTAAAATGTAGTATTAACTGTAATTCTTTTTATTTTCATTAAAAAAATATTATTTATATCTATATATCAAATAATATATTTTATATTTATAAAAATTAAAATATGATAAATAATATAACATATATATTAATATATTCAAAAAAGTTAATTATATTTTTTATAAATGATTATTAATAATACTATTTTAATAAAATAATTTTATAGATTCACTTTATTTATCTATGTATCAAATATTATATTATAATTTTTTCTAATTTAAATATATAATATAATATAATATAATATAATATAATATAATATAATATAATATAATATAATATATACATATAAATATATTGAAATATAATTGTTCAAAATTTCAATTAAAAATATATTCATTTTTCTAAAAAATATAATTTCCTTAAATATTAATTATTTTATTATATATATAAAATTTAAATTATGAAACATCATCTTTTTGATTTTATAAATCATTCAATATAAATTGAAGCATACAAAGTACAATAATTCATACATAAATTAAATCATAAAAAGGACATTAATTCATAATTTATACTACCATAAAATATAAATAAATAAATCATAATAAAAAAACAAATAATGAAATTGGAGAACTAATATTTTTGAATAGAAATTTAATTTCTAAAAAGTTGAAAATTAATATTTTAAGAGAATGATTCATTCTAGATTCACTAGAAAATATAATTTTTGAATAACGGTAATGGAGAGTGTGGGAAGGGGGTGGGTGGGAGGCCTCCATTTATAACTTTTTATGGTGGGATGAAAGAATACCATTGATGCCTCTTGTGTATTCATTAGAAAGAAAGTACAAACATGGTTCACACAACATGGTGAAAAATGGAATAATGAACATGGTTCATTCCTCCACTAATTCCTTTTTCAAAATATATAAAACCCTAACACTTTTTAATAAAATAAAACCAATTATAAAAAAAATCTCCGGCCGGTCTGATTCATGAAAGAATAACAATATTTTTAAGATAAAAATAGAAAAGTGATCAAGTATTACTAAAAAATGGGAATATAAAATTGGAATTTGGATGTCATTTCATTTATAGAACTGAGATGAAAAGAAACATTAAGGAGGCCACTATGACCAATATTTATGAAAGGGTTCCTGGAAGTTGTCAAACATTCACTCATAGAAATATACTCTTTTATCAAATATTTATTATCATTTTTGTAAGGGTAACAGAAATCAATTGTGTGTGTGTGTGTTTATTTTAACACAAACCCTAACCCCTATTATAAGCCATGAAATTCCTAGTTTAACCCTCGATCCATGGTTGTGGGTACTAGACCCTAGGTCTCATTTTACAGTCTAGCAGGTTCACTGGGTAAAACTTCTAGATGAATACACAACCCTAAAAATGTGGAAGATTTAATCATTCCAGAATATCATTACAAAAGTCATTAATAACCAATAAGAATCAAACCCTTCAACATCCAAGAATTCAGGAGAGCGATCTACCACTAAGGCACCTCGACATTGGATTTTCAAAAAAATTATATTATTGTATATATAAAATTCATTATATAAATATATATTTGAATCTATAAATATAAAAATATTTTTTTACATATATTTATTTAAATATATTCATACGGTGGTGTTTGGTATCCTAAGAAGCAACAGTTTCACCTTACTCTTTGAAAGACACATTCAAGACTTGATGTACGATAACCATTTTCTAGTTGGGTGAGGGTTATGTTATAGTTATCATAAATTGTATAGGGGGTTGATATTGATATTTAGAAAAAATATTTATATTAAAATATACACACATAAGTTTTCATGTTCCCCCACACACAAACACACAAATATGTTAAATTAAACTCAAATGGTAATAAATCAAGATTAAAAGTCCAAACAAGTTGTTTGAATGCTTCAGTAAGTGGAACAGGGGTGTGGTTCAAATCTAGACTCTATTATAGAAAACATATGTTGGGTGGGTCAGGGATATGATGAAACATTATAGTTTTTGGGAAATTCTAATATAGGATATCAAGACAGTGGGTGGAGTCAATGAAGATGATTAATGTAACACCCTACCTTGGGCCACTTATCAGTTCCCATAAAAGAGTTTTCATGGGACCTTAGGGACACCTCCCTATATTCTAGAGGTTTCTGACTTGTAGTGATAACCTAATCCACACAATGGGAAGACTACACCCTCAACTCAGAGTCACAAAATAGTGTAAAAAATAATTAAAACATCTACAACACATGATCAGAGTACACATAAATAAAAAAATAGAGTGTTATATAAAATGCCCCATGTAGATGCATGCATGTTTACATAAAATGATAGATTATTGGTCTGATATGAAATAGAACATTAAACAAAACCCAACACAAAAACAGTGGCCTTACTACCACCTTGGGCTTCACACACCCAATTTCCATATACATGCAAGCTATGCCAACTCAATCCACAACAAACACTAGCTTTATTACCACCCCGAGATTCACACACCCTATCTCCACATATGTGCAGGCTATGCCAACTCAATCTATAACATGTCCCATGCTCAAAATGAAATAATAAATAACATCTACAAGTGCACCGAGGTTCCCCTAATATATTCCATCTTGTACATGTCTTCAAGTTGAATAAATAAACATGAAACCCAAGAACTGTAGATACCGTGTGCTTACCATTCCACCTTGACTCCCTCACCATCAAATAACTTTGTGATAACCAAGACAACATGAAACCCAATCATACCAACATCAACACTATTCCACAATTCACCTCATGATATTATCAATTCACTAAAACGATCCACACCCTATAACTAAATGCATAGGGTAGGTTGGATCCCAAAACCTTGACGCACTACCCCTTGAAAATAAGAATAGTCACACATTCATATCACAACCCACTAACTAATCACTTTAGGATGGGTCAATCAGGATCATCACATCACCCCACAACCCAACACCTAGGGTAGTCCTTGACCCAAGATATAACAAACCAACTTAGATTACCAAAACAACATGTATCCTAAATGGGTCCTGATATGGCCTGAATGGCATTACTGTTCACTATGAGGTGGCGAAAAGAACCTGAGCATCAAGAACTACATTTGGGAACGATTTATTAACAAAGAACATGAATAATTTCAACGAATAAATGGAGCATTTTAGTATGAAAAAACATGAATATAGAGTATAGGTATAAATATAAGGAAAAAAAGTTTTAATAAATAAAAAACAACCAATGTACTAAAAAGTGACCAAAATGAACTTCGTGTGACATGATGCCACCACCAGACACTCACACACAACTAACAATAAAACCCGTAACCTTTCCCTTAACTTCACCATATATAACATGTTCTAAATACATTGAAATTTGTATGTAGGGTGTGATACAAATATCTCATTGGGATCCAACCAAGTATTTATTAGGCATAATTTATAAAAAAAACCAATTATGCACAAATAAATAAATCAAGGCATGATATACTATTTTATATAAATCATTAAATAAACACCCTATTAACAAAATAAAAAATCATGATAAGAAATATTTATCAAAATCATTTCAGTTCACACACTAATAAAAAATTTCAAATATTACCAATTAAAAAAAACATGACCATATATACAATGAACATCATGTCCAAAAGGAACCTCCTTTCTTTATAGTGTTAGTAAGCCACCTAGTGTGCATATTACAATAATGTATTAAACCATTTTTAACTGGCTTGGAGAAATAGACTAAGATTTTTCTTTGTTTTGATATATTTTTTTATCTTTAGTGGGTCAAGAAAATTTAATAGAAGACGAATCAATTTGAATTTTTGAAGTTTTAAATCTATGGTTAATGAATTTTCATTAAATAAAATTTGTTTACACAGTGTGAGATAAGAAGAATGAAGTTTTCACTGAAATCATATTGGTTTGGTTAAGAATGGTTCAAGGGGTTTAATAGGGCCATATAGATGATGATTTTTCTTGTAAATCATTTTTGGACTGACAATTTTGAAGAAACATTGTAATGATATAAATTATGATATTGATATTTTTTATTCTATCAAGTGGTTTTGTATCTAGTTTAAACTAAGGAATTTTGAGAAGAATTTAGAATATTTAAGGAGACTATATTTTACTCTATAATACTTGAGAAGATTTGAGAAGAGTTTGGATTAAATTAAAATGATTTTTAAATTCATAGTCATAAAATTTGAGTGAGTACGAAAAAGAAATTGGTTTCCCTCCCTTTCATTTTTAGTGATCCTATAAATATATGTGTAAATTATATTTTTACTTGTAACTATTTAGAGAGACAAATGGATGGAACACTAAGAAGTATTGTGTTATAGGATAATTTTTTAAACCGATTTTATTTTCATGTTAAAGAATGTTTTTTGGATAAAGAGTTTTGATTGGATGATCTTAACGAGGTAAGATGGACTATCAGATAGAGAGAGTCATACTGAGTGTATTGGTCTATAATTTTTTTAGTAGAAGTTTGAGAGGAAAAATTTTCATAAATAAGAAGATTAAAAATTATTTGAGGATGCCCAAGTTGAGAAATAATGCATCAGACTAGGGATATCAGATAGAGTTCATCAAACGAAGAACATTAGAGACAAGCACATTGGACAAGGTTTATGAACATACCTTTGTATAGAAGAATGTTTCAACGTTATTTACTCTTAGGTTGTGGCTCAAATTTTGAAATAAGAATTTGTAAACTGATGGGAGTCAATATAATATTCCCTATGAGGATATAGAAGGCGTCTAATGGGAGTTAACACAAGTTTTATTCACTTTTTTATAATAGTGAATTTCCGTATACCCAATGGAGTGGATATGACAAGGATGTAGGTTCTTACACTGAGGATGAAACTTATAATTTTTTTCCTCATTTATCTTTTATCTATGCATATATTTGATTTTATTAAAAATTTATTTGGAAGAAAATCTCACAAGTTGTAGGGGATAAGTTTCATAATGTTGAAATTTTAAAAAGGAAAAAACTTATTCAATATTTCCTTCTCTATGATTCAATGACCCTTAGAAACTTCATGTGGTATCAGTGAAAGTTTTCCCTATTTAATAACTATAATGGATAATATCAATTCTTTCAATAGTAGATTAATCCCTAATTTTATGGAAAATAATATTATGGATGAAAAAAAGAGTGATTCCCTAACTCATGTCACTTGGAATAGATGTTTTTGTTGTTGCTAAAATTGGGTTCCACTAATTTAGAAAGATTACCCTATGACATTTGATGACAAGATAAACATGTAATTTGATGGAAAAGATAGAAATGGTATTATAATGTCTCTACCATAATATTTTTATATAAAGGTGATGGGTCTCAAAACAAAAAATATTATATTAGACATGGTTGGAATTATTTTCAAAGAAAATTTTAATGTGAAGGAATCAAAGATAGAAATATGACATAAAAAATTTGAATACATAGAAATGACAGATGAAGAAACTATTCATGAGTACTTAACCAGAGTAAATGAAGTTGTTTGAAATACAAGAGGACTTAGAGATGTCATGGAAGATGCTATAATTGTTAAGAAAATAATGAGGAAATTTCTAGACAGGGTTGATTCAAAAATATCTTAATTTGAATATAGAAAAGATTTATATCATGATTAATTTTCTAACATTCTTATTTCCTATAAAGTAAGAAAATATCCATAATTCAAAAAATAAGATGAAAGATGAAATGGATTTTTGTGACACCTTGAGTCATTATAGACCTTTTTTTTCGAATAAATTAAATTTTCATTTCTTTTATTTAGGGGACTAAGTCAAGAATTTCTTTCACAGAGATCCAACATTGTGTACATTACATGGCACCAAATCATTATATTTTAGAATAAAATCCAACTTGGTGTATGTTACACACAACACCGACTCAGTGTATGATACACAGAACATCGACCTAGAATATGTTACACACAACACCAAGGTTTCTACGAAACATCATTTTATTATTAAAATTATCTAAATGAGATAACTATAACATTTCCATTAAAATTAGTTATATGAATAGTAATTACTTATTTTAAAACATTTTTTTTATAATTTATTTATATTGATAAAAAATATTGATAATGAAAGATATGATTTTTGGTAAAGTCCTTTTATGTTTAAAAAATACCATTTTCTCAAATGAACCACTTCTAATAATAAATTTAATTTTAGACACATTTTGGAAACTAAATTTGTTAAAATAAAATTTATATTTAAATTTTTAATTTCTAAATTATCTAAGGAAAATTTTTTAGGCTTCTTCAGAGAAACATGATTTTTTGATGAATAGTGAAAACACTATTTTTTAGTCAGAAACTCCTTTTTCGTTTAAATAAATTTTAATGTTAAATTTTATTTTTATTTTTTTTGAACTTCTCATTAGAAAAATTATACATATATTTAAACAAATTATGTCATTATAATAAATTTCACTTTGAAATTTATTATAAAAAAGTAATAAAATTTTGAGCTTCTTTATACTTTAAAGACCTATTATTTTGTCCCATCTGTAGGATTAGCATTAATCTTAAATTTTACACATCTAGGAATTTAATTTTGAAAAATAAACATACAATATTTTAATTAGTATAATGTTTTGAGTCTAATTATATTGTGTTGATTTTTCACCAATATGATCAGTAAAAGTGATTAAAATTAATCACAGTGATTAGCGTCAAATTAAACTTAATTAGGGACTATTATTTAATCATAGAGACCCAAATGACCTAGAAACATATCCAAAACCAATTTTATGGAAATTATTAGGCCAAAAACCTTTATTTATTTATATATGTTGATCTTTTTATGACTTCTTTTAGGTAAGAACATGTGTACACCTAACTTCTTTTAAAAAATTCAAAGTGAGTCATTTTCCTTCCATATAAAAGGCCACCACATCTCCTACTTCATCACCACTATAAAACCTATTAATTTCACCAAATATCTACCCAATACACTTCAAAAAAAATCCTAACTTCCTCATATAATACTTTCCTTTGGGGGAAGGAAATCCAAGGAAGGCTTTTGGCACAAACTGAAAGGACTTACCCGATTAAGAGGTAAATTCTTCTCTCAAGTCCTTTATTTTATTTTATTTTATTTATACACCCCGTCGAATTAATTTTTCCATGATTGTATAAAAAATAGTATAATAAATATACTAGTATGTTTTTATTCTATTTTTTCAACTGACACTTACACACACCTCCATATAATGGATAACAAACATACTGTTTATGTGTTCGGCGTACTATGACCTCACTAAATGACGATTGATTAATTTTACTTTCTGGATCTCGTAGTGGAAATTATGATGGAAACTATTTCTATATATTTTATATGTTATATTTGTTATTTCATTATTTTTATGTATTCATTTTACAAAAAATATCTTTTTTTTTCTTTTCATTGGGTCTTAATATGATAATTTCGTTTGAGGAAGTGTGGACTACCACCCCCTCAAAGCGATATGGTTCATTCATACACTAAATGGAATGTATTAAGGATGGGTTTAGTGATTTTATAGGATATATATTATATAATAGAGATAATTTAATAAATATATACATATATACATATATTTCATTTTCTTTCTTCCTTTCAATACGATAATAAAAATGGAAAAAATGATTATTCGTACGTACGAATTACCATCTCCATAAACAGTGTAGTCCATTTTATACTTATATATTCAATGGATTATTATAATACAATTATACTGGAAATAAATTCTATTTATATCAAGGTTTAAATTCTGGAATCATGATATAATTATAAGTACCAATGATATAACAAATCAAGAAACATGCAATGAACAAAGCGAAGGTTATCTAAAGAAAAACCTTAACATAGGATTGTTAACAAGCGGGTAATATAATCTCATAATCAGACCATATATGGTATTATATGTAGTAATATGGTCATTTCAAATATGTATAATAAATTTATATTTATTATACATGTGTTTTTAATGAGTGCAATGAGAGTCAAGACACAAGGTAAAGTGATTCCATCTCACTTTTTATTTTCGTGAGATACAAGCTATATTCACCACGCATTACTTTTGTGTGGTGTTTATAATTCCAATGATTGTATTCTATATATCATATATATAAATTTATGGGTATTCACATATCCATTTTATGATCCTTCTTTTATGGGGCTTAATTTTCAAAATTTTCCAAATCCGTAAAATAGTTTTGTCTCAATTTTCCTTCATTAAGACTCATCTTTTGTTATGTACATATATTATATTTTTAGGTTTATATAATTAAACTTCATGTAATTTATATTTCTTACATGGAGAGTATGATCTCAAATTACCAAGTTATAAGAGTTTATTGAGAAAATCTCGTTATTGTTTTCCAGATAGTTTGTTTTACACTTACTTTGATTAAATATTATGATCCATATATCAAGAACACTCATTATTTTCCTTCTCATCTATATTTTCATGATATCCTCATGTATTAGTACCATTTTCTACTCTTTGGTACTTAATATAAATTTTTAAGTAAAATTTGACCGTCTCTCTCTGGCCATAAATCTATTGTATTCAAAAAACCATGTTTTATAAAATGTTTTAAAAAGATATTTGAAGCCCATTTCTCAAGAGATGTTTTCAAAAGATATTTCAATTTTTTTCCTTTTTAAGTTAACATCTATTGGTGTTACTCATGCATTTTTTGGGGAAAATATGAAATGATTCCATTCATTTTATTACTTTTAATAGATTATTTTTTGAGGTAATTATGTTAATGAAACTCATTTTTTCATGGGTTATATGTTTTTGAAACCTTCTTTTTTTCATGAGTTAAGATTTTTATAAAATTATTGTGAAAACTATATCTTTTTACAAAGTTTAGGATATGATTACATGTTTATGATACCCATTTCATTTAATGGGTTATGATGTGATTATTTATGATCTTTTTGAACATGTATGTCTGATTTCATTATGAGATGGTTGGGACCTATATCTCCCTCCAATGAATTGGGTAAAGATTAATATCTCATAAGATAGACTAATATAGTCTTGGGAATAAACCTTGACTACTAAGATTTCTATGGGAGCGAACCATGATTACCAAGCTGGTATTAGGAGTGAACTCATGCTACCAATATGGCCATGTGAGTAATCCATTACTAACAATATGGTATGGGGAGTGAACCTACACTACCAATATGGTCATGGATGTGATGACTTGGCTATTATAGAAATCAATTTATATTCTTATGTGTCTTCCAGAATTCAATTTTTATGACTATGTTATTCTTTCACGGCTTATGTTCTTTATTTACTTATGATTAATGTCTTATGAACTACGAATCCTTATGCCATGATTCATGTTTGTGATCTTTTATATGAAGGAAATGATCTCTTATTTTCCTGATCACACTCTCATACCATTATGCTCATGATTATTCTTACATGTCTCCCTTGGTTACCCTTACCGATCATCTAAGATCACCCCTTTTTATGTTTCCTTTAGCCCAAGATATGAAGATAGGTATTATGTTCTATGTGTCTAAGAAGGGTTCTAGTCATTAATAATCTAGTGCGAGATAATGTAGCTTTCTTATGTACAAGTGTTTATGATTCCATGTTTCTAAAGGCACTATAATAGTAAGATCTCCATGCATCTGTTTGTGTAATATTTTATGTATTCCAAAAATTTTATGTAATTTTAATGTATTTAAATACTAGGATTCTATAGTTTTGAAGCTATGATAAAGATGAAAATTCAAGATGTTTAAGATGTTGATCCTTATGATTCTGAAGATAAGGAGGACCATGAGTTCAATGAAAAAATAATGCCTCTTATCTTCAAGAACTATCTAAGGGGAATAGAAAATTGTGAAGGAAAAACTCCTCTAATTTTTTTGAGTGTGGGGGATCCAAAAATTTTACTATTAATTTACCCAAAATGAAAATTGGTGAATATAAAGATCATTCTGAAGAAAAACCTCAGTGGAATATGTTTGATAAAAGTTAGAAGAAATAATGTAAGTAAACTGATGGAAATAAGATGTTGTATATAAATAGAGCAATAATATTGATTTTTGATCATGATGAATCATATCAAATTGAGAGGATGTGACATGCACATTTTACAGAACATTACAAAACTACTCTTCCCTGACTACAAAGTGAATCTATAAAAAAAGCCCTATTAAGATCCAGTCAAACATTTCTTCCTTTAGAGGCTGAAAAGGAAACATTATACTAAGAGAATCAACCCCACGTTACCCTTAAAAGGTGTATAAGAAATATTAAAGTCAAATGACTGCAAGTAATTGACCCAACATCTTTTCTATAGGTTTATGAATTTTTGAGAAATTATATAACAGAAAATTTTGTGGTCATATTATATGAAATAATATTCCCCCAAAAAATAATGAACCCAATTTTTTAGGGCATGCAACACCTTAGAAATATCCAAATAAATGGTGGGATAATTATTCTTGTGAGGTCGAAGATGATGTGATTCATAATACACTACATGATCTAACAATATTAGGACACATCACAAACCTAAACCCGAAGAATTATATTAAAAAAGGTAGCCCTATATAGTCTCAGGTAAATTCATAATCAATGATGAGGAAAAATGATTCATTATATCATCAATGGATTCCTGAAACATCAAATACTATAAAAACCTCAATTCCTTTTGGGTGAGAGCATTCAAGGGAGATGCAAGCTTCGAGATTTCCTTAAAAACCACCGATAATATCTTGTAAAGCCTAATAAGCTTTGTATCTCAGATATGTTCTACGATTCATCCTATGAAATGAAAAAAATTATATATGTAGGATCAAATGAGAGTCCACATTTGGAGATTACATGTCCTAGGAATTTTACTTCAGGGATCTAGAGTTTTCACTTTTAAGATTCATCATTAATGTGGTGATCCCTCAAAATTCCCAAATAATGTCTCACATGGAAGGCATGATATTTTTAAGTCTTAGAGTACATTCATATTTGATCCATGAACACTATAATAATATTTTCAAAAAACTAATGGAATATTAATTCCATCAACACCATAAATACAATAGTAGTATTGGAAAAGCCAAAAGGCATGGAAAGGAACTAAAAATGGTTATACCTTCTCCTGAAGGAAGTTTAAAGAATATTTGAATATTTGATTATAAGTTGACGGTAAAAAATTTTTGATTAGTTTTTGAATTCCACCTTTCCCCTTTTGACTAGTTGAATAAATAATCAACATGTGAGGAGGGATATTTTTTCTTGATCATTACTCGATTGAAATTCTAACAATTGACACAAAGGTGAAGAATCCAATTATATGTTACATAAAAAGAATAATGGCCACCCAAGGTGACACAATTTAGTGTACAAATCCATTGGACCCAAAATAAACTAACTGGAGTTTCATCACCTTGAACTCATTTATGGCCATGCGGGAAGAGAACATCGACAAAAGCTAATTTTTGGGTATTAAGTCAATCAGGAACTACACCACCCACTCTGGGGGAACACGTGAGAAGTTTTTCAGAAACGATTATGGGAAATCATTAAATATTTCAGGAAGTCTACCACAAATATATTACTATTCAAAAAATACTATAGAAAAAAATTATAAGATTGTGAAAAAACTCCCTACTCGACTGGAATATGGATCCCATTCTCCCTAAACACATGAGATATCCCATAAAAATGGTGAATAAAAACAACTAATTATAACAATATATCTGATCATTTTGAGTGATCAATCAATCCATCCTAATAATCAAATCAAAGCGGTGAAATTATATAACTAATAAATTCAATACCATCTTTACAATGATAATAAAGAATGATAATGAGGGACAAAGAAACCCAGAGTCCCTCTTCTTTCCAAGAGGTCTCCCCAATTCCATAATATATTCCATGAGTTCCATTGGATATTTTAGATTATCAACAACATGAGTTGAAAAAAACGAATAATAGGAACGTGTATAAAATAGAGTAGTTACTAATGTAGAAGAAATAGAAATGATACCTATCATGATCACATGTCCTAGATAAACTTATACTGGAATGCCCTTAAATGTTTGAAACTAATTCATTTCAGAGGCCTGTACATGAACCCCAATATGTTTTAAAGCATATGGCTACACTATAGATCCTCTAGTAACTAATGAGGATATATTAGTGCGAGGAATATATATATTTGAACAAAACTTTTTTCAAATGGCCATGATGCCCACATGACTTGCATACCTTATAAGGAATCGAGAAAAAGCATTTCATGTATCCTGTGTTAACACAACAATATCATATCAATCCATTTTACACTAATGATGGGGTATGAAGAGACCTATGATAATCAGAACCATTTTTCTCGATTCAAAAATCATTTTTCTTCCTTTTACCCTTAAAATAACCACTTGAGATGCCACCATAGGAAAGAGAAACTATGGTCAATACTATCTTACCTTCCAGGGGAAGCTATACCATCAAGGCCCTATCCACTACTTCACAACTGGTGGTTAGCATCAATATAATGACCTGAAAATATATATCTTCTTAAATATCCACATGTAATATCTTAGACTTAATATTCTGATGAGACAAAATCTTTGATTGAATCATCGAGAGATATTGGAAATGATTATCATAATCCATCATAGAATTATCTCATTTCTTAAGGATGAGAAAATCCATGGATTTTTCCATGGTCAGGTTTTTCAAGAATAACTTCTTGGTGAAAATTTCCCTGAATTCCTTACACTCCAAGACATCATTCTTCTTATACCGGAAAATTGAGTCCCAACACAGTCTACGTGTACCTCATATCTTAAATATTATCCATGTTACCTAGACTAAGTTAGGTTTCCCTAAAAATTTGAAAATAATCTCATGATTTCCCAGCTAATACTTTAACTATTTAGGATCATACATCCCTTTGATGGATTATGTCTTTTGGAGATAAAATTTATGAGTAGGAGTCATGTCCTCATCCCTTAGACTTTCAACCTCTCTAACTTGAACCGAGGTAAGTGCCACACCTTGGTCTATAGCTCAAACAATGTGCACTGCCAATTTTATTAGTTCATGATATACTATAAGTTTTTCCTATCATGGTTCATTGAGAACACCCTTCAGAGGAATCACTGGTATTCTTTTGCGAGGGATGATATTATACATCAACAGACATAGAGGTATACTAATATAAGATACACGAATAAATTCCCATTTAATATATCATAAAATAACTATAAATACCATGAAAATAGAACGAAAAATATTAGGATTTAAACTCTCAGAATCCTGAAAAATCAACTCCAAAAAACATGTAAAAACTCAAGGATTATCACGATGAGAAATGGTAGGAAGCTCACTGAAAACATTCCCATTAATTTTTCATATTCCCATCTCACATAAACCAATACATCCTAAATATTCACATTGACAGTGAAAAATAAAATCCTGACCTTTGATACCAATTATTCATGAACCAACCCAAATTACCCAAAAAATGTGTAACTTGAATGGGTTGTAACATGTCCCAAAGGGTGTTACCAATCCCCACGGGCATGAGACAGGTGTCTAGGAATCAAGGACTAACTTTGTGAATTATTTAATTATAAATAACATATGTTGTGTCCATGAATAAACATAATATGTTGATGTGAAAATAATAATACAATAACAGATTGGTACAATCATTAGGAAAAAAATGTGAAAATACATAAAAACAAAATAAGTACTTAAAAGATGAAAATATAAACTCCACATGAAATGATTTCATCTCTAGAATCTCCCCCCCTACTAAAAAATAAACCCATTTCCTCCCCATGATTCCTTTCTCTTACCAACATCAAATATAACAATATCTACATAAACTCAATGGTGTATGTAGGGTGTTAGTAAAAGCTCCAAGTGGGATCCCACCATGTTTTTTGCAAGAAAAATTTATAAAATAAAACAATTATTATCAAATAAAAAAATTCAAAGAATGTGATATATTTTTCCATATATCATGGAATAAATACCACTTTTCACAAAACTAAAATCACGATAAAAAATAGGTTTCCAAATAATTTCAGTAGACACACCAATAAATAATTTCAAGAAAAACTAATTAACAATGTAAGACTATATATATAGTTATTTTTATGTCAATGAGGGTCCTCTTTACATCATAGTGATTATTGGGCCACTGGGTGTGCACATTACCCTAGAAGAATAGGTCTAGGGGGAAAGACAACACTCCTCAAAGTGACTCTATTCCAAAACATTAGAAAAATAGTGCACACATTTCCATAATAGAAAAATTATTATGGGGGGAGATTTTATCCCCAAGGATGGATCCCTACCTAATCATTGATCAATTTCTATTTTATCACAAAAATACCAATGAAGGTAATTTTATCTTTGAAACCACACAAAGACATAAATTAAAATAGTTTCTATTAAAAAACCTAGGGGAGATTGCATTTTTAAATTCATATTCAAAACCAACATTTTTTATGAAAACCATATTAATCCAGTTTAGCGAAATTTGGAAATAAATTTAGAAGATAAAGGAATAAAGTTCCACAAAATAAAGATAAGATAGAAAACCACTTACCTTAGAACACTTGTAATAACTATTCCCATGAGAAATTGATATACCAAGGTGATTTGATGGACTTAGAAATCAATAAGTTATCCCAGAATATGAACTCTAAATAATAAATCTTCAAATTGACATGATCTAGAACTAATAAGTCTGAACAAAACACTCACCACTCCAATTCTCGATCAACACACTGTGAGGATTCCAAATCCTACTAATGTACCCTATTTTGATAAAAAATATTAAAAAAATTATTATTCAAAACCCAGATCAATATTTACCACTGTTGAAAAAACCAAGCCACTGAGAGATAAATGGGGAATTGGTTAGAAAAATGATATATATTCCAAGATCAAAGATAAACTCACCAATAGAGGTAAATGGGTTTTATGAGAACTTTGAGCCACCATGGGAATTTAATTGAGAGAGATTAGAACACACTAAGAGAGAATCCAAATATAATGGGATGAATTAGGGTGTTCGTGTAATGATAATCACTACTGAAACTAGGAATATGTTATTCCCATAGTGTGGTTGTGATATATATTATATCCTATATGTTTTGTGATTTCATTTTCTAGATCATCCATGTTGGTTAAGGAAACTGTCACCCAGTGGAATTTGGTAGGGTGTTTTTCCAAATATCCCGGCAGTGAGGATAGATGGATGAATACCCCATCCATCCCCACTCGGTTCACATAGTATTATTATGTACTATTATTCCTAGTGGTAAGTTTTCCCCATATATGTTTGTAGCAGGTTGTAATCGATTCTAGTTATTTCACACATGTGTATCACTAGATATAGTATCCAAATGATTATTATAGGAATGACGTGTATAGGTTGTGATGGATTGTGATACCTTACTTGATGTATGGGCTGTGATGGATTGAGGTATAATACCCAAAGTATGATACACATCATATAGGTTGTGGTGGATCTAATGAACTACTTAGTTACTATATGAAGATGTGATATGGGATGATAAGATAATGTGATGCACGCAACACATGTTGTTATACATATACCAAGTGTTTATGGGTAGGATTACTTTTAGATAGGCATGGATTATAATGTATGACATTGGGGTAGAGTATAAAAATAGTAAATAATTAGTTGTGGGGTAAGATTATTATTTAATTACCACAATATTGGATGTCTTGTATTCAATACTTGGTGAGATATTGCTAGGGTGAGGTTGGGAACTTAGTATACCTATTTTGGTGGCATGCTAGCTTCACTTTTGGCTCACATGGATTTAGTATTCTTTGATTTTATTTTGTATGATAGGATACATGGAGGATCCTATTGACTATACTGTTATTATATACTAATGTATTTATAAATTATTTTTTAGTTTATTAGGGGAAGGTTGGAGATAAAACTGTATATTACAATTTTATGGGTTTACAAAATGTGATTGTGTATTGTGGTCGATTCTATGTTTTTATTTGGGTAGTTGTAGTTCCTTTTTAGTTTTATTAGTATTGTATGATACTAAATATATTATTTTAGGACATATTTTATCTATCTGATCAGGATTTTATTGACGAATATTTGTTATCTCTCTCTTCCACATGATGTTTTAGAGGGAAATGAATCTCATTTTATATTCATTATACCCTCAGTGCTAGTCGCTAACGCTGGCCATACTGGAGGTGGGACACATATTTCATTATCTATCTTCCTTCATTTATAGAATTGAAGGGGTACCTTTCAGGGGAGGGAGATGTGAAAATTTTCATCATCAAATATATTTTATCAATTATGTAATTTTGTTGAACAAAGTGAATAAGATCCTAAATGGTAGTTTCACACCAAATAAATACTTATCCAAAACAGTGGGAAAAAATAAATAAATCTAAATGTTATTTTATTTAGAATAAGTGTTAAAAGTAATTATAATTAATGAAAATACATAAAATGATTTTCATTAATGAATAATCATAATCATTAATCCATATTTATTGTCATTAGTTTTAATTATTTTTTAGCCATATACCTCATGTTAGCATATTATTTTTAATAATTTTTTGAAATTTTCAAAAACATATATTTTTTAATAATAAAACTTTATGATTATTTTTTAAAATAAAAACTATTATTTTTCCATCCACTACACATACACTCCATTTTTTAGATTACTAGGTTAACACATTTTGTAAAAATATCTCCAAATCATATACTTTTATATAGTTATTCTTAGATAGAACAACCAATGATGAAATTTTCAGGTATCAACTTAGTATTTTTCTTATTTTTTTATACATACAAGGAAATAAGAACCACAGTCGAACATAAAAAAATATTCATATTTTTCATTTTTAAATAAGTTTTAAAATAGTTGTTTACATGTTTTAAAATTTAACTCAAACAAAAAATTCTCATAAGGAAAATTTTTATGAATTATCAGATTTCATCATTTTAAAACTTCAATCATTAGGAAACTTCTTTGTCAAAATTTGGTGATTTTATACCTTTAATAAAAAATATTATTTTTTACAGGATATTATTCAATTTTTTTATCATAATGAATTTATGTCTTTTTTTTTATTAACAAGATTAAATAACTATTAGTGCATTTAGAGAATTTTAGTTTCTATTGTTTTAAGAGATATGGTGACTGAGTTGTTTATTATCTTGTGCAATTTTTTGGACATGAAAAGTTTTTGGTTGATATTTCCCTACTTCATTTCAAGGTTTTTTATTGAAGTATATTTTCCATTTTGGTTAAAAAGTAGTGATTTTGTCCATATTTATCCGAACACAATTGAATTGTCTTTCATAATGAAAAACAAATTTCATACAAAATTCATATTCTCCTAAGGTTTTTTAATTTTTAAAAAAATTTAATTTCAAAAGACAAAATATAGTTTCCATTCTTTCCACAATCCAAGTTAAAAATATTCTTTCTTATTATTATACAATCCAATAAAATTATAAATTTTTTTGAGAGGCTTATAAAATTCATCAATGAAACACTATAAAAACCCTAACAATCAATAAAATAAATCTCATTCATCGTAATGTATATTACACAACAACAAATCAATCTTGTTCGATGTAAAAATATCTATTATAACCATTTCAACATTATATTATATCATTCTTTTAGTGTATATATTTTGATGTAAAATATAAAAAGGCCATATATTTGGAAAATAATAAAAATGTTACACATAAGAAAATTAATTATATAAAATAAAGTTTAATTTTAATAATAATAATAAATTAAAATATTTTTAATTTAACTAATTTTAAATACATTAAATTTAAAATTTTTAATTGATTATGAACTTAATGTCACTAAAGAAATTTAATTTTATTATTAGAAAAATTCATATATATATATATATATATATAAACATATAATTATAGTTATAAGTCTTTTAAAATTAACAATAAATTTTTTAATACTTTTTGGAGTAACTATTAAATTGTTTACAATGTTTTCATAACATTTACAAAGTAAATTGAATTTATAGGAAAAAATATTTTAATTTAGTTTATTGAACAAATTATGGGCCTTACGTGACATTAATTTTAAAAAAAATTCCTTAACACAAATTAATTTCAAGAATTTTAAAAATTAAGGATCTTAAATGATTATATTTTTCAAATTTGGTGTCCTTAACAAGAATTAATGTTAAAATAAAAAATATTCCAAATTTTTTCAAATTAGTGGCCCTTGTGTGGGATTAAGTTTTTTGTACTGTACATTGTTATCATTTTTCAATATTCAAAGAAGTACAGTCAGATTTATATGTGGATAAGATAAGAATAATCCTCTCATATATTGAGGAAAAACCCACATTTTTATTAAATTAAAAAAATATATCTCTTAAGAAATACATATTGGTAACAAATGTCAATTATTAAACAAAGAATATGTATTGCAATTTTTTTTCATATTCACCAAATTTAAATATATATATATATATATTCTTACATCAAAATACTTTAACATCAAATTGAAATAGCATTAAAATAAAAATGGAAAAATAATTTTCTTAGATGATAGGTTGGCCATCATATATCAAGATGAGTAAGCTTAAATATATGTTTATTTTCTTATGTAATAATTATAATCCCTAAATTTTTTGGAATATTATATTTAGTTAAGATTTTTTCCATAAATATGGCGAATTATACTGTAGTTCCGTTGAACCTTGAACCATTAATACCCCTATTGGTTAGAAAAAAACCATCTCACATGTGGGTGTTTGTATAATTTACCAATATATATATTTTTAGGGGAAAAACATGTCACTTCCATTCGAGGAACAAAATAAATTCTCTATTATATCTAATATATCAACACATTCAAGAAATCATCCACAGTCAAGTAAAAAAATTAATTTTTAATAAGGACTTAAAATTAACAAAAATTAAAAAAATGATCAAAATTTTATAATAATTTCAATTGATAAAATAAAATTGATGAAATAATATGATCCAAATAGGGTTTGTGTGCATATATTAGATATTAAATTCCATGTACATATACCGTTCCTCAGAATTAGAACACTATATGTCCCTTCGATAGGTAGTAGGTTCAGTATGCATGAACATTAATTAGTCATCATTAGCTATGATAAAACCATATCTCTAGGGATCCTATTGAATACCACAAGACCTTAAATGTTCATATGTTTCTTTAGTCATTTCTTCCAATATGACCATTTTAAAAACTTGATAAACCTCCATCTCATGAACACATCATGTTTACATGTTTTGAACTTCTTCAAGTTCAACTTACCTTACACTAACTACTTGATCCATGTCTTTTCTATCAAGGAAATTACCATCTCGGTCCACAAAAACGTTTTCTTCAATTGTAGTATAGAAATAATATCCATTTGGTCCATTTTGATAACCAATAAATAAGAATTTTTCTAATTTGGATCATATCATTTAAGAATAAAATCATTGTATAGGTTCTTTTCAACCCCAAATACTCATAAAATACAAAATTAGACGTTTCCCTATCTATATATCATATTTTTTATGGTTTATTTATATGTAATGAAATTTAGTAAGAATGAAAAAAATATTTGAAAGATATATTTAGAATGTAATATGAATACCACACTAATTAATCATCAATAATACTTTGCCCAAAAATGTATGATTCATCATCTCATACACATTATTCCAATGGGGTGTTACCAGAGGAATGAATTTTAGAATGAATCCACAATATATTAGAATCTCAGATAATTCATGGCTCAAGTATCCCCCACCCCGATTTGATTATAAGACCCAAATAATATTTCCCCATTAATTTTTATCACATTTAGATAATCTTTGAAATTTTCAAAAGTTTCATACTTGAGTCTCATTAGAGACGTAAGTCTATATTAATTAAAATCATAATTAAAAGTAATGAATTATCAAAAACGACAAATTTCTTGAGTACTTATTGGTCTATAAGCATCACTATATATGATATCCAATAGTCCACTTTCCCTTTCAGCTTTTTCCACTAAAAGGTTCTTTAGTCATCATTCCTAGTAAATAAGATTCACAATTAAAAAATTCTTCACAATAAAATGGTTCCAATAGTATGTCTCCATGGAGTCTATAGATGTGTTTCTTGTTTATATATCCATGGTGATAATTCCAATGATAAGTGGTGTTATAATCTAGCCTGACCTTCATATTTTTAATGTTGTAAATAGGATTATCCATATATAGAATATATAATTCATTTATCATATTCTTAATTTCCTAAAACATTTCATTCATATATATAGAATAGTATTTTTCTTAATAGAGAAAAAAATATCTCCTTGTAAAAAAAATATATAGAAATAAAATTTATAATGACCCAAACTTTTTGAATGATAAAATTTTCCTAAAAATGCATGTTATATAGTTTTGTACACAACAAAAACTATATCCCTTTACTAATGAAGCGAGTATAATTGAAATGTTACCATTTAGTATCAACTGTTATATGTCCACTAGTCAATTATTATTGTTGGTCGATATGACCATTGGAAACAATACTCTTAAAAATAATTTTAATGTTATAGTTAGTATAATAAATAGAAATTATAATGGTTAATTAATGCAGAAAGAAGTGTGGATGACCTCATCCAGTAGAGTCATGCCGTACAAAGCCCAATTTTTAAAACATGGGTGGGAGGTAGCATCTTTGGGCTTTACTATTGACCAATACCAAGATGTTCTTCAATATGTTAAGCTAGATTGAAATCGCTAATGAGAGAAGTTCAACTTAGTGGAGATTACCACTCGGGAAATGTTAGCTGATCCACCCCATGAGTCTATCACTATCGCAAACCATGCCCATAAGTTGTATGTAGGTGTTATAAGGGTTTATTTTTCAAGGTCTTAGTTACTTATTTTATAATACCCTTTTATAAATAAATATTTTTCCATAAATTCCGTTTTGAGTTAGTATTTCTTAAAAAATATGATGAATTTGATAGATTGAATTTTGAAATAGAAATTGTAATATTCAGAAAAGATATAAGTATTATAAAAAACAATATTATTATTAATAATTAATATTTTAATTAAATAGTATGATTATAAAACTCTTATTTAAAGTTTAATGATAAAATATTTTTTTCAAGTGTGTGCAATTTTACTATTTATTTTACTATGAATTCTCTACCCCTATTATTTATAATAAATAATGATTTTTTTATTTAAAAGTTAAATTCTTCATACCAAGTGAGTTATTATGATATAATAAACTTCATTTTTTAAATTATAACATAAAAATTTGGTTTGAGTGAATTTATGAGAATTTTGGAAAACAATTTAGTTTTTCATGAATAGTAAAAATAAAGTTTTAGTTTTTTGGTATGTTTAATGACATCAAAACTATGTCATAATTATTTAATAGGTAATAGAAAATTCTGGTCCACTCTTTTGGGATAAATTAATGTAATATATTTCCCAAGTGGCCAATACCATGGGAAATCCTGTGGTTATGCATATACCACTACTGAGGTGTTTAAGGAAATTAAAAAAACCTCATATATTTTTTTAATAACTCACCCATTTATTAATTTAATTTCATTAAAAATTAATCACACATTAATATATGATAGTATTACCTTCCAATAAGTCCTCCTAATGTGGCCTAGATCCCCTAAAGGTCCCGATATTTTAGGGGTATTCAAATATATGTCATAATTATTAATTTTATTCTAGGCTTATCATACATGAAACCTGACTTCCTTTTTAGTAGGCGTAAAATGATAAAAGGATCTTGTTCTTTTGAACTTTATAAAACACCATGATTTTGATATGAAACCCATTTCTTTTATTCTACACTAATTATTTATGATATTTTTATTATGATCTATGTGTTTCAAATTAACTAATACATATGAAGGGTGTTCCATGATATCACTCCAATGTATTTGGTAAATAATTTAATCTCTATATATGTAATGTTTTATGATACCTTGGTGAATAAACTTGGTAATTTTTATGAAATAAATTTGATAAAACTTAGTGATATACTTATGAATGTCTCAATTAAATGTTTTATCCACATTTCAGAGTTATGAATCATGTTATTTTAATTTTCATATTCCTGTTTTTCAATTTATCATTCCTTTATGTATTCCCTCATCTTCTTAATGATATTACTTATGATCACAAGTAAAATATTTCCCTTGTTTTCCCTTACAAAGAATTATGCTCACCGTTTCCTATGATTTATATCCCCAGGTTATGAGATGAAGTACTTGAACATTGGATGAAAAAAATTATGAAACATTTCAAGTGGATTAAAAGAATTTTTTTTTCATGTTTTGATATATTATTTACCTTATTTACAAGAATCTAAACCTTAAAATATCCTTTTTTGTAAAATGTAATGAAAAGTTTTATAGAAAAAAGGAAATATTCAATAGTTGGTATCAATGGATTGTTTAGTTATTTATGGAAATTTGGATTTGAAAGATTTCAGAAGAACCTTAGGGATATGTCAAAATATAGTAAAACGTTCGGGTATTTTGGTCAAATATTAAATAAGTGGTTTCCGAATGAAGAAATCCCTGTCTGGATACAAATAAGTAGATGTGGATCTTTCATAGATGTACCTAGGGGTAAAATATGAAAACACCACTTTGTGTTATACTATAGTGGAAACTTTTTCATGACAATATGCCTTTATGCACTCCTTTTTTGGAACTCACGGGGGGATATTCTTGATTAATCACTAGCTTTTTATGAAACATTATGAATGATTTATAGAAAATGTAGTTGTTGTTAAGGACCAAATAATGATGTTTTAATAAATTAAATATCTTTATAATTATATGATTATTAAATGAAACATGTTTCTCACTACGGTTTTATTATTTTATAAAATGGTAGGAAATTGGAGAAACTATGTAAATGGTGAGCTCTATGGACCAAGAATTGATGGCTTTCCAATGGAAGATGAAATGGAGAACATCATGAGAGTGATGAATCAACTAATAAAAGTTATTATAAATAACATGAATCAAACTAAGAGAATAGATTCACCTCGATGGGGACAAATTTTCGTTGTGTCATTTCTGTGTCAATGAACACCTTATTATAGTCGATTTATTGACCAATTGATTTCTGAACAATTGATAATATCTATAGAAAAGATATTTTATATACTCCAATGTTCATAACAATAGAAAGTAACCCTATTTGTTTACTTCATAGAGGTAGAAGTTAATCGGTGGTGGGTGATGATAAAAAATATGAAGCCAAGAGGGGAGATTAAAGTTATTGATTGGGAAGAATTTAGGAGAATTTTATTCAAAAAATATTTCCCCCATTTGTTGTGAATGAAAATGGATATGGAATTCATAGAAATGAAGCATAGGGAGAATTAATATGTGGGAATATATGAGATGAACATCAGAAGACATTCTCACTACACCTCTACCTTTCCATGGATCTTAATAGAAAGGTTGATAGATTCATTTTTTGGACTACAAAATCATCAACCAAAGAATCTTACCAACTGAGAATTTGAAAAATATTAGGAAATCGTGAGGAGTGATATGAAAGTTGATCTGGTGTTTAGAGAGATGTAGTGGTCCCATATATATATTGAAAATAAGATATATTTGGAAAAAAACTATGGGAGAAACATTGATAAACAAATAGGAGGAAATCAAGTAAAACTACCCGCATGAAACAAATATGGGAAGAAGAATTTAGGTAACTGCTTTCTATGGATTAGGAAATGTTATAAGTGTGGAATATAAGTCCATATTTCTCAAAACTGGCATAGTGTGGTGAAGCCTCAACTTCTCAACACTTACTACCAAGGGAATATGGTGCATTTCTATCTTGAATTCCAATGCTTCAAGTGTGGACACCTTGAGCACTTTTCCAATCACTATCTTAGTTCGCGGTTAATTGAGGGGAATCACCATGAACCTCATCATAGGAAAAGGGATCGAGGTCTTGCTTTTTCTATCACAACACATGAATTTTAAGATCCAAATGATGTGGTGGAAAGTTCTCTTGTTGTTCTATAAAATATCAAAAGTACTTTGTTTGATTCTAGCTCCACACACTCCTTATTTACTCTATCTTTGTAAAGAATATATAATCAATATTTGTACTGATAGATGTATAATTTCCTCTCAAGACTCCTATAGGGATTATCCTAGCATCAACAATTCATATAAACTCTAGTATTCACTTTGTAGAGAATAATATCATCACAAAGCTAATAGTAATTACAATGCTGGAATTCAACATTATACTAGGGATAGGTTGGATATCAATGTATAATGCTAAAATCAACTTTATAATTAAGGAAATCTTAGTATTATTGAATGGAAATCCGATGGTTTTTTTTCAAAGGAGAGATACCACGACCTGATATTTTTCTAGAAGCACGACCCATAACCTTCTTTATGGAGTATATTAGTGAATAAAAAGAGGGAACTAAAAGTATACGAATAGAGAATGTACCCATAATTGAGGAATAAATAGACGTATTTCCTGAGGATTTACTTGGACCTCTTTTAGAAAGAGATGTAGAGTTATACATTGAGCTCATTCCAGGTTCAAAGTTGATTTCAAAGACCTAATATATAATGGATAAGGCAGAGCTGCAGGAATTAAAGAACCATATCTAAGATCTTTTGGATAATGGGTTTATCTAGCCATGTGTTTCTTCTTGGGGAGAACCCGTTATATTTTTAAACAATAAGGATGTATCAATGTAGTTTTGTATCAGTTATAGTGAACTTAAGGGATCACAATGAGGAACAAGTACCCTCTTCCAAGAGCTGATTATTTATTTGAACAGCTTTATGAGGCTCAATTCTTCTCCAATATTGATCTTCAATCTTGTTATCACGAATTAAGGGTGGAGAAAGAAGATATTCCAAATACCTCATTCTGATTGAGATGTGATAATTAGGATTTTGTTGTTTTTACCTTTGGAATGAATAATTTTTTGGCTATATTTATGGATTTTATGAAAAGATTATTTAAGGACTACCTAGATAATTTTGTGGCAGTTTGTTTTGATGATATTATGATATATTTCAAAATAGTTGAGGAGCATGAGGATCATATATGAGTAATATTTAAAACTATAAGTAAGGAGAGTCTATTTGGAAATTTCATAAAAGGATATTTTTGGTTACAAAAAGATGATTTCTTAGGAAACATTATAACCAATGAAGGAATGTTAGTTGACCTGTGAAGATAAATGTTGTAGAGGAGTGGCCTAATCTTAAAATATTAATTGATATTTATAGTTTCCTTGTATTAGAGGGATATTATAAGAGGTTTGTGAAAAAATTTCATGAAATTCTAATCCACTAACCAATTTAACTTGAAAAGAGTCCAAGTTCACCTGGACAATGGAGTGTGAATAATTTTTTCTATATTTGAAGAAGATATTGGTTGCTGCACCCATGTTAACTCTATCCCTTATTAGAGAAGGATTTGTTATTTTTAGTGATGTATATCTTAAAGGACTTGTGTTTGTCCCCAGTACAAATGGCGAGGTGATTTCTTATGCATCACGATAGTGGAAGCATCATGAGAAGAACTATCATATGCATGAACTGGAGCTTGTTGTAGTTATTTTCTCTCGGATGATATTGAGGCAATATCTTTATTTGGAGAAGTGTGATATATACATAGACCATCAAATATTGAAGTATATATTCCTGAAAAAGGAGTTGAAAATGATACATAATATATTGTTGGAACTTATTAAAGACTATTATTGTTAAATTCATTATCATCCCAGAAGAGAGAAAAAAATCATTTATTCATTAAGTATGAAAGACCCTATTATATTTGAAATAATGAGGATTCAAAGAGATCCTTTGACCAAATTTCTAGTAAAACTGGACACGAGTATCATAGGGGAATGTAAATCATCAACCCTATAAAAAATGAATTCTCAACAATCATTACCAGAGAAGATCAAGAAATATCCAAGAAAAGATCCTTTGTTAAAGAATAAGTTAGAGGCTGTGAAGAATGGGAAGAAGATTCATGAGTTCAATATTGATCAAGAAGGTGTGCTAAAATTATGTAAAAGGATATGTGTTCCATCTATTTTGGAAATAAGTAAGGATATGATGGATGAATCCCATAGCTCCACTTACATTATTTATCATGGGAAAAAAATTTATAGGGGCCTTTGTGATCATTATTAGTGTGATAACATGAAAAAAGATATTTCTAATTGCACTATATGGTTCCTGGTGTGTCAAAAAGTGAAGGAATAAAAAAAAATTCCTAAAGTGGTATTACAACTATTACCCATAATAGCATATAAGTGGTATAATATCATCGTGGAATTTTTCACTAGTCTCCTAAGAATATCCAAAGGAAACAAATGTGATATGGGTAATAGTGGACTATCTCACCAAGAAATTCCATTTTATCTATATTAGAGAATATTTATATCTTGACTAACATGGAATGATATATCTAAAGAATGTGGTAAGGATGCATGGATCTCCACTTTCTATCATTTCTTATCATGATCCAAGGTTTACATCAAAATTCTGGTGAAGTGGTCAACATGATTTGAATACTGAATTGAATTTGAGTACGAAAAATCACCCTCAAACTGATGACCAATCTTAAAGGACTATTTCGAAACTCGATGACATGCTGGGAACATGATCAATTAAATTTAAAGGTGTATTGGATCAACATCTCCCATTAGTTGAGTTCTCATACAACAAAAACTTCCATTTGAGTATTCAAATAGAACCCTATGAGGATCTATATGGTTTTTAATGTAGAACTTCTACTTATTGGGATAAAGTTTGTGAGAGAAATGTTCTTGGGTCTGTTATTATGAAACAAATGACAAAAAAGGTTCATTCCATCCAAAAAACATTAAGTATTCTCATAGATGGAAAAAGAGGTATGATGAAAACCATAAAAGGTACTTGGATTTTGATGTCAGAGACAATGTATTCCTTCAAATTTCACCTTGGAATAGATTAATGAGGTTTTGTATGGAAGGGAAGATAAACCCCATGTGCATTAGACCTTGTGAAATCCTTTATCACTTAGGAGAAGTGGCCTATTGGCATGCACTCCCTAAAAATCTAGCTCAAGTTTATGATTTATTCCATATATATGTCTTGAGGAAATTTATACCAAACCCTTCACATGTACAAAATCCTAAATTGGTACAAAAGGAACAAAACCACTCTTATGAGGAGAATCCGGTCGAGATCTTGGACCAAAGAGACAAGGTTCTACGTAAAAATACTACCCACCTCATTAAATTTTTGTGAAGGAACCAAGAATATGAAAGAGCCACATGGGAACTAGAGGATACAAGGAGGAAAAAGTACCCACACCTTTTCTCAACAAAGAGAATGAGATGAAATTTTGGGGTTGAAATATCTTTAGTGGTGCATAATTTAATGACCTAAACTTTTTGAATGATAATTGTTTCCTAAAAATGTGTATTATATTATTTAGTACACAAAAAATCTATATCCCTTTACTAATTAAGTGAATATAATTAAAATGTGACCACTGGTTTTCGACCATTATTTGGCCATTGGTCAATTATAACCATTGGAAAATATGATCATTGGAAATAATACTCTTAAAAATAATTTTTGTTATATAATCAGTATTATAAATAAAAATGATAATGGTTAATTAACATAGAAAGAGGAGTCGATGGACTAATCTAGTAGAGTTAGGCCGTACAAAGCCCATTTGTCAGAACTTGGGAGGGAGGTAGAATCTTTGGGCTTCTCTCTTCACCAATCCCAATCAGAGCTTCAACATGTTAATATTGAATGAAATCATCTACGGGAGAAGTTCAAGTTTGTGGAGATTACCACTCAGGCGATGTTATCTAAGTCTCCTCATCAGTCTATCACTCTCACACACTTCAAAATTAGGTTTTATGAGAGTGTTATAAGGGTTTATGTGTCAAGGACTCAACTAATTATTATATAATAACTTTCTATAAATAAAATTATTGATCCATTAAATTCGTTTTGAGTTCAGTTTTTCTTAAAAAATATGATGAAATTGATAAATTGACATTTTAGACAAAAATTTTACTTCCCAAAAATTATTTCAGTATTATAATAAACTAATTTATTATTAATAATGAAAATTTTAATGAAATAGTATTATTAAGAACCTCTTATTTAAATTTAAATGATAAAATAATTTTTTTTCAAGTGTCAAAAATTTTACTATACAATCTACTATGCATTTTCTATCCACTATTATTTTTAATAAATATTGTTTTTTATATATAAATTTTTAATTTTTAATAATTAGAGAATTATTATGATAAAATAAAAAACATTTTTTAAATTATAACCTCGAAATTAGGTTAGGGTGGATTTATGAGAATTTTATAAAATACTTTAATTTTTCATGAATAGTAAAAATACAGTTTGAGTTTTTTGATATTTTTAATGACATCATAACTATGTCATAATGATTACATAAGAAATATAAAACTCTTCCCCAATATTGTGGATTAAAATAATTTAATAGGTTTCCCAAGTGGCCAATACCAGGGGCAAGCCCACAGTTTTTTATATACCACTACTAAGGTGTCCATGGAAATTAATAAAAAACTCCCTCTCTTATGCTATAAATATCCACCCATTTATTAGTTTTAATTCATTAAAAAATCATCCTCCATTAATTTATGAAATTATTTCCTCCAAATGAGTCCTCTCAATGTTTCCACAAGCTCCCAAGGTTCCCATCTTGGAGTTTTAAGAGTCACTCTTCAAGGTAAGGGAAATCTCAACTTCTCTTTTCCTTTCAAGTTCTCTTTTTTATATGGTATGTATTTAATATTTGAATAATATGATCTTATTTACAATATATTATATCCATATAATGTATTTAGATTATTTTATGAATTTTTGACCCTTTTCCCCTCTCTTTTAAATGTCTTTTAAAACCATTATTCATACATGTTATGTTGTAGAATTTTCTTTTTAAAATTTCTCACTATTTCTAAAGAAATTACTTTATTTTATTCTATAAATACCCAAATATATTTCTTATATAGTGTTATTCACATATATTTCAAAATTATCTATTTTATTCAGGGATTAACATACATTAAACCCGCCTTCATTTTCCTTGGTTTTAAATGGAAAAAGGATCTTGTTTTTTCAGAACTTTCTAAAATGACAAGATTTTGATATGAAATTCGTCTCTTTTATTATCCATGGGTTATTTATGAAATTTTTATTATGATCTATAGGAAATTAATACATATGAATGGTTCACCCTGATAGATCTCTAATGCATTGGGTAATGAATATAATCTCTAGATATGACATGTTTTTCGATACCTTGGTGAATAACCTTAGTAATTTTTAGGAACCCCAGTTGATAAAACTTGGTGTTATGATTATTAATGACTAAATTAAATGTTTTAGAAGAATTTTAATTCTATTAATATTAATATTTTTATTTTTACATGCCTATTTTTCCATTTCTTATGCATTTATGTTTTTCCTTCAAGTTCTTATTGACATTCCTTAAGATCAAAAGTGAAATTTTTCCCTTGTATTCCGTTACTGTGCCGTATGATCACCCTATCATTTGATATATATCCCCATGTTATGAGATGAAGTTATTTAGCATAAGATGATCCTATTTTGAAACCTTTAAAATGGATTATAAGAATGTTTTTCTAGTTTTCATGTATTATGTACCTTATTTCCAAGAAACTAAACATTAAAAGATCCTCTGTTTGTACAATGTAATGAAAAGTTATATAATAGAAATGCAGGATTCCATATATTTTTTGGTTCTCGAAGTAAGAGAATAAAAATTCTCTAATTCTAGAATTAATCCACTACCTAAAGTTATACCATAAGTGCTAACTTATATAGCAACTGTTACTCCATTTTCTATATGAAACCCCTTTCACCTTTTTTTTAATTCTATCATATATTAGAGTTTGTTTTTACCATAAGAAATGTTTGATGCAAAAATTGTATCCATTACCTGAGAGTCAAATTTAGTGAAATTTTCCTCAATAAAATTCACATAGAAATAATGATTTTATTGAGAACATTTATCAACCTCATAGAGAAAATATGAATTATATTATAGGTTATACATACAATTAACCTAAAAATGTTTACCATTAAGTATATTATTATCTATAATGAGAGAGTTCCATGTTTTATATCATTTAATCAAGGACTTTTAGTGAATTTACTCCCACTAAAATTGATGCCCATATACATCATATCTATATAGTGTCCCAAGATGTAGATTTGATTTAGAAACAAACCTAATTTATTGAGAAACTCATCACTTAGTTATTTAGGTAAATGATAATACCAATCACAACACTTGAGATTCATGTATATTTTAGTGGGAAACTATTTTTCCATATTAATCAAATCGATAATAAAATCAACTATATTCCTCTGGTATAAAAACATTTTGGGTTTCCTAGCTAAATGTCACTCAAATATTTCAATAGGATTTGGTTACCATACCCTAAGGATTAACCATACCCACCATGACTTACTTAAGATAATCCTTGGCCACCCCAATTTAGTGCGAACCTACCTAGTTTTATGATCAAGTATTTTACATGTTCTTACATTATAAGGAAACCAAAAATTATTATTAGAGGGATTCTATTTTAAAAGACTCATATGTTTAATATACATCACATGCATATAAAACCTATTCTATTTCATGAAATATTTATTATCCCATTTTTTTATTCATTTGTGTGTACATGATTTAAATTATTTAGCTTTAAAATCCAATTACATTATCCAAATTAATTTTTTCACACCATATTAATTTGCAACTCTTTACACAAAATACATGTTTGTTTACTCACCCAAAAATAAAATCTAAACAAATTTATACAAATAAAAAATCATCTTAACAATATGGTATATGAAATCATCACGATTAATCTATGAGTTATTTTAATTCAACCTCTAACCTTTATAGAATAAGGCATAAACCACTAGGATAGTGGGTATTCTAACCAATTATCCCTCTCTATAGGGAGACTTTACATTAGAGAATATTCAATTCAGGATATCTCTTAAACTGAATATACACAAACTATATTAAAAAATTATTCTCAATATCATAACTCTAAAAACAAACTATGTTCATGGTAGATTAAAACTAAATCTTTTGATATAACACTTATAATATAATGTGAAACACTATCTCCTAGAAGAAATTTATCACATAAATTTAGTATACACAATATTTATATTAAATAAACACTATTTAAACATGAACATAATACAAGAATAAAATAATAAGTAAAAACCATATTTATTTTTCAAAAAAATGTGAAACAATTATTAATTTTCCTTATTTTATTTATAAATGGAAAATTCCATTTTATGGTTCCTAACACTTAAAATTTATAAACCAAAAGTAAAAAATATCCAAAAAATAGAATTTGAACATTTTTTAGGCATGTCATATTTTACAACTTATAATATTATTATCATTCATAAAATAGGGATAATACATATGATATAAATAATCTATGAGGTAATCATATCATATGATATAACTTCAAATGTATGATACTATTTAATAATTTAGTTTGGTTGGATCTATCGTAAGCCTCTTATTATAATTTATGATAGTGTTGGTGTTATATTTATGTTTTGATCCCCTATTTCCATGAAAAACCTGGATTGAATGATATTTTATGATATCATATATCATATGATATGATATAATTCAAATCATTAAGATTATTTTATATCATACCATGTAATACAATTCATTCATATGCTGTTACTTACCAAAATAGAAAAAATATAACATATTGTATTTTATTACATATCCAAAAATGATTTACAGTATCAATTTCAATGAAAAACTTGTATATTCACAAATTTAATCCTATTAAAACCTTGATTTGATACCATTGATGGGTTTTAGGGGATTATTTTATGATCTTAGGCTGCAAAAACCTATATATGGCCTGATCTATCTTTAAAGATTCAACATACAAGGAAAACAAATAACATCATATACCTGAATCATAGTGTCATTATCCTATATAATATTCTTCAATGGATAAATTTTGACTATGATCATCAAATAAAAAAAGGCATCCTACCTCAGAGGGGCTACCCTATCCTTGGATCATAGATCATATGTTGATGATTTGAAAATGCTAAAAATGTGTTAAGGACTTCACTATGTAACAAACATAGTTTTGCGAAAAAGAGAGAATCATCCTACTTTACATTAAATGAGTGACACCAATAGAATGAGACCCTTAACTTATATATACATCATCAATTATCTTAATTTAATAATGATCATTGAACATATTGCGCATATTGGGTGCCATATCATGGATCCCATACTTTGCGGATCTTTAGTGTGTTCTTCATTGAACACTTCAATATTGTTATGTCACACGATAAATAATCCATGTCATGGACTAAAATCCAAAGAAAACATATGGGTGGTGATGACCAAATGCATGCACTCCCATTGAAATCATACTGTAATCCTTACCATACTATATGATATAGGAAGCATAATCATCCTAAGATTCTATTATAATAAATACAAATCATAAGACATGACAAGAATCTCATGAATATTTTACCATAATAATCATAAAATTATTAATATAATATTCACCCATATTAAGTGAATATCTAACACTCTCCACATGAAATATTCAAACATACTATATAAACTCATGTCAAACAACTATTAAATCAACATTAGTATCTTTTTCAACCCCTATATTTTTTCACAAACCTTGAAAATCAAATAAGAATAAGTTTGAAATTTGGATGAAAACGTTGGCCTTTCACTTGATTATAGGTTCCGGGAATAACAAAAGCACATTTGGTGGATGTGAAATTAAAATTTCTTTTAATTTAGAGCTCCCCAAAACCTCAAGATAGGATATTTCTGGTGAAATTTATAATTAATTTATTTATGATGAGTAGAAATGACTTCATCTTCTTAGGATCCTTTCCCTGAGTACGTTTTTTATATTTTAAAAACCATTTCCAATTACAATCATTTCACTATAAGGATTCACGTTTAGAATCCCTCTAGTGATGATCTATATGTGCTCTATTGATCTCTGAGCAGTCCCAATTGTTTTTTGGTGGTAGTGTGATGATTCAATTTTATTTCATTTTTATTCTTGACCACTCCAAGATACTTGGAGATTTAAGGAGTTCATCTCATTTTTGGGGGGGAAGAGAGGATGAATTTTTCATATATAAATAATTCGGTTGTGCACAATAATTCTCTATTATCAAATTTTGATTAATTATAAACAATATACACAACCATCTATTTATAGTTTAACAACCCATAATTTACATACATTTATATTAATTCAAAGTTGAAGAATATTAATTAAAATATATTTCAAATCTACGACAATACCACAAAGGTATAATGTCTTTAGAAATTGGGAAACATAAACATGTGGTTCATATGAAATCTTCATTTTCACCCACTTATTTCTCCATAACTAGACCCCTTTTGACATATCCTACTTAACACCCTTATTCATGACCTGGAGAAAAGAACCATATGAAGGGGTGAGATTAGATGCTCAGTAATGGTAATTAAGGAAGATATCAATCCTATCAAAATCACAAGACATAAGAACATAACATTTTAAAATCTTATCATACATTGAAATATCATGATATAATTCCATGGGATAAATCATGAAAGTTAAAAAGAATAAATGAACGTAATCCCAAAAGTCATAACATAAGACATGACCTTTTATGGCATACACATAAGAATATAAAATAATTTCATATTAGTCAAGGCTCATTACCATGACCAAAATAGCCGACAAAGTCTGTTACAAAACCGAGTTCACTCCTCGTTGCATCCCGACATTACTGAACTGAGATTATTTCCCATTCCATACAAGTCTATACCATGAAATATAAATATTTAACCAATGCATTAGAGGGAGATATAGATCCCACCAATCTCAAAATGAAATCATTCTTATGTGTTCCACAAACAAATTAGTCATTCATCATAGCATAACCTAAGGAATAAAATGTGTTTCTACAATATCATTACATCATAATCCATATAAAAAATGGATTTCAAATATAAAAATCCATCATAAAAAAATAAAAAAATAGTAATAATTGGGAAAGAAACAGAACCATATTTAAATAATTTCATCTTATATAGAAAATATTTTTGATAAAACACTTGATATTAATTCTTGAAGAAAATATCCTTTATTCTTCAAAAACATTTTCTTTTCTCAAAATACCGTGAAATTTTAAAATAAATAATTTATTTGAAAATAAAATTTAAATAGTGTAAAGTAAGATTCATTGAAATAAGGCATTCTGAAAACGTAAAAATCCATTCATGTAGTATAAGTGAAAAAAACATTATCCTCGTACTTTTGACGGAAGAGTCAAAATGTCGATTGTATTGAATAAAAACCAAAGATTACTTTCATACCATTTAATAAAAAACTAAAAAAGGTTAAAATTGACTTTAAAAAATTTTAGAATAATATAATTAATATTACTTACATTGGAAACATGGACATTTATGATAAATATACCCTTGTAAATTCTTACGTATAAACAATCTTGAATAATAATGAGATTGAGAAATTATCCCTTACCATAGGTTTGATTTCCATTGTTTGTATCCAAACCTCATGAATAATGATTTAAATAATATCATTGACTTATTTCATCATCATATCCATTTTTATGATATCATATATTATCATATTTTCATCTGTTTGTTAAAAACATTTCATTATTACTTGTTATTCGAGTATTAACTGCTTCATTTTCTTCTGAATGTTTTTTAGAATAAGTTATGTTTCACTTTCATATGTTATATTTATATTATTAATAAATGATATTAACATAATAAATACCATATTTATTAATTCTTCACATTTATATAATCATTCTTTAATGAAGATCATATAGAATGAATCACACCGCATTGTGGACACGGTTGGCCATACGTACGCACGAACGATGATATCATTACCATATTTGTTGAAATGTATTGAATTAAATGGTTTATAATATTTCATAATTAATATTATGTTATAATAATCATATATAGTTATTATTTCTATTACTATACCCATCCATGTAAGGTGGTGGTGAAAAACAGATTACACCATAGGGTGGAGACAGTAAGTCGTATGTACGCACGCGTGGTGATTCCAATTTTCATAGGATTGATAGAAGGTGGAATATGGTTTAATAATAATTATAATAAAATTTTAGTATATAAGTGATACTATATTTATTAATTTATAATGAATCAAATAATGAAGATTAAGTAGAAGAAGAAAGAAGTATGAAATAATCGGTAGATGAGATTTCCTCTTCTTCAACGTGCTTCCTCTAAATATCCTCTTAGAGCCATAGATTTTTTCATTGAAGAAGACCAGAACTTATAGAATTTATCTAGGTTAGTTGATAAGGGAAAAGGGTATGGTATGGCCGAGATTGGTGGCTCAAAGTGAAGTGAATAAGAGAGGTAGGAGGTAACCTTTTATAATTGTGGTGACGGGCACTTTTGGGAACTCCAAAAATATTAATTTATAATAAAATCAAAACCCATAAAAAAACTAAAAAATATCCCAATATATAATATGAGATGATATAGGGTTTTTATAGAATCAAAAAATAGATTTTATACAAGTTTTTATGTCAATTTAAACCTTATCATTTCATTTAATACTTAGTGGTTCTATTTAATTTTTAACAAGGTTAACAAATAATTCAATATTAAAAGGGTAAAATATTTACTTATTTGATTTAACTTAGACAATAAATACATCATTTAGAATATTTTATACCATATAATAAATATTCTATATTTTTTTAAAAAAATTATTGAGTTTTAAATATTTTAATGAAATATTATTTTGATAAACAACCAATAGTGTAAATTATGATACTATCTAAATCATTGAATTTAAAAAAAAATTAATATAACAAGTTAACTTAGAAAAAATATTTTATTATATTTCTGAGAGGTCAAAGTCCTCAATAAAATTAATTATAAATATTAATTATCCCAAATTATTTTTATTTTTATATTTTTTATAACATTTATTTATTATCTGCATTAATAAAACAATTAATACATAAATTTTGTGTAATTATGTAATATACATATTATTGGAATACTAATTAAAAACAAAATACTACGATGAAGATAAATATACTATATTTTAGAAGAATTTTTGTAGTCGAATTTGTATTCTAGAAAATACATCATTTAAAATGTTATACTTTTTAAATATGAATATGATAACTTTGATATCAGTTTAAATAAAATAATATATGTGTCACAATCTCTTCTATAAGGTACCAAATGGTCACTAAATAGGAAATTTTATGGTTATGGTCAAGCTATACTCAACCAATAACATTTGGTCAAGTGTTTGGGTCCTTTTATAGATATTATAATTTTAATAATATTGTTTTTCTTTCTACCAATTAATTAATTTTTACATCATCAATGTATACGCCTTTAAGGTATTTATTTATTTCCTAAAAATTTAAAATAAATTTCCATGACAAATAAAAACATTATATCTTTCAAATGATTATTTATAATCAAATTTATCTTCCGTATAACTTTATATAAAGATAAAATATTTATTAAAATTTGAGTAAGAAGTATTTTATTTTTCTATAAATAAAATTAATTAAATGTCATAATATTATCCATATGGCTTATATAGGACACCATTTCGACCCATGGACAATTTAGGTAGAAAAAACGCATCCAATGATATTAAGAAATGTGTTAGGGTAATTTTATAATGGCATTATTACCCTCAATTACTGGATTTACCCTTTTACTGTATTAATAAAAATTATTGAACTTACTATTCATAATTCCCAAAAATAAAATAAATATATTTAAATAATTTGGGCTTAATGATTCCAAATATTGAATAAATTTTTCAAAATTCAAAACAAAGAAGTTTCTGAAATTAATTTAAAATTATTCCCATTTTCAGAAAGAGAGAATGAGGTTTTAAAAGTTAAAACATTGCAAAAGATTGAAAAGTTTTTACATCTGAATTCAATGTAAAATTAATGATAATGACATAAATTATATTGAATTATAAAAATATAATCTATTTATACTTTAAAACCATTAAATATTATAATTTAATAATATAATTTTTTTCGATGAAAAAGTTGTTTTCAATTAAAATTTAGTGTATTTTTACTATTCATTGTAATTCGAAAGTTATGAGAAATATATTAAAAATTAATCCAAAGTAGATTTTTATATCCCAATTCCAAATAACAATTTTTTTTTTCATATAAAAATTATTACGGTGTAAAAATATTGATTTAAAAAGGGTTGTCCATTAAAAGGTGGTAAAATTTCCCTTTTAAAAATTATAGGTTTTTATTCATCAAATAGGGTTTATTCAAACCCTATGACAAAAATATATTTTGGGTGAATATAAAAAATATTTTACTAAGTATATGTTATATATATTTCCATAATTTCATTTTCCAATAGTAATTCAATAAATTGATTAATACAAAAAATTCAAATATATAATTGATTTATATTTGTCATAAATAATTGGAAGTGAAAGTCTTCACCATATTTTTTCATAAGTTACTTTTATTCATTCCCACTAACCTAACTGCAAGGTTAAAATGGCCATTTTATACTTGTGGAATCACATGGTTTGTTTAAACTCACAATTGTGTGTAGTGAAAGCTATTGAAGAATAAAAATTATTTAGAGGAAATGTTTCAAAAAGAATCTCAGTGTTACATATAAAGTCAAGGGTTAGAAAAAAATAATATTTAATCATGTAACAAAACTTTAACAATACTATAATATTTTTACAAACCTCATTCCATATAATAGTAATCTTATTATAATTACTTTATGGTTCAAACTAACTTGCACACTTACAAATATTATTTTACCATCGTATAAACTAATATTCATCATCTGATTGGATCTTGGTCTTCTCGAACTCCTCATAATTTAATTAATTTCCAAATAAATAATTTATTCACTTAAAAAATATTTTATTCACAATCCAATGAATACATATTTATTAAATATTAAATAATAAATAAGTATTTTATTGAAAAACAAGCAAGAAAATATTTATTATATATGCACGTAATCAAATAAATTATTTATTAGCTAATAAATATCAGCGATGACCGAGTTTTTGACATGTGGTTTCCTTTTAAGGAAACTTACTATTAGTATTTGAGATATTATGTTTTAAAAAACTCACCATTTTAACATATATGACATGCATATAAAACCCATTGCATCTCATGTAATCTTCATTATATTGTGCTTTTATTCATTTTTGTATACATGATTTTAATGATTTGGTTTTGAAATCCCTATATCAGTAATCAAATTTATTTGTTCACACCATATTAATGTGAAACTATTTACAAAAATCACAAGTTTGTGTTACTCACCAAAAAATAAAATCCAAACAAATTTATACATTTCAAAATGCATTTGAGGCATAATGTACATGAACTCTTCATGGTTAATCTAGGAGTTAATGTTATCCAACCCCAAACCTTTATATAATAAGGAATAAGCCTATGGGATAGTGGGTAGTCTAACCCCAAACCCCTCTCTCCAGGGAGGCTTTACATAGGAGAACATTCAATTCACAATATCTCTAAATTTGAATATATACAAATTACATTCAAAAGAATTATAAATATCTTAAATATAAAAAAAACTATCTTCAGGGAAGATGGAAACTAAATCTTAGTATATCAAACATAGCATATAATCCCAGAAACATTCTCTTAGAATAAAATTATCACATAAATTTATCAAACACAATATTTCTATTCAAAAAAACATTATCAAAACGAATATAATACAAGAATAAACTAATAAATAAACACTATATTTATTTTTCAAAAATGTGAAAAAAATTATGAAATTTTAATTTTTTATTTAGATATAAAAAATCTCATTTTGAGATTCCTAACTCTTATAATTTATAAACCATAATAGAAAATATAAAAAATAATGTTTTTAACATTTTTTAGGCATTTAATATTTTCAAACAGATAATATTATTATCATTAATAAAATATGGCTGATACATCAGTGAGAAACTCTTCGTGAACCAATCTTATTCTATCATAAAATTTCAATTGTATTCAACAATTGAATCATTGAATATGATTGGATCTATAATAAATTTCCTCTTTTAGTTTATGATAGAGATGGTATCATATTTATGTATCGATCCCCTATTTCCATGAAAACCCTTGATCAAGTCATATTTTACAATAACATATATCATAAGATATAATATAATTCAAAACCCCTAGATTATTTAATATATTTCCTTATAATATAATTCAGTCATACACTATGACTAACCAATATTTAAAAAGTATAACATACAATATTTTATGATATATCAATAATGACTTGTGATTTTAATTTCTTTGAAAAACCAGTAGATTCACATATTGAATCCTATAATAACATAGACATGATACCATTGATGGGTTTTAGGGTATCATTATTTGATCTTAGGCAGTAAAAAAAATCCCATATATAGACACATCTATCTTTAAAGAGTCAACATACATAGAAAATTAGTAACAAAATAATATAGGAAAAAAGCTGCATTATCCTCCATATTCGTCTTCGATGGAGAATGTTGATAATTATTATCAAATTATCAGAAAAATAATTCCTACCTCTGAGGGGTTACAAACACCTTGATTCATATATCATATCTTGAAGATTTAAAAACACTAATGCAGTGATAGGTAATTTTCTGTGTAACAAAAAATTTTTTGTGAAGAAGAGATCTTTAGACTAGTTGTCAGGCGAAGAGCGACACCAATAAGAGGGAACCCTTCACATATATAGGCATCATAGATACACATCATTAATGACAACCATTGAACATATTCTGTATATTCGGTTCCATATCATGGAACCCATACATTACTTATCATTGGAGTTCTCTTAATTTGAAACATTAATAAAGTTATGTCCAATGATAAATAATCCATGTCATGGATTATAATCCAATTAAACAATCACTACATGAAAATCCCCACATAGAGACTATTTAAACTACCACTATATGATTCTATGATAGGTACATAAAAATTCTACTAAATTGGGTGTCAGCATCTGACACGCGATAGTTTCTTAAATTTAGTGAAAGTTTCTGGAAAGTGTCATAGTAAACCTTTTTAGTGGCGGTTTTCGGGGGTTTTAGTAGTGGTTTCATGTGTAATATTAATGTATTTTGCGGCGGTTAAAACCACAACTAATTTGTTTTCTCATATTTTTTACATTTAAACCACTTATAACACAACCATAACTACTGGTAAATAATAATTCACATTTATTTAGAGTTTTTTTAACCACCACAGATAAGAAAAAAAATCCCCCTATAGCATCTGTTTAAATTGCCTCTAAATATGGTCCATTTCATTAGTGGTGGTTTAAACCACCGCTAAATGCAGATATAAAAATAAAAATGCTACAAATTATGTTTCCCCAACACCAGTACCCAAAAAAACCATTACCAAAAAACATATAATAGAATAATATAAACCATTTGACAATGTTCAACAGTCAGTAATCAAAAAAAATTTCATAAAAAACCATTTACACAGAACATATAACGGAATAATCTAAGCCATAGCATCTCAAACATTTAATAATGTCTCAGGGATCTAAATATAATACTTTTAATTTTATAGAACTAATGTATGAGCTATAATCCTTCAGACTACATAGATTAACTTAGGATCTATAATACTTTAAACTACCTATCCTAACATTGACCAAATTGGACCAGTATGTAACGAGCATGATATTCTATCCCTTTAATGACATTAAATTCTTTTCTAATGATGGTCATCTACCACACTAATTTTCAAAACTATATATGGATGGATTCTATGTTTCATGGGATACAAAGAGATTCCAAAATCTCATATCTTAGTCCCATACCAAAAAATGACCAACCTCATGGCCTTCCCATTGATAATGGTGTTGAATCCCTCTTATATATAGTCTCACTCAATGTACTCAATAACTTAGTGGCATAGCTACCAAGGCATTTAAATCTTCCCGAAAATCACGTAATGTTCACCTCCACACTTTAGTTATCCCTCAATTTGGATCCCCATCATTCTCCAAGTATTATTCTCTCCTATAGTGATGATACGTTTCCAAAATAGGCTCTCCTACCATCTTGGGTGCACACATCAAAGGATCACTTATTATAAGTGATCATTCCCATGTTTCAAATGTGTTCAATGGTGAAACCAGCATTTGTGGGGCCCGTCCTTGAATGACACGACTATAGGGCTTGTGTATCCAATATGAATAAAATGAATCAAATAAACAACATAATAGTTAGTAAAAAATAATAGTATACACATCCTATCATAACTCAAATGAAACTATTAAATATCTCCATCTTCCATATGGATCATAGATTACTTCATTCTCCACCAACTTCATACTCCACCAATTCTAGACTCACTACCTTACTAAATCATCAAGCAATATCAAATTCCAATTCCTTTATCAAACATTGAAAATCATGAAAATGTTAGGTCGTGAAAATGTTAGGTGACTACTCTGTGCCACACATGATACATGATAAATGAAAAACCCTTTGTTTCCATATTTTTCTAACATATCAACAAGACCAATAATAACTGTTTGATGATAAGCACTTCTTTTCACCCTCTCCGCCTCCATATCTACTTCCTGGTACTGGCACCTATAAGATAATTATATTGAAAATTAAATAATGTTGTATATTTATATTTAAACTTAAAACCAATATTTTTTTTCAAACTAAATGATTTTGATGTTGTGTTATTTATCTTCTCACCACCCTTCATTGATGAAATATCACTAGGGATAGATCTTCTCATCTTAAGATATAAATAAACCAACAGTTTCTACAAAGTGGATATTTGAACCCCCTATTTCTGAATTGTTTTTTTGCATAGAAACATAATCTCTATGAGAATATCAACTAAAAATAGAAGTAGATGCAGCTTTAATCCCCGAAGTCCTACTAAATACCTTAGATGTTAAGGGTCCCAAAACCATCCCACATACTCAACCAAGATACTCATTCCCAAGAACTTTACCAACTTGGTCATCCTGGGAGAGTGAGTTGGACTGCGTGGGATTATAATCCCATAGTTATTTAATTTTTACCTATAAATAAAATATCATTCATATTAGAATAAATATATATTAACATAGTGACAACTCATAATAAGTTATTATAGTAGAAAAATGAATTCATACCCAACTTCTTTCGCATACTCATTAACAAAAATCCCATCAGATTTTTTATGAACATCCAACCAAACTTCTGTTCAAGATTCTTAGTTCCCTAAACTATATGACAATATTAAACAAACATAAATAAAAAATTTAATGTATTAAACATAAAATATTGTCTTATAAATATTTTAACTAATGAAAATATTTCCAGAGTTGATCGACTTCAAGAAAAACTATTTGACCCCGTAGTGTGAGGGATGATTTTCTGAGCTTCGATCGATGCATTATTCATTGAAAGATCTTGAAATAAATAAAATTTAATTTAATCATAATGTATGAAATTTCATATCATTTTTATATACATGTATAAATATAAAATGAGATTAATATAATACTATATATCTAAATACCATGTTCTTCTCATCACAATGTCTATCTATAAAAACATTAAATTTCTCTCTAGGTACCCCATTGGTACCTTGTCATACATCTATTGGGAACTCAACAAAGTATCATTGACATCACCCCATAATCTCTATTTAATGTCTTTCCATTTCTTGCCCAGTTTTTTCAATGTCCACTTTCGTGCTAGCACATCATCAACCGTAATGTGGAAAAAAATATGTACACAAAAATTCATTTCAAAAATATTATAATTTAATATCATACTGACATTTAATTACACCAAAATGTTTTAAAATTACCTTTATTTTTTAGTCAAAAACTTTATATTTCCAAGATGAAGGCATATGCCTCCAATCATCATATATAATCATAAGGGAAACTGTTTATGTGGCCAGCTGGCTTAGAATCCGGCCAAGTAAACCTACAGCTCCATCCGTAGGGACACCATAGGAATCAAATGGTACAACTATGTTTAGTCCAGTCAGATTCTATACATTTTAACATTTCATATTTTTCTCCATAGTTTCATTGTTTCCATATTTTATGAACAAACAATTAGTATAAAAATAGTGAAATAAATTTATTCATATTAAAATTTGTACCCATAACAGTATCCCTCAAATATCCCTGTGAAGAAATAGGAGTGGCGTCCTACTCCCTCACTTCAATGGCTACTAAATTGGAAGGTTTCAACTGAGTTGATGATTTGACTCTCTTGGAGGTTGTAAGAGATGGTGCATGGGGGAAAGTAGATGGTGACTCAGATGCTATAGGATGGGATACATAAGGATATTTATCTATCGGTGTGGTCAATGGAATAGTATAATTCTTTGTCCTTGGAATTCCTTTCATTAAATCAAATAAAATTAAATTCAAAACATATATTTCAAAACATTTATGCCTAAAAAAATAAATGATAACATATGCACTATACTAACAAACAAAATATACATGACATTTATAAATAATGAAACATTTTAAGTAAGGTTTTATATTTCCTTCTTACTACAACTGGTTGTATAGACTTCTCTTGAGGATACCATCCAAATATTTGGTTTATTTATAAAATATTCATAAATGAAATAAAATGTTTTCTAGGTCTAAAATGAAGCAACAATGAAGGTTGTGTTCAAAATTTTGATATATAGATGAAAATGACTAAACAATGACATGAAAACCATGGTATATGATGAAATGGTTAATTGGTGGATTATCATTAAAAAATGGTCAAATCCAAAAAGAATATTCCCATGATGTGATGAACATTTAAGGCCTAACAATTAGCTAGGATATATCGTGTATACGTAGTGGTATGTGTGTTTCATGCTTGGGTGGGGGATTTGAGAGTTTCTTAATGGCTATTCCACCAAGGGAAGTGATATCTATAATTTCTTAAAGAACACATAAGTTTTATTGGATTGTGTAATTAGATATTTTGGAAATGGTATGAACAATAGTATGTTACATGAAGGGATTCTAATGGGTTATCCTTAAAAAATATACTAATTAGTGAAAGTACATAGGAATTATATATGATAATATGTGGAAATAGACATAGAATCTTTAAACTACTTGAGCGAGATGATTGGGATGTAGGAATGGGTTGAATGGCCCCTGGAAAGTCATTGGTCTTGGGGAATCTTTGTTGGTGGATCATATAAGAGAAGATTCACTCTATTTGGATGTGTTTAGTGTAACTAGGTGATTTTAATTGGGTTAATAGTCTATCTTGAGTATAGGGATCCAAAGGGAGTGAGGAGAAACAATGATAAAAGTAATCATTCCTAGTGAAAGGTCATGTAAGACTTTGATAGTGTTGAAAGGGGTACACCTTCGAGGAACCGAGTGGATTTTGGTTAGTTAATATATGGACTTGGTCCTTAGGAAGTGATGGGAAGGGGGAAAAGAATCCAGTGATATAGGGATAGTGAAAAACCCTTAATAGTTCATAATGAGTGGTATGATCATAGGGTCAAGTTGTGATGTAAGTTTAGTATAAGGGCCTAAGATAATTATGGATGATATGTAGTGTATGTTTATGTTTGAGATGAAGCTAAGGACTAGAGAAAAAATGGTCAGAGTGTAGAGTTACATATGCTAGGTTCTCATATTTTCTTGAGTTATATATATGAGTTTATCTATGGTATATAACTCATGTTAGTGTGGTTTAGCTCATAAAGTAGGTCAAATAATAGTATTCTTTAATTGCAAAAATTCTAATAATTCTCGATCTATATGTAAATAGCTATGGGACTTACCTTATACTGCTATCGTTTGAATTGTGTTGGAGTTTTTAAATTGAGATACCATCCTCTGACTACTTACGATGCTGACGAGTGGGTATGAGATGCGTCCATGGGAACCTACCAAGAGGGAATGATTCAACATGTGAGAGAGTTTGAATATTGAGATTCTATATTTAAATATAATGTCATTTGTGATGAATTTCCTATATGATTAGCACTGTGTATTATGATGACCTACCCTTATGATTTTTATTATGATTAGTACTAGATATTGAAATTACATTCTCTGATTGAAATCTAATGACTTGTGGCTACAATATATGTATCACTATAATTGATCGAAATGGGCGAGCATAAGGATTGGGGTAACCTGGTTATCACCTAATGACCCAACATGGATTCTTATATGTTTTATATCACTTACCATTTTATTTTATCATACATGAATACACTATATATGATGGTGTATATAAGGGGAACTTGGTGAAACCCTACAATGTTTTATTCTCATACCCCACATGGAAAGATGAGTGCATATAAAAAATTTATGTTTCACTTTCAGGTGATTGGTTTTATATGGAATTCAACTAGAGTTTCTAGATAGATGTTGGGAGACCGGTCTGATAAGGGACATGAGTTTTATAGCTGAGTCTCCCCAACTTTTTTCTATTCATTTTATGTTTATAATTCGGGTAAGTGACCTATGATGTTTAATTGTATTCTATGAAGGAGTATCATTTTTTACAGCATGTTATTGTTTATCAATTTTTGATGGTTGGATCTTAACTGTAGTTCTTTTCAAATAATCTAATGATAAATGTTGTTATTGTTATTTAACTCTGATTTTGTGTCATGGTACTGAGATTATAGTCTCTCCATGTTTTTTTAAAGCCTCACTACTAGTCAGAAGCCTTTGTCATATTGGGCGGCATGCATGAGATATTTTGGAATCCCCTAATTGGGGGTCATTTGAATGATTAGAGCATGGAAATTACAAATTGGTATAGAACCATTGTTTTGGTTAATATACTATTTTGGTTTTTTATTTGGAGGTAGGTTGTGATTTTATAGATTACGAAAAACCTTATGCTTATGTATAGTTAATACTTAGATGAGAAAATTCAAATATTACAACCATAAGATTAATGTAATGTTATTTTCTTTTTTCTTATTAAGATGTTTCTTCAGGAATGATTTTCTATGTGAGTTTATTTTAATTATTTCACTCTTGGATTGGGGTGAAAAGGGACTATGTGTCCATGTATGATACTAGCTACATAGGTATACCTGTACAATTGCATGACTGATTGTGGTTTTGAAATGGTTTTCAAAAAGATGATAATGGTTTTTTAAAACTATTAAAAAGGAAAATTTTAAAGAATTAGATAGAATATGTTTTGATTATCTAAAGAATCAATAATAACATATTCATCATCTCCCCAAATAACTTATTGGTGGAACCTTAATTAATTTAGGCCACTAAGTTATTCTCATATGTTATTATTTCGATATTATTATTATAGTTATTATATTAATAAAATAAAACCCCATAATTAGTGAATTATGGTATGAGGTGTTAGGTGATGGGTTCTTGGTATGAATGCATTATGCTAGTATGAGAAGTTCTAGTTAATGGGAGATCCTAGAGTTGGTTGAGAAGGTTGGGGTAATGTTAGTGTGGTATGATAGTGTGGATTTCTATAGAGTGAGTGCAGAGGGGCCTTATGGGGTTATAGCTAGTTGTTTCACCTATTAGGTCAACTAGTTGTGTTTGTATAAGATAACTCATTTTATCCTCATTTTCCTAAGAGGAAAACGAGTGAGTATTAAATTTTATTCTAGGTGCATGGGAGGAAGGGCCTAGATTTAAAGTATCATGGTTTTATGATTTAGATATTAGAGTGACACTCAATCATGGTGAGATCAAGTGTTTGGTTTTGGTTTGGTGTGACAATGAGTGTGTTGGGAATAAAGACACCATGGGTGCCTCATGAGGGGTTGGTCTTACTTTTCAATTCAGGTATATTATAGTGGGTTAATGTTTTTAGATGGAAAGGCAAAGTTGATTTTGGATTAAAATTGGATCTCATTGTTATGTATTAGAGAATGTAATAGCATGCGAGGCATGGAATATTGGGTAGCGATATGGGATTTCTTACTAGAAAAAGCATGTTATGAGACACTGGTGTAGCTAGTGTTGATGGTACTATGAGTGTGAATGGGTCTTTAAGGTGACCAAGGGTGGTAACCTTAGTGTTGATGATTAATTCTAAATAGGTATTTTCATATGGGAAAAAAATTGTAGTTAATAAATTTATATGATGGGAAGTAATTAGTAAAGCAAACCTGGGTTCTAGCACATTATGAATATTCATAACTCTTGGAGGTGAATTAACAAATAGGAAGATAGTGGTTTATTTTTTATGTAAATGTGAATTTTTTCTGTTTAAATAGAGGTAAACATAGAATCATAAGACACAGAATCGTATCAGTCCATATAAACATAGAATCACGTAAATGTTACATTTCTCTTTAATATCTGGCCACAACAGACATAATCCTGTTGTAATTGCAATCATACTATGGGTGGCGACGGGCGGTGAGGCAAGGTATGACGAGGTGAGCCACAGTGAGGGAAAGTGAGGTGTGGTGTAGAGAGGGCTTACAAGCAACAATGAGGTAAGCCGACGGGTGGTGAGGTCTAGGGATTGATGGAGATGGGCTGCGACAGGTGGTTAATTTGCAATGTATTCTAGGAGTTTGTGGGGTGGGGGGTTAAAGGGTGTTGGGGGGGGGGGGGGGAGGGGTCAGGGGTGTTAGGGGATGGGGAAAGTGTTGGGTCTATGAAAATATTTAACTATTTAGAGGCAGCGTATAAAAAACCTCAGTGAAATTATTTTAAAAAATTGGGCTATTTAGTAAACTTTTGCAAAAAAACTGCCACTAAACGCTCAGTTTGGTGTATTCAATTAATAGGTTGCGGTGATATGCATGCAGTCACATGAGAATCATATCACATAACTCATCATACTATATGATATTGGTATAAAAAATAGCCCAAGATTCTATTATAATATATATATATATATATTGTAATACATGATATTCATCTCATGCATATCATACCATACAATTATAGGAAGTCATAAGATATGAATCACCCATTTTAAGTGAATATCTATCACTTTCAACATGCCATTATCAAACTTACTATAGAAAATAATGTCAAAAAACTATTCAATCATGATGAGGGTCTTTTGTAAATCCGATATGTGTAACACACCTTGAAACTCCAACAATCATATGTCTAAAGATTGGGTGAAAAAATCAGCCTTTACCATAATTATAGGTCATGAACCTAGTAGAAGCTCCTTTGGTGGGTGTGAAGATAAAATTTATTTTAATTTAGAGTTTCATGAAACCTTAAGAGAGGATATTTCATGTCAAATTTCTAATTAATTTATTTATTATTTGAAGAAATGTATACACCATCTTAGGATCCTTCCTTTGATGACATTTTTGACATTTCAAAAACCCTTTTATACTATCTCTGTATTACTATAAGGAATCAAGTGTAGAATCTCTCTAGAGGTGATCCACATGTGCTCCATTAATCATTGAGAAACACCAATTGATTTATAGGTTCTATCATCGAGAATAAATTTTATTTCATTTCTAATCATGATCCCTCCAATATCTTTTACGCTTTAATTATTTATTACCATTCTATAGAGGAAGATAGGATGAATTCGAGAGAGAGAGAGAGATAGAGAGAGATAAGATCATTGTACACAACTATTCTGTATACTCAATTTTTGATTAATTCTATACAATAGACAGAAACATCTATTTATAGATTTAGGGTTTAGATTAAAATATTATTTAATCATGTACCATACCTTATATAATACTATAATATTATAACAAACCAAATTAAATATAATAATTTTTTTTTGAAATTGTTAACTTGCATGCTAATAAATAGTATTTCACCATCATGTAAACTAGTACCCATGTAAATATTTTATTCAATTAAATAAATATCTTATTAAAAATCTAGAGATTATTTATTTATTAAATATTCATTAAATTAAATAAATATTTTATTCACAAATAAGAAAAAAAATATTTTTCATATATTAATGTAATCAAAAAAATTATTTATTAATAAATAAATAAATATTTATTACCATATAAAAATTAGTGATCCATAAAACTTGAATAAAATTAATCCTTAGTCTTGAGAATAATATTTTTGACATAAATTAAATTAAAATAGAGTTTAATCGAGATCAATAGAAATATATTATGTGTGATCCTCTAGAATTATTTCTTATTGGCATTAGGTGATAATTCATAAAGTATAGCATTACTATCTTACAATAGGTCAGGGAACCCAAGAGAATTAAATTAATGTTATAAAATCGAAAACCACATACAAATGGACATTGTGAAATATAATCCACTTGTCTCAATATCTAATCAATTAGGTTTCCCATCCATTTCATTAACTTTTCATCATGATACATCTTTCTTTAACTATAAAAAATAAACATCTTTACCTCATGGAAATGGATTTTTAAAAAAATATATTTTAATCAATGTGGTAAGACATCAAATTTCATGAATATGGAAGGTAAAAATCTTTCTTCAATACATCTAAAATTAACATGACATTCATGATGTATCCAACTTACCCTAATTCTTGGAAAAATATGACATGATAGTTTTTTTTAGTAAATCTAAGTCTGTGAGTTTTGACATGCATTAATGATAATAATAAATTCTGAGGACCATTACATATGATAATTGATAGGAATATCCAATGACACAAAAACATGAACAATTACTATAGGTAGGTCTGTTATCATAATATCCCATACTAGATATTACCATGTTTGAACATCAGGAGAAGAATCCTCATATGCTTATGAGTACTCACACTCGAAGATCTATATACTTTGTATCATATCATATTATATTATCTAACGGAAGAAATATTAGAAAAAAATATAATCCTAGAATATAAATATTATCATCATAATGTGGAACTTTTATGACATTATGAATTTAAAAGATACTCTACGACATTATCAAATCAATGTTATGTATGAGAGAAATGAATATGGGATATTATATTTATATTAATATACACCCCTTTCAATATTTATGTAATCTAAAGTAAAAAAATTTTGGTTCTAGGGAACCAAATCCAATATAATACCATTTTCTCTAGAGCCAACTACTATCAACCGATTATTCCTCACATGAAAAACATTCTTTTGTTGAGTATGGATAAAACTACTTGGTCTACCACATTTCTATGTATGTGGTTAGTAAATCCCATCTTCTGTGAAATTTTTTACTGCAATATTAATATCTTGATAAAATCCATCAAGTAGTTATATTACTGATTATCCACTTATTGTCCATTTCATAATCCAAAAATCTGGACTAAATCCATAGTCAAAGCATATCACAAAATGATAAATCACTTTCTTTTGTTATAACCCAAAATCAGAACAAGAGGTTGTTAAACAGCTTTTTAAGCTATATAAGAAGCCACAATGTAAACAAATATTGTAGATATGCTAACCACTCGATGTAATAAGTTACTATTTCATGTTATTATAACCATATCAGTGATACTAGTTCAATTTTAACTAAATAAAGATAATTGATCAACTTCATTTATCACTAGTATTCCAACTTCTCTTGAAACAAAGAACTCATATAGTTCTACTTTTCCAAGTAATGTTTAGTTGTTCGAACTATAAGTATATGAAATTATTTTGGATCTATTTGATATTCAATTACCTTTCATTATTAATTAGTAAAATCAAACTTCAATACATATCATGACACATTATATGAATTCCTAGAGATTAATATTGTGAAATTATTTTAATCACCTTTATCTCTTCCTATGCCCATGCATGTTCTCTTGGAAGCATTATATGCCAATAATAATTCAATCTTGAATTATTTCAACTTTTATTTTTCAATACTATGTTAATACGAGTATTATTACTTGATTTAGAAAACTCATAGATTCATTTTATAGTTCTTTTTCCCTAGAACACGGTTTCTACATTGAGTTAAACTTGGAGAAAATTAGTTCCTTAGTATTAATAAGCTGGTAAAACGTAACATTTGTTTTCTATATATTATTAACATATCCATCTTGAAAACTAATAGCACAACCATTAACCACTTTGAGACACATGTCACTCATTCATTTCCAAATGAATATTCTACGTTTAATATGCATGATTTATTTATAAATGAATTTATGTAACATGGATATATTATTGGAATTTATTGATGTCACCGACCCTTTTAGTTATTACTAGTAGACATATTCCATAGGTTATACTTTTGGTCATGTCATATAGACATATTCTATAAATATTCCTCTAAAAGAGGTGGTATTCATTATCAATATCCCAATATGATTATCATAAAAATGTGCTTTAACAAGTTGAATCTAAAAATGATTTTAGTAATGATGAGAGTTGAATAAGTTTTTTCACAGAATAAACTCTCAATAATATATAATTTTATATTGGTACCATATTTTACCATACATTTAAAATTTTTCTTGAATAGTCATCAGCAGTATCAATTCTTAGAAACATTACCAATACAGAATCCCTGCATTTTGATACTTAGAATCTATCCCCTGAATTTATACATACCATTCAACAGTATCATATTACCATTTACTTCATGATAGGAAAATTTATTCTAAAATAATAATATATCTATCACCCAAAACTGTAAACAAAAAAAACTCTTTGGTTATGAATTAATATATAGTACGTTTCTTTGGAATTACTGCTCCCACTAATCACTGTAGAGTCCAGTATTATTATGCAAACCCATTTGCATACAGAGCCTTAAAACAAGAAAGTTAAGTCTTCTCCCACTATCATTAAAGAGTTAGGAAACCATTATTGAAATATAGTTGACATTGACTAGATGTTAATATCCTTAGTGGTTATTGGATCATTCAATCATACATACCTGAGTGTCTCGATGTTCATTTTTTTCCTTAGATAGCTTTTAACAAAAAATTTTCAAAAAAATCTTGTGAAACTATTCTAATTGATTCTTATAATATTATATATTATGTGATATCCATTAGCTAATATAATTATCATATGGTTATTTGTTTCACATATATTTACAAAATATGTATGTAAAGGAATAATGGAAGATTTGTAATATATGTAAGACACATCATTGGTATTCCTTTTACTACCATCATGAAATTGGTGTATATAAGTAAATTTAAGATAGGGATAAACTTTGATACACATATATTATCAATGATTAATTGGATAAGATATTATTCGACCGACCAACTCATTGATTCATCAATCTTTACCAAGTTCACTCATTTACATTACTAATAATTTCTAAAATTTCTCAAAGGAATATCATGAAGTTACCTTTATTTTAGAATTTTTAATGTGTCCATGTTTAACCATATATAAAAAATTTGTGATCTACCTTTAATTAAAAAGGTTTATTTCTATAAAACTAATAATTATTTTTTTTGTATATCCATTACATTATCTCAATTGAGACTGAAACACTTGTATGGGTATAATTTAGTTAACTAATTTCCATTTTATTTGATAAGGAATTATATTTTTGAATCTAGGTAAGAATATTATATATTATATTCATAATTAACAAGAAATGTTGTTTGTGATTAAATAGTTACTGAACCGTTTGTTTAGTATTCAAGTACCACAAAAAAATTTATTCCAAAATGATATAATGTCTCATTGTGTCTATCTATAAATTGAGTTAAATATTTCGGTAACACTTAATACAGTTTCAAATGAATCTAATCTGGAAATGGGAAATAGAGATCTCCCATTAGATGACATAAGAGTCACCCCTTCACATCTACTATTGAGTTTACATTATATACATTATATTATTTCTCATTCCTTTTATTTAAATAAATGTGTGTTGTGATAATATTATATGTAATTCAAAAGTAGTGAATAAAATCATGATATATTTACCTAAAGTGTATGAAAATGCTTGATTTTTCAATTCATTTCAATTTATTTTCTAGTTTCCATTCATTCAACATAAGAAGAAAATGGCATTATGTCCATTCTTCCACCTTTTAATATTTTTTCTATTTTAAGGTATCTACAAAGGATATTTTGGATTTAGATTATTCATTGGATATTCATCCATGTTTTTCAAACTATTCACCATAGGGAGTGGAGAACAAGGTTTCAACCAATACATATTAGCAATGTGAAGTATGGGTAGAATTTTCCTAAGTGACATATCCATTTAATTTATTTAGGATTGGAAAAATAAGGTAATAATTATGGTAGATATAATAAGATAATATGAATAGATAATTTATTATACAAGTGGTAGTAAATTTATTTTTACTGATCAATATACCCCAACATTTCAAAATCTTGACCAGTAGATATATTTCCTTCTTCTAGTTTACATTGAAATTGTGCAGTGAAAATTTTATTTACATATATCATTTCTATGTATTTCACAAGACAATGGATATGTGATATTATGGTCTATTCATCCTTATATTTATGTTGTGTCATCAACTCTCTAGAAATAGTGGATAAATAATACAAGGGACAGAGGAAGCATCCTCAACATATCTCTGGTAGGAATCCTTTTCACCTTCTCTCACGTACTGAGTTGAAAAAATAGGAATAATGGATTCAAACACATTATAAAAACATTTTGATAATAATGAATTCTATAAATGATTGTACCACATCCAAAAAATTTAATTTTTAAGGACATTCCATGAGTTCAGGAATGATAAACAATTTTTTGTATTTTACATTACATTTTCTACAATAATTAAAATAGATTATTATAAATTTACATGATTAAAAATTATGCGAGAAATAATAGTAATAATTAATTTTATTAATTATTATACTATTTTATCAAGCCCCAACAACCCCCACAATTTAACTCTTAATGTATAGTTTCAAGGACATTCTATTGGAAATGATCTATATTCACCTTTATATAATCCAAACAAAGGTTGTTCAAGTAACTTGAAAGTATTTAGATAGGTAGGTATTTCCTAATTGGGAGTTTGTAGCTTCGTAATTAGTTGAGTGGACTCTCAAATCCTGAAATACCAACTTTTAAAACGTCGACCCCTACCTCCATGTTACATCAAGCCTAAAGAGTGACACTTCTCTTGATGCTTGATTTTTAAGTCATCCGATAACATTCATCGAAACTCCACTTCAAAAGTATGTGTCCTAAGATGGGTTGATCAGAAACATAATTTTAAGGATTTTATTCCTAATCAATTAATGGAAGGCCATGCTTGAGAAGATATTTAGTTGAGTGATTTTAATTTATTATGAATAAAATTTACCAAGTTTTATCCTTTACAAGACATTAAAATATTAAGTGGATTTTAATTAATTAATTAACCATGTAGGATAAAACATTTATGCATAATCTATTTATTTAGATTATATATTTGAACATTAACTCATTTATTTATGTGATCATGGTCTTGAATCCATAATTTGGATAATTAATAGATAGAAATAAATAAATAAATTAATCCCACGATCATGATCTTATCTAATAGGTGATTTATGGATCAGAAAAGAAATCAACCTATGAGCAAGTGGAATGACTCCTTGTGATGTTCTTGACATGAGTTGCAACATTCCACATGTCCACTTGTGTGTCACCTTGTTTGGAATAATTATGGATCCATCATGAACCACGTACACACTCCTTGGGGTAATACATTAATTACGTACTCACAAGTATGTGAGGGGAAGAAAATTATTGGTGAAGGGGAATTACAAAAATAACATTAGACATGTATTTACTATATAATAATGGAAGGATGTATGAAATGAAGGCCATTAAATTTAATTTCATAATAAATATTTGGAAACCCATGTAATAAATTAAATTAAATGAAGACAACACATTCAAGGGTCTCGGTGAAGATCATGAATTGTCAAGTACATGCAACAGATATGAAAAGGATAACCAGTTAACAATCATCTATATTCATTCTTCATTATTAAGAAAAAAACATGCATTAATTAATTAATTAATTTATTCTCTTTTATCCAAATTCCAAAACTAATTCAATTAGAGATACCCATGATTAAAGGAATTCATTGAAAATAAATAGAAAAACTAATAATCACATATTATTAAAATAAACTAATTGAACATTTAATAATTTTTTAAAAACATTATCAATTTTTTACACACACCAAGTATTCTAATCAATAAAACTATATTTTAATATCTCAATATAGAAATTTAATGTAATTTCATTACGTTATTTATTTGGAGACTACACGGTCTGTACTTACGAGCTAAAGGGTGTGTAGTTCAATTGTCGTGTACCGTAGTTACATGTATAGGGATTCAGTGTGTACCTCAGAAGGACTACATGAAATGTATAATCCAGATACACATCATGCATCACTTTTTTTTCGGTATACTTGACCCATCAAAATTATCATTATGTTTTTCCGGCATGGAATCAGATGATGTTTCTTCTAGCTACTTGTTTTGTGTTCCTCTTGCCACATGTCTACTTGACATTCCAAATAACTCAGTGTGTATTCCGGACATGGTAAACAATGAACCACATGGTGTGTACAAGCCACCTACATTTCATGTATTTCATTATCAATCTAGGATATCAATATGATGCAGTTTTATTTATGTTTATGACCATTCCAAATTCATGAATTTTCCCACAAAATTGTATGGAATACATTACATGTACACCAGATAAACGCCATGTAATTTCATATGATGTGTTCCAGGTTATCCTAGTAAACTTTCAAAGAGTTATATATACACCATGTATAGTTACTATTTGTGATTTCATGTACCCCAAAACAAATCTAGATATAGTGCACTTGGGTACACTGTGTTTACTCTGGCTACACGTCTTGTAACCTAGTCATACTAGAAAAATATCATGGCACATTCTAATGGAATCTCTGGCCATTATTAAATTTTTATTATAACTATAAGAAAATGAAATCATAACAAAGTGAATTAAAATGTCGACAATATGTTAATTAAAAAAATGTTGAATAAAGAATAATATAGAAATTAAATATCAAACCTCTAATGCATATGTAGACCAACAATCAATTAAATAATTATAAATTTAAAACATGACCACTTTGAAACAACTTTTTGGTTTCAGGTGTAGCCAATGCACCTTTGGTGGGTGTGAGATTCCAATTTATTTTCATTCAAAGTTTTCTAAAACCTCGATAAATGATCCTTCACATTAAATTTATAATTAATTAATTTATTATTGGAATAAATTATTAACTCATCATGGGATCTTTTATTTTATGACGTTTTTGATCTTTTAAAACCCTTTCAGATTACCTGCATCACACTTTATTGATTCAAGTGTATAAACCCTCTAGTGGTGATCCACACATGCTTCTATGTTCTCTAAGGAACTTCAATTGATTTTTGAATGATACCACGATATATCAATTGTATTTCCCTGTTCATCTTGATCTCTAAAACATCCTTTAGGCTTAAAGGAGTTCTTCTCATTCTTAAATAGAAGAGAGGAGTAATTCGATAGAGAGAGAGAGAGAGACAAATATAGAGAGATAATTCCATTGTGCACAATGAATCTATATTCTAAATTTATGATTAATTTTATATAGTAAACATAAACATCTATTTATAGTGTTGGGGTTTAGATTAAAATATTATTTAATTTCATACCATAACTTAAAAAATATTATAATCTTTTGACATTCCTCATGCCATATAATAATAATAAAAATAATACTGCATTTATTATTTTATTACATGTTCTAACTTGCACATTAACAAATATTATTTTATTGACATGTAAATTAATATTTATCATCAGAAGAAATATTTGTCTGCTCGAACTCATCATTATTTTTTTAACACCCAAATATATATTTTATTCATTTAAATTATTTTTTTTCATAATCTAGTGAATAATTTTTTATTAAAAAATCAATAAATAAAATAAATATTTTCCTCACAGACAAGTGAATAAATATTTGTTATATATTCATATAATATAATAAATTATTTATTACATTGTGAATATTATATATCAAAGAAACATGAATAATATTATTCCGTGGTTTTGAGAATAATATTTAATCCATTAATTAATTTAAAATAAAATTTAATTGAGATCCACAGGAAAAATTAGTGTGTGACCCTCTTGGATTATTTTCCATTGGCGATAGGCAGGTATGTCTAAATTCAAAGATTACTATATAATAATGGGTCAAAGAAACCAGGAAAAAGAAATTGATTTCAAAACGTTTACAACCATATAAGAACCCTCACTATTTAATATAATCCCTTCATCTTAATATCTCATAATGAAGGTTTCACATCTGTGACATCAACCAATGTGCTTGATATGTGTTTCTTTTACTATCTGAAATAAACATCATTACACGGTGACCATGAAATTTATGCGACAATTTTTTTTAAATAAAGGTGAGGAGACATTAATTTCTATGAAGAAGTAAGGGAAAAAACCTTCCCCCGAATATCCATTAATAACCTATCATTCGTGACACACCCATTGTACCATAATTCTAGTAAAAATATGGCATTACAATTTTTATTAGAAAACAAATTTTTTAAAGTCATTAAATTCATTAATGATAGTATTAATTTCTATGGACCATTATAGAAGCTCAAATATAAGAAAATCCAGTGACACTAAACCATGTGAAATTCTTACCTTCCAGTTTGTTCTCATATTCTCCCATATTGGATATTACTATGTGAAAACATCATGAGAAAAAGCCTCATCCACTTATAGGTACTCACACATGATTATCTATATAATATTTTCCCTATCATTTTTTGTTATCCAAACATATAATTATTTCAATGAATATCATTTTGGCATGTATAGTTTCACATCATAGAGGGAAAATTATTGTACATTATTATTGAGACAGATACTCTAGGACATTATCACATCAATGTTATGAAGAAGAATAATCAATATGTGATAATAAATTTATGTTAATATTCACTCATTTGAATATTCATTTAATATAAAGTATAAATTAGTTGGTTCTCTATCACCAAATCTAGCAATAATATCGAGATTTTCATCATCTACAAGGTGATCCCAATCATATCTTCTAGAAGCACAGTTTCTTATTATTCCCCTCTTGTACATTGAGTGAATAGATTCATAGAATTAAATTATCCTTGAAACAAAAATTAGAGACACAATCAACACCAAACCACTCTTTTATTTTGAAATAGGATTTATGGTTGAACTTGCTAAAGCATATATTTCAAAATATTTCCTTCTGTCCCAACACTCATTCTTTATACTCCATTTCATCCTGAAATTGTAGCACATAGATCAAGGCTTGACTAAATTACCTTGAATCATCCCTCACTTATGTTTTTACACCTCTTATATTTTACATGAAATATAATACCCTGTAATTTTTACAATGGACTCTTCTTTGATATAATCTTGGGTTTCTTTACATCTATAATTTCTCACTACAGTAACCATCATGTCCTATAAATTCTGAAAAAATGATAGAAGGATCAACTCTTTCACTAATCCAATAAAATTTACCCTAATGGACTGAAGATATCTTTGAGGAACATTGAATCAATAATCATGATCATCCACTAAACTTCCTTTAAATATTTTCATGTTTAATAGTCTCTACATGATAAAAAATTTGATTATTTGGCCTCTCATACATGTTGGTAAGTATAGTCTTCAAAATAGTATCCATATACACCTCTTAGATATTGAAGGCCACATTATGATAAAAAATAATAAAAATAACCTCCATTGATTTTTGATCAGTCCTTTCCTTTTAATCTTTTATCATCACTTCTATTTGAATCCCTTTAACAGAACCTCTAGATCTCTTTGGAATAGATAGACTTCAATCTGGATCCAACAGAATATGAAATATGTCTTATAAAAATTATCAATTTGGATCATAACAACATCTAAAACTATCTGTTCAGAATCAATTAACTATCATTGAATTCAAAAAAAGTAAAGGTATTAATAATCTCATAGAATAATTCTCCTACAAGGCCAGTCATAGAATTATTCTCAACACTGAGTTATAAACTCTTGACCAGGTTATGACCTCTAGAAACTATAAAAAATATCTAAAACCACTTATTAGTGAACAACCAAAAAAACCCTATTGGTATAAGCCGTCTTTGTAGTAAATATTGGGATTATATCCATTGGTACCAAATAAGTAACCTTGAGACACTAAGATTTTATGGGAAGATTGGATATAATGTGGCCAAATTTAGTGTTGATTGCAGTTGGGATAAAAACAAAATAAAATGCCATGAATGTTGATTGAATTTCATAATAAAAAAACTAAATATTTAAATGGGAATAATTAATGAAGATGAGTCTATCCTAGGTTGTCACTAGGTCTAAAATTGATGTAATTTGTTTCCTACGAAATTACTGCACATTGGTAAAATAAGTATCCAATCAATTGAGATAATTCAAAACAATCCTTCACTGATATAATCCATATATAATTACAAAGATAATTAATAATTCAATTAGAGAAATACTTTCATGATCACACCAAGTGACTGTATTGTACTGGTACTAACAATGTGTAGTTGTTAAAGTCAACAATGTTGAAGAATAGAATAAATCACCTAAAGGAACTCTCAAACCATAGAACTAATTTCAGAATTTAAGAAGATAAAATAACATCCAGTACATGCCCACATAAATACTTAGGATCTAAGCAAAAATTTTTTATCCTTAAATCGATTCAAGTATGTCAATAGAAGTCGATATTCAACTTAATAAAGCCGGATTTAATTTTTGTAAACAATGAAATAATGAACACTCAACCATTGTGCGATGAATTTCACAATTTATGATGAAAATAGATTCACACCATAATTAAATGGTATCAAAATTCTATGAAAAATAATATAAAAACCAAAAAAGAACATTTATTATGAATCTAAGGTGATTTGAACAACTTACATCGAAAAAATAAAGATGTGATTACAAAATGACACCATCACATTACAATTGAAAGAATAAAACATATAACCTCAATTAATTCAACAAAACTACCTTAAATACATAATATGTTAGCCTTAGGTGAATTCCAAGTCAGGCAATATCATCCCCATTAATTAATATAGTCAAAAGGTGGGTGGAAAATAAAGGTAAAGCAATCTTTTCAACATTGATAAGAAAAATCAGACCACATTCATCCCCCTTTTTGAAATGTGGGTTTGAATTTTAATATGGAAACATTTGGTGTGGTAGTAGAATATAAATATTTTATTCTATATTTCCAATAATTTATGTAGGAAATTTTCCCAATTGGATATTCTATTCAAATGTTATGATGACATTGGTGGGAAGAATTTATGGGCCGTCAAATCTAAACCAAAAATTAAACTTCAAATTAGGATAACTGGATCTCCTTAAAGATTCGAAATTTTATAAGTCCATTGTATAATGAAATGTTTCTCATAATTTTATCAATATCCAGTTAAAATTTTATTTTATTTGGGGTTAAATTGCGGGCTCCACTTTTATTTGATGGGTGTAAGGCCCATTATGCTTTGACTAGAAATTTCTGCATCTATGCCCAAAAATTTCTATCTCCCCTTATGAATCATCAATTGATACTAAAATAAAAATATTCTTCACAAATTGGTAATCATATTATAAAATATCAAATTAAAATAATTAGTATAATTAATTTCCCATGGTGATGATTAATTAGTCCCAAATTGATGCACTTTCAACATGAATTGAACACATGATGAGAAATGAAGTTCAATTAATAAAATGAACTAAAACTGGAATTTATGGAAATTGAATCACATGAATATTAAAATATAAACAATTAATATTATCCTCTATCAGTTTCTAATCACACCCCGCAACTTGAGTTTTTATAGTCCCAAAAAAAGTATCTCAAAAATATGAAATTGAATTATTTTTTACAAAAACATTTAAACATACAATTCTCACCAAAATACATCATGCCAAAAAATGATGAAACTTATAAAAAATCATTTCACACATGCTGATTTCACAAGAATATCCCATTCCCAAGCCTATTCCATTACTCAAATTCATTGTCGCATTTCATCCAATTTCAATTATGCACGATGATGTGTCATGTATCACAACAGACATGGGTGTTTATTTTCGTGTTCATGGGGGAAAAATTAAATCACTAGGTGAGAATAACCTTCATCCTTATGGTAAGAATCCTTTTGTTCATTTTTTATTATTTTTTCTTGATGCATTTTTTTCACCAAAATAAAGATAAAAATATCAACTTTGGACCAAAAAACTACAGACTCATGATCCCCAAGTGATAGACACCACCCATTTTTTCAATTCTATACTCTGAAATAGAGATTTAAAACTGAACTTTGGGAAAGAAAACATTTGAGTTATTATCCCAATGTGTCAGACTCGACATATTTGGATAAAATAATGCTCTATAAAATCACCATTTTTTCCTTTTTTTATTGGGTACACAAATTAAAGTCAAAGTGACCCCAAACCCTATTCTAGATAAATGGACTCTAGGAACTCAAAATCAAAAACCATAATCAAAAGGATGTTCGCTGTGGAATTTTTATTAAAAGGATGAAAATGTTAATAGTGAAAAATAAAATCAAACAACCACACTTTATAAAAAAAATTATCGTAAACCTAAACTTTCATTAAAATCAGAATCAAGGTTTGAAAAATTATTCAATATTCACTTTTCATATTTCAAAATGTACATGAATTCATTAAAGGATAATGAATTTGAATTTTCCATAATTTTTTAAAAAACTCATATTTTTCACTCCCCTAAACCGAGAATGAAACATTCCTCAATGTTTAATGATAAGATTAGATGGAGTTAAGAATTGGGAAGAAATAGGGGGGTGAATGTAATTTGAAATGAATTCATGGGAAAAAATCACCTGGATTTAATTTGAATACCCATCAATAAGAAATGTTTCACTTTGACTTCATGTCTCAAGCAGATTCCTAAGGTATGATTGAATATTTGGTTTGAAATATGGAAGGTATTTGTTTAATTTTAATGTATTTAACTAATTCAACTGTTAATTGTCACAAAAAAGAAACATTATATCATATTAGATACCTCAAGGGGGTTCCGTTGAAAAAGAAAATTCAAAAAATAAAATAAATTAAAAATAAGGCATAATATAGGGTTACTCCCTGAAAGAGTGTAGTTTAATGTCATTATATATACATGTACCACCCCGACTTACCCAATACCAACTTTTAGCATCTTAAGGAATAACGTTTTCACTAATTATACTATATTTAGATTTATTCTTTTTTTAGAATTTGTTTCTTGTACAATCCTATGATCTAGTGTGAGTGGTAAAATCCGAGCAATATAAAAAATGGTTGATCCAGTTTCTTTTGAAGTATTTCCTACAACATCAAGGATAATTCCCCCATTGTGTGTTTCAAGAGAAGGATGAATGAATGTTTCAAGGCCATGGGTTTACCCTAGGATGTGATACTTGAGTGGGGAAGGAAAGGATGGAATTTTGAGTTTGGTTTGATTTAAATTTCCTAAAGACTATTGTAAATTTGAATAAACACTGGGTTCTTCTCCAAGATAATATAGAAGGAATTGGTTCCTTATGAAAATATGTTTCAACACTTAAATTTTCCATTTTAGTGTTGGGGGTTTGTACAAAATAAAATTTCACAATTTTCCTAAATGGTTTAATTATTTTTAGTTCCGAATCATCACAGAGAAATATTTGGGACATTCAATCCACAATATAAAATTTCTCTATTGGGAATACAGAAAATCATTTCCCTCTTGAATTAAATACCCATGAATAATTCGTTAATCCTATTTATCTATCCAAAATCGAATGTTTGATTTTTCAATAAATTCCTGAGAGTTTTTTGGGAAAACTAAACACACCACATAAGGTTATGGAAGGGATAACCGATGTATGTATGGGCTAATCATATGTTTTAATGATTTTTAATTATAATCTTAAATATGAAAACACATAATTCATTATATCCATTTTATTAAATAATTGTTCAATCAATGAATGAGGAATTGAATGTTTAGGAGGTAGAAAATCACATACATCCCAATGATTTGTCTCTTCAACCATCCTTGAGAGGGATATAAATTTATCCTTTAAACATTCATTGTCCCAATGATTGTACATCTTGCTGTGTGTGGGTTAATCATTCAAGGATTTATTAGAGAAATACCCTATGTTAGGGGATTCCAAATATGTATTTTACTTTTAATTATAGCCTAGGATTATGATGGGGTAATGTTGAAGATACTCCATTGGAGTAGGCTGGAAAGGGGATTTGAGATTCATAGGATGAACAAAAATAGAAGGGGGAAATATAAGAGAAATAGGGGTGATAATAGAGAATTTGGGGTGAGAAACGAATGCTAGTGTCTAAGATAACTTACATAGGTCCCTAGAAATAGCTCCAAAATTCTGATAACTCCCAAATTTACACTAAAAGTAGAATCATTGGTTGTATTACATATAGGGATTGAATCCATAATGGCCGAATATGTAATCTTTAGATACACATATTTAATGGGAGGATTGGCTATGAAGTGACCAACATTAGTGTTGATTGCAATTTGGATAAAATAATAATAATATATATAATACAATTTACTGAATTTAATAATGAAACACCTAAATATTTGAATGTAAAATATTAATTAATATAAGTATATCCAAGGTTTTCTCTAGTTCTGTAGTGTATGTAATTGTTTTCCTATGAATTTAATGCTCACTAGTTGAAGAAGTTTCCAATCATTGAGATAAATATAAAAAATAGATCACCTATTTAATACATATAAAATTAGAAGTCTCATCAACAATTAAATTATAGGAATAATTTAATGATCACAAAAAATAATTGGATCATAATATCACAAAAAATTTGTAGTCGTTAATGTCCGCAACGACAAAGACTAAAATAGGTCAATGAAAAGAACACTCAAACCATAGAACAAATTTATGAATTTAATAACATAGAATAGAAACCAATAAATCCCTATAAAACTCCATAGTATCAACCCATAAATGGTATTTCCTTCCATCGACAAAAGGATCTCAATAGAAGGCATAAATCGACTTAAAAAAGTGGGATTAAAGAACGGAAAATAATGAAATAAGAAACACTTCAACATGTGTGAGGAATTTCATAATTGTTTATGAAAAAGTATTCACACCATGATTCATTAGTATTAATGTGTTAATAGAAATAACATAAAAAGTAAATATGGATAACTTTTATTAATAAACATAGGTGATATGAAAAACTTATACGATAAAAAATAATGATGCGATTACCAAATGACAGTAAATATTACAATTGAAAGAATAAAAATTATGCCCAAAATTAGCTCAATAAAACCACCTTAAATAGGTAATATTCATTCCTTAGTTAGACCCACAATCACTCAATATCATCCCCATTAATTAATATAGTCAGAAGGTTGGTGGTAAATAAAGGGAATGTGGACTTTTCAACTTTGATTAGAAAAATAAAACAAGATTTGTCTCCCTTTTTGACATGTGAATATTTCTTTAAATATGGAATAATTTGGGGTGGTCATAGAAGAGATATATATTCTTACATATGTTATATAGTATTTTTTATAATTTTAAACCCAATTGGATGTTCCATTAGGATATTAGGATGAATTTTTTTGTTTGTCTGAATGGGCCTTAAAATATATCCAACAAATAAAACATCACCTTGGGATACCTAGATCTCCATTAAAACATAAAAATTAGCTCAAAAAATAGTTCAATGATATGTTCCATATAAGTTAATCTATCTAAATTTATAATTTAAAATTTTTTTGGTCTTGAATAAGGGGATCCACTTTTATTTGGTGGACTCAAGGCCCATTATGCTTTGTTCATAAATTTCTGTAACCATGTCCAAAAATTTCTATCTCCCCTTATTAATGTTGAATTGATCCTGAAATAAAAAATGTTCTAAACAATGTGATCAATAATATAATAAAATATATAATTCAAATAATTAACATAATTTTTTCCCCAAGCTTGTGATTAATTTGGCCCAAATTGATACACTTTAAACATTAATTTCACATGTGAATATAAATGAAGTTAAATTTATAAAATACACTAAACCGGTGTTTATGGAAATTTGATCACATGAATATTAAAATGTAAAAAATTAATACCATACGATTTTAGTGGATAATCACTTATAATATATATTTTTTCCTCTAGAATACCAAAATAATAATGGTTTGAAACTTCAAATATAAATGACACTCAATGTTAGCAATGAATCTCCTAGACTGGGATCCATAATCACCAAACAAAATTGCCTGAGACACAAATAAGAACTTGAGAAATAAAATTAATAGAAATAGAAAAATAATGAAATTGATTAAAAAAACATAGAATAACATGGGTCATAAATTACCCTACTCCATGTGACGAATAATTAAACTTTTAGATTAAGAGAGGAAACATATCAGTGTTACAAAAGAACAAAATACTTGAAATATGCTTATAAATATAACATGACTTATAAATAATACAAGTACTTTAAAAGTTACCCAATTTTCCATTTTATATATGATCTGATCTAGTGACGTCAATTGAAACAATATTCAATATTTTCAATAAACCATCAATATATCAAGACAATTGCCAATAGCTTACTGATTATACTAAGTCAACATGTAGTTTCTCATGTACAACGTATGATTTGTAACTCATCCCAAAGATTCTTCCACACTTCTAGAAATTTCCATTTTCCACCACTAATTCAGTTTTTATGTTCAACATCCCATGAATCATCTAGTTCCACAACTAGAGCTCTGAAACCACTCCTTCATGAATTCAATAACATAACTAAAAAATATACCACTATAGTGAGGTCTTACAAAAAATTTTCAAATAGGACAATAACTCAGTAAATACATCATGACCCTTTTGATGAGATATGAAAATACATATCTTGGTGAATCCAATCATTATTTTTCCTTACTATTTAAACATAGTACATCACAAAATGTTAAAATGTCTCTCAAACTAGGTTAATTATAGGTAATTTATATATCCCCTTGAAGATGACATTAATGCCCTCCATAATATTCGTGTTAATCTTTCCAAACATTTTATCCTTGTCTAAATCTAAATACAACTTAACCTTTTGGCATTTACATCATATAGTTTCAAATATATTAATTTACTATAAAAATAACTTATAATCGCTCCTCAAACCTTCTTTGATCATTATTATAGTCTACAGAAAAACAAACCAAATACATAATGATTTATGTGATAATGACGTTATCAGAATAAATATGCACATTAAGAATATTTACCCTGATTCGTGATGGTTTTCCTTACATTTCTGGTGATATGTGTAATAAAGTAGGTATATTTGGAAATTATTATTTATGGGATATTATTACATGTAGTAAAAAAATTAATAGAGAAGGAATTTTTAATGGACCACATTATATTTTTTTATGTTCTGTATATATGTATGCATGATTCTAATGGTTTTATTTTCAAACATATATATTCAACCAAATTAATATGGTGCATGAATATTAATGTATAACATATATCAAAACTTATGATTTTTTTACTCACCCAAAATAAAAAATAATAATATTAAAATATATCCAAATCCATATTATTCATTTGGTGCATAAAACCCATTAATATAAAGGGTTAGGATCATATAAAACTAATATCTGTATAAGATTATTGTAGAGACCCAAGATTGATGTACATGTACATTAAATTTCATTTACGGAAAACATAACACATGACATAAACAGACGCCCAATGATCGTATTAGTTTAGTGTCTTTGGAAACTCAGAACATAATCTTCTAATCATGGGGAAATACGTTCAACATCTCCCATAAAGATCTTACCCCGTTTTTTTACCTAAAACCTTCCTTTATATCCTGGGTAAAATAAAATATAAAAAGGGTGAGCTCAAATGATCATTAAGGGTAAGCATGAAGAAAATAAAAAAAACCATATACATTTGACCTTAAAAACATGAACATAAACTTTAAACATCAAAATCTCAAGTCATGAAATAAATCTTGGCAGTATGTAAGAAATAGATCTATAAGGAACATTAATCATGATAAAATAGCATGGGAATAAAACATGTAATTGTGGAAAACCATTAATCACATGATATGATTTCCATAGTAGCCAAGGCATTGCTTCCAAGACCATCATAGTGGACAAAGTCCATTACTGAACCGGGTTTACATGCCGTTCCAGCCCTATACTACTGAACCAGATATACTTTTCGTTCAATCCATGTCTATCTTAGGAGAAATAAATATTTACCCAATGCATTGTAGGGAGATATAGGTCCCACCCATCTCAGAATTAATCCATTATTATGGGGACCATAAAATCCTAAATCATACATCATAGAATAACCCATGTAATAAAATGGGATTCTTAAACATCATGCCATCATAACATAATCCATATAAGATAAAAGGACTTAATAAAAACAATTCCAACAGAACATAATCAAATAAATTTAATAATAGGGATAGAAACATAACCTTATATCATCTTATATAGAAAATAATTTTGGTAAAACACTTTAACTTAGTTCTTGAGGAAAATATCATTTCTCATTCAGAAACATTTTCTTTTCTCAACATGTCACAAAATTTTAAATTAAATTAAGTTAATTGAAAATAAACATGAAAACTTCTAAATTATTATTTCCTGTAAATAATTCTCTATGAAAGTGTAAAAATCGGTTCATGCTGTATAAGTGAAAAAAAACATTCTTCTCATACTTTTGCTGGAAAAGTCAAAAAGTATCTCGTAATGAATATGATAAAAGATTTATTTCAAATATTTTACTAAAAATTCACCAATAGGTAAAATTGGATTTAAAAAATTTTAGGAAGATATAAATAATTTTACATATTGAGGAAACATGGATGGGGATGATAAATATGCCCTAGTAAATACTGAAGTATAAACAATCTCGGATAAATATAAGATTACAAGATTTTCCCTTACCATTTATCATCGGTGGAATCATACGTTTCATAAAATAAAGAAAATTAAATGAATATGTAAATATCATATCCCTCATAATAAAAGTCATAAAACATTCATGGGAATCATAAACACCATACAAAAGAAATAGATGGTGATTAAGGCATATGTCTCACGGAAATAAATGTGAGACGAAATAATCCCTTACCTTAGGTCTGATTTCTTCCTTATATTTCCGAAACTCCTGTATAATGATTTAAATAATGTCATTGAATTATTCAAGAATCATAGTAATTTTTATGATATCATATATTATTCACTTATGACTTTATATTACCCATCCATTTGTCAATTCCTTGTTAAAACAACATTTTGGGTAATAATCGTTTCATTTATCATACGTTTTTGGACTTGTTGGTCTTGATATTATTACTTATATCATGATTTAATTACTTCCCTAATGTAAAACATGATTTTTATTTCATATATATATATATATATATATAATATATTGATAAATTAAATTTAATACACCGTTCATAGTGGTGGTAGGCCGTACGTACGCATGAACACTATTTTCCTTTCCTTATTTACTTGAATTGATGTAAGTAGATGACATATATAAATATATATATAAATCCATTAGAATTATTATGTCATATATCTCATTATTATTCATTATATATACTTTATAATCATTCTTGAATGGTTAACATGGAGAATGAATCTCATCGCGTCGTGGAGACAGTAATATGTACGTACGCACGAGCGATGATATCATTCCCATAATTATTTCATGGAATTGGAGTGGATTATATAAAATATAATAATTATTATCATGTTATAATAATCATATATATTAATTATTTCCTCCATTATACCCATCCAAGTAAGGTGGTGGTGGAAAAACATATTACACCACGACATGAAGACGATAAGCCGTACGCACGCACGCGCAATGATTTTGTTTTTTGTTGGATGGATAAAAGGTGAAATATGGTTGTTTCATATTAATAATAACATATAAGTATACAAGTGATAATGGAGATATTAATTAATAATGAAACAAATCATATAGAGGAATTTGAAGAAGAAATAAGTTTGAAAGAGTCGGTAAATGATATTACCTGTTCTTCGAAACGCCTCTTCCAAACCTTCTCTTAGGGAACTAAAGATGGTATTTGAAGAATACCATGACCTCTATTATGTTTCTAGGGAATTTTAGAAGCTAAATGGTAAGGTTTTGGCCTAGTTTAAAATCTCAAAATGGATTGAAGAGAAGAGGGAGGAGGTGCCCTTTTATAAGAGAGTAGAGGGGCACTTTTGGAAACCTCCAAAATATTAATTTATAATAAACTAAAACCCAACTTAAAACCTCAAAAATGACTCAAATTAGAATATGAGACTATATAGGGTTGTAATATAATCAAAAAATACAATTTAGACATGCTTGGAATTTATTTTAAACCTTATCAATTTGATATATCCTTATTTAAACTATTTAATTTTACTTTTTGTAATAATATTGTAAATTTTAAATTGTTATAAATACATAAATAAGTGTTGTGAAATTATGACATTTTAGACCATATAATTTTCAATTTGTAATTTTTAAATATTTTTTTTGATTTTTAAACAATTTAATAATACATTATTTTTATAAAATATGAACAGTGTCAATTTTGACAATGTTCAATTATTTGAACTTAAATAAAATACAAACAGAAGATATGTTCCAACCAAAATATTTAATATATTACTAACATGTCATATTAATCTATAAGATTCTTGGATAACATTAATTAGTTCATATAAAATTTATTTTAATATTTTAAAACCATTAATTTGATATTTCTCTTAATAAAATAATTACTACAACATTTTTATATAATTATTTAATATACTTATTTGTTTCATAAAAAATAAAAATAAAATACTATGATGAAGATAAATATAATTTCTTCCATAATGATACTTTTTGTCTAATTTATATTCTAAAACACCCAAATTTTAAAATGGTATGTTTGTTAAATTATGAAGGTGACAACTTTGACATCATTTAAAATAAAATAATATAAATGTAATAATCGGTTTTATAAGGCTCAAAATGGTCTAAAAGTCTCCATTTGTATGATTATGGTGTATATATACTCTAAAAATAAGTTTTGGTCAAGTGTTTGAGCCTTTTGATTGGTATTATTATTTTTAAAAACCATATTATTGATTTTTCACTAAATAAATAATTTCTCCACCATTAATGTATAAGCTATTAAGGTAATTATATATTTCTTAAAAATTACAAATAAATTAACATGATAAATAAAAAAAATTATATTTCAAATTATTATTTATAATTGAATTTGCATTCTATATAACCTTATATTAAAAATACTTTAATTATCAAAGTTTGAGTGAGACACATTTCACATTCCTTTAAATAAAATAAAATAAATGTCTTAATCTCATCCAAGTGGGTTCCAATAGATACCATTTAGACCAAATTATATTTCAGGATGAAATATAATCATCCAATTACATTAATACATGTGTTAGGGTAATTTTATAATATTATTTTTACCCCTAATTACAAGATTAACCTTTAACAATGGTAAATAAAATTTACCGTAGTTACTATTAATAATTCTGAAAAATAAAAGTAGACTATTAACATAATTTGGACCTACTGATTCCAAATATGAAATCCATTTTTTCAAATTCAAGACAAAGAAGTTGCAGAAATTAATTTAAAATTAACCCTGTTGTCGAAAAAATAGGTTTTTGTTTAAAACATTGCAAAAGATTGAAATGATTTTACCTATGAATTCAATCTAAAATTAATGATAATGAAATAAATTATATTACATGGTAAAAATATATTATATTAATACATTAAAACAATTCAATATTATAATTTAACAATATAAATTATCTCGATGAAAAAGTTGTTTTTAATTAAAATATAGCATATTTTTACTATTCATCAAAATATGAAGGTTATCAGAATAATGTCAAAAATTTATCCAACATAGATTTTCATATACTGATTCAAAAAAAGAATTTTACTTTGTCAAATATAACTTATAAACTTTTCAAAAATTATATTAAAAATCGGTGCACCATCAAAAGGCAGCAAAACTGCATTTTTTTGAAAAATAATTTCTTTATACAAAATATTGATTTTGTTCTCATACCTTGTTATACAAAATGTATAAGATGAATTATAATGTTATAAACTTTAAAATGAGGTTAATACTATTCATAACAGTTAGTTCATAACAATATTATAATAATATATCATTGTTTAGTGAAACTCGGTATTGAATACAACACAAGATATCAAGCAAGGTCGTTCATGCGTGTAACACAAGCCATGTTAGTGTTTCTTGTAGCGGAAGATTCCTTTTTTGTTTTGTATAACAGAATCCAGCCATATTTCATTTATACATTGAAAAAATATACTCAATGTTGCATAGAATAATTTCTATCAAATGAATTAGAAATTCTTTATAACACAATCCAAGAATGGTGTTGCATATACTGAAAGATAATACGGTGTTGCCTATAGCACAAGCTAATTTTGGTGTAGTGTACCACATAGGAAATCAAATAAACTAAGAAAATCTATCTAATAAAATCTCAGGGTGTTACATTCTACCCCCCTTAAAATGAATTTCTCCCTAATAATTTGTCGCAGTTATAAATGGTTGTCTACTTGAATGTTTTTTTTCATGGAAACCCACATCGTAAAAAGGAATTCTAAAACTTCATTTTAAAAAGGAAATGTAGAAACATAATGGTTACCCAAAGTAGCTCATCGCTGGGTTTCCGCATAGGATAACATAGGTGAAAACATGGATATGGAAGAGAAATCTAACTATCATGTTCTGATGGAGAGTGGTAGAGAACATAACTATGAAAAAGCTAACAATCACAAAGAAATAAATTTGTGATGATCTAAGGTACCATTTGATTCATTGGATATGAGGGTACTAGGAAAACATTTTTTGTTTTCAAGATCATTTCCCTAAATTTGATGATTTTTTCATAAGGGGAAATACTTACTTGATTTCAATGTTATATCATTGTTGGTCATTCCATGAACAATTTCAACTTCATCTCTATTTAATGAAATGAAGCAGAATTTTTCATTCATAAAGAATGACCAGATCGTGCGATATAATGATAGGATATTCTATCTGTCTCTATCACAAAAAGGTTAGCACAAGTTATTAAATATACATAAGTCCATCTATGGTGAGATTAATCGTATATGGTTCCTAAAATGGACTTATACTTCATCTATCATACCACTTAATAAAATAAAACTAATTTATACTAACCAGGGACCTCCTGTAGGCTTGTGGTAGGTGACAAAGTCCTGCCGCACTTCAGTTGTGTGTTTGATTCAGGCATCCTTGTCTGACGCGACGGGTTTTCACCCATCCTATGGGTTTTCCATTTTCTTAAACTATAATATTATAACATTCCAGAAACAGTAATAATAAAAATTAATAGCCTTAAACAACACTATATGATGTCCAACTTAATTCATTCCAATATTTAGGCTTATCCAAAATAATTCTGTCCAATCTCATAGTATGAAGAAAATGATTAACAGAAAAGTCCTATAATAAGCATGTGAATTCAATCATTTATCCCCATATATCATAAGTTATATCTTTTCGGTCACATTCCAAACATTTTATGGAATTCATCATGCATCCTCTTGAAATATGATAATAATATAAATTATTATAAAACCTTAGTGACAACATGAATTCCATCAAAATTAACCCTTTCCACACACCAAATATACCAAAAGTTCTATATACTCAAACCATGATATCACTTTGTCCTTTTATCAATCATGAGGTCATTAATACTATCAAACATCTCATTATCCCTTTATCCCTTCATTATGTGCATATCATCTGCTTTCCAAGAATATTTCAATCACTTTTCATGGTTACCGATACCATATAATTATTGAAAATCATAATAAACCAATACATAGATATTCCAATATTCAATAATACTATAAATGAGATTCCATGACAATATTTTGAAATCCCATCACATAAACACTTAATCATTCCAACACATTGTTTTCATACTCAACATCACAAATAGTGATCGCATGTGACTTCTCTTTGTCCCTTGCCTTAAGAGGTTTCTCACATCGATCATCATTAACCCTTGGATTAGGGCATTGATTAACATAATGCCCCATTTCCTTTCACTTTTAGAGTTGAAGTGTTAGTGGTACGTTCTCTGTAGTATTTTCGCTATTCATGCCATTAGAAACCTTTTTCTCATTACTTAGGCACTCAGCTACTCGATGACCTTCTTTTCGACACTTAAAACATTTTCTAGTCCCTTTATGAAAGTATCCACCATGCTTCTTTCCACACATTGAGCATAGCGAAACATTCTTGTTCTTTTCACCATTGTTTTGAGATTTTTCCTTGAACTCCATCTTTCGTTTCTTGTCAAAACCATGAGATGGATATGTAACACCAACTTCCAGTTCTACCTTGATAACACAACGCACAATTTCATCATAGCTACTGAAGTCTTCTATAGATAATGCCTTTCGAAGACTTGGTTTTAATCCACTAAATAATCGATCAACATTACATTCAGGTTGGATGGTAAAGCCAGATACATAACTTGAAAGTATTTTAAAATTCACTTAGTATATACCAACATATTCATCATCCTTTTCCTTAAGATCAAGGAACTCCTTTTCCATCTTCTTTCAATGAAGACAAGGAATGTACTTATTGAAAAATAAGTTCTTGAACTCATCCCATTCCATGGATTCAATTCCATATTTGGGCCTTGTTTTCTTAATTAGATTCCACCACTAGTCTGCTTCACCTTTTAAACAGTAAACAACCAGAATGAATTTTTCTTGTTCTGATCAACAAAGTATGGAAAATATCTTTTCAATCGTACTGATCTATTGTTCAGCAACAAGTGGATCAGAAGAACCACTGAATGAAGGTGGATGTTGCCTCATGAAGGACTCAATAGAATTTTGTTCCCTTATCTCCTCACTTGGAAGTCAAAAATGGTTGATAGATTGTGTAACTATATCAATAAGATCTTTCACTCCATTTACCATAACATTTTGTTGTTCAAGAGGACAATCAAGAGGACAATCATTGCATTTCCCAGTGCATTGATCATTAACATTGTTCCTTCGGGTTCCAGCCATTATCTAAAACCCAAAAACAATAGTGTGAGTGGAAAAATCATACTAAGAAAACAACACAATCAAGGGGGAGTACTTTCAATCACAAACATCTTAGTTTTAATCCTAGGTTATTCATGATCGGTATCATAATTATAGGATTATAACATATACTTTATACCTAACCTTATACACATCCCTAGACATACCTTAGAAATATCTCTCGGGACCTCACTAAAGTTTTCATATCCTAGTTTCCAAAGGATAACTAAACCTTCGATCTGATACCAACTATAGAGACCCGAGCTTGATATATATGGGCATTACATTAGTTTTGTGGAAAACTTAATACATGACACAAACAGACTCCCAATGAACGTATTAGTTTAGTGTCTTTGAAAACTCGGAACATAATCTTCTAATCATGGTGAAAGATCTTCAACATCTCTCTTAAAGATCTTCACCTTTTTTTCAACCTAAAACCTTCCTTTATATCATGTGTAAAATAAAACATAACAAGGGTGACCTCTAATTCTCAATATGGGTAATCATGGAGAAAATAAAACAGACCATGTATATTTGAACTTAAAAACAATAACATAAACTTTAAACATCAAATTCTCGAGTCATGAAATAAATCTTGGTAATATGTAAGGCATAGTTCTATAAGGAACATTAATCATGATAAAATAGCATGGGAATAAAACATTTAATTGTGTAAAACCATTAAGCACATGATATGATTTCCATAGTAGCCAAGGCATTTCTTCCAAGACCATCATAGTGGACAATGTCCATTACTGAACCGGGTTTACTTGTCATTCCAGCCCTGTACTACTGAACTGGATATACTTTCCCTTCCATACATGTCTATATCATGAGATATAAATCCTTACCCAATGAATTTTAGGGAGATTTAGGTCCCACCCATATCATAATGATACCATTTTTATGTGTTCCACAAAATCATAAATCATACATCATAGAAGAATCCGAGTAATAAAATGGGATTCTAAAACATCATTCCATCATAACATAATCCATATAAGAGAAAAGGACTTCATAAAAATAATTCCTTAAGAAAATAATAAAATCACTTTAATAATATGGATAGAAACATAACCCAATATCATCTTATATGGAAACTAATTTTGATAAAACACTTGAACATAGTTCTTGAGGAAAATATCCTTTCTTCTTCAAAAACATTTTCTTTTCCCAACATGTCATGCAATTTTAAATTAAAAGAAGTTAATTGAAAATAAACGTTAAAATTTGTAAAGGAATCTTTCATGTAAATATTTTTCAATGAAAGCATAAAAATCCGTTCATGCTGTTTAAGTTAAAAAAACATTCTTCTCCTACTTTGGCTGGAAATGTCAAAAAGTATCTCGTACTGAAAACAACAAAAGATTGCTTTCATATCTTTTACTAAAAATTCACTAGTAATTAAAATTGGATTTAAACCATTGTTGGAGGATAGAAATAATATTACATATTGAGGAAACATGGATTTGGATGATAAATATGCCCCAGTAAATAATGAAGTATAAACAATCTCAGATAAAATTGAGATTGCTAGATTTTCCCTTACCATTTATGATCAGTGGAATCATACACGCCATAAAATAAAGAAAATTAAATGGATATATAAATATAATAACCTTAATAATAAAAATTATAAAACATTAATGGGAATCATAAACACCATAAAAAAGAAATAGATGGTGATTAAGGCATATGTCTCACAGAAATAAAAGAGAGACGAAATAATCCCTTACCTAAGGTTAGATTTCTTCCATATGTGTCTGAACCTCCTGTATAATGATTTAAATAATTTTATTGGATTATTAAAGAATAATAGTAATTTTTATTATATCATATATGATTCACTTATGACTTTATGTTACCCGTTAATTTTTCAATTCTATGTTGAAGCAACATTTTGGGTAATAATCGTTTCATTTATCGTACGTGTTTGGACTTGTTGTTCTTGATATTATTACATATATCATGATTTACTTACTTCCAGAATGTAGAACATGATTTATATATCATATATATATATATTCAGTGTATATATATATGTAATATAGATAAATGAAATGAAATACACCGTTCATGGACACAGTAGGCCGTACGTACGCATATATGTTGTTTTCCATTCCCTATTGACTTGAATGGAAGTAAGTAGATGACATATATATATATACATAAATCCAGTTACATTATTATGTCATATATCTCATTATTATTCATTATATATACTTTATTATATTTCATTAATGGTTAACATGGAGAATGAATCTCATCTCATCGTGGAAACGGTAATCAGTAAATACGCACGAGCGATGATATCATTCCCATAATTATTGAATGGAATTGGAGTGGATGATATAATATATCATAATTAGTATCATATTATAATAATCATATATATTTATTATTTCCACCATTATACCCATCCATGTAAGGTGGTGGTGGAAAAACATATTACACCATGGCATGGAGATGGTAAGCCGTACGAACGCACACGCGGTGATTTCGTTCTTCGTAGGATGGATAGAAGGTGAAATATGGTTGTTTCATATTCCTAATAAGATATCAGTATACAAGTGATACTGGAGTCATTACATAATAATGAAACAAATCATATAGAGGAATTAGAAGAAGAAATAAGTTTGAAAGAATCAGTAAAGGATATTACCTCTTCTTCGACGCGCCTCTTCTAAACCTCCTCTTAGGGAACTAAAGTTGGTCTTTGAAGAAGACCAAGACATCTAGTATGTTTATAGGCAAGTTTATAAGAGAAATGGTCAGGTTTTTTCCTAGTTATAAAGCTAAAAATGGAGTGAAGAGAAGAGGGAGGAGGTTCCCTTTTAAAAGAGAGTAGAGGGGCACTTTTGGAAACCTCCAAAATATTAATTTATAATAAACTCAAACCCCACTTAAAACCTCAAAATGACTCAAATTATAAGATTATAGAAGATAGGGTTTTAATATCATCAAAAAAAGTATACATTTTTGGAAATTATTTTAAACCTTTTGAATTTGATTTATCCTTATTTATACTATTTAATTTTATTTGTGGTAATAATATTCGAAATTTTAAATTGCTAAAAATAATTATATACGTGTTGTGATTTTTCCATAATTAGATAAATTATGATATTTTAGACCATATAATTTTTAATTTTTAAATTTTAAATATTTTTGTGATTTTTAAACAATTTAATAATATGATATTTTTATAAAATATCAATAGGGTGAATTTGGACAATATTCAATTATTTGAATTTAAATAAAATCGACACAGAAGATATTTTCGAAAATAAATATTTAATAGATTCATAACATGTCATATTAGTCTATAAAATTAATGGATCACATTAATTAGTTTATATAATATTTATTTTTATATTTTTAAAACCATTTATTTGATATTTCTCTTAATAAAATAATTACTACAACATTTTTGTATAATTATTTAATATACTTATTTGTTGCATAAAAATTAAAAATAAAATACTATGATGAAGATAAATCTAATATCTTACAAAATAATAATTTTAGTCGGATTTATCTTCTAAAACACCCAAATTTTAAAATTTTATGTTTATTAAATTATGAAGGTGACAACTTTGACATCATTTAAAATAAAATAATATAAATGTGATAATCTGTTTTATAAGGCTCACAATGGTCCACAAGTATCCAAATGGATGATTATGTTGTAGATATAATAGACCAATAATTTTTGTTCAAGTGTTTGGGCCTTTTGATGGTTATTGTTATTTTAATAAAAACTATATTATTGATTTTTCATTAAATAAATAATTTATGCATCATTAATGTATAATCTATTAAGGTAATTATAAATTTCTTAAAAATTACAAATAAATTACCATAATAAACAAACACATTTTAGAATTCAAATTAGTATTTAAAATCGAATTTATATTCTGTATAACTTGATATTAAAAATACTTTAATTATCCAAGTTTGAGTGAGACACATTTCACATTACTTTAAATAAATTAAATTAAATGTCTTATTCTAATCCAAGTTGGTACCAATAGATACCATTTCGACCCAATTATATTTTAGGAATAAATATATTCATCCAATTATATTAATACAAGTGTTAAGGTAATTTTATAATATTATTTTTACCCCTAATTACACAATTTACCTATAACTATGGTAAATAAAATTTACCATAGTTGCTATTCAAAATTCCCAAAAATATAATAACCCTATTAACGAAATTTGGACCTAATTATTAAAAATATGGAATCAAATTTTCAAAATTCAAGACACAGAATTTGAATAAATTAATTTAAAAATAACCCTGTTGTCGAAAAAATGGGTTTTTGTTTAAAACATTGCAGAAGATAGAAATGATTTTACCTATGAATTCAATGTAAAATTAATGATAATGACATAAATTATATTAAATGATAAAAATATATTCTATTTATACTTTAAAACCATTAAATATTATAATTTAACCATATAAATTATCTCGATGAAAAATGTTGTTTTTAATTAAAATTTAGCATGTTTTTACTATTCATCAAAATATGAAGGTTATCAGAATAATGTCAAAATTTTAACCAACATAAATTTTTATATCTTGATTCAAAAAAATAAGTTTAATTTTTCAATTAGAACTTATAAACTTGTCAAATATTAGATTTAAAATGGGTTCACCATCAAAAGGCAACAAAACTGCATTTTTTTAAAAATACATCCTTTATATGAAAATTGATTTTGTTCTCATACTATGTTCTAGAAAATGTGTAAGATGAATTATAATGTTATGAAATTTAAAATTTTATTCTAGTATTCATAACATCTAGTTCATAACAATATTAAAATAATATATCGTTGTTTAGTGAAACTCGGTATTACGTACAATACAAGCTATCGAGGAAGGTCGTTCATGCTTGTAACACAAGCCATTACAATGTATCTTATAGTGGAAACTTAATTTTTTGTTGTGTATAACATAATACAACCATATTTCATTTATACATTGAAAAAAATATACTCAATGTTGTGTAGAATAATTTCTATCAAATGAAATAGAAATTGTGTGTAACACGATCCAAGAATAGTGTTGCGTATACTGCAAGCTAATACAGTGTTGCGTATATCACAAGATAATATTGGTGTATTATAAAACAAAAGACATTAATTAAATTAAGAGAATATATCTAATAAAATCTCAGGGTGTTACAAGTATTTATAGTGTGATAGGTTTCCAACTAATCTTGTTTTTGAAATAGAAAAAATCCTTTTGTTATATTAGCTTGACCCAAAGTCCCACTACCCGTAGATCTATAATCGAAAGCTATCTCAATTCCTAATAATATATAAACACCAAATTTGTAGGAATCATAACTAATATTTAATTTTAATCTTATAATTTGGAAAAAAAATCATAAACATGATTAAACGAATCTAAATGTTACACAAGTACCTAGAATATAACTTCCCATATGCATGGTAAGATATTTATAAGAAAAAATTTATAAAAAATAGAAATTAGTCACATAAAATGAAAAATTGAATTAATATTTCATAATTATAATTGATTAGTTTTTACATGGTGTTAACGAATATTAATTAGTACCAATTACTGTTTCTACTTAGGATTAGAAAGTCCTAATCACTCTTCATTAGTGTGAATTTGATTATTAATTATTTATAATAATTATAAAATAACTATAACTAATCATAAAAATGATAAATTTATAAAGATTACTGTAAATTATTACTAATTACTAATTAATTTGATTAATAATTACTAGTTATGATCAGTTAATCCTAATTAATCATCATTATTAATAATTAATTATAAAATACCACTAGTTGTTGTCAATTAAATATAAATACTCATAATAATGTATATGAATTTTTCAAATTCATTTAAATAATAATTATCTATTTATAATTATTTATAATTAATATTAATTATTACTAGTTAAGATTAGTTAAATCTAATTAAACATTATTATTACTATTAATTACATATAATAATTTCTAATTAATTGTAATTACACCAAAAGATGATAAATTAATTATTAATTTATTCTAATTATATTAAAATATTACTAATCACTAAGAATTTTTATTAATTATTAGTAATTAATATTTGGAATATCTAATTAAACATTATTATTAACAATTAATTATTAATTCCTTCAAATTATTTTCAATTAATTATAATTACTCTTAATGATAATTAATTAATTGTTATTTTATCCTAATTGATATTAATTATTAGTAATTACCACCAATTATTTTTAATTAACAATGATTATGGTTAGTTATAAATAATTTAAATCGATTCTATGAGATTGGGGATATTTTTAAATTTTTTAAGAATGATCAAATGATTGTTGGTGGTAAACACTAAAAGAAATATTTATTTCTCCAAATAGAATTTAGAAAACTGTATCAATAAATTTTTTATTTTCATAATTGGTGACTGTTATGTAGTTTTTAAAAACATTTATGAGAGTGTGTTTATAAACTCTTGATTTTTTTTCATTGATCAATACTTTATTCAGGAAATTAAATATATTTTTTCAAAATACATATGAGTATCTCTGAATTTAGAAATAAATCATATAATATTTTGAAGGTTTAGATTTCCCATTAATTTTTTTAATGGCATGCACTTATAAATACATTAAATTATATATGAATTAAAATAAAGTAATTGAGATTTTGTTTTACAGAAAAAAAACATTCAATCCAGTACTATGTAGTCGGTTTTTTAGTGCCCACTGTATATTATCTTGTTCATAATGGAAGCCTTTATAGTTTCCAATGAATTAATAAATCCTAAAAATTAAGTAATTATTTTGGCCAAAGTGAATATGCTCCTAAAAGATAGATTCACACTAAATAAATAACTTTCCAAAACATTTGAAAAATATGAAAATAAATCTAAATGATAGTTTAACTTGAATAATGGTTAGAGGGACCATTAATTGACATAATTTCCATAAATTAATTTTCATTAACGCAAAATTTGTGGCATTGATCCATATTCCTCATCCTTGGTTTTTAAAGTTTTGTTTTATCTATAGTCCATTAATTAATATATCATTTTAAGAAGTTTTTGAAAACATTCAAAACATATAATTTTTAATACAAAAAATTTTCTGTTATTTTTATTGAAATAAAAATAACAATTCTTCAATTCAATACAAATACACTCAATTTTTGTATTAATTATTTAACACAATTTTTTAAAACTTCTCCCAAAATTTTTTTTCTTTATGAATCTTCTTCGATCAAACATGTATTGTTGAATATTTTATGAATCAATTTAGTGTTTTTATTATTTTTATTATAAATCCAAGGAAATAATATCCAAACCTAATATCATATAATAGTCCAATATATAAATATAAAATCCAAATTTCCACTTATATTTAATATATGTTTTAATATAGAAGTTTAAATTTTGGGCAGTATGTTTCAAAAATAAAAACTCTCATATGGAAAATTTTGATGATTTTGGAGATTTACTAGTTTAGATCTTCCGTCATTATTAAATTTTTTCATCATTTAGTGATTTTATAATTCTAATAACAAAATAATAGTTTTTTCAGGTTTTTATTCAATATTTTTTGTTATCTTAATGAATTTATGTCTACTTTTGATCTTAACATTTATTATATTAACCAACATTCAGTACATTTTGACCATTACCATTTCTAATTTTTAGGTGGGAGGGTAATCAAGTTGTGAAAAATCTTGTACACATTTGTGTAGTTGATAATGAATTGGTTGATTTATTCCCTACATCATTGAAAACTTTTTAATTAAATGATATATCCCTTTTTTGTTAAACAAACAGTGAATTTATCGATATTTATCATAATGTATTTTCATTGGTTTTCAAATCTCAAAGCATACTTCATACAAAATTCGTATTTTCATAAGCCTTAGTAATTAGCCAAAATTTTCATTTTCTAAAATAAATCTAGTTTTATTCCATTCCATCATCCATGATACAAATACACTTCCCTATTTTTCTATAATCCAAAAATATTATCTTAATTTTCCTAGAGGTTTGAACAATTCACCACTGAAACACTATAAAAAACCCCTATGAAGAATTAAAATAAATATCATGAATGTTAATGTATATTTCATATAATGAATAAATCTTTTTGGATGAAAAAATATCAAGTGTTACCATCTACAACATTATAATATTTTTTTTAGTATATAAATTTAAAAAGTTAATATAAAAAGGCCACATAAAGGGAAAATAACATTAAAGTACCACATAATCAAATGAATTCTATAAAATTTAATTTAATTTTAATAATAATAATATGTACTAAAATTTTGAAATTATTTAATTTCTTATACCCAAAATTTAAACTTTATAAGTGATTTTAGAACATAAAAAAACATTAGAATTATATTTTATTACTAGATAAAATAAAAAATACATAATTAGAGTCAAAATTCATTTAAAATTATCTATAAATTTGTTAACAAAATTTCAAGTAACTATTATATTATTTAAAAACAATTCATTACAATTTAATAGAAATTTTATTTACAGGAATAAATTATTTAAATTTATTTCCTTAAAAAATCTTGGAAATTTTGTGATATTTCTTCATTAACAAGTATTTAAAATAAATTAATTTATATAATTAATTTTTTTTAGGTTATTAAATGATATAAATGTTTAAATATTGTGTCATTAAATAAAATTAATGTTAAAATTAGACATTTTTCCAACATTTTTAAAACTGAAGGACCTTTTGAAGGATGATTTTTTATACGGTCCTTTGTTATCATTTTTGAATAATCAAATAATTACACTCACATTTACATTCTAATAACATAAGAATAATATTTCCATATATTAATAACCAGCCCAAATAAACATGTTCAAAAAACAATATTTTATTCTTATCATAAACATTTGAAAATAAAATTATAAATGTATTGAGATTTAGACATAAATTTATTTAAGAGATAATTGTAAATGGGTAAGTAAAGTAGATATATATCTCCATATATATATATATATATATCTACCTATCCAATTATTTTAAATTAAATTATATGTAGTGTTTAATTTTATTTAGTAGTAATTTTAGAATCTTGAAGTGAAATTTATTTAATGAGTTTGACATTTGAGGAATTTTTTAAATTTTTTGTCATTAATTAATTTAAAAAATGATCCTTTTTTAGTATAATTAATTTGGTTATTTGGATGTGCATAAGAATTACTTTTATTAGATAGAATTCAAACCCACATATTCTAAACTGTGAGGTTTAATATATTTTTTTTGGGAAGGAAAGGCTTGTATAATTGTAAATATGTTTTGAGATCATTGTGCATTATGTAAGCATCTATGAAGAAGATATGATTCTCAATGAATATTCAATCACTATTTTTATCCCAACAATAAACATTGATTTGAATATGTTCATTGAATAATCAGTGTCATAAATGTTAGAAACACATTGAGGGTAATATAAAAAATCATCAACTCATCCCATGGGGATATCTATTTAGTGTTTTGTATGCATAAAATCCCAACACACTTGAGAGTAGAATTGATGTGAAGTATATACTACAATGAACTATTCTAGATGCAGGATCCTGTATACGGTTTCTCTTCCATCATCCTGTCACTACTCTGGAAGACCCCGAGTGTGAATATAGAGACTTCCAAAGCCCAAGAAAAGATGACCATCCCATTAGCGGTACCCACACTCCATAGTCCCTCTACCTCCTCTCTATTCCACCACCAGTTTGGATTGTAAGCCATCAGGGAACCAATTATGATCCCTAGTGTTGGCTAGGGGATAGTGGTCGTGCCATTGGTCTGGCCATTGGACCAGCATTCTTCCAATTGATTCGATTAAAAAAAGCATTACAAGGTTATTAAAATGAAAATGGATAAGTGATAAACATGAGAATGGAACATCGACATTGTTGATATTATTTTCCATTTTAAAACCAAAGAAGAACATTATGTAGGAAACCAGGCCTAACCTTTATTAAAGGGTTTCAGGATGTAGTCATACATTCACTCTTAGAAATGTATAATTTTATCAAATTTTTTTCATCATTTTTGTAATAAAATGTGTGTTTATATATTTAAATATATTAAGAATAATAAACTTACATAAAAAATCAGACACAAACACACATATATATATATATATGAACACGAACCCTAACCGAACATATGAACTTCCCAATTCAATCCTCTATCCATATCTACAGGTACAAGACCCGAGGTCTCATTACGTGTTCTTTTATATTTGGGTAAAACTATTGAACGACAATGTGCCCTATGCACAAGTGACATATTTAAAATTTATGAAATTTTATTACAAACATTATGACCAACCCATGATGATCAAATCCCTCACCATCAACGATGTTAGGGGAGAAAACTAGATATTTCACATATACCAATAACTATATCTAATAAATAATAAATTTTTAACCGATATACATCTATTTATATTACATGTTTTAAAAAATCAATATCAATATATGTAAATATATATGCAATTTTGTATTTAATTATGTCTTTTTAAACATGCATAATATTATTTTTCAAATATTGTGTTTAAATATTATATTAAAATAATAAATCACATACTACCTCCATAATAATATTTTTTTAAATTAATTTACACTATTTTTTTATATTTATTGATTATTACTAATACATTTCTAAAAAAATATTTAAATAGCACAATTTTATTCTTCTAGGCATTCCATAATATACTGTCCATTTATTTAAAATTAAATATACTATATATGTACATATTTAAATATATTATAATTTATTTGTTAATATTTTAAAATATGATTATATATAATTTGTTAAGAATCTATATTTTCCTAAATACATATATTACTATTTTATACATAATTACTCAAAATATTAATAATCATAAATTTTTTGAAATTCAATTAAAAAAGAAATTAACACTTAAATAATAAATAAAATATTTTAAACTTAGGTTCTTTTCAATATAATAAAATTATGTAAGTATATATACATTTTAAAAATTAATTAACTTTAAAAAATTTAAATAATAATATTTTATACAGAATTACTCAAATTAATAGTTACTTATAATTAAAATAATTTAAAAATATGATTAAATATAATTTTATTAGTTTCATTAACAAAAATAATATTATTTATTTCTATATTTCAAATAATATGTTTTATATTTAAATATAATAAAATATGATCAATAATATAAAACATATATATATATGATATTCGAATAAAGTTAATAATATATTTTATAAATTATTAATAATAATATAATTATAATAACATATTTAGGTAGATTCACTTAATTTATCTATATATCAAATATTATATTTTAAATTCATTTTACATTAAATATACTATATAATAATATATATATATCAATATATTCAAATTTAATTATTTAAATTTTAAATTAAAAATATATACAATTTTTAAAACAATATTATTTCCCTACATATAAATTATATTTTTTTTATAGATAAAAATTTAATTATGAAAACACAAAATTTAAATTTTCTAATTCGTTCAATATAAATTAAAAAAACAATGTACAATAATTAATAAATAAATTAAATTATACAAAAAAACATTAATTAATTCATTCATACAACCATACAATTTAAAGATATAAATCAGACAAACAAAATAAATAAAACAATTGGATAAATAAAAAATTTAAATATAAATTTAACCATCTCAAAATCTAAAAATTAATATTTTAAGGGAAATATTTGGAATTGATTCAATGAAAAGTATCATGTTGTAATATAGGAAATGGATGGTTCATAGAGGGGGTGGGAGGCCTCAATTTACAATTTTTTTTATTGTGGGATGAATGTACTCTGTAAATGCCTCTAGTTAATTCAATACAAAGAAAGTGTGGACGAGGTTATGATTCTTAGTGAATGAGGGAAGAATGAATAGAGTTAAAAACACCTTGGACCATGCTTTCAAAATACATAAATCTCCATCCCATTTTTTTAGGAAAATGAAACAAATTATAAAAAAACAATCCATTTAGTCTGATTTACGTAAGCATAACAAAGTTATAAAGATAAAAACTGAGAGTTGATCGATGATAAATGGAAAAATGGTAATTGAATATCGATAGTTGGATTTTATTTTTATTTGGTGAACCAAGATGAAAAAGAACATTAAGGAGGCCATTATTGCCCAAATTTTTGAAAGGGTTTCTAGAAGAAGTTATACATCCACTATTTGAAATATATTCTTTTATCAAATATTTATTAGTATTTTAGTAATGGTAACATAAATGAAGTTTATATATATATATATATATGATGACAAACTGAAACCCCCTTATTATAATCCTTGACCTTCCAAATTTAACACTACATCCACGGCTACAGGTACATGACCCTGAGTCTCATTATGTAGTCCTGAAGGTTCACATGGTTAAACTTTCTCATTAACACACACCCATACACAAATATACGATTTATACTTTATATAATATCATTTTGAACCTCACAACCAACCAGAAAAAATAGAACCCCCAATATCCAAGAAACCAATGAAGCAACCTACCATTGGGTCAACTTGATGGGGGATTTTCAAAAACATTTTATAATTATATCTATAAAATTGATTGTATAAACATATAAGTGAATCTATAAATTTATAAATAAAAATATTTTTATTTATATAAATTTTTTTAAATAATTTTTTTTGACTATTCATGGTAGATTTATAAATTATAGTTTTACCCCTCTCTTTGCAAGACATATTCTAGACCCATGGTCTGATACCCATTCTCTAGTTGGGGCAGTGTTATGTTATCGAGATCATAAATTATATTGGGGGTTGATATTGATGTTGAAAAAAAAATATTAATATAAAAATATGAACACACATGTGCGCATGCACCCGCACACAAAAATATGTGTGAAATTCCCAACTCATGATAATAAATTAAGATTAAGAGTCCAAAAAAGTGGTTTGAATGATTCACTACAAGGAATAGAGGAATATTTCACGTCCAACATTGTTCATTGGAAAAAATATAATTTGGATGGGTTGGGGCTAAGTACACACATTGAAATTATGGGGAAATACCAAGAGAGAATATTAAGATGGTTGGAGGAGTTAATGCAGATGATTAATGTAACACCCCACCTCTGGAAACTTATCAGGGACCAAAAAAGAGACATCATAGGACCTCATGAATTCATACTAATATTCTAGAGGTTTATGGATAGTATTGAGAACATAATGCACACAATGGGGAGACTATGCCCTCAACTCAGAGTCACAAAATTGTGGAAAAAATAACTAAAACATCTAAAACATCTACTCATAGTACACAGAAAAAAAAAATTCAATATCAAATGTCCCATATAGAAGTAGTTAATTATACATTCACCAGTTTCTTATTCGGATGATCTGAAATAAAAAAATAGAACCTGGTGCACAGAAAGAGGCCATACTACCACCCTCATGCCTCACACACCCTGTATCCTCATAGGTTTGAGATGTGCAAACTCAATCCATGAAATATCCCATTCTCAACCTAACTGAAAAATCAAATATTCATAGACATCAAAGTTACATTAGTATATTCCATCATGCACATGTATGCATGAGGAATAAAATAATCATGATGCTTAAGAACCTCATATGTCATGTGCTTACGAGGACACCAAGACTCCCGAACCATCAATTAGCATTGTGCTAACAAATACACTATGACACCCAATCAAAACTACTCTAGAACCATTTCAAAATTCACCTCATCATCTCTTTGAGCCACTAAAATGATTCTGTACCTATACCCAAAGAATCAGTGTAGGGTGTCTCCCAAAACCTCAACCCACTACTTGCAAACACTATGCACAATCACACATTTGTATCTTGAATCACTGTCTAATCATTCTAGGAAAAGTTATTTGGTCCCATCACATAACCCCCAAAACCAACACCAAGGCCAGTCCTGAACCGAATATATCACAAAACAACTTAGACTAATCAAACCATCTACTACCAAAATAGGCCATCAGATGGTCCCAAGGGAATTCTCGATCCCCATGTGGTGGAAACAAGTGCCCGAGTATCAAGAACTACCTTTAGTAATTATTTATCCACAATGAACTTGAAGAATGTCAATGAGTAATTGTAATATGTCAGTATTATAAAAATCATGACAACAAAAAATTGTTTCAATCATATGGTAAGACAAATTAGAAAACAAAAAAAATATTGAAGTACTAAAAAGTGACAAAATCAAAATCCATGTGACATGATGTCACCTCTAGACTCTCACATCCTACTAAGAATAAAACCAACCACCATATCCTTACGTTCATAAGATATAGCATGATAGAAATACTTCTGGTGGAAAATCCCTCTCAGATGATGGAGTCTCCACCCTAAGGAAATCATTCGGCAAAACCTTTGGTTGAACCTTGATCCTTTGTAGATGTGGTTTCAAGGAAAAATTGAGAGACTAATGCGCCTTCTGGCATGGGTGGGCTTGCAGAATATGAAATTCACATTTATATGAATAATTTTCATCATAGAGGTCATTTAGAAATTTCATTTTCTTCCAATGAGTAAAATCTTCTATCTTCGTACTTGCGCTTCATTCTTGTTGGAAAATTTATTAGGCGTAGACCCTCATTAATATTTATAAGGAAATATCTATAAGCTATAGGTTTTGTTTGATTTCACATTGAATTGCTTAATTCTTCAAACGTATTTCTTCAGTTAACATCTGATAAAGTATACTATCAATTCTGGGGGAGGAGATCATGGGTTTTTGGTGGTTTCTTGAAGAAAGTGATGAAATGGGCTATTTTTTTATCCTGATATTGAATTACTGATTGTCCCTATTTGGCTCGGTTTCCTTAGTTTACTGATCCATCTATTTAAGAAAATTATCCTGTTTCTGATTTCTTGTCTTATTGGATATCCATTGAAGATGGACCTTTTAACAAGATAACTTTCTAGACCATCGATTTCTAGGATCTATAATGAGATTTATTTGTCTAATCCTCTTCCAAGACAGATCTGGACTCAAAAGGATTCCATGGTTTCTTTCAAGAGATGATTTAAAAAAGATTTCATGATTATTGTAAGGAATATGTTAAAATTGAACATTCAACCAGTGCATGTGGTAAAACAGTATGCCCACCTTCTCGTAAGTTAACTTGGCTTTATAAGGGCATGCTGAAGGTGGACCTAAAAACATGAAGTGGGGAGATTAAGGAAGCGATGGCTCTTGCTGGACCCTTTGGAACTAAGGTCTCCCTGGATGAGAAAAGAGAAGTTTTTGAAAAGTATGTTGATGATCATCCACAAGTCACTTCTAATGTTGAGAATGGATTTTAATGTAAAATAATCCAAGGTCTTGTTGATGATGCCCAAGGTTCTTAGAATGAACCAACTAAGGAGGTGGATCGAGTTGATTCTGGTGGCTCTCCTAAAGCATCGAAGAATGCTCATGATACCGATCTCTCTTAATCTAGCCAGTAGGATGAGGATCAAACTTTTCAAATTGAGGAATCATACATTAAATCATGTTCTAGGGAAGGAAAAAATCCATTGGGGGATGATGATGGGTACATTTCCCCAAACCCCAAAAAACTAGGTAACATAGGGACTACATTACTCTTGAAATAACTATAGTTTCATGGTCTTTTGACACCTCTAAGAAGGTCAAACCTCCAACCACCAATACTTTGGAGAACCATTAGATTGTGGCCATGGAGAGTGAGGAGGAAGATGAAGAAAGAAACAAGTACCATGTTTTCAGAGAAGGTTACTTGATTGAAGAGCATGTGGGAAAAAAAGTTGATGCTTGGATGGATGAGAATGATAAAATTTCACACCTAAAATGTTGTAATAATAAATTTTTTGAGGATAAATATCTTGAAATCAGAAAATGAATGTTAATGAAAATGGTGGATTAATACAAGAAAAATCCTGACATCAATTTTATGGATATTCATTAAGAATGATCTTTTCTGTTACCCGTTTTCTATATTTTAGGTTGCTATAAAATGATTCTATCTCTTCCAATCGATCGTTGAGAGAAGTAACGTTATGCAAGATTGGATCCCCTTGGTGGCGTCCCCACATCCAATACAATATTTTCTTTCTCTAGAGATCGTGGACTAGTTGATAACAACTTCATTTTTGTAGCTAGATGTTCTTCATTGATGGATCACTTGGTGTGGAAAGTATTCCTGAGTTTGGTTATGTTTTTTGAGATGGATATTGATTGATCAAATCTGATATCATGAACCCAAACCACAAGTGGGTTATGCAGTTGGTGTTCCCAACACATCTCATGTTTTTGGTTGATCCCTTGGGATGTATGGGATCTGCAATGACGATCAGAAAAGGAGGCTGTAGGTCTCAATGCATGAGCAATGATATGAGAGGGGAGGCTGACTGTATTGGTTTTAATTGCACGTAATTATTGGTTCCGTTGGGTGAACTCATTCTGGGCGGCCGTGATTTTTTCAAAGCTGCATGGGATTCTCATCATTCCTTTAACTTTTGAGACAACTCTTGAAGGGGCTCACTGACAGTGCAGTTCTTTTGTGTGTTTCATTTTTCTAAATCTTGGATTATATTCCCCTAAATCCTTGTGTGTGTAAGATCTTTACACCTCATTTCCATATTTTTTCTTTGGACTTTAATAAAATCTTTTTGGTGCATGAATTGTGAGACCAATTCATGTCACATCTTTTATAAAAAAATGAATAATCTATATACATGCAAAGGGTTATGCAAGGTATAATAAAAGAACCTAATTGAATCCCACTAAGTATTTCATAATAATACTTTATAAAATAAACCAATAAAGCAAAAATAAATTAAAAAATAAGTGTGACATACTTTTATATAAATCATGAAATAAAAACCCATTTTACAATATAAGAAAGCATGATAAGAAATAGATTTCCATATAATTTTATTAAACACACTAATAATGCATTTCAAGGATATCAAATTAAGGAAAACAATTCCATATATAAAATTAATATATATTTAATAAGGTTCCTCTTTACTTTATTGTATTTTTAGGCACCTGGGGCACACATTACCATTGTAAAATAAGTCTATTGGGTAAGGCAACTCTCTTAAGAGTTACTACTTGTCACAAATTGTTTAACATGGTATACACATTATCCTAGCATAATAGTAAAAGGGGAAAAGAGTTCAAACCTAAGGATAACTCATTTATTTATCATCAATCACAATCTAGTTAATAATAAAAATTTCATTTATGGTAATTTCATCTTTGAAATTGAATATCCATTGTACTATTTTGTTTTTAACAATTTTATTTGATAACTAACTTTTTGTCAAGAATGTTTTTTTGAAACAAGTTAATGTTTTTAAATGGGTTTCTTAGAATGCTTCTTGAGAAGTATGTTTGTGGAAGTTATTATGTTTTGAAATTATAAAAATTTTCTTAATAAATTCAGAAGCTTCATTTATAATTATAATGTTCTCAACATCATAAAAATATCACGTTTAAAACATTTGATAAAATAAGTGAATTTAGTGTTTTTTGGAAACAATGTCTCGAACACTGAAACACCAAATAAAAAAGTTATATGATGGCTAGAAGTGTATTTTTTTTTAAAAAAGTACAAATTTTCCAATTGGAAGATCCATTATATGAACCATTAGAAGAATCTTTTGGTAAAATTCTAAGTTCTTATAATTCATTATTTGAAAAAAAGGAGATGTTGTTTACCTAATGCTATCCACCAGACAGATCAGAAGAGTGGAATGAGACACCAAAGATCATTATTAGTTACCATATAAACCTGATCAGATAAGAGATAGTTATTGAGTATATACTAAAAATTGTTTTTTTATTATAAAAACACTTTTGAGGAAAAAGTGAGAAACCATATAGGACTTCATTACAACAACGCTTCACCGCTTCGGCACTTCACCACTTCACCACAAAAACCGTACATGCTTCACATCAATTCAAGCATTCATACAAAAAAACCACACATCTGAAGCCGAAATTCAAGAGAAGACCAAGGTACCATGAAGCAGGGAACACGAACATCAGAAAAGCTGGACAAACCATTGAACTGGTCTCCTTGAACGCCCACCGGTGCGACCGTAAACACCAGCCCAAATCCACTGACCCAACAACTGACTCTAGTTCGAGTTAGCCCAAACCCTCCAGCGACATGAGTTGAACCTAAAGAGATCATCCAAAAAAGGCGATGAAGAAACCAGAACGAGAATGGCCAGGCTGTCCGGACGTCGCGCCCTACTCCACGGATAACCACATCGCAATCTCTAACCAAGGGAAACACCATAGACCCCTTATCCACCAGCATGAATCCAATTCAATATCACCCCAAAATCATCACTAAGCACTTCACTATGTAGCCACAAACAACCATCCGTCACACATCACCCATCACCAAATCCAAAGATTCAACCTAGAAGAAAAATTGCAGAAGCACCGAACCAACCAAACTTCAACGATGAAAACAACAATGCAGAATCACAAAACAGACCTGCTGGAAGGATGATCGACCCGATTATATTTTGACACTAATTTATTAAGAATAAATTTTTTATGAATCTATAAGGTTGTTGTTTTGAAGTTTATAGGGTTTTAAAATATGTGGAATAAATGAATAGACCTAAGATATATGTCTTGGATTCTTGATAAAAGAAAAATTGGGAGATCAAGTTTTTAATCAAACAAAATTATCTAGACAAATAGAGAGTCATATATATTGATGCTTCTACCAGATAGAGATGGATTAGGAAAATGATGTCTTTAGAAGTTACAACAATGTAGTCAACCATTTTAATTTCTCTTTCAGAAATGCACTGAGAAAAGTTTTACTTTTTTGTTTGGATGTTGATATTTAATTATCTTCATTGTGTTAATAGAATTTACTATAGGTAGAATCATTTCAAAGTTGTGATGTTTTAATGCTCTGGATAATGAATTTCCATCATAAAAAATGTTCACAAGGTGTGAACTAAGAAGAATGGAGTTTTCAATAGGATCATATTAGTCTGGTTAAGTGTGTTTGATGTGGGTCAAGAGGACTAGGAAAATGATTATTTTTCTACGAAATAATTACAAGATTGAAATTTTGTATAAAACATTGTAATGTTCTAAATTCTAATGATACTATGTTTTTTTCCTTCAAAGTGTTTTTTATCTTGTTTAAAGTAAGTAAATTTGATATGATTTTATATGATTTAAGAATATATAAGAAGATACATATTTACACTAAAATTCTAGAGAATATTTTAGAATATATTTAATTTAATTCAAATGAATTTGAAATTTGGTGTTATTGTATTTGAGCAAGTGGGAAAAAATAAATAGGTTTCCCTCCCATAACGTTATTTGAGCACTTAAAAATATAAGTACAGAATATATTTGTACATGGAACCATCCAAAGAGAAAAGGGAATAAATGTTTAAAAGCTTTGTTTTATTGTTGAGTTTCCCCAACTGAAGTTATTTTCTTGTTGAAGAACTTTTCATGATAGAGAGCTCTGATCCGGAGATCAATAGAGGTAAGTGTAGACTACTTTATATAGAGAATCAAACTAATTGGAAAATTCATAGTTTTTTAGTAGAAGCTTGATAAGTGAGGTTTTGTTAAATAGTAATACTAGATAGTTTTTGAATATGAATAGGTTGATTAATGGTTCCTCAGACTTGGGCTATCTTACTTAGTTTATCAGGATGAATCCATTAGACATAGACACATCAGACAAAGTATCCAAACATACCTTTGTGGATTAGACCTTTACAATGTTTTTAATTTTTTGTTGTGGCTCAAAATGTTTAAGTATTTATTTTCTAAAACTGATGAAAATAAGTATATTATTTCCTCTTAAGTTATCTAAGGTTTCTAAAAAGTGTTACATAAGTTGTATTTACTTATTTGTAATAGTGAACTTTTATAGATGCACATGAGTGGCTATGAAAAGGATATTGGTTCTCACACCAAGGCCGAATATTGTAAATAATGTGTGCTTTATTTTCTTTTCTATTTATGGATGTTTTTTAATTTAATAATAGTTGATAAATAAGTGACTGTAACAAGTTTTAGGGGTTACGTTTCATGAGGTTGGAATTTATAAAAATACAATCACTGATGAAACCCCCATTCTCAATGATTCAATTATCCTTGTGAAATTCAAGTGGTGTCAAAGAATGGTTCCCCAATCGAATCCTTATCATGGATACACCCAATTCTATCAGTATTATTGGAATTCATACTATTAATAGGAAAGATTATTTTGGATGGAAAAATAAAATGATTCCCAATCTTATATCACGTAGCATGGAAGCTATTTTCTGCTACTACAATCGTGTTTCCACCCATTAAGAAAAATGCCCTAATTATTTTGGAATATAAGATAAACATTGATTTTTATTGAAAATATAGAAATGATATTATTATATCTCAATCAAAAAATATTTATATGATGATGATGGGTATCAAAATAGAAAAGATTTTGTGTGATAACCATGAATGTATTTTCATAGGAAATACTAATGTGATGTAAGAAAACCTAGAAATAGGGAATTGAAAATTTTAAGACACAAGAATGAGAGATGATAAAGATATTTACTAGTACATCACCAGATTAAATGATGTTTTTTAATAGCATAGGTTTCAGATATTTCTGGGTAGATTCTATAATTGTTATGAAACTCTAAATAAACTTTATAGATTGGTTTGATTTAAAAATATATACTTTAGATGATAATGAATACTTATATCTCAATGAATTGCATAAATTTATTCTTGCCTATGAAATAAGAAAATATCCATCATTCAGAAATATGATTAAAAATGAAATGACTTTTGATGCCCTTAGAAAGTTTAAAATTCAAGATGCTAAAGATGATGATCCTTATGATTATGAAGACAAGGATGATAATGAGTTGAAAGAAAAAAAAATCATGTCTCTTATCCCCAAAAACTATTGAAGAGGGAGAGGAATGTATAGAGGAAAACATTCTCTCAAATGTTTTGAGTGTGGTAGAATATGTAATTTTCTATGAATTTCCCATAAAAAATATTGGTGAAGTTGAAGATCATTCTGATGAAAAACCTTTGTGTAAGAAGTTTGATAGAACTACTAATAAAGAACGTAAGTACAGTGGTTAGAAGAAGTAGTTTACTAGAAAGATAAGAATCATTCTGAGTAACAAAGTCAAAATTGGCATAGATGAGATTTATTCATCAGAAGATGAATATTTTTAAAGAATCAGTGCCTTATTTAAAAATTTTTAGAAAAAGGAAGATTCACCAAATAGTGAATAAGAAGGAGGTACAGAATCATACAAAGAGTATTAGATCAGATCAGAACTTCTTTCGTGTCTTGTAAAAAATAGATCTATAGAGAATGAAATTATAATGATGAAGAAATATAGATGAAAAGTGATTGAAGGAAGAAGATATATTTCTAATCAAGAATAAGAATTAATCCAGGAGATCTTAGGCAACAATATAAGAGTTTTTGAATGGAGAAAGATGGTTGGAGGCCTCTATAAGAAGTTTGAAGAAAAGGAAAATAAAGTTAATAAAACTCATTGAAAACTTATCAATGATGTATGTAGATTAAGAAAGTTGAATGAAAATTTAAAAGGGGCTTCACAAATAAAATATGAATCATATAAAGCTATAGAAAAAGATCAATCCAAGAATAAGGTGAATTCCCCACATTTAAAAATAATGTTCTGTCTGTTTTTTCAAATAATTCAGGTGTTAAGAAAACTGTTTGGAAATATTTGGTTGAAAAGGGATTTAAAAAATCCATCATGTCCAAAATAGTTGAAAATTACCCCAAGAAGAAGTTTTTCTCACATCCAGAGGATTCTAATGATGAAAAATGTTTTGAACCTCAAGAATCTAATTACATGGAATGAAAATAATTATATAGAATACTACTATTTGGTGAATTTTGTTTGGGTTGTATAATTTATAGGCATATATATTATAATATTTGGCATAATTTTTCATTTCATGGAAAAAATATATATAAATGGGAAGAAAATGTAGAAATAGAATTAGTAACTTTCTGAAAACATAGAAAGTTGGAAAAGTGAAGCCTTATGATGTCAGAAAAATTACAATGAAAAACAAATTTTAATGTTGAAAGAAGTATTTGGAATAAGGGACCAGGTTGGCCAACATGATGAAGAATGTATGGAAAATATTACATGGAAAATATCTTATTCTAGAAAAGAAAATGAAACTGAAAATAATAAATTTGAGGGAAGATTTTTTTTGATGAGATACCCTTAATGCATACAAAAAGGAACAAATCATTGATTCTTTATAGAGGGTTTTCTTCAAAAATGCTGGGATATTTAAAAATATTTAATGACACAAAAAATTAATATAGAGGAGCAGTTACCTCTAAGAATTATAGTTCCATAAATGTTATTGGAATTGGAACAACAGAAGTGGAAGATTTTTTTAAAAAATAATGGATATTTACTTATTAATGGGCTTAAACATAGATTACATAGAGTGAATCAATATTTTAATGATGGAAAAATGATTTATATTCTCAAAATATTCAAGTTTAATCAAATGTATAGTGGGAAAAAATGTTGTAATCAGTGGATATAGAACAAGTGGAAATTTCCATCAGATTTGATAACTTTACAACTCTATTTACATTAGTGCTGAAGTTGAAAAAAAGTTTTAGAATCTTAATCCTGGACATCTTGGTTAGAAAAATATATTTTTTTTTCAAAATTATATGCTGTTATAAACTTTCCTACATTTAATACAATGTAAAATGATGTTTATATAACTTTTCAGAATGGAATGATGGTCAGTAAAATCAATAAGAAATGATAAATTCAATCTATTTAACCTATTTATATTATTCCCTAATATTTATATGGGATGATGAGATATCAATCATCAAAATAAGATTTGTAATTTATCACTAATATTGATGATTCCACCCAGATGACCAACATTATGTCTAAAAAGCATAAGTTATAGGTAGTATAAATATTTAGAGTTTCTAGAAGGGAAGTTGAGATAGAAATGAATTTTTATATAATGAAGTTTAGAACTGATAATGGAAAGTAATACACATGAAATGAATTTTAATAATATTAAAAGAAACATGGAATTAAACATCAGTACATTGATCTACACACCCCTAAAAAATTGAGTTGCAGAAAGGAAAAACATAAGTTTACTTGAAATGAGAAGATGAATGTTAGAAAAATATAAACATTCTATATATTTCTTGAGATAAGTTTTTATCGTTTTTTTACTTGTGAAAAATATACTTTTTAAGTGTGGAATCTAAAAAGACTTTCTATAAAATGTGGTATAACAAAAAACCATCAATGAAATATTTCATGGTTTTTGGAAGACCCTATTTGTTAAAAATCAAAGATCCTAATCTTTGGAAACTTGATGAAAAATATTAGAAAAGAGATTTGATGGGATATTCACCCACCAAAGAAGTTACAAATGTTGAAACAAATGATTAAAAATGTTGGTGGATTCCAATGAGGAAAATGTTATTGAAAATCCAAACTTCTTAACAATGGATGTTTAAAATATTAAAGAAGAAAAAATAATGATTTCCAACGATTGTGAAACTGACCCAAAATAGATATAACAAGACTTATAAAAAATATATGATGATAAAATTACACATGAAAAAACATTGAAATTTACAACCTTATGGAAATAGGTTTAAAATTTAAATATACATAGAAATTATAAATATCTGATTTAGACTAGAATAATGTTGATATTAGAAAATCAGACATCACTTATTTCAAAAATTCAAACAGGATAAATTTATAACATATTAAAACACAACTAATGGTTGAATATACTGAATAAAGAGTTAGATAAAATTGATAAAAATGAAATGTCAGACTTTATTCAATGACCAGTAGATGAAAATGTTATTAGAATAATATTTTTGTATATAAATATGTTTAATTAACATGGATATGTTTTAAAAAATAGATAAATACATCTTTATAAAGGACATTCACATGTGTAAGGTGTGGATTTTGAAGAAACCTTTTCCTCTATCACTAGATTAGAAATTATTAAAATGTTCCTAGTAGTGGTTTCACATGGAATTTAAAATGTTCACCCAAGGGATGAAAATTCATCTTTCTTAAACAATGATATTTAGGTAGCTGTTTTCATTGAGAAAACTTGTGGTTTTCTACTTGATGAAGATGGAATCATGGTTTACAAATTGAAGGAAAAATTTTATGGGTTGAAAAAAGCCCCATGTGGTTGGTATTCCAATCATGATAACTTTTTGAGAATGTGTAATTTTTCTAATATATATATTGATAAAAAATTATTTTTTAATGAAAATAACTTTAGAACCCTGATTGTAATTGTGTGTGTAGATGATATAATTTTTTTCTAGAGATGATGATAGTGTTTTTAAATAATGTTTTTAGGAAATGAAGTTGAATTTTGAGGTTTCAATCTTCGGAGAATGTGGAGTGAGTTAGAATAGTAAGAAACACATTTTAGAAAATTTGATCCCAATATAATAAAAATTTATTACAGCTATATTGAATTTTACTCAAATTTAGTGAATGAATGTTTAGTTGGAAAATTTTAAAGTTGATGTTTCTACACCATTTAAGATACTTTTTTATAAATAGAGCGCAATTCATATTTCTAAAAACCATACCCAATACTCAAGATCAATGCACATTGATATTAATTTTCACTTTATCAAATAAGAAGTTTATGGTGGAGAATTTTTACTAGAATATATTTCAAAAAAACATAAAATTGTTGATGTTTTAACAAAATCATTACTAAGGTAAATATTTAAATAATTTAGGTTTCAACATAATGTTCAGCCTAAACCAAATACTTACACAATGCCTTAATTCAACCCACCACTGTGCTTTAGATCATGTTAATGAAGGGGGATAATTTTTATAACTTTATCCCATAGTGGAAAATTTTCTTAGCTAATTGAATCTGTATTTTTGGTTATCATAAAATGGTGTATATAAAGAGAAATGATAGAAAAATAAATGTGAGGGGGTTCTTATCTTAACATGGATGCATATTTTCTGGTAACTGAGGGATGTAATTTGTTTTAAAAAATTATATTATCTAGTAGTGTGGTGTTAGGAAAATCAATTTTGAGAAATCTTTTGTTTTGGTAAAAGATAAAAATATGAGTAGTGAAAAGGTATGAGTTTTAAAAAAATGACCAGTTGAGAAAAGTCTTTAACTGTGGTTGTCAACATATCTAAAGGGGGATATTTATGATCCATTGTGATGTTTTTTAACTATGTTATTTTGGTGAAAACTATCTTCTGGTCAAGAATGTTTTTTTAAACTAGTCGAATGTTGTTAAATATGTTTGTTAGAAAGTTTAGGAGAAGTAAATATGAAACATTTAGTATTTTGTGAAGTTATAAAATATTACAATTCAAGTTAGATGATTATTTTATGATCTTAAGGCTCTAAAAATCATGAAAATAACATGATTAAATCATTGAATAAAATAAGGAAGTTGAAGTGTTTTAGAAATAGGGTGTCAGACACAACGTCACCCAGTAGAAAAGTTGCAGGAAGGTTGGAAGTGTAAAATTTCTCAAAAAAGAAAAATTCCTCTAATAAGATAATCTATCTAATGAATATTATGGTATAATGTATGAGTTTGTATAATTCATGATTTTAAAAATAAATAGATGATGTTTCAATGAATCTTTCTATCGAATGGATAAGAAGATATGCATCAGACATTAAAGATCAGTCTTAGATATTATACTGATCTAATAGGACACGAGATAGTTGATGATTTTAGACAAATGGTTGTTTTGATCCAAGGTATCAAATATAGATCATAAGAGAAAAAATTTCTAAAAATGATGTATGTGTTGTGGTTGCTGAGATTTTGCAGTTTTGAAAAATATGAGGGAATTATAAGATTCATCATATAACCTATTGATGTTGATTCATTAGACAAGATGTTGGTGATAATATATTGGAAAATCTATTCATGGTGATCCATCATATTATCTTTTCACATAGATTCATCAAATAATTATTTTTTTGTATCTCTAAAGTTGTAGTATCTGAGTTTTGGTGATTTTAAAAAATACATAAGAAGTAAAGAGACTCTAGAATCCATTTTAGAAATATTGAAGAAATAAAATGGGGGAGGTATTGTTTGTATTCAGAAATATTTCTCTGGACAATGAATGAGTAAAATCAATTATGTTTAATAATATAAAGGGATAGATTAGGAAAATGGAGTATTTAGATGTTATAATAATGTAGTCAACCATTATCATATGTCCTAGGGAAACAGACTGAGAAGTGTTTTCACTATTTTTTAAGAGAGTTTTTTAACTTTAGTGGATTAAGAGTACTTATCAGGGTAAGAATCATTTCTATGTTTTGAATTTTTAAATCTCTATTTAGAAAATGTCTATTAGAAAAAAAAAATATTTTCAATGTCTGAGTTTATAAGAATGGGGTTTTCATTGGAACCATATTTTTCTGGTTGAGTTTTTATGATGTGGGTTAAGGGAGCCATACATATGATGAGTTTTCCAGACAATCATTTTAGGAATAAATTTTTGAAAGAAACTTTGTAATGTTCTAAATACCCATGATGCAATTATTTTTCTTTCAATTGGTTTTGTATCTTGTTTAAAGTATAGAAATTAGAGAATAATTTATAATATATTATAAGATTCGATTTTTCTCTAGAATACATGAGTTGATTCAATATAAGTTTTAATTAAATTCAAATGAAATTGAAATTCAGAGTTATGAAATTGGAGTGAGTGGGAAAGGGAAATTAGTTTCCCACCCTTACCTTTATTGGATCACCAATAAATAAAAGTTCTTAGTAAATTTTTACCTTCCATTATTTAGAGAGAAAAATGGATGAAACACTATTTTTTTGGGTTAGATGTGAGTTTTCCCAACAAAATTTATTTTCATGTTGAAGAACGTTTTATGGATAGATAGTTTAGATTAAATGATTGGATAGTGGTATGTTCAGAATACTAGATAGAGAGAATCAGATTGAGTGGATCGACATGAGTTTTTTTGAGTGAATTTTTTAAGAGGAATTGTCTTTTTTAAATTGGAATATCATAAAGTTTTGGAATAAGTTCAGATTAATGAATGATGCATCAGAATGTTGCTATTTCACTGAGTTCATTAGATGGAAGTTATCAGACATAGTAAAATCAGAATGAGTTTCCGAACATAACTTTGTGGATTGGAAAGTTTCAAAGTTTTTTACATGTTATTATGGCTCAAATTATGCATGGAAAATTTCTAAAGTGATGGGATTTAGTTTCATATTTCATATTGGCAGATAAATTATTTACAATGGGAGTATAAATTTTTTTTACTCACTTCTTCACTATAGTGAATTTCCATAATCCCACCAGAGTGCATATAGAAAGGATGTTGTTTATCACACTGAGGTAAAACATTGGAAATCATGTCTGACATGATTAATTTTTTATTCCTGCATTAATTTGAAATTTAATAAAATTTTATAATGAATAAATACTAACAAGTTTGAGGGGTTATGTTTATTGAAGGTGAATTTTTTTAGAATAAAATCAAATATTGAACCCCTATCATAGAAATTCAATGATATATAGGAACTTTAGAAACCACACAAAACATACTTTAAAACCATTTATATTAAAATAATAAATGATATATTCCACTTTCAAAAACCATATTCAAAATAATGTTTTTCCAAAAAAACATTTAATTCCATTTTAGGAACATGGTTAATCAATATAAAAGAGAAATATATTAAGTTCAATGTGATACAACCATGTTATGAAACCACTTAACTTGAAACATTTTGAACCCATGAGATAAAAATTCGCCAAGATAAAAATGTGGATTTATTATTTGAGACGATATCCTAGAACATGAATCCTCATTCATAAATCTTGTAATTGACATGATAATGAAAAAATAAGGTGAAATAGAACACTTACCACCCCAATTGCTGATTAACACACTATGAGGATTCTAGATCCATCCAAACTCCCTAAATGCTGAAAAAATTAAAATTAATTAACATTAGAAATCGAGATAAAAAATTCACTTTTTATGAATCCAACCCATTAATAGGAACATAGAGAATTAGAAGAAGAATTAAGATATCCAAGAAAAGAACGAAGATCAACTCACCAAGGGATGTACGTGGGTTCTATAAATGCTCCAATATGCCAAGGGTATTGATTTGAGAGAGGCAAGAAGACCCCTAGAGAGTATCAAAGTTAAATGGGATGAATTAGGATCAAATAATATTAATTTAAAATTAAAATAGGTGTATCGGGTAGTAAAATATGTAATTTTTCCTAACATCGATGACCTAGAACACCACCACTAGCCAACCTACAAAGGTCATCAGCTGGAAGGTGGATTTTTAAGATCTTTTGAGCCTATTGGTTGGATGATGATGTAGGTAGAATGACTATACCTCTCAACACCACATATCCTTGACGATGGGTTTCCTATTAGAAATCCACTATATTAACCTACCATTGGATGATCGATGGACATCACTCACAAGCCGATGGACTACCTATAGCCCTTCAAGAAATATGTCCTCATCCACTCTTATATGAACCACCCTAGAAACCACTATAACTCTCAAATAAGAAACAAAAACCCTTCCCAAACACCTATTACCAACCAAAACCAAAAAATGTGGAATATTCTAGAGAGAAAAAGGAAGGAATGAAAAAAAGATCATGAAAAGTGTAGTACTAAAAACATCGACTGGATATTACAATTCTCCCTAGAATATTTATTTCCACCCCTAGAAAACATAGTTTAAGAAGGTTGGCCATCAATTATTTTAAGCCACTAATCCCCCATCAAAGACTCCCACTCCCATTATTCCTAAGAACCAGAACCATGATAATAGAAGACATGAATCAAAGGTTTGGAAATTCCTATGTAGATCCTTCATTCGAGAATCAATGATCTAAAGTGATTACTCAATCATTTGAAAAATAAAACTGGACATTTAGGTATTCCTAATTAAGCACATGATGAGGTTTTGGTTGATACTTTTTGATTTATGACACTTGGAAAACACCAAAAATAAAAGATAAATGAGGTGGAATGAAAATGTGGAAAGACACCTTTCCAAGCCCTTCCATAATCTCAAATGGTCTCACATACCTAATACAATTCTTTATTTGATTTTGGATCCATCAATGACCCAAATGAGGAGATAATTTGAATAAAACCAGATCACCAGTTGAAAACTACATGGGGGAATGATATCAATCTATATACGTCTTTTACCATCACAAATCTATCACAAAATATAGGTGAACCAATTGCATCATCACTGTTGTCTCATGAACTAATCTCAATCCAACCAGGGAAGATTATCCTACCTCAGACCAACAAAGTGAAGAAATAATAGGGTAGACATAAAAATCCTCAAAATATGAAATTCTAATGGATGAATGGTAACTATTATTATAAGAAAATTTATCCATTCTCATATGTCTACCCAAAAACACTAGTACTGTCTAAGACACATGCATAACACATATCTTACAAAATCTAATTTTAAAATTATTTCCACCCATCAATATGAGGATGATATGTGGTTCTCAATATGACATGAGTACGCATTTCCTATGGGATACCCTTCTAGAACTATGAGTTAAAATGAGGTTCCCTATATAGTACAATGGCTTTAGAAAGTCCTTATATCCTCACAATCTTCAACACTTACATTGTTCCCATTTATTCCACTTCAGTGTTTCCATGGATTGACATAAAATAAAAGGATTTAGTAATTTATTGAACACCACTAAATGGAATTCTTAGCTCAGGGAGCTCAATGTAACCCCACCCTGAAATCCATCAAAATTATGTTCCTCTTACAAGTTGTCAGGATAAGTGGTTTAAGCAACTTAGAAGGCTTCTAATTCCCATCCTTAATATTTTTTAAATTATTTCAATAACATACATAGTTATATGTGTTCCATTTCATAAAAATACAATAAAATGATGTTTCAGGTAATATAATTTCATTTTTTTCTTGGGTGAATATACCACAAGGAAAAATGAAAATATCCAAAACTAGAATTCCTTGCAGATGAAGAGACAACATGCCGACATATAAATCAATGGATACCCTCTATAGAAAGACACCACTCAATGATCGTATACCCAAAATATAAAGAGTTATTAATAATCTAATAAAAATTGTATTGTTGTTTCTCTTGAAGAATCATCTCAAGGAGAGAGGATGTCACATGAGAATTTTCCAGAACATTACCAAACTCCTCTTCCTGAACACTAAAGTGAATCTATGAAACAATTCCCTTCAATATCCACTCATACTTTGATTCCTTCAGAGACAAAGAAGGGAAATTTATATTAAGATCCTCGAACACCATATTATGCATCTTGGGTGTATAAGTAATGTCAAATTAGAATGAGTATAGGTAAATGACCCAACATCTATGAAAAAGGTTTATTTGTCTTTGAGAGAAGATGCTACCCAAAATTCTTTGTCCAGAGTATATGATAAAATTTCCCCCTAAAACAAAATGGTTCTAATTTTCTAGAAATTAAAAAATATATAAATTTCAAAATCATGATTAGGATTATTATTCTCATGAGGCTCAAGTTGAGGTGGACCATAATCCACTATGTCATATCCATACGTAAGGACACATCCGAAATCTAAACCTAAAGACTCATCGTAAAGAATGTAGCTCTATAAAGACTCCAGTAAAGTCAAAATCAATGATGAGGTAAAATGGGTCTTATTATTATCAATGGATTCCAAACACTTAAAATTCAATAACAACATAAACCTTTTCTGGGTTAGGGTTTTCAAGGGAGATGCTAGCTTTAGAAATTCCTTTATAAACCACTGATAATATCCAGCATAGACCAAGAAGATCCATATCTAAATTATGTTATATGGTTCTTCCCATTAAATAGAAAGTGTCATATTTTTAGTATCAACCATGATTACACATGTAGATATTACATGTCACATTATTTTCAATTCAAGGATAAAGATTTTTTTCCTTGATAATTTAGAAAAATGTTTTTGATACCTCATAATTCTCAAAGCATGTATTAGAAGAAGTACATAATATTCTTCAATATAAAAGTAAACTAGAATTTCATCCAAAAGTACTAAATTTTTTTCAAAATACTCATGGAAGATTCAGTTCACCAACTCCATAAATGTTGTAGGAGAATTGGAAAAGCCAAAAGGAATTTCAAGGAACTCAAAATTGCCATACCTTCTCCTCAAGGAAGTGTAAAGAATGTTTGACTATTTGATTATAAGTTGATGGTATCCAGAGTGAATATTATGTTTTGAAAACTACATCCCCCCTTTCAAATAGTTGAAAAAATCATCAAATTGTGAGATGATATATTTTTTCCTAATTGTTATTAGGTTTAGATTTTAATAGTTGATGCATATATGAAGAGTCCCATCGAACCTATTGTGAAAAAGAATAGGGGATAACCAAGGTGACACACTTGGGTATAAAAATCCATTGGAACTCAGATAATATAAGTTAATTTTAAACTCCTTCAACTTATATGAATCCATACAATAATAAAACATTGATATCAGTTTAGTTTGGGGTACTAAGTTAATTTAGAAATCCACATCCTACTCTAGGGGAAAACTTCAGAAGATGTCTGGAAGTACATATGGAAACTCATTGGCTATTGGAATAAGGATACAATGAAAATATTACCCATAAAAAATTAATATAGAAAAAATTATATACTTATTATTCTTTGGAAAATATTTCCCCACCCGAAAGGACCTTGGATCGCATTTTCCATGAAATACATGAGAGCATCCATAAAAAGCGATGGAGAAAGACCACTATTGATTACAATCAATATGATCCTTTTGGGAAATTAATCTATCCATATTGATACTCATATATAATAGGGGTAGTTTTCAAACTATTACATCCCATACCATCCCCACATTAGACATAAATAAAGAGCATGAGGCATAATGAAACACCTGCTCCCTGTTCTTTCCTTGAGGCAGGACCAATTCCATAACAAATGGCATGAGTTCCATTGGATATTTTAAAATATCAAACACATGAGTTTAATAAGAGGAACCTATATCAAATAATGAATCCACCAATGAAGCAGAAACGGAAATGGTACCTCTTATAGTCACATGACCCACATCATCTTCAACTAGAAACTCCTCGACTATGAGAAAATAATTAATTCAGGGGATTGTGGATGGAACAGTATAGTCTATGAAGAATATGATATAACTTAGATCATCTAGGTATTTAAGAGGTCTAAATGGAGTTATTAATAGATAAGTCTCCGTTAAACTTTTTTAAGTGGCCATGATGCCCACATGAGTTGCAGACCATTAGAGGTGTGGGGAAAATCATTTTGTATGTACCCTCCGGGCACACCATTAACATATTAGGCCACTTTACACTGATTATGGGGTAGGAAGAGACCCAATAAAATCATAAAAACTTTTTACACTATAAAAACCATTCCACTTCCTTTTAACGTTCAAAAAACTACTGGATCTACCACCAAAGGATATAAATACTAAATTCAATCCAGTTTTACTTTCCAGGTGAAGTTGTAATATCAACGCTCTATACACCACTTCAGTATAGGTTTTCAGATTCATCATAATACCTTAGATCAGATATCAGCTCAAATATACATTTGAATTATTCAAGCCTTCATATTCCCATTATACACTTCGTTAGAAAAAAATTGGGGAGCTCTGTGAAATGATTAGGGTACTCTATCGCAAAACAATCTATTTACTCAAGCATAAGAAACTTCAAGGATATTACATGGTAATATATTCTTGGAATAACTTCTTGGTGAAAATTTCTTTGTGATCCTTCCACTCCATGAACTAATGATTCTTATCCAGGAAAAATGATTCCCACCACATTCTACTTGGACCATCCATTTTAAATATGGTTTATGTTACCTTGAATGAGTCAGGAGAATATATAAATTAAAAAATCCTCTTGATCATTCTCAAATATTCCTCCACCTATTGAGGATTATTCATCCTTGGGAAGGATTATGGCTTTAGGAAAATAAATTTCTATGTTTGAGTCCAATCATCATCATGTTTAGGTTCCACCTTACAAACAAGAACATGAGTAGGTACCACATCTTTTTATATAGATCAGACCATTTTCAATACCACTTTTCTCATTTTCTGATGAATTGGTGGGGTTTAATATCATAGTTCACCGACAACACCCTCAAAAGTAATAGATATAAGTCTTCTAGGAGGCATGATAATAGAAATAAATAGATAGATAGGTATAATAATATTAAATTCAATAATAAATAATTGTTTTTAATATCATAAAATAATTATAAATACTATGAAAGTAGAAAAATAAAGACTACGAAAAATACTATTTGAATATGGAAAGAATAAATTCCCAACAACCTATGGAATCTCAAGGATTGTCATGATGAGAGATAGAAGGACAATCACTTAGTATATACCCTTTATGTACCCATATTACTATTTGCTATCTACCAATACATCTATAATATTTATATCTACAATGAAAATAAAATCCTTTCATTTGATAAATTTTTTCATGAACCAATCTGGATTATCCAAACAATTCAAATCCTAAATGGGTTCTGAAATGGCTTGAAGGGTGTTCCCAATCCCCATAGGCTAGAAAAAAATACATGGGAATCAAGAACTATCATTGGGAGTGATTTAATCAAAACTAATATGAATAAATTTGATGAATAAATATAATATATCAATATTTAAAAAATAAGACAATAAGAAATAGGTTCAACCACAAGGAATGACAAGTTCCAATACAGAAAAAAAACTGATGTACTAAAAAGCTACAAAACAAAACTCTATGGGAGATGATACCACCTACAGACTCTAACACCCAACTAATGAATTAACCCATTTCCTCCCTATATCACCTTTACCATACCCGCATCAAATATATCAAGATATATATACAACCAATCGTGTATGCATGGTGTGTAAAAAAGAGCTTAGTAGGATACCACCATGTGTATCTTAAGAAAACATTAAAAATTAAACAATTATGCTAAAATAAATAAATGAAGGGCATGTGATACAATTTTACATAAATCCTGAAATAACCACGCCTTCTCCCAAAATAATAAATCACAATAAGAAAAATATTTGCAAATAATTTATATACACACACCAATAAATAAATTTAAGGATCACCAACTAAGAAAATGACCATATATTAAATTAGTTTTAGGTCAATGAGGGTCCTATTTACTTCATATTGATCTATGGACAAGCTAGTGTTCACATTACCCAAAAAGAATAGGTAATTTGGGCAAGAAGACACTCCTGAGAGTGTATCCATTCCAAAAAATAGGAAACCTAATGCACACATAACCCTAAGAGAACATGTCTTGAGGGAAAGAGATCATACCCAAGGATTCCTCCCCGCCTCATCATCAATCACTTTCAAGGTTATAAAAATAATATCATTTAAGGTCATTTCATCTTTGAAACGGCACAAAACATGCTTTAAAACCATTCTATTAAAATAACAAAGTGGAGATTCAATTTTTAAAATCATATTCATAACCAAAAAAACATACATAATATAATTTTATTTTTAAAAAACCAATTATATATTCATTTTTAAAATCATATTCAAAACAACCAATTTCAGTTAAAAAAATTTTCTTTCCTTTTTTGAGAAATTGGGAAATCAATTTAGAATAGAAATAATCCAAGGCCCAAAAGACAAATCCATGATAAAAAATCACTTACCATGAAACACTTGGAATAACCATACTCATGGGAAATGATATTTCAAGGTGAGATGAGTGCCTTAGTAATCAAGAACATATCCATGAATATAAACCCTTAATCACAAATTTCTAAATAGACATGATCATTATCAAAGAAGAAAAAAGAGAATACTAATAAGCCCAATTATTGATCAACAAACCATGAGGATTCTAAATCATACCAACATCTCCCAATTAAAAAAATTTAAAAGGAATTATGATTAGAAACCTAGATAAATATTTCCCATTATTGGAAAAACCAATCCATTGAGAGAAACATGGGTAATTGGAAGAATATGGATTTCCAAGCCAATAAAATATATAAACCCACCAAGAGAGGCATATGGGTTTGATCATCACTTAGATCCATAAAGTAAATTCAGATGAGAGAGTTAAGAACACCCTACAAGTTTCTCCAATTAAAATGGGATGAATTATTTGAGTGGTGATAACTATATTTGATCCCAGGACTAAGTTATTCCCATACTGTCTTTGTGAGTTACATTATATCTTTTATGTTTTTTGATATCATATGCTAGCTAAAAATTGTTTTCTTGGGTGAAAAAAACTCATTAGAATTTGTAAGGGTGTTTTACCGGACATCCTAATAGAAAGGATGGATGGCTGACTACCCCCTATGACCCTAATCTCTTTACATGGTTGTATTATGTACTGTTATTCTGGGTGGTTAGTTTTCTGAAGATATATATAGGGTTTTAATGTCTTGTTGTTATTTCAAAAATGTGTATATCTGGATTAGTATCTAAAGGATTATTATAGTTATGAAGTGTGTAGATTGTGATGGATTAATGTACATTACATGGTGTATTTACTATAATGGATTGAGCTGTAATACCTAATGCATGATTCACATCATATGGGATGTGGTGGCTACCGAAAACTACTTGGTTACGTTATTGAGATGTTATATGGGATGATAAGATAACTGGATTCATGAGATGAATTTTTTTGATACATTTCCCATGGGTTTTAGGATTGGATTACTTTTTTATATAGATAGATTAGGATGTGTGATGTTGGGGAAGAGTAGAAAACCAGTGGGGTAGTGGTTGTAGGGTACTCTTGATGGTTCATTACTATAATATAGGATATCTTACGTGTGATACTTAGGGATAAATAGTTGTGGTGGGGATGAGAACATAGTATACCAGTTTAGGGGATATGTTAGTTTCACTTTTTTTCCTTTGTGATTTAGTATGATTTATTTATCTTTTCCATGATAGGCTATAGGTAGGATCTTATTGAGTATACTGTTATGATCAGCCCACTTATTTATAATTTCTTTGGTTAGGAGGATAATGTTAGATATAGGGATGGATATTAATAGGTCATAATTTTATAGGTGGTGTTTTTGGAAATTGTGGTGTCTTATGAATTTATATTTTGGTACTTTTAGTTTCATTTCAATTGTATTAGTTTTGTATGACATTACATGTATGCACTTGTCATTTATTTTATCTATCTGAGAAAGAGTTGATTGGTGTTTCTATATTATATCTCTATTAATCATGTTCACTTACAGGGTAATGAATCCCATTTTTAAGTTAATTAGACCCTTGGTTCTAGTCACTAACCCGGCGCCTACTGGATATGAGACTTGAGTGTCATTATCTCTCTTATTTCATTTCCATCCTAGAAGGGGTATATTTGGGGGGTGTACTTTGTGACAATATTCACCATTAAATAAATCATCAAAATTATTATTTTTGACCAAAGTGAATTATCACCTAAATTTTATCTTTAGACCAAGTAAATAAATATCCAAAATTTTGGGAAATAAAGAAACAAATATAAATGTTATTTTGACTTGAATAAGTGTTAAAGGGATTTAGAATTAATGAAATTTCAATACATTCCATATAAATAATGAATAATCCTTTGAAATTATCCATATTCCTTATCAATAGTTTCGATGATTATATTTTATCAACATACCTATTATTAATACATAAATTTGAAGAAGATTTTGAAAATTCTCAGAACTTATATTATTTAATACACAACTAACCATTTTTTGTCTTTTGAAGTAATAAATGTCGTTATTCCATCCACTACACACACACTGCCTTTTTTAGATTATGAAGTTAACATATTTTTCAAAAATATCTCACAAGAAATTTATTTTTACGGTTCTTCTTAGATGAAACATACATCGAATAAAATTACATATTTTAATTAAGCATTTTTTATTATACATACGTGAAAATAAGAACCAAACTCATTATCATATAAAAACAAATCTTAAAAAAACTTTCATATTTTACTTTTTATATAAAATTAATTTTAAAATATTACTTTTTAACTTGTACATTGTAATTAATATAAAAAATAGTCAGAAGTAATATATTGTTACCTTTTCTGATTTTTTTAATTTAAAACCTCCTTCATTAGAAAATTTGTTTTTTCATTATTTGGTGATTTTGTAACTTTAATAGATAAATATGAATTTTTCAATGTTTTTATTAAATTTTTTTTATCATAATTAATTTATGTATTTTTTTGTTATTGATTATATTAACAGACTATCAGTGTATTTTTGAGCATTGTAGTTTATATTTTTTCAAATGAGATGGTGATAAACTTGGGCATTATCTTGTGTGATTTCCCAAACATGATAAGTTGTTGGTTTATTTTGTCACTACTTCATTGAAATATTTTATATTGAAGGATATTTTCCTATTCCGTTAAAAAACAAATTTTATACATTTTATCCGAAATATTTGTTCAATGGTTTTCAGAATGTGAAAAATACTTCATACAAACTTCATATTATAATAAATTTTTTAAATTTTTCATAATTTTCAATTTCTATAAAAAAATTTAATATTCGTTAATTCCAAAATCTATGACAGAAATACACTTCCTTATTATTATATATCTAAAAAAATTTCAAACTTTTTGCAGAGGCTCTTATAATTCATAAACAATGGACTATAAAATAACACCACCAATCAATAAAATTAATCTCTTGTTCATAATGTATATTAAAAAAAAGAATCAATATTTTTGGATGAAAAAATATCATGTATAACAATTTAACATTATATTATATCATTTTATTATTATATATATTTATAATAAAAATATAAAAATACTTTATAATGGGAAAATAATATTAATGTACCACCTAAACAAATGAATTATATATAATGAAAATTAATTTTAATATTAATAACGATACTAAAATTTTGAAATCTAATAATTTTAAATACATTAAATTTAAAGTTTTTAAGTGATTATGAACTTAATGTACCCTAAATAATTTAAATTTATTAGTAGATAAAATCATTTATATATATACACAAATATATAATTATAGTCACAAGTTATTTAAAATTAACTATAAATTTTCTAACACTTTTTGATGTAACGATTAAATTATATACAAACATTTCACTACATTTACAAATGAAATATTATTTATAGAATAAATTAATTTAATATAGTTGATTAATAAAATTATGGAAATTTTGTGATATTAACTTTAAAAACAAGTCCTTAACACTAATAAATTTTCAGAATTTAAAAAATATGTTTCTTAAATGATGCCTTTTTTCAAATTTAGCATCTTTAACAAGAAATCATGTTAAAGTCAAAAAAATTTCTAAGTAAAGGCCCTTGTGTAAGATTAATATATGTTTTGGTACATTGTTATCCTTTGTCAATGATGAAATAATTACACTCACATCTCTATGTGGAAAAAACAAGAATCATCCTCTCATATATTGAGGACCAAATACCTTTTTAAGGAAGTTAAAAAGTATATTTATTAAACAAAAA